>OV725082.1:104679701-105879701 GCA_928085145.1 Nezara viridula
TAAGTGCTGCAGTAGATAGTATGGGGGTTCCAAATGAGTCGTTTGTCCAAATGCAGTTCTAGGTATCGGATTTGTTCAACAGGGATAAGTGGGTTATTGTTAAAGATACCACTGGTAGCACGTCAGTAAAGGTAATTTGATGGGATTTATTGCAATTTATTTTAATCCTCCAGTTATGACACCATTTTTCAAGACTTGTGATGTGTGATTCAAGAGTTTGGGATGCAATAGATAGATCGTTATTAACTGATATATTACACGTGTCATCGGCATAGGTGTTGATGATAGTGTTGGAATGGGTTGGGAAGTCAACTGTATAAACTGCGTAAAGCATAAGACCTAGGATACTACCTTGAGGAACACCAGCAAACTGAGAAAAAACAGACGAATAAGCGTTGTTATGATGTACTTTGAAGTATCTGTCAGTAAGGTAAAACTAACACAAGAATATAATTTTTTTTTTTAACTTTTATTATGATATTTACAACTGTATTAGTATGAATACATCTAGTAAATGTGTACAGAGGAATAAAATAACATGAAACATGCTTGTTGAAAAACTACCCGTTGGTAGCACTCTAATAGAATATAAATTAAAAAAAAAAATATGTCGAAAATACATTTCAGATGCTAATAACTAAGGGTGATATTTAAAATTAATTTAAATTTGAAAGTAAATAATTTTCGAAGAATAGTTTATTTTGAAAATTAAATTTGATGTCGAACAAAATTTATATAAAATTGTATGTAATTGTTTGATAAAAAACATTATTTCATCGTTTTTAAATTTTGATCTTTATTTTTTAATTTCTACTCACATTAAGTTTATGCCTTAAGTTAGTTTAATAAAAATAAAAATTAACCTTTGATAATTATTTATTGAGCATTTTGAGGAATCGGTGTCCCCATCTTCAGCAATAGTTTACTCTCCCGAAAAATTGGGTAAGTCACAATTATATAAGTTTGGTTCGGATATGGATGGATACAAAGGAAAAAAGATATAGTATTCTTTCCCTTGCATCCATCCATATCTTCAAATTTTCCTTTTCATTCAATCTCTCCTGTATATCTGAAGAAGTATATTACACTACATCAATTGTTACCATCTATTTACTTCAGTTTAGGATCTTGTTACTTAGCTTACTCTGTTTATATTTTAATTTACGTACTGTTCATAATTTTAATAAGCTTACTCACATTGTTTATATTTTTTTGTCTAAATATTATGTAACTTCCACAATTCTCTATATCTTTTTGTATCTTGTCCGTTCTAGCCCTGAAGTCGGGTCGAAACGTTGGCTTTTAATAAAATAGTTTTGCCACTATTTAGCCTATTTATGACCGCCATCTCGGACCATATTCTTCCTTTATAATGCAACGGTCAACTATTAAATATTCAAACATTTTTTTGTACATCCGCCGTCCGCGCATTTATCCGAAACTACTGGACCGATATTTTTCAAATTTGGATATAAAATCAGAGGTCACCCGAGGATGATCCTCCTTCATCGACATTACTATCCGTCCTTTAATATCAAAATGGCGGCCCAAAAACCTGCGTTGCTATAGACATTAGCGCCTAAACGATTGTACCGATTTCAATGAAACTTAGCTAAAACCTTCCTCTCGATGCCCTTTAAATTTTTCTATATAACACACTTCAAAGAAAAGAAGCTAGAAAAAAAGTTATGAGGATGGTAAAATTAGATTCCGGTTAACTCAAAAAGTATACACTTTTTTATCGATATTGTTATGTTTTTTTTTAAATTTTACGAAATTTCCTTTTAAAAAAATTTGTTAAGATCGGACAATTAAGAGCAAATATATGGTCTCTAGATGTTTTTTATGTTCTACTGCAAATTCTCTGTTTTGGATTTTGATTTTTGAATGTGTTACTGAAGTAAGGCTATTTTTTTTTTAGTAATTTACTAATGATGAAAAAAATGTTTAGGCAAATAATTGGAATTAACTTTTTATTTCATTTAATTTGTTACAAGAAAAGTAATGTTACTTTGGATGTATAAGTGTTGGGAAATAATAAATCATTGTGAAATAATCCATAGCGTTTTGTTACTAATGACAAACATGCAGAATTTGAAGTAATATTTAATGGTGGAAAGAGGAATTTAATTTTTTTTTCTTAAATAGTGTAATGACTTTTTTATTATATCGTATACTGGTTAGTTCAATCCGATCCTTATAATTTTTTAATAACAAGAAAATAAATTTAAGCCGAATATTTATCACAGGAAATCTCCTTACAAATGTTCCTCAGTAAATATTGGTCCTTTCTTAGTTTTATTTAAAAGAAAAGTTGCTTATTTATAATGGCATGATACTTTGGCTCGATGCCAGGGGTAGAGCTTAGCTCTTGTGTAGGCCAGCAATACATCCTAATGGAAAAAAAAGGATTATGACCGCAAAATAAATTAAGACTGGAGACCGCAGTGAGTTCATTTTATTAATGACTTGCGAACATTTATTAATGAAGTTTAAGACCACCATTTTTAAAAGACTCATCGCTGCAGTCAACTTAAAAATATTCATAACCTTTTTATTATTTTACAGTTGCTAATTTTGTTAGTTAAATCACTAAAATCTATTTATTTATCTATTATTCGACATAAGATGCATCACTATGACGACTAATAAATGGCATTTATGCTTATTATATGGAATTTATGCTATTAGTAGCCTACTGCGGCAAATTCACAAAGTTATTATTTGTGACGATTTTTTCAGCGAACGGCTAAACCGAATTTTAAGCTTCATAACACAAATTATTCAATGTGAACGGCTGAGGAACTGCTTTAAAAGACCTTTTAAATAAAAATATTTTAAAATAAAAGTTTTATATTTGTTATCTAAAAGTTTATATGGGGAAAAATCTAGTTTCGAAATAACAGAAAAACAATCAAAAATAAAAGTTCCGATCATACCTGAATTAACGGTTTAAGTAGATATAACAAACACTGATTTCCCTTAAGATAGGAAAATTACTGGATTAAATTTTCATATAAATAATTTATATTAATTTCAAGACGGCATATACATTTTAGTTTTGTCTTATTGTAAATTTTTTACATGATTTAGTTTTGTCTTATTGTAAATTTTTTACATGATTTATTTATTTTTCATTGAAAACACATCTCTTATATTTTAGACACTTTTGTCCATTTTCGATCCAACATATTCATGTAGATATATTAAAGAGGGAGGAGATGGTCCGGTGTGGCGGTCATAAAGAGACTAAAATAGTGGAAAAAAATATTTTATTTGAAATCAACTTTTCAATCCGACTTTACACCCAACGGTCAACCATTAAGTTTTCAGTAAACATGTAAAATTAAAATATTTTTTTGTTTTTCAAGTATACAATTTATTACAGTATTCATGAAAGGTATTTATAATATATGATCATGAACTTACAGACGAATGATATGAAATCAACAACGCCCGTGATCCCTCTTGTACGTGGTTCAATAAGGATTTTCTAGATCTAATAATTTAGGAGGATACAAATTTTTTCAAGGTGTGACTGAACGATAAGAAAGAAATTCAGCAACCCTTTTCCGTCACCTACTTCCTGTACCATTCTATAATATTGTTCTATTGTAATATTGCCTTCAATCGATTCGGTGATTCCAAAATTCTAATTTAAAGATTTTCTAGAAATTGAAGTGAGCCTTAATTTAACGTTGATCTCATCTTTTTGCTGACAGAGGGGAGCTTCAGCTTATAATAGTAGGAGTCTGCATGCAACAGAATATTGCCCACACTTTCTACTGTCGTTCCTCTGGACCATATAGATGTTCTAATCATCTATATGGTCCAGAGGAATATAAATACAATTCGATACAAAATTGTCATAATATAGTAAAGAGGGTCAAACAAGGACACTCCCTTAGTCCATTAGTCTTTATTTATCCAGTGAATTATTTTATTAAGTTGTATCAATATGTATCCGAAGAACACAGAGAACGCATCTCGAACAATTCTGAATAGCTTGCAAGTGTATAATGAAAATAGCAAATCCAGGAAGAAGGGAAAAAAACCAAGAGGAAATCCATATTGTGGCGATGAGATGTAAGTAGTATCGGACTAGTCTTATGTAGGATCAGTGAAATTTTGCACAATTGGAAAAGCAAATATTAACTGACCGACTTCTTAGTCGAACCACCCCATCGTAAATGAAGTACTTACGAAGGAGGAAAGGAAAAACCATAATGGATTGTTTTTAGATTGGAAAGACACAGAGATCCAGTCTGGAAGATGGAATACCGTCCATTTTGCATTGGTCCAAGAACGATATTCTCGAAGAAATGAAACCAGTGGGAAAAGCCAGGGATGAAACTTGTATTAGATTGACATGATATGGAATCCGGCATCTCGCCGTTAGTCGAGAGGAGTGGCAAATCTGGCTTCTTAGCACTTTAATGGCCGCATGACTAAGCAGTAAAATGTTTCCAAGAGGCGGCAATATTTTTGAAGAGAATTAATTTAAGCAATTTAGTCAAAAGAGAATGTGCTACCACCCAATAACTCCCGGCGATAGTATCACACAAATGTGTGAGGGGCCATTAAAGTGTTTATGAACCTCATGCTGGAAGGCACATGTGCTGGAAGATCAAGAAGAGACCAATTCTTCATATCTTTTCTTAGTATGAAATCCAGATATAGACGAGATCTCCGAAACGTCGGTTCGAGAATGTTTTATTAATATAAAGACATTATAATGTATTTTTTCACTCCATATATATATATATATATATATATATAATATATATATATATATATATATATATATATAGATATCTGAGTATACATGTATATATTCCATACTCGTAACATATCCTTTTGTTCGTATGTGGTCGGCCGAAACGACAGTTTTTATTCGATTTTCCTTTGTCAGACTGTACTATAATAATGTCAAACAATCTCAAAAGATATCTACTTATTGAGAAAATGTATTCCATAATTTATCTAATCAGCTTATTCGGTGTCAAGATTTCTTTCATAGAACCCGGTGGTGTGGGAACTTCTCAGAATATAAATAGCAAATGCACAGAAATGGGGGCCGGATATCCTCCAAAAAGAAATCAAAGGGATGTCCAAGTGCTAAAAACACACCCACGCAAAGGGCGAGAGAAAGAAAATAAGGTCTGGACCCCTTGGACGCTCTAATAAGGTCCCTGGGCTTGGGATTTACGATCCGGAGGGACGGGGGGGCCAGGGTCCAGACTGTGGGACGCCGCAGTCTCCCCCCCCCCGCTTTATGGATTGGCCCCAGCAATTAGTTGATTCCTTTCACCGCCTCCTCTCATTACTGGTTCTTCATGGCGGGCGATCTACAGAGGAAATCGTCTAATTAATAATATTCATTCCAATTCCTAACCAGGAAGAAATTCCAGGGATGATACAACCTTAATAAAGATTTATTATCTGTAATTTCTAATTTATTCCATCAATTATAAAATCCTTCCTTTCATAAAATTCTATCCATAAAGGGTGTCTCTTAAGTAAAAGAAAATAATAAAAGGGATGATAAGAGACCTCAAGAGCTATAAAAAGGTTCATATAAACAACGGACCTATTTTTCTACAGAAAAACAGAGAAATTAATTTTATTTTTTTTTAAGTGAATCAATTAAATGTTTTTGTTGAATTAGAAACGATTACTTTAAAATGCAAATATATTTGTTTTTGGTAAAATCCTTTAAATGCGGTATTTAAGGAGTAAACTAAACTAAGTACTGTTTTTCATAAAATCCTGGGTTATTTAAGATTTTATTAGATCATTATTCAATCCGACTGGAGTTACCTCAATCAGCGTACATTCGTGTAGTGTAGTAGCTTAAAAGTCCCCATTAACTGTTTTTTTACAAAGGCAAACTCTACTTAAATTTGAATTAAATTTTGTCCAGTTTACAACAATTTTTAATTGTCTTAATGGAATATATATTTTTAGTTATTTAGTTGTTTTTTTTTTAGACAAAAAGCGTCATTGTTTATAAAACCAAAAAAAAAAAAAAACAGAAAATTATATTTTCTAGTTTCCTGAAAAAATCGCACCATTGTTTTTTATATACTTTCTTGTAGCTCTTCATCCCTTTGAATAAATATAATATAGTCAACTTTATTCCAAAGCCTAAATGAAAATATCATGATGCGTGTAGTAGGATTTTCAATTACGGAATAGTTCCATAAATGAAGCAACAGGAAATAAATGCGCTGCTGCCGTACTTGAACCCAATGCAGGAAGTTAGGGGCTCTGAACATGACCCAGTGATCTTGTCCATTTCTTATAAGAAGAAATGTGTAAAATCGGTCTTCGTCTTGCAATACCTCCTAACTATTGCAAAATAGTTATAAATACTTGACAATTTTGGTTACTATATGTAAAGTATTGGTTTAACCAATATACTTTTGCATTTAACTCTTCCAATTTTTCATTCGGGTTTAGTTAGGTTTCCCCTATCTGATAAATTACAGTAATATCTCTATTTAAATAAGCTAACTGCAAGACTGTGGCGAGACTCTTATGCAAGACCAAGACCAAGTGCGCAAGACCAAGAATCGTCTTTGTCTCGTTTCTGGACAATACTAAAGAAGAAGAAAAGTGAATTTTATTCTAAGACATTTAGTTCCATCAGAAGAAGCATTATGAACAATACAGTGTCATTTGTTAGGAGTAAAATGACAAGAAATAATAAAATTAAGTAAAAATTATCTATTTTTTATACACTTAAAAAATAAATATTCACCACTGAAACTCAGTTTTTCTGAGAAACGAAGTACGCAGAGAACATAGAGTTTTAATGAGTTGATGGATGGCCTGTATTTTAAGTCCGTAAGTTTAAGTTTTGTATTTTATAATAACATAGACGATGGTAGAGTGGTTGTATTAACCAAACTTCTGAGTGTAATATTGTTAGTTTAATTTTAACTGTTGTACATTTAAATTTGTTCCTTTGCTTGGAGGAGGGGGACGAAATGAAATCCACTATTTCCTCAACTGTTGATTTGTATTAGACCTGGTTCTACTCACGTAAAGAGGTTTGTTCCGATTTTTCTCTACTCCAATCTCCCTGTTTCTTTCCAGTAACTTCCATCTCCATAGACATGAAGTTCCGGTTAATTCTCGCTAAGGAGTATAAGGAGTTAAACCTTTGCCAGAGCACCATTGCTGCATTTCAAACAAAGGATGCATGTTCAAGATATTCAGGATTCTCCTCGGAACAACCCATGTGAGGTTTTGGGTGCCTAAGCATACTTGGTGTCTAATGATCATATAAGGTGAGTGGGTTATGAACAGATAAAGGCCATGAAGGAAAGGTCATTCGTATTTTTATTGGATTACAATACGGTTTATACGAAAATTTCTATTGAAGGAGAAAGACAACAATATTGCACTGCTGATCAACTGTGTTGAGTTGTCAAAGAACACAAGACACACATAAATCAAAAGATAATACTGTATAAAAATATTAGAGAGAGTTATGTCGGACCATTAGAATACATATCAGACATGCCTAGAACGGTTCATAGAATCAAATAAGTGAAGGCCTAGATCAATGTATGTGGTGATGGAGGATTCCTAACGAGTCTAAAATATGTCCCCCTCAAAAATTTTGATGGCGCAACTTGCGCCATGAAATCCCCTTCTGGGCACCCCTGCTGGTAACATACCCAACTTGCTTGGGTTGAAACATCGGCAATAAAAATCTTAAAATGATTGCGTCCTCAACTTCCTTGAACATTAATTAATTGAATGGGATAAAAAAATCTTTTTTGGAATTGAAAAGGGGATGTATTGAAAGTACAGACAGTCATTTTGAATAAAAATAAAATTTCCAATTCTTTTTTATCTGTTTGTTATGCCTCATAACCTAGGCATAAAAATTGTATTTGTCCTATTCTTCAGTTCTATTCATAAAAATATCTCCCCTTCCTAGACTCGCACAACTAGTGCCTTGTTTCCACATTGGACCAGTTCACAGGTTGGTAGAAGCATTATAACAACTATATTAATAAGTATAAATAATGTGAGAAGTGGCAAGATAGTAAGCACACTGTTGCTGAAACAGTGCTTAATTTGATGCGATTCCATGTGAACTGGCCCTTTTGTGGCAATAAGGAGTGTCTACTATCTAATGTGTTCAGTAAATTTATTTTTAAGTAAATTATTTAAATGTTTTCAAAAAAAAATATAATGCAATATTCAAGTTCTAAAGTTAATGAAGTTATTTTTCATGTTTCATGAATAAATACAATTCAGTCTAGAATTTTAACGAGAATATATTTTAAAATATGCATATTTATTTTATTTATTTAGTTTGTTTTGTGTTGCCTCTACCCTGCAGGGTCATTGGTAATATATTGTAATTAAATTCTATTATAGAGTTTCACAGCTTTTAGGAATTCTAATGTTTTTTGACAGCCTTTTCGTTGTCTTTTAGGTTTTCTGATAGGTTTTGTGCTATATCCAATTTTTTTCTAATATTTATTTGCATATTGCATATTGTGTTGGAAAAAAAGAAGATCCAATAGGTTATCGAAATCTATAGCTACCGAATGAAGCGAAAGGTCCTATCACATGTTAGCCAACCATTAAAATATTATATACTATAGTTGTTATTGTTAAATTGAACACCATGAGGATTATTGAAGCGAATTTACTATGATGTTGGAAAAAATAAAATAAAACATATTATGTCGCTTGTTATAAAAAAAATCATCTAGAAAAATTACTTGACTATTTAAAATTCATTTACTTTTTTTGTAATAGAAAAATCTAACATTTGTTTAATATTAATGTAAAATGATAAAAATAATGGAATGTATTATCAGTGTGCAGTTATTTCATGATTAATTGATTTTTTTTCACTTTCCCTTACAGAAAGAAAAACATTCAATATTATGAAAAAAAAAACTTGAAAACTTGGCAATTGGAAAATCTATCTATAATGTGTTTTTTGAAAAAAAAAAAATTAAATTTGGATTTATCCTCTTTTCCGTCTTCCGGATTATATGTACCTTCTTATGAATATAATAAGAAAAATTATGATAGTTTCCAGATATTAATGTATAGATAACATATTAAATAGATAAAAGAAAAAAATCTGTATAACACATATTTGGGGCTCCACCAAACCATCGAATTCCTATCGTATCCAATCCTTACAATCCAAAATCCTCCGTAAAATCCTTAATGCTCCATACTTTGTCACACATAAAACCATTCATAAAGACCTTAATGTACCATATGTCGCTGATTTAGCTCGAGCCAGATATCTATCCTTTCATGATAAACTTCAGTCCCATCCAAATCCGCTTGTTTCCACTCTTGCTTCTTTCTCGATTCCTGATAATCCTCCTAGGCGTCTGAAAAGGAGATGGCCTCGTGATCTTTTTACTTAAAATTATTTAGAGAGTGCTACCACTGGGTAGTAACTCTTCAAGCCTGTACATGCCATTATTTATATTTGCGCATATTTACTAGTTGTATTTGTATACAGTTGTAAATTCCAATAAATAAACAAAAATGCAAAATATAACACATATATTAGATATATATATATATATATATATATATATATATATATATATATATATATATATATGTGTCCTGCCAGCAGAGCTGTTTTAAGATAGCGGAATGATTATTAATAAAGAAAACTAATTTTAACATGATAGTGATCTATGAAAGCCAATTAGCAATTAAGTTAGTTTTTATTTTATTACTATAATTTTTCAACAGGTGATGGGTGCTATACATGTGGTGCAATTAGCGGCTGGTCAGCACTGATAACGAACAGTGAAAGCCAGATTTAATTTTTATCAGATAAATTTTATATATAACTTCTTTGCGTGTCTCATCGCCGTAATATTTCATGCATACTTAGGATATATTATATCGTAAGAACAAACAGGAAAAAGGTAATCTTCATATAACAATCAGATGATTTCGACTGGATCAAGGTGAAGAATGATTGAATTCTTGAGATATGGGAGTAAAAGGACGGGGATTGGGAAGAGAGGCGATGTAAGAGAGCTTCTAGCAGTTGGGTTCTGTATCCTCCTAGAAATTTGGCCCATGAGTAGTCAGTTTCAGGGAATGAAGAAAGATGCAATGAAATTCAGTTGCGGGGAAAAAATGCGCTTGAAGACAGCCACAATCCATAGATCTACACCGATTTGTCAGTGTCCTTGAATCCGAATGATACGGTGCGAAGGACACTATCGGGTTAGCCTCAAAAGGGTCAGTTATAGAACTTTGGGTTGCTGAGTATATAACCACTAACAGCTCCTGTGAATTTTTTTTTAATATTTAATTATATCTACTTTATCAAGTAAATGAAATATCATACATAATATTTTTTTGACCGCACCCTCGACTAATTCCTTCTCATATCATGAAATATCATACACTTTTCTTTTTTATTGGTCGTGTTATGTAAGTAAATAAGTACACACATAAGGCATTTGTTGAACAATAAATTTTGTTAGGACATTGCTGAAAGTTTCTAGAAAGCAATGCTAGCAAATAACTAATATACTAGTTATACAGAGCAGAAACAGTTAAGAGGTCACATCTCGAATCAGAATGCTAACCAAATAGAGTTATTTCATAACTTTAAGACAATTAAACACACAATTTGATAAATAGTATAAAAGTATATTTAATTTATCTAATTTCATATGGAAGATAGACAAGCGGTTCCTAACTGTTCTGCCAATTAACTGATGGTCAGGCAGGTTAGTTAATACACTCCATCTAGGCTAGCAAGCAAATAGCCTATTCTCCATGGCAGGTGGCTCAGTTAGAAACCATCCCTGGAATTTAATTTAAACTAATGTACATATTAATAAGAATATTATGTATTATGTAATTGTTTAAGATCTATAATAAGTTGACTTTAAAATGAGTGAGATGCGTAGCTCAAAACAATACATCAGAAATAAGGATAAAATCGACAAAGATGGATGGTGTAGAGCTGCATGGAGCAAACTGGAAAGCAATAGACCAAGGTAGGGAGAGAAGGAGAAGTCTGATTCAAGCAGCCAAAGATCCGCAAGGTCTCTTATGTTAACAGATAAAAAATCAATTCACATATAGTTTGTAATTACTCCAAAATATAATATAATTATTCCTTTGTTCAATCATCTAAAATACTCTTCGTATCATATATTTTTTTTATTTTTTTGTAATTTTAAAATTAAATAACATTTAATTTAATAGTCTATGGTAAATTATTAACATACGCGTGAAACTAAGCAAATAGCGCATCACTTCGTTACATACAAATATTTTATTTACGAAAATTCTCAAATTTGGTGCGTCTTTAATCTGTAGATCGGCAAACTTCGTCTATTTAATTAGGGACTATAAACCGATGAATACCAATTTATTTTCAACTACATAGTTAGACAATATGATCACAAAATCGAAAAAAAAGTGGTCTAAAATTATTGAGGCGTTTGGCTTTTATCATTTATTTTAACTTTTTCAGGGTGGATGTCAACAACGAATACTTTTGTAGGCCAACTTTTTATTCGACTGATATTATCTTACGATTCAGGTGCAAAGCAAATCGGTGTTTATGAGTTTTTAGTACCTAATTAAATTCACAAAGATTGCCGATCTCAAAAACGTTCCATTGGAAACGTACCAATTCTGATAATTTTCGTAGATAAAATATTAGTAGGTTACGATGAAATGAAGCTATTTACGAAGTTTCAAGCGGATGTTAATAATTGATACAAAGGGGTCTGTAATGTGGTCTAATATTACTAAAATTGTTATAAAACAATTATATAAGTGTATTATAATTTTCATTTCAATAAGAAGGTTAAATGAGCTTTTGGTGAATTATGTTTGTTAAAAAATATTTAAGAGATGTGAGAATCATTACTTTATTTGAAAAAAAAAAAAGAAATAACGGTTTTGTAAATAAATTTATTTTCATACAACTTTTTTAAAAATATTTAGATTCGTTTTCGAAAAAAAAAAAACCGCACCTTTGGAATCTTTTAGTGATTTTATATAGAAATTGATACTTATCTCGATTCCTAATAAATTGATTAGTTTTCATTTTGGAGATATATGACTCAATAAAAAATTTATATAAATATGATTTTTGCACTTCACACATACATGAATATTTAACTTAATTCTATGTTTTACTTCAAAATAAAGTAAATAAATTTTGAAATATTATTTAACATCTGTTACTCATCCAAGAAGGTATTCAGTGTTTTGATTGTGTAGCAAAGGTCTTGCGGCCGTAAGAGTCTCGTAGTCCAGCAGGAATGTCCGACGAATATCGCAGATCCTATAGGTTGATGGACATAGATATGCATTATGTTAGTATGTCTGCAGCATATCCTGTTGATGGATTTCACAAAGAACGCCGTATCTATTCAAATTGTTGCTCAAAAGTACTCAGAATAAAGGAACTTACCTCTATTTGAAATGGGGTTGACACAATTCTAGAGTCTAGTAGCATGAAGCAATTAAAGAGAAGGTATAGACATACTGCCCAGATGAATAGAAATAACTACCGAGGGGGAGATTCAACAATGATTGCCCACTCAGTTATGGAAATTATCTAATTCCTCGGCAAGGGAGAGAGAGGTCTACCTTCACCTAGCTTTCTAAGCTTCGTAATCTTATAAATTATTATTATATTTAAATAATCAACGTTCGAATGCAAGAAACGCGCTCACAAAAGATGGTAGAAAATAATAACCTAAATAATACTTCTTGACATGGCTACAATCAGACTTGTTTTGAACGAATGGCGAATGATTTCATCTTATATTTATTTAATTACGACAATCTTGAATATTACATTAAACATTGTCATTAAATGTAGGGATCACTACTCTAGTGATCCCTACAATCCTCCTCGGAGGTTAAAACGGCAGTGGCCCCTCGACCTTTTGTAAATATGTATATATTGGAGTACTGGCACTAGCTAGGTTCTTCACTCAAGTCCTGAGCGTCTGTTGCTCTAGTGCCCTTCATCAGTCTCCAATGGCTTACAATAACAGTGACGCGACTGGAGGAGACGCACTGGGATCCCCTGGAGTCCTGCTTTGGCTTCCACATTTGGGCGACAAAGCTTGATTCAGATTCCCCTGGGTCAATGTAAATATTGTACATGAGTGTGAATGTGTTTTATTTAATATCTTTCGGCTTTAATCTGTTATTTTACTTATATTGTATATTACTTTATCTTTTTATTTATGTTTATATTTTGTTTTGTTACTTTGGTTATTCATATTAATTTTCGTTTCTAATGTACATATTGTGTGAATGAATACTATAGCCCTAGTACCAATGCCCTTCAGTGTGGCAGACTGTACTTAATAAAAAACAAATAAATAAAAAAATCCTCTCATAATTATTCAAATACAGTGGGTCGTCTATATAATCTTATCGAGATAAATGATATAAATGAATTAGGTCATTCAGAGCTTAAAAAAAATTAATTTAGCACTTTTTTCTGCTTGGTCAATGAGAGAAATATAGGATGGTTCAGTATTCAGAGTCCCTCAGATTGAATGTGAATATTGTATATAGTTATGAACGTGTGAAAAGTATTTTTTTCTTAATATTATTCTTTGAATGATTTTTTTCTAGCTTTACACAAGTATTTTTCTTTCTATTATTCTTTTAGTGTATATTTATCTTCTTAATATCATTATCCGTTTATTTATTTTTCAAAATTCATTCAAAATGTTTCATTCATGCAAAATGAATAAACAACCGTATCCGTTTCAACAGTGTAGGAGATAATAAGTTTTTTAAGATGAAAGGAAAACAAAAAAAAAGAAGATTAGAAAGTAGTAAACCTCGTGAAGGTATGAGGGATATGGTGGTTACATATGGTCCTGTGTACATTCAACCATCACATTCACGAAAACGCAAGGTTCCACCTGATGAGTGAAGAGAATCGAAATGATCCATCAATGAAACTAACATGTCAATCATGGCTGCGAATGGCGCCAAGAGGCGACTCAGTGGTAAAATATCAATATAATATAATAATGATTAAATATTAATAATAACTAAATACAATAGTAATCTAAAATATATAAAAAAAGTCAATAAGTGGCATATAAAATTTATATTATTTTAAAAATAAACTATTATTATTGTAACAAGGGGGCGCCAAAATTGGGTCTCACTCCATCTTAAAATTTGCCTTGGGTCGGCATCAATTATTGGTAACATTAATGAACAAAATAAAATTACAATTTTATCTTGTATTAATTGTAATTTTCAACTATGTTAAAGCTACAGCAATGATGCATGGATATTATTATATGACTTCAATGATTATTCTGCGTTAAGAAATTCCTGGGCAATTATCTTTCAAATGTCTCTAAGGTTCATCGAAAATATATTGCGTGTGGGGCTAGATAAAGTTATATAAATTCCAACTAAGTAAAACACTTCTTTAAATAACTAATAATGTAGTTTAGAATCCGGAATGCTATGTCAACCAAAGACAAATTCCAGGCTTTTAATTTTGGGGTGAAATTTTTAAACTATAAATACAGGAATAATTTATATAAGAAATGTTTTTTTCTTGACACATCCTTATATTTAGTACGTATGTTATAATTGATAAAAATTAACATATTTTTATTGTATTAGTATTTGTCTCTGAATATTTATAGAAAAAAATACGGACCAAAAAAATGAACAAATATTATTTTTATATTTTGGGAGGTTTCAGCCAGAAAGCCTGTACGAATACCCTTAATACGAGATAAAATATTACAAAGAATCTAATTGAATAAACAAGCGTACGAGCTGAGACGATCCTGCAGTACAATACTAATCTAATTCACCTTAAGATGTGAATGTGCTCCGGTGACAGAGTTATTGGAAACCTATTTAAGTAACTGTGAAGTTCCGGTTCTTAGGTAACCGTTCCAGAGCTGATGGCTTAGCAATCAGTCTTCTTCATGTATGGGGACTTTCCTTTCACGCTCATTCCCGTAACCATGTTAAGGATTAGCCTTAATTTTCGACGGTAATGAATTAAATAACAATATCATATTGTTATACATGTAATAGGAAAAAATGATAAACACAGATAGGTATTTTATAAATACTGCTATAAATTATATTACACATTAACCAATCAATATGCCAAATAATCATATTAATCATATATATATATATATATATATATATATATATATATATATATATATATATATATATATATATATATATATATATATATATATATTACTTTTTTTAAAGTATCCTTACCAAGCAGAAGAGAAGGGTTTCTAATAAACATCAGCTCTTAGGCCTTAATTATATACTAATTAAAACGTGAACTATTTCATGGTAGGACACATTTGTTTCCTCTCTGGCAATAATTTTTGCATGATGTCCAAATTATTTTTCATTGAATGATTGATACTCCAGTCTTTTGGCAGATCGGGCCAACGAGAATCACTTCATACACTGTAACTATGAAGACCTCTGTAGAAGATGTACTGACTGTATAAAATCTACTGAACTAATTGGATGGTGTCCTAGTATCAGTATGTGTGCGTGGAATATTGTTTTAGTGAGATTGTGTGTTTTGTACTAAATTCGGATACCGAGAATTCGTTCATTAACGGCGGAGTATCCGAACGGGCCAACAGCACCACCGTTGCCCGGCAACCTGATATATAAGATAACTGAATAAAAATAGTCACGAAAAAGGAGAAAGGAAAAAGATTGAAACTGAAACTGCTAATTTTGAATAAATTTTATTTCACATTAAAATTTGTTGTAACTCTTAAATAGATGTAAAAACTGCTATATTAATTAATATGACCACGACATCAAAGAGCGTATTTTAACGATTTTATTACAATATTTCCAATACTAAGTTCTATCGAATAGCAGTAAATAGCTAACACAAGCAGTAAGTGACGTAATGCAAACCAGAAATTGCATATCTCACAAGAACAGAAATAAAAAGGACTTACCAAATGGAGATACCTCATCACTTTTAAACAGTTAAACAACTAAAAGAAACAAAACAAAACACCCAAATATATTAATAATAATAAAAAACTTTCTATTTCTTTGAAAATTTGGAGTTTCGCCAGTGTCTACATTCAAATAATTAATAAATTAAAATTTAATTTAAAGCTAAGAAACTTGAAAATTTGAATGGTTGGTTGGTTGTTTCGCTGTTATAGGCGCAAATCGTCTAGGTTATCATCGCCTTATCCATAAAAAATATTATTATTAAAATATTTAGTTGGTATGTTTAATGAAAAAAATAATAAATAAGTAAAAATAATATATTTAAAAATATACATTATAATATACATAAAATATACAAAGATTTGATTGGAAGAAAAAAAGCGTGGTAACAATATTGAAATTAATTGCTGGCAAGTTTCGTATAGGCATAAATTCTGAGATATAAGCAGTAAATAACTAATTATCTTTTATTACAGTATGTATTTACGAAGTGACAGTGTTCGAAACGAATTGCTTAATATCGCCATCGTGCATCTACAGATTTTAGCCACTAATACAATTCACAGTCTTCAATAAAAAAACGATGATAGTTAACTGAAATATCGTTAGCAAATAAATGTATGCGCAACGTCGCGACGTTGTTTAAATGAAACTACGTCATATGTGGATGTGCTATCGAAAAAGGCTTTGGCTGAATACATTAACACAGACCGTTTTACTAGCGAACCTAAATTTACGATTTCGTCGCACATTTGCAATGTGCAGTCAATGGAATGACGAGTCTCATGCCAACAGTATACAGTTTTATATTGCATTATTTTTAGAATGGTAATTTGAAAGTATAACCTTGACATATCATACAGAGGACTTATGTTATGTAAGGCGAGAAAAAAAAATGAGTGATTACTTGGACATATTTCTTCTTTTCTCAAACAAGACACTGACCCTGATAGGACAAAAAAAAAACTGTATTTGATTGTGATTGATTTCTCTTTTCTCACTCTAGCACTATCAGGGTTGGTTGGACTAAACTGGTGTATTTTTTACTCAAGTATCTCCAGTTACTTTTTTGTCACATATTTAGAACTGTTAAGGATTTGTCAAATACACATGATTTAATGAAATATTACGATTGTACTAACGAGGCTATAACATATAATCTAGCCTAATAAATAATCATAAACTATAATTTTAATGGGTGTTACAGATAAGAAAGTTTTGGCTTAGTAACGATTAATATTGTTAAATATTTTGAATATTTGTTATTCTCAAATTTAACCTATTTTGGTATATTAGTTATAACCTATATTGTTTTTTATTATTTTTCAGGGCCAGTTGCTCCAACTCAGTAAAGCTTAGATTAAGCGTTATCTAAGATTAAACCAAGTTTAATCTTGATCGGTCGACCGTCGATCGATTGAAGAAACACTTAGTTACCTAGTGTTACCCTTGGCAATTATGATACCCTCTCATAGTGTTTTTGCTGTATCCTTTATCTTAATCATTTTTATTTATCTTTTCTCTAGCAAAAAGGGATATGCTAGATTTTGACGACCTCACAGATGACGAGGATTTCCTCGATTTAATTGCATTTTTACTAATGGAGAAGAAAGTATATCCATTGGTCTGATGTGAATTTTGTGAAAGATTTAGATGGATATTTTTTTATAACTAACTTTAATTAACACAAATTAATTTAACTTTGACTTTCGTTAAAAGAAAAATATCACTTGAGATGACATTGACAAGCTCCCACAACAAAGAACTGTAGAAAAACCTATCATTAATCTCCTACTTCCTTACTAAATCTTGGTTTAAATTTAACTTTTTATCAACGACCGAAAGTGATGATTACAGAGCTGAGCTGTTACTGGTAGATTAAACTCAGATAACTAAATCTTGGTTGAAACCTTGAATTGCGCAACTGGCCCTCAATAAAACATCGATTCATTTTATAACATATGATCTCTAAATAATAACTGTTATTTTATGAAATCTAGAAGTAACTGTTACTGAAAGTGAATGGTGATACTTACGTAAAAAAAAAACCGAAAATGTGCCTAAACATGGAATGGTATGAGGAAGTGACATTTTTATTTTTAATCGAAGGATGAGTAAGAATGGTTATTTAAAAAAATAGAAACATTCAATTTCAATTAATATCCACACAAAAATTAACAAAATATTCTGGTAAAAGTCGAAAGATCTATTCGTTTTAAAGGGAGACCAGAGATATATCATTCAGTCGTAGTGCATGTTTATGGAAGAATCTAAAATAGACAATAAAAAAAATAAAATAATTTACATTGATTCATTCATTATTTGATAATATTACAAGAGGGGAAGTATAAGACTTCAATGGAAGTCTTGGGCCAACATATCAAAAAAAATATTCTTGCAGATCAGATGTAGTTTAATAAGATTATTATGTTACATATTACATATGTTTATTAAATTATTATATATTATTTTCCTTCCCTCGATCTATTTGAAAGAGGTATTTTTTTTTTATTTGATGCATACCACACACACTATAAATAACCTACCTAACCTAGTGGCTATAGATCTCTATAATGATCAATATATTTTATCTTTAAGCAGCTTAATTGTTTTTTAAAATCCTAATTTAATTACATACCAAGATTTATTTTTAAATTAAAAAAAAATAATAATATCAATTTATTGATGTCAATAAATTTAAACCATTTTATTGCTAAAATCAATTTAGAAATATTTAATAGTTGATATTAAACCTATTATAAATCAAATATTTCAATTTAATGCTTATCCTATATCCCTTTTTTCAAAGAATAAAAGTATGGAAGAGCAAAATATCAACATTTTTCATATTTCGATATAATTGATAACTATTGAAACTATTTTTCGATGTATACATTTATCCTGTTTTCAAAGATTACAAATATAGAGGCTCAATGAATTTGAATATTGGTTTATTTTTCAATATATCGAATTACTGATGTATTTGAAAAATATCGATAGGATATACAATATAATTTTATTTTACTGTAAGATAACTAGACCAGGTAATGAATAACAATGAGCATTGTTTACTTTTTTATATAGCTTAAATTTATTAAATTGGAGTTCATTTTTTATACATGAGAAATTCATTTTACAGTTAATGGGACAACTTCGATGGCTAATCCAATACATATAATGGCTGCTTTAAATAGGGGAGTCACTAGATATAGTCGTAGGAAGTCACTCGACTTTTAACTACGATATTAATAACAAAATATGCAGAAACAATTTCTGGAATATTGAAATAGTTGAAATATTACACGTAGTTCTGATTTAGAAACGGCTATCAATTATATTGATGATCTTTCAATTCCATAACAAACCTTTCAATAAATATTGACCCTTTGTCTAAACATCAAATAACATAATAAAAAAAATATCTGTATAGACTCAAAACTATTATAATAATTTTTGTAAAGAAAAAAATATCAATACGACGTCCAGTATGGATTCGATAATATACAAAGAAGTAATATAAAGAATTCAATTTTAACAGTCGAAAATATTTATGAATATCACACGGTACTTCTTAAGCCGGATTAAATATGTACGTCTATATTTATTGTTAAATTATAAACATTAATCGCTAATAATGTTTGTACTAAAAATTATTCGTTGATTTAACAGCAGTCTCATATTTAGTCTCAGCAGTCTCATAGGTTATATTTTTTTACACCTTGTTATCAAATTCACTAATATTTCGAATTAGACTTGTATGAATACTTTGTCGAATATGAAAACATAACGAAGGAAATTTATTTTGTAGAAAATTAAAATAGCAAAAAAAAAGTAGTATAAAAGAAAAAAAGACGAGGTAGGATAAGACAGAGAGAGGAAAGCAACTTTCCACATTCATCACAAGGTCGCTGCAGGATGATGGCTATCTACAGCGGGATCTACAGATCCTTCCATCTACCGCAGATGTCTATCGGTATCTTATTTATGCACGCCACTCGACAGCGGCCTGTCGAGATGTCTACTTTACCTTTGTTCCTGGTAGCGAACAAATAGAAGTCATTGAATATTCCTACAAGTTTAGTAGGGTCTGAATTTTAATGTGAATGATGTGTGTAAGTGACAAATAGTATTAACTTTACAATCATTGTGACTATAAATGGTTGTTATTTGAAAGCAATTAGACATCTAAAGTAACGTTACTTTCCTAGTGACAAAGAAAAATGAATAAAAAACCTTGGGACCAACAACGGCCAGATACAAATTCAGCACCTCTTCGCCGTTGAGTTCTAAGTCGAACCCCTAGCTCAGCTTTCATTCATTGTGAAATCAGCTTGTTCCACGAGCAAAGATGTGGTCTCTAGATTTTTTTTTGTATGTTCTACTGCAAAGGTTATATCCTGTGTGTTGGTTTTTGATTTTTTAATGTGTAACTGAAGTAATGCTATTTTTTTTAGCAAATTACTAATGATTAAAAAAAAATGTATTGTACAATAATTGGAATCACCTGTTATTTACTTTTAAAGGAAGGAGATGGTCCGGAGTGGCGGTCATAAATAGGCTAAATAGTGGCAGAACTAGTTTATTAAAAGCCAACGTTTCGACACCTCCCTGAAGAAGACCTGCAAAGTTGGGTCGAAACGTTGGCTTTTAATAAAATAGTTTTGCCACTATTTAGCCTATTTATGACCGCCACTCCGGACCATCTCCTTCCTTTAAAAATAAATAACAAGTGATTCCAATTATTGGACAATACATTTTTTTTTTAATCATTAGTAATTTGCTAAAAAAAATAGCATTACTTCAGTTACACATTAAAAAATAAAAAAAAAACAACACATCTTTGCTCATCGTTGTCCGATTTAAGCGATTATGTTTTTGTATTTTAGCAAATTTTGTAAACTTTTAAATACCACAAAAATCGTCAAAAAAATTGTACACTTTTTGATTTATTCGACATCTAATTTTACCAATCCCTTGTAACTTTTTTTCCAGTTTCTTTTCGTTGAAGTATGTAATATAGATAACTTTAGAGGACATCAAGAAGAAGACTTCAGCGAAGTTTCATTGAAATCGGTACATTCGTTTAGGCACTACAGTCTATAGCAACGGATGTTTTTCGGCCGCCATCTTGAAAGGAAAAGACTATTAGAAATGTCGATGAAGGAGGATCATCCTCGGATGAATTCTAATTTTAAATCCAAATTTGAAAAAAATCGGTCCAGTAGTTTCGGAGAAAAGGAAATGCGGACGGCGGACTGAAAAAAAAATATTCGTTTTTCGAATTCTACGTATCCTGAAACGTAAAACCTCAAATTTTGAGAGGGGGTTAAGTTTTGGAATTTTTTTTTTCAATTACAGTGGTTCATTATTGAAAATAATAAACCATAATCTGATATGGTGTGTATTACACAAGTTTCC
This sequence comes from Nezara viridula, assembly GCA_928085145.1. Taxonomy (NCBI): domain Eukaryota; kingdom Metazoa; phylum Arthropoda; class Insecta; order Hemiptera; family Pentatomidae; genus Nezara; species Nezara viridula. The sequence goes on from OV725082.1 coordinate 104,701,134, forward strand.
TTTATAGCCAGTGCTGGAAAATACTTAGTATTTTAGGTAAATTTTCAACTTTAGAGGCTGGTAGTATTCCTGTTAGGTATTACTAAAATGCTCGTCTGCCAGACAGGTTCGATTTAAGATTTTAGGAATATTTGAACCCATAAAAAAGGTCAAAATTTAGAATAATTTTAAGAAAATCTTCTCTTGGTGGAGTTTGGCTACAATTTTGAATAATACGCCATTAGAAAGAGGATGAAATGCTGAACACTTCCCTCACTATTAATAATTTAGTACAAATAGATAAAACATATAATAGAAATAGATTAGATAGCCAACTTCAATTAGCTATTTTCCATTTAGGCTTTCTTTTTTTAATTGGAATGTACTGTTGATTTGTTTTAGCTCTATACATAAAACCGAGTTATCTTGTTAATGTCTATCTTCTATTAATTCAAATTTCTTGAAATTTAACTGATATTAAAAAAAAAAAATCATTCAATATGCTGCTCCAAAGGTGTTCGAATCCAAATCATCATTTCATCTCCCTGAAAAATGGAAGAACGATGAATCAATTTCTCATTTAGTGGATACTTACAGTACATGCTTACCTTTCGCGAATTATCAGGTTATTGGTAAACACATGATGTTCGTTTTCACAAAGGGGATGACTTTCTTTAAGCGGTATTTGATGTACTCTCTGTATTCGGAAGGAAAGTCCATTTCAGATAAAGCTTTCAATGTTTTTTTAGATATTCTTCGATCATACTAGAAATGTCTTGATTCGCTTGTTTCATGAAATATGTAAGTATAATTTTTATGAAGAAATTTCTTTTGTTCTTTTTATTAAGAAAATTGCTTGATTTATCTTCTTTGTGTTCAAAACGTCTTTTATTCATTTTTTCTGAGATTATTATCTTATTAAAATTTTACTATAATTGTCATTTTGATCTCCATCAGCTAAATTTGTTTCATCTTGATATTTCGACCGATTAAAACTCCAAATTAAAAAATCAAAACTTACATCCAGAATGCCTAGGTCTTATATCTAACTTACATATATGTCCATTAGCCTCATGTTCACAATATGTTCTAAAATATTCGAGAAACTACTGTACTGAAGTCTTATTATCACATTGAGGAACGATAACATAATATCCCATAGGGGCAGACTTATGTAAATTATTACTAACGAAAAGATCACGGGGTAGGATGGGTCTGGGAGCGTGGTGATATTGTTTGTGATATATCCCATTTGCCTACATCCAATATATAATATATGCCTGTTTGGAAAATTACCATCTCAGACAGGTATTAAGTTGTTTCAAGCTCTTCCTGATTTAAAAAAAATATGAAATCACACCAAATATTTTAAACTAAAACAATACAGTATTTTAATAGATGATTCCTTTTACAGTTTAGGTGAGTTTATGAATCCAAAATAGGACACCATACCTGCTAGTAGATAGATACTGTCCTTTGTAATATAATTGTAACGTTAACACGATCGATATGTTCATGAAGATCAAACAACAGCAATATGTTGAGTGGGTTGAGCCCTCATTATGGCAAGGGCCCCGTGAGTATGTATACTAGTAGTCGGCACCTATGTAATATCAGACTATCAATTGGGATTCCGACCATTCAACAACCCTTCAATCAAATAGAGTGACATACTACATTTCGTTAGCAATAGAGCAAAAATTATATGAAACAGGAGTATTTCTGGATGTAGCTCAAGCATTTGAAAGAGTCTGGCACCAGGGTCTTCTCTTCAAACTTAAGACGATACTCTCCCCTATCTATTATATTATTCTTCAGTATTTGCTTGGGATTTTTTTTTTTTTTTGTTTACCAAGGCTCAGAACTTTCTTCAATAAGACCAGCCATAGCAGTAGTTTAGCAGGGGTCAGAAAAAAAAATCCAGAGTGTCATATTCCGATATAGATTTCATTGATAAAGTTAATGTTAAGTAAAGTTTTTGATAAAGTGTTTCTTTAGGTAAAAATAACTTCATATAATAATAATAATAATGGAAACACCGACTCAGTCTGCGCCGAAAATAAATCGGAAATATCAAACTCTTGCAGCCGAGTTAAATGATCTGTACAGACTGAACAAAGTGACAGTAAGAAAGTACTATACTAATGTCCATACTATACTGTAGAAGCTACCGAGAAGTTGGGCCTCTCAACAGCTACAATAAATGAAGCCCAGAAAGGAGCTACCTAAATATCCAATAAAACTAAAAAATTGGCGTGAAGTGGTTGAAGTTAATTCTTCCCCAATCCAGGAAAATACCTTTTTTAAAGTGATAAATACTAAATAATAATAATTACCAATTATTGTTTATTACAGTTTTTATTTGTTTTATTCTGCCAAGTAGGATCACCATGGCACGCTCCATATTTCTTTTGGTTATATAATTACCAATATTTCGAGGATTATGATTTGTCTTAAGCATAAACTTTTCAAGAAAAAACGCACGCTTAAGCTACAGAAAAAGGCAGAATTTGATAAAATTTTAATTTTACCATCGAAGTATCAACACTCAAACAATTTCTAAAAATGTCATCAAATCGTATTAACGGCAGTAGATATCGTGCCTCTTGGATTCGTCTCCAGAATACAGTTTAAATTAAAGTAAACATAACCTCCCTTTCCATGCGTTTGTTTTCAACCACATTTTACAGCCATTATATTCTTAATAATCAATAATATTAATTTTAATTGCTGATTGTGAAGAAACTGATACTAAAGCATTTGTACACTATCACCCAAATTAACTCTAATCAAGGAAAATATGTTTGTTGATACATAAGCCTTTTTTGAAAGTGGTGCATGGAATTTGACAAAATTAATACCGACACGACCATTCTTTCATCTATTCCCAATCATCACCAATCATTCCGAATCTGACCAAATATTTTGATGAGATATTTCATTTTCACATTAAGTACGACTAAATTTCCGCAACCATAAGAAGTTATTTAGCAAACATAACATTGCTATCTCCTTTCTAATATTGAGTATCGAAAGAGATAGCAATGGACCTCCTCTCAGCTATTATTATTTAGGTATTTCGAGAGATCACCCTGTCATTTTGGGGATAGCTGTAATCGTACGAGGAATATTTCATCTTTTGTGTAACCTCGAGGTTTCCCTTTTCTTGTATGAACAATATAAATGACTGTACACTTGGTCTGTAATAATACTTTAAATTAAAAAGATATACATACGTTTATTAAGAAAAGAATTTGTAAAAATATTATTTTAAAGTACATAAAATTAATTAAAACATTACTATCAAATATAAACTATGAATTCAATTATTTTCTTCGTAAAGTAATTGTCACATTAGTATTCATTCAGTAAAAAAATAAAATAAAGAAATAAGATGGTATTTCTCTTAGGTAGATGGAATGACGAAGACATGTATGACATATGAAAACAATTACATCATACATGCAAATAACTTGATGTCAGGGCCAAAATATGGCACTCATTTTAGAAGAATATTTGAATGAGAATTGCGGAAGTGTTTAATTTTTAAGTAAAATAAGGCTTCTCTGCCATTTCAAAGCAACTTCTTAAAAAAAAAAAAATTATAATGATTGCAAGATAGATCAAACATGAATCAAAGACGAATCTTTTTACTAAAAGGAGTTGGTATTGAACGATTTGATTTTTAAAATCCGGTATTATTCTTTGCCAGACTAAATTACAAAACGTTTGACGTTCTCTAAACCGAGGAAACTTAAATCTTTGTGAAAGAGGAGTCAAAAACTATTGTTGTTGGATTACCATTCTTGGTTTCTCATTAAAACTTTATTTTAAAGTTTTAACTTAGTTCCTCTATATAACAGAAATTATATTCTGGGAGTTTGAAGAAAGTAGTATCTAATATTCAATTAAGGTGTAAAATCCCTGTTTTTATGGGAAATATATAAAAATATTCGTTATACTTTTTTTATTTTTTTTTTTACCGCAGTAATTTGCAGTTCGACTCAAATTAAAAAAAAAACCGTTAAAAATAAAAAAAATGAAGACATGTGAAATTGTACAATAAACAATTCGTTTATGAGAAAGAAATAACGTTGTATGTCCATTTTAAGCCCCTGAAACAATTGACAGACTTATTTAAAAAATTGAAATTTGAGAAGTTAAAATTCACCAATTCCAGGATGTTGAATTCTTTACTATAGGATACTTTTATGCCAGAAGTTCACAAAACGTATAATCTGCCATTCAAGGACCGCTGCTTTATATTAACAGATTGAGGTCACAACTACAATGAACGTGCTACGAGACGTTATTCGTTTATCAAATGCGAAATTGGGTAAATTATTACATAGATTCAAATCAACATATCAAGGCTCCAAAGGTGTTGAAAGAATAAATTATCTTAAACTATTTATTTTACTCTGGCACAGTGTGTACAGCAAGGAGACTATTTAAAACACTTTATATTCATCATATTTGAAAAAGAAATTCGCATTCAAGAAAAGGACAGTAAAACTGTACTAAGAAAGTCATAAAAACAATTAAAATTGAGGCATATTTATTCTAGAAGGAAATTCTTATTGTTTTGATGATAGATGAAAATTGAAGCTGCCACTAATTAAATGACTTGATAATAATAATAATAATAATAATGCTTTATTTATTCTGGGACCAGTCCCTTTAGAATAATACAGAGAAACAAAAATGTGGGCTAAGGAGCCTCAGAGATACATAAACAAGAGTATAGTTTGATTAAATAGTAAAAAAAAAAAAAATAAAATAAGAAAAATATTTAGAGAAATTATAAGTTACTTTCTAATTTACATCAGTTAATAATAAAAATAAAAAATTGAAAATAAACATGAAGTAAAAATAATAAAGAAAGATCTAATAATTTATATACATATTTACAGTAGTAACTATTTACAATTTTATGATGAGGACTGGATGGATAAGAAATGATTAAACAGTTGGGATTTAAAGGTAGGAAGGGTTTTGGATTGACGGATGTGGGGAGGGATGGAGTTCCATAGGGAAGAGGATCGAATGTGTGTGTTTCTTATGAAAGAAAATGCAATAAACAAAAATTTTAGTCCAGGAGATCTTTTGGGAAAAGGAAGATGTAAACTTCTTTTGTAACAGTGAGGCGCTTAAAGATGTTGATGGCTTCTCATATTTAGGTAATTTTATTACCATCAGTAATCGTAAACAAAGTTGTCCAAAAAAATCACAAAACCTAAGAAAATCTTTTGCCAATTTCGAAACAGATTTCTAAGCAAGAATGATGTCATCAACCAATTTGAACCCAACATGTTTTAAGCTATTTTTCTGTCAATTCTGCTGCACGAGTGACGTTTTTATGTTTGTCAATTAAGTACCAGTGGCTTGTTTTCAAACTCAATATCATTCTACTCCATGAATACCATCCTATCTTATTCTACGACAGGTTTTTCTCCATCCGACTGGACTCAGAAACCTCTTCAGCTTGACCAGAATAAGAAAGAGTCAAAAGACATGAATCAGTAGAGGTTCTTATAATATGCATTATTTACATATATGGCATACATACCACATTCGAGACATTTAAAGTCCCAACTAACTCAGACGATAAAAATATACACTCACATAATAACACATAACGTTTACACTTCAACGAGACACGTGTCCAATAGTTTTTTAGAAGCTACTACCAAATTGCTCAAAGAGACACACTACGTTACCTTACACTTCCATTCGACAGAAAGGTAATCTGAGGTCCACAGGTCAAAACGAAAAGGACAACTTTAGACAAATTATTTAAATTACTGTACTCTCTTCCATCAAAACTATTAAAATTGAAAATCAGATAAAAACGAAATAGATATAATAAGGTATTAATAAATCCCATTTGGACAGATACCTCGCAGATATATGGTTTAGAAAAAAATAAGCAAACAGAAAAACTAGAATTTTTTCATTCCAAATGTTTAAGACTTAGCAAACGCTCACTGTAACTAAGTAACAAAACTATACATAACGACTTATAACAAACATCGACCAACATATGTGTACTCTTTATTTCTACTTCAGTAATAAACTTCACGAACATAGCAATAGCCGTCATGACCATAACTGAAACTCTATAAGAAGGCGACCAAAAAGGAGCTGGATAAGAGATCCCTCTTTCTTAATTAAATAACTTAACAAAGACCGAGAAGTGGTGATGTTGGGTTCAACATACTTCAACTTCGCTGAGATTCCGAAATCGATTCAACATATTTGCTTATTGTCACATACATAACAGTTATCAACAAATATATGCAGAGAAATAATATATAAATTCATGTCAATGAATATATTTAATCAAAATTAAGCTAAAGCCTTTTGAACTTACTTTTCAAAACGGAGAACATAATTTTTCATCGATTCCACAACCCATCTCTTGGGCCAATGATTCGATACGATTTACAAAAATATATTTTTCGTAAATAGGTTGGATTTTTCTTTAAATTCGCATATGGTAAAATTAATTTTAATTAAAAATAATTATACGAGGCAACAGGTTTTTTTTTTTTTTACATTGCTTTTAGGGAATAAAAAGATACAACACATAGATTTCTCACTTCCTAGTAAGCGTAATATTTTATACACATTGTGACGATAGAATTTCATAACCAATAAATGTATTTCAATAATGGAAATATATGGGTTATTAGATAATAAAATGAAATTGTCGCAGTTATTGAAGATTTATCGTATTTCTCAATGCAATAGAAATTTAATTATTTCCTGCTAGCCTTAAATACTATTTGCTTAAAGCATTATTATTACTTATAAATTCATGTCAATGAATATATTTAATCAAAATTAAGCTAAAGCCTTTTGAACTTACTTTTCAAAACGGAGAACATAATTTCCAGCAATTCCACAACCCATCTCTTGGGCCAATGATTCGATGCTATTTACAAAAATGTATTTTTCGTAAACAGGTCGGATTTTTCTTTAAATTCATATATGGTACAATTAATTTTAATTAAAAATAATTATACGAGAAAATAGATTTTTTTCCAATTGCTTTTAGGGAATAAAAAGATACAATTCACAGATTTCTCACTTCCTAGTAAGGGCAATATTTTATACATATTGTGACGATAGGATTTCATAACCAATAAATATATTTCAATGACGGACATATATGTGATTATGTATGTTTTATTAGGTAATAAAATGAAATTGTCGCAGTTATTGAAGATTTGCAATTTATCGTGAAAGATTACAATTTATCCTCTTTTTGAGTAATGCTATAGGAATTTAATTATTTCCTGTTTGCCTTAAATATTATTTGCTTAAAACATTATGATTTTTAGTATGTTAAGTTCATTTTGCATCTCCTCGATGTCTACACCTCTTTTACTCCTCTTGTTTGTTCTTCCAATTCCTCTTCTTCTTGTTCTTTATGATATATAATTTAATCACTTACTTAAGCTATTATAATATTTAGAAACAAATCTATTTATTTCATTCAATTGTTGAATTGGTGGTATCGTCGTGAAGAGGTCTCGTGTTTCCTACCGACGACAATACTCCAAAGCCTTCTGTCATCTCCAGAGGAAATTATTATATCGGATTACTCTATATTGTTCATTTTTCTGAAGGAGTTGCGTAGGGCCGAACCATCTTCTCGAACGGACCGTGAATCCTGCGGAAGTGACCATCGACCAGAAGATGGACCTGATGAAACCCGAAGGATTCTGAAGGGAATGCCCCACCATCGCGGTGGAGTATATAAGCCGAGGGGTAGGTGAGAGTGGCACCAGTGTTGTAGTGTCCCTCGCAGAAGCATGAGGATCTTCATTGTAAGTAGCATCCACTAACACTAGCAGTAACAATAACACTAACACTTCACACCTAACGCCTTACAGTAACGCCTTGAAACAAAAGTGATTCGGTACCGATAGTGAGTTCCCAGTGATTCCTCGACTTCCCGGCGAGTCTTCAGGTTCTTCGTGCACTCTATCCCATTAAATTCACGGCTAAGTGATTCTAGATCTGGGATAGTTTCTGAACTGGAAATATAACATCGGATGGTAAGTTATGGAAAAATGTTTGACGTTTAAAAAAAAATTCCAAATAACTTTTGTATACTTACATAAAAATCTTATATTATGATCTGAAATAGTTTAAAAGAAATTTTAAATTTATTATGTAATAATATTTTCAATAAGGATTCAAACTCATAGAACCATATTAATGAGAAAAACGTCAAACATTGTTTCCTGACACTTACGATAAAATTCATGAAAAAACAAATAAATATTTTTTACGAAATTTATTTTTCCATTCAAAATTTAAATTTAAATGATTTTATTTATTTTGGAAAAAATATTTTTATTTCAACTTACAGTTCCTACACTTTTTTTTTACAATTTCTGTTAGTGTAGCAATAAAATAAAATCATGAACTTATAAGTTATACAAGTATTGAACATACAATATAATACACATGATACAAAATCATTAAACATTATTTCATATAACAATAGTTTTAGATTATTTTTTTTTAACCTATATTTTTCCTTTCACATATTCTTCAATATTTGTTTTTTAACCTCATCTTAACCTTAAGAACTCCATTTTAATTTCTTTGATTACACTCCTTTTTCCCGTAACAGTAGCAAATATATTTACCAACAGTAACGTTTTATACCAATTAATAGCATACAGGGTTAACAGGGGGGTTGAGGGATGTTATTTAGCATTTTTGTAAAATTTACTGATTCTATTAAATTTATAATTTCTTAATGGTTTGTAATTTTTAAATTCTATTCCTTATTGTCAATATTTTTTTTTTTATTTAAGCTATTTGAATTAAATATCTGTAGAGAGCTTAGTTCCGGCATAAAACGTTTGATTTATACAATTCGCAAACCAAACTAATGTTTTCACATTCTTTTCTATTTTATGAAATTTTTTTAAAAAGTTGACATATTTTTTTAATTTCATCAAGCGAAATCTCAACGTTCACACTTTTAGCTTTAAAAGGCTAGTTCGTGCATCCACCTTAACGTAAATATGTATTATTTACAGGAAGCTTTTCAAGTTTCAGATGTTTAGTTTATATCATATAGAACTTTCAATATACATTTTCAGATATTTAGGAGAAAATATTTTTTTAGATAATTATTATTATTATCCCAAAGAATGAATTGTAGTTGAACTTATTAGTGAATCAGACAAGAAGAATTTTCAAAGTAACAATAAAATTTGAAGTTTGATTATCGCTGAGTGGGGTCAGTGGGGTCGAAATATCGTTTTGGGTAATACATTTTCGGTTGTTATTCAGGAAATTTTATCCTGAATAAAAAAGAGATATATAATTGTGGGTTGATTTTTGACTGTAGTGGATAATTGAAGAGAAAAAAGGTTGGGGTGATCAGTCAAGATAAAAAATGTTAAAAATAAATAATTATACTTATTTTTATTTGTTGCCAATAAAAATAAATATAATTATTTATTTTTACTATTTTTTATTTTTACTGATCATCCCAACCATAATTCATTTCAAAAACAGAGATTTCTATTAACAACGGATCACAAATCAAGCCTCAACTGTGTTAAAGGCTTGGGGTTGAAATTTCATGCGTTAAGTGATAATTATTAAAAATAAATTATTTATATAAAAATAAATATTTACCACTGCTTAAACATTTGCTCCTAAATCTAAAATCCTTGCCCTCGCTAGTAAATCGATTTAAATTTATAAATCATAGGTGAAATGAAAAGAATTCTCCTCATGAACCCCTACACTGCATTTATCAAATTCAATGCGCCGCAGAAACGAAGTACGATAGAATAAGATGAAGATATTTCTAGATGGACATAATAAGTATTGAACGTTTCAGAAAACATCAAATACTCTGGAGAGAATTGTTGTTTCTTATTTTTTTAAATTAAAATTTCATTTAATGCCATATTTTTAAAAAAATTTCTGATTTAAGTATTCACGAATCTGAAATCTGTTATTTCTGGAGTTTCATCTGCAAAAATAAAAAGAATAATAATAAATTCAAATCGAAAACTGCTATTTTTTTAACTAAGAAAAATACCCATTTTTTTCTCATTGAATGGTTTTGTATCTTTATTTAACATTTTTCAGTTACAAGTTGGTAATTTGTCGATTAAAAATTTTTCTTTTGAGAAATTTTCACCATTGCTCCTCCATGCGATATGGTAATAAAAAATGTTAGAAGGTCTTAAGGATATATATAAATTAACTTCATACTTTTTTAACCAACTAGAAAATTACAATAATAGATACACTTTTTATAACTTAATGGAAGGCAGAGCTTTTGTTGTTTATAAGTGAGTCTCAAATAATGATTTTTTTTTTTTTATTCTCCACCTTTTCATCTGCAACAAACAATATTAAGTGTTGAGGTTTTTACATTCTTGCTCCAATATTCTTCCAAGCAACGCTGTGGTTGACAAATTTTTGTAGCTTCTTACCGATTTTGTTTCCTACTGAGCCGAATAAACGAAATATCATTTCATTTTTGTGCAAAATTATTTCACGTGGTTGCAAAAATATTTTAAAATGTACCCAAAATCTCAAAATTTTCAAAAAAATCGAAACAATACAGTCCTTAACGATTCGGAAAATGGAGTCTTGGCTGGATGAGGACCACGTCTTGGTAGGTTCCTTCGGGAGTGTTTTCACTTTTGTCTCTCTTTCGCCGGGAGCAGACACAATGAAGATCAGGAAGACACGATCTGACCAGCCACTGGAACCACACTTAATGCATCTTTCTAATAAGCGTCCTCGAGTGCCTTCTCGACTAACTAACCGGTTACCAACTTAATGCAAACCTACTTACCGGTCATGAAGTCCTTTCTCTAATTTAGTCATTTTTTTTAATGACTCTTCCCTTTACTTGTAGAGTAAACAAATTAAAAAAAAAAAAAAAGTAAAATGCTTCAATAAAAATTTTAGGTGATTAGTTGTGAAATGATTCCAGATCGATAAATAAGGTTAAAATCAGAATACTACTTTTTGTTTGTTTTAGTTTAGAAATATAGGTATTAAATAACATATAAATTAAATAAACAACCTCTAAGTTAAGACTTGTCATCATTTAAAGTGCATTAAGTGATGCCACGACGCTTTCAAAAACACTCAAACAGAGCTTGGCTTAATCACTTTAGAAAAAAAAAAATCATATATTGCTAAAATATATTTAATGATTATTTATTACTATTCAGAATATAGAAAATTTCTTTATATTACTTGATAATGGTGGAAAAAATGTTTTACTATTTTTAGAATAGGAAAAAATACTCAGGAGTACTTCGTACATTGATATCTTCTAAAAAGTATTATTTTTTTAAATATATATAAAATATGTATATATTTTTTATTTAATATTTCATGAAAATGTCTGATAAAGTATGTGCGATTAATATAAAGAATTTTTCGTTTCGGTTCATACCTCTTTTATGAATATTAAACTTTTCATGTTATTTAAATCTCCTCCCAAGAGCATGATTGTTATTCTTATTGATTTATATAAATGGTCGAGTTTCGAATAATATGAAACGTTATTATGAACGTATAAAATATTGCACTGGTTTTTGGGGCTCTAAATCTATTTAAACGTCGACAATACTTCATTCGTATTTTTATTATTAAGCTATTTTTGACTTTTTACATTGATTGATTGATTGATTAAGCTACTTTTTACATTTTTTGCCACAACCTGTACATCAAGTGAAATTTGAATTACATCGTAGAGATGTTAACTGAAATAACGAAAGTCCGCTGTCACCTTATTTTCTAGGATGACGTTTGAAGTGGGATGTTTTCTCTAGTGTTTTTTTTCTTCTCGTGTTTTCCAGCCATCACCAAAGATTTTCTTCCATTCGTCTGGCGTCTGTCATCTGACGGTTGTGGATGGGTACAGGTGGGGAAAGTTTCGATGTCTGTCAAAGTAAAATAAAAATTAAAGACTGTGGATGAGACACATCGAAATATTTTTAAAAATATTAATTTTCATAACTTTAGGCTTCAGGTTGTCGGTATATTCATCTCAATTTTTTTTTTTTTTTGGGATTTATTTAACATAGATCTCAAAACATCTAAACATTATAGGGTTTAATAGTATAAAATCGGTGGTAGTTTTGAAGATATAATAATAATAATAATAATAATGTATATATGTTATTTTGTTTACAATTGATCATTGCACGCAAAAAAACTGACTTTGTAAAATTTTGAATACATTTTAAATCTTTGGCAGTAGTATTAAAGAAGACGTAAATTTATCAGGTGTATCGAAAATACATGCATATTATTATATATACCATATATCTTGCCATAAAAAAATATTTATTTCAGAATAATATATATAACTCATTTACCGCGATGAAATCATATATCAAAAGTTATTTTAATGATAATACAGGGACAATGTATTTAATACAACAAGGAAAATTAATTATGCCTACTTTTAACGGGAAGAGTATCGGTTATTATCAATGATTTTAATTTTGTAGTAAAGTTTGAATTGGTTTGTGAATGAAATACCCGTAAAATCAATATAGGATTTTAAAGTTAATGAAAATATTAAAATTTAGCTTTTTTGGAGGAAACGAGCTATATGTTAATATAACAGGTTATTGAAAAAATAATTTATCCGTAAAGAGGAATTTTTTGGTAGATTGTATTAAAGTTTGCCTTCCAAAAAATAATGTTGTTGTTATATAAAGTATTTTAAGAATACAGCGTCTTCTTTAAATGACATAACACTCGGGTATTCCTAATTTTGCACGGTTTTATTGCTGAGGAATAGTCGATAAATTTGGAATTCCTACGTGAATCGACGATGAATTGTCGTAGAACGTTACGTTACGTAACCGTTACGCACAGTAACGGTACCGTCAACAATAAAACTGCCAAAGATCCGACTTTCCTTTTCTAGCACACTTTCCTCGGCAAGTACTGTCAAGGACGGGGAGAAAGAAGGAAGGCGCCGAATCGCTTTAGGTATGCGGAGAAGGTTTCGTTTCGGTTCGCCTTCTGGGCGCTGTTTTGCGCCTCCTGTTTTGGTAATGTGAGTGGCGTAGATAATTATTGTTTCATTTTCAAAGGGAAAAAACAAAACAAATTAGCATGAGATGCATGTTAATTCAATTTTAGAAAGATAATATGAATATTTTGTTTTATATATTTTACATAATAAAACGTAAAGTATGACAATGGTACATACATACTGTGCAACAAAGAAACATTTCTCTTTGGGTGTTCCTTACGATTTGGTATAGAATCTATGGATTCGTTAAATCTTATTATTATTTTTTTTATAACTAATCAGAGGTGACCATCCTCCCCATGGTCGATGGTCGATGGCGCATACCCCATTCCCTCCCAAGAAATTTTATTGTTATCTTATTTTTAAACACAGTATAAAAAAAGGTAAAATTATAACAATAATAATTTATATGCAATGTAGCTTATGGTATGTTCCATGAAATTTACCTTGGTATAAAAGTTCGTAAAAATACGGATCCTTAAAAAAATTAAATAAACTATATAAAATAAACTCTCAAATATTCAAATTTTTATAAAAATGTGCTCTTCTCCTCAAAAAAAAATATTATAGCGATTGCTTTCCTGTTGCTTACTCCGTTTTTGAGAATAGGAAGAGAGGACCTCGTCCAGAAATAAAACTTCTCAATTTCACAGTGGTTGCCCTTCATGGATTCCTAGTCTGGAATATTAAAAATATGGTAAGGATTTGGTTACATGGTACTTTTAGGTCTAAAAGTCAAATCGATTTAACTATATTATATTATTTAAATCCCTAATGTTAGTGTACAGTAAATATTAAAAAAAAAACTGGCACAGATCTGTTCACAATAATGAATAAGCCAAATTTGATTTTTTTATTTCGTTTTGTTATCTTTCTTGAGGCTATCTATCCATATGCCCATTGGAATATTTATTTATTTATTTGATGTGTTGTTGCCTCTACCCTGTAGGGTCATTGGCAAAACATTTAAATTACACTCTGTTATAGAATTTTATCACTTGTAAAAATCTTAAAATTTCTTTAACTGCACTTTCGCTGTCTTTAGACTGTGTACCATGTCCAATTTTTTTCTTCTAGTTTCAAATATAAGGCAGTCTTGTATAATACGCTTTACTGTCCTTTGGACATTGCAGCTCTCGAAGTTCGGAGGATCAAGTCCTCTTAGTAGGTAGGAGTGCGAGAACTCACTATGCCCAATTTGTAATCTGTAGATGGCTGTCTCTTCTTTTCGAGAGAATCGGTGAGAGGTTTCCCATTTCAAACAGTGGTTTTAATTTCGATTATTTTTGTTCCCACTTGTTTTGCCACATGTTCCACACATTCTCTTTAATTTCTTTAACGTCCATTGGAATAGTCGCTGTACGAATGTGATAAATAAATAAACTGAGAGATAAATCGTAGCTGGATTTCTAGGCAAGAAAATAAACTACAAGTTATAACATAGTCATGCCATTATGATGAAATGAGGATGACATTATATCCACTTTTATGTGATTCTTTTCTTTTATATCATTCTGCTGTAACTTTTCAATATTTTTTTTTCCCTTATGGAATAGAAATTTTATTTATTATATGTGAAAATGGCCGTTTGGTGAAAACCTTAGCATTCCTTTCTGCTAATACAGTTCACTTTCCCTCCTCGGTCTCATTGTATACGTGATGTACGCCATGTCGGTCGATGGATGTACAAACCGCCTCTTTCCCCCCTCAGACTTCGCGCGCCAGGACTTGAAGAAAGCTGACGTCGGTTCCCGGAGCGATTATGGGACTCTTCTGCCCTTTTAAAAGTGAAAGAGTTTTCACCCCGAGTTATATTAAAAAGCCTCAACATTCAAGAAGGCACTGACATTTTTGTAGCAGGTGGAATAAACAATACGCGGTCCCTTTCCAATACTTCCGACCATAGATAGAATGGAACCTAGCGTTGTTATGTAACGTTTGTAAGCTAGTGATTTGTTACTTCGTTCATATACTTTAAAATTTATTTGAAATAAATAACAATAAATGAATAATCAAGACATTGTAATAATATCTAATTAAAATATAATTAAATATGATCCAGCATTGAGAGAAAAAAAATCCATAGTACAACTAACACTCATTTAAGAAATTTATTTAAAAAAATATTAATATCTTCCAAAAAAAAAATTATTCAGATTTATAAACAATACTATAGAATTAATTGTGTTTGATTCAATAAAGTCTTGGCATTTTTTTTTAATATATACTTTTCGGGTAAGGAACAATTCAAGAATCACGATTTTCGTTTAATTAAAAAAAAAAAAATTAATAACTAAATAGTTTGGGCCTCCTAAGTCATAGATATATTAGGCGTAAACAAGAACTATCGATCATATTTTATTCCTTCATAGTTACAGGTTTTTAAACCATATCTATAGTTATTTTAGGTAATCACCAACGAAAATTTAAACGAAAGAAAAATAATAAAATATGGGAAAAATAAAAAAGAGCCCTATTACCAAAGAAGTTTATTTATAAGTTTCCTCTTTGAATATGCTCGTTCCCCAGAGCCATCCTTTATATAGTAAATTAATTTTTAAAGTTGAACTAAAAATAATAAAAACAAAGACATGTGCCTAAAAATATTCTTTTTTTATTATTATAAAATACTGATTTACATCTAAAATTTAAAAAAAGTGTTTATCCCGAAATATGTGTAGTAATTGATAACAGTATCTTTTTTTCTATTTTTATCTTAACATTTTTATTTTTATTTCGGCCAGCTTTTGGGTGTAATATTAACAATAACATCCGGAATACTTCCAGGATTGGATTGCTTAATTCTTACGAGGGACAATAATGATTATTTTATCCCTTTTACAGTATTTTGTGTTGATCTTTTTTTTATATATTCGTGTTGATTTGTCGAATGAGTATTTATTTTTTTTATGATGGACCACTTTATAATACTTCGTCCTGTCGCTAAGTTGTTCCCATCAGGAATTTATTGTTCCATCTAGCTTTTCCAGACAAAAAAATCATAATATGATTGCATTTGAGAAACAAAATGAAATCCAAGAGTTAACAATAATCTATTAAAACGTATTTTTATTTCTGCATGAAATAAAATAAAATAATAACGAAATCTATATTAATGACGCTGTCGTAAATATTGCTAAACATATGCGCACCAAAAAATATACTTTAAGAAATTCAGTAAGGCGACTTAAGATCACCGAGAGAGAAAAACGATGAACTATTTAGTACACGAAAAAGAATGTTCTTCCATTGTATACTCCAGTTCTTCCGTACTACGGTTCATGGAGAATATATACTCTCCTAGATTACGTAATGAAAGTCATGAGGAAAGCAACGCGTATGTGTCGTCGTGTGTTTTTTTTTTTTTTGGGAGGAGAAAAATACGTTGTTAGTACATGGCTTGAGACTCGTTCTGTCACTCAAGGATTCGGGGAAAAAAAAACCTACAACAAAAGTTCCGTAACGTTAACTTCATTACGTAAATATGGTGATTGTATTAGTTACATAAGATAGCATGTGATCCACTCCTGAAATAACAGGATCTCACGTATATGGTCTGCTTAAAATATGTGTATATATATTAGATTAACAACAATAATAAGGTGAATTTTAAATGTTTGAAAATGAAATTTAGAATTGACGAATCGTAAAAATCAACAAACATAATCTGGATCTTTACACTTTGTAAAGTCTAAAAAGGAAATAGATAAGAGTCGGATGCATAGTTTATCTCTAAAAAAGAATGATCTCTATCAAGTGTTAGTGGAGAGATGGATTCGGCTTTAAAATCGGGATAGAATTTATTTCATTATCTGTGGAGTGTCCGTATCATGTTATATATTTCATGGTTGGTATTCTATTTACCGAAATAACACTTTTTCCTGAGTCTTTATTCCTACTCTCTATTACCAAGCAACCTTTTTTCATCCTTAAATGACTTAAAATATATTCATTATGTTTAATGAAGATCATAATTTTTCAGGTATTGGCCAGTGTGGGAATGGCCCTTGGAAGGCCGGGCGGACACAACGGAGGCGGTGGAGGTGGTGGTGGATACGGGGGCGGCCACGGGGGTGGCGGCGGCGGTGGAGGATTTGGAGGTGGCCTCCAATTAGACAGTTATGCCGCACCCATTTCCGGCGGAAGTGCGAGCGGAGGCGGATACAGCGCCCCCAGCGGCGGGGGCGGTGGTTTCCCTTCCGGTCCTTCCCCCCAGTACGGACCCCCGCAGGAAGCCCCCGTCGTCCATAAACACGTCTACGTCCACGTCCCGCCTCCAGAGCCTGTGTACGAAGCCCCAAGAAGGCCACAGCCTCCACCACCTCCACCACAGAAGCACTACAAGATCGTCTTCATCAAGGCCCCAACTCCGCCACCACCAACCGTACCCGACATCCCAGCCCTTCCGCCACCAGCTGAGCAGAAGACTTTGATCTACGTGCTCGTCAAGAAACCCGATGAAGCGCCAGAGATCACTATCCCAACACCGGCACCCACACAGCCAAGCAAGCCTGAAGTATACTTCATCAGATACAAGACTCAGGTAGGCTTACTAATGTTATTTATTGAGAACATGATTTACTGTCAGGAACTTGATATTTAAATTCTGACTGATCTTAATTTGAAATAGTGTGGAAACTTTAAAAGGTTTAAGTAGATTTCTGAAATAGGATCAGTATAATATTAAGAAAATATTATCATAATCTAAGAAATTAGGGCAGATCAGTGACTAAGGCACTGATTTTCTACTATCCCGGGCTCGATTCTGGCTGTAACTAGTAATTATTTATTCTGTTATTTCTGTTACATCAGATGCGGATCTGACCTGTGTTCAAAAGACTCTCTTGATCTTACATCCAGCTTCTACAAATTGGGTACTTAGTTAAATAATAAAATTTTGGGAAAATCTAGCGGTTGAGCGTGTGGATTATCTCGGTCACCTGCAGAAGTGATGACCATGAAGCATTAATTCATTTAAAAGTACTTAACTTAAAATCCTTCATAGCTTGCAGGAGTACAGATTTTTTCTTTTTGAGGAAAGAATTACTTAGTAAAGTTTTATATATTATTTTCTTTCTTTGGAGCTGGGTGTTCGAAGTTCAGAAACTTACTTAATCAGTGATCCAAAATCAAATCTGTTACATAACCGACCAAGGTAACATCTCGGTCCCAAACGAGATGGAAACTAGTTTCTCTTTGTCGACTTAGCATTTGACGTAACCCTAGGCCGCTGGGAAATGGCCTTTTTTAATTGAAAGGCGATACAGCAGTTGCCGGCACGAACAATGAACACGGCTAATTGTTTACATGTTCATCTTCACAATGGGTTTCACTTAGGGCTTGGAGGTAATGTCATGGGTATGCTTAGGATAGTTTTGTCTTTCTCTTTCATTTGCTTGGAGGCTGGATGTTGCGATAGCCAACTTTTGTTCACAAGAATTCATCTTGTAGATCATGATTTTTACACCAGTAAAAGAACATTTCCCTCTGTTCTGGCTCAGGTATAAACATGCAAAAAATTTAATTAATATCTTTTCAGAGATGCCTTTAATTAAATTCGAGTGTGGAAAGCACCAACCAAGATCGCTACATCAAGTTTCAATGTTTATATATTGCATAATTTACAATCCACCAATTTGTTTAATTAAATATACAAGTAGGGTACTATGAATTGATTATTTTCTTGCTATTTTATTATTTTGTTATTAATTAAATATTTTTTTTAGAATATAAGTGTTCCAGATTCATCTATATTTGGGAATCCGACATATAAAAAATAAATAATAATGATACAGATTAACTGTTACGAAAACAGTTGTATAAAGATCATTTATACTTAAATATGAGAACGTGGGCGAAGATTTAGGGAATGCGAGAGGGATAAAAAATGCTTTAAGGAAAGAAAATATTTCTTTCGAAGTGATTGAAGAGACCCGTAACGACTTCCATTGAGAACTTGAAGCGGGAAAGTAATTGATCTAGATTCAATCCTCCCCCAAGTTGAAGAAAGGCGACAATATCCGATCTGCCGCCTTCTCAGCCGATGTTATCCTTTGTGCTCCTGATGGCCCAAGGATATCCTTAGGCCAGCAGGCGTCGGGGATACAATAGAAGAATACTCAAGAGGAGTTTCCACTGGAACTTGATGACATCGTGGAAAGCATTCCGTGCATTCAAGAAGTAGTGCAACATCCGTTTCATACAACCATTGTACACGTTTCATCCACTACTTTAAGTAATTGGTATCATCGTTGCCAGAAAAGTTTGCTATAAATTTATTGTAGTTTATTAAACTCGGCTATTATGATAAATTTAATATTCTTGGACATCTCGTAATTAAGAAACAGATGGTCAAATTTTGGAAATAGTTCGTTTAATTTTAAACACAACTAAAACATTAATATCAGATTCACAAAAGGATAATACAATTTTCTGACTCTACGTTCATAAATGAATTTTTAAATAATAATATAATTACACCATGGACATGTTTACATTGATCAAGTCCATCCGTTCTGAACAGAAACAGTTTAAGAACAAATAATTAGGACTGTGATAAGTTCCAAGAAAAAACAAAACTAATAAAAATTATCCAAAATTTGTTTTTGGACGGAAAATAAATTTATTTAAACATAGGAGCGATTTTTTTCACGTGACTTAATTTATTTAAAATGAACTTTTTTTCCTGGTCATGGTTGATCCTGTCCGGATGACGCCTCCATTGGTGAAGAGTTGACATGTTAGTTTTTTTAAGCTACACGGTAGAGACTCAGGGGTTTGGCTTTTTTCCAGTTATAACCTAACTGTTAATCTATGCCTCTTTTGGAGTTTTTTGTATTTTATATTAAAAAATTATTTATCAACGAAAACGTCAAATTATTTGGGCGTATGATAATTACCAGCTATTCAAGTTTATTTTTTGCGATCCTCCTCTTATACGATTATACGATTTCTAAAGCTTATGATTGAAGTCAATTGAGTAACACCGCATTTCATGAAACAGCACCTTCTAATCCACACTTGAAGGGAGTTCAAGTATCCGTTTCTACAGGTATCGTCCATTATTCCGCCGTACTCCAGCTAGAAGAGCACTCAAGTTAACAGTCGATTTCTCCAACTTATCCGAAGAGGAAGACCCGTTCACCAAACCAGCAACGGAACAGTCTTTGCCATTGTAGTCCCTTTCAATGTCCAGACCTCCTTTGTTGAATGTCATTTCCACTTCCGACATTTCTTCCGCGGAGGCATCACGAAGATCTGAGGGTTCTTCTTTATATGCTTTTACATAGTGAGTGAATAGGGACACTTTATCGTACCATCATTACATCTCCTGAAGACTCAAACTGTATTCACTTTCTCTTCGACTGTTTGGCAATTATTAAGTTTAACAGTCATTACGGCGGAAGGAGCAACATTTGGATACAGATCGTAAAGGTTTTTCTTGTGCGCTGTTACTCATTTGCATTAACGGCGTTGCGCAAACAGTTTTATGGCTTCATATATTGAGCGAAGACCTGTTTCCTGTTTTAAAGTAACCGTATGCAGCATTGGGAAAGTGCACTAGGAGTGTTGGTGATACAATCGCCACACGCATTAGTAATTAATAAATTATTTATGTGAAACAAAACATCAATGCTCTTAAGTGTCAATAAATAAACGACAGAAATTGAAGTCAAGTAAAGTACTTGGATATTTTGTTAATTTAAGTACAGTGCTCGAGACAATATGATACCGCACCTTCCTACCATATTAAATATGTCATGTTCTTTATTATCGTCAATAATATTCATGCTTTGATTATGTTTTTTTTTTTTCAAAAGGAAACACCACAATAATTTATTGCTTTATATAAAATGCGGGAAGCTCAGTGAATAAGACACTGTACTGCTACGCTTTAGATTCCAGGTTTAAATACAGGTGTAGCAGATAATTATCTATTCTGCTACATCAGCTAAGGATCGAACTTGGATCCGAGAGAGCTGGGAGTAAATCCATCCCGTATAAAGTAAGTACTGAAAATAATTATTTAAGAGAGAAAACCTGGCAGTTGAACATATCTGTCAGATCACCTCTCTACTCATCCGTTGGAATTGAAACAATACTTCCTTACGAAGTACTGAACCCAGGACCATTCAAGGTATTATATAAAATGCAATTATGCTCATATGGAAAACACGGAAGCACTTCTCAAAGGATTTTTCACCATCACTATCAACTACCCCCTCCCTACTAACAGAGGCTGGTACTTAAATTCAGTTTTGTACATTATGTTAATGTTAATATGATGTTACGTTCTCCTTCTAGTTTGGATTTATTGTTTCTCCGTATTCTATTTACTGGGAGACGTTTCTAAAATTGTACGTCCAATTTTTATTTAATCTTGCCACTTTTAAAGTTTTTCTCTTTTTGTTCTAAAATTGGCTTTCCATCCATAACTTTCATATCAAGTTGCAGATACCTGATTTGCCTTCAACATATATGGAATCTTAAGTATATTTATATCGTTAAAATATATATACATAAAAACATACGAGCTACATTTTCAGCATATAATATAATTTGATTGAGATGGCTTTGCATTGGAAAATTATTACCGAGTTTACGGCCATTGGAAACTACTAAGCCGCCTTGCAACGACGGGCTTTAGAAATGTCAAAGTGCTGTTATCTTTGATGGCCCGGCAATTCAAAGCTGCTCTTCTTCAACTGCAGGGTTTTATTGTCCTCTTCATTTGTGGCAGGAAATGGCGATATATCTCTTGGGAAATCAATAATAAGATCCAAATTTATAAAAAGACAAATATTATACTTTTTATCAGATTTTATTATTTTAAATTACATATTTCAGATGTATTCAAAATCCGACCATGGAAGAATAACATCAGCATTTTGTCTACACATTTTACAAAACCTTAGATAAGCCCTTAGCGTTTAAATTTATAATTGAAGTGAAATAATCAAATAACTAAAATTTTCATATTATTAAGTGGGCTTATATAATGTGCTTGAAATGAAGCGTGCGTGTGTGTTGGGGATTGCCTAATTAGACCATTGTTTTATTAAGTAAATTAATTGATTTCAATAAAGTAAATTTTTAAAAAATGAATACAATTCTAACAGTTATATATTTAAAGTGTTTTACATAAATAATTGTTTTTTGTTAATTTTTACTACGAGTTTAACTAAACACTATACGCCAAGTCCGCCATAACCAAATGCTTCGAAAAAGGCATTTACTTGTTGTTTTTTTTCTAAATCTGTGATATATTAACTAAATATAAATTCAATCCATATATTTACATCAAATTTACAAATAACGTGAATCAAAACGTTTTGAAGTAATATTTATTGAAAATAACATAAACTACTTGAAAGACGCACTTGACTACTGTTTCAACATTCAATGTGATTTTCTCATTGATTTATAAAAAATACAGGAAAAAAACTGAACGAAAACTGATGTGGGTGGTAATGGTATGACAGAAAACTATTTTGAAAAAAAAAGTAAGAATTTGTGCTTGTTTTTTTTAGGTGAAATAATTTATAATAACATAAAGTAAGACTGTGTTTTGACTAGTTTGGATTGAAATCATGTGTCCAATTAATCAATTATGGACTATATGTAAGAAGCATGATTAAATAAAATGGCTTACTAACCGAAACGTAGACGATGAAAAAATGTAAATAAATGTGGTGAAGTAAAAACACATCCTTACTTTATATTATTAAAGTAAAAATCATCTCTGCATATATTCTTGCTGAAAAATTGTGATCTTATCCTCCTAAATTCATACAAAGAAAACAATATTATCAGTTTAAATTCATATATAAGAATATTTCGAGGATAAATACGTGTAAGAAATGTAAACAATGCAGTTCTTATGTAGGTGAGACTATGTGATTTTCACTCTGTGCCACGAGCCAAACATGAAGGCATTGATTTCTTATGGAACTTTGCACAAGCATCCTGACGTGTGGGCGTGTCATTGGAACATACTTAGGGATTCTCACTTTTTTTTTAGGTTGAAAAATAAGTTGAAAACTGTCATTGAAAAGACGGTCGTTTCTCTCTTCAATTGCCAGAAAGTATGAAAAGGAGATATTCCAGTGACGATAAGAAACGGGAGTAAAAGAAACAAAAAAGACTTTCCCCTCAGAGAACTATTACTGACAGAACTAAGTGGGTCGCTGCACCATCATCTGTTTGTCTTTCGGTCAGTGAGAGAGGTGGGATATCTGCTGCCATCAACTTGCTGTCAACGGGGAAAAAAATATCCCTCATTGTTGTCCAACTAGACAAACGCGACGCTTAACTTTGACAGTGCATTTTCCCTCTTCTGATGTCCATGTCAGGAAAATCAGAAATGATTAAACTAAATTCCATTTGCATTATGGATTCGTTGTTGCGATGTTTTTCCGTCTAATCTACGAAACAACACGCATATCATTTAGCAAGTGCCGTATTTCTTTTTATCCAACTTTCTCTTCGCCACTTTACGAGTGTAGAGCTGCATTGCACATAGTAATAAATTAGTTTCTGTATCACGTGATATAATTGAACTGACTCTCACCCGTTACCATTCGAATCTCCTTCCGTGTCGGCATGGAATCTCTTTTCTTTCCCTCGGAAGAAGATCATTCGAAAACAGATTGAATTCCTTGAGTTATTTAACGATTAATTTAAAATGAGATCCTATGATATAGCTTTTGATAAATGTTATAAATATATAATACTCTTTTTACCCAAGGTCTTTCAAATTGCGTCTTAATAGCAACGATTTGACAGAAAACCTGTAAAGAATTAGTTTAATTTGTTATGGATTGTTAGCTCTCAAACAATATCCAATAACAATTAAGAAATAAATCTGTAGGATGAGACTCTATGTTAAATTCACCATTTCTGAAGGATGTCTTCAGGCTGATAATGTGGATCCTATATGTATCTACCTTCATTGGATATCCTAGAGAGAAACTTTATATTAAAAAGTGTCTGCTCCAGACTGCTTTAGTGAGGCTGACTAAAGATCTATAGCTTTTATAATCAATGAGTTTTTATCTACTTATGAACTAAAATAAAAATATAAAATAATACTCTCCTTTAAATTATATGAATGGTTCCTTTTCTGCTTGATTGATTTCAAAAGATCTGTTTTTTCATCCATGGTTCTATACTAGTTTATTTCGACTCATTTGGAAGACTGTATGTTCCAAAACAATATAACAGTTATATTTTGTATAACTCCTTTTAAGCTGAAAGCCAACTGTGCACTTGACTCGATTTCTCACTAACATTTAGTTGGTTCCTTGGACCACTAGCGGATCCAGGATTTAATTTTGGGGGGCTTCAGCCCGAAAGCTTTTTTTTTTCATAAAAATAACGATAATTACTTTGAAAAAAAAGAAAGAAACTAACTACCTATACGAAATGGTGTTTAAGTGATTCCTGAAGCCCTTTTAAATGTAATTACACGAACAATAATACTTTTGAGAGATCATTTTTTAATATTTTTTTCTATAAAACAATATTTTCCCATTTTGGAGAGGGGGGGAGGGCTTCAGCCCGAAAGCCCCTCTCCTCCTAGCCCCCACGTAGATCAGCCCGTGCCTTGGACTCTCAAGGATTTCTTAAAAATAACAATGTTAACAATGAAACATTTATTTGTTGTAGGGATGGTTGTGATGTTACATTGCAAAAGAACATTAAGTGACATTTCATAAAATGTCAGCTATTCCTTCTTGATATTTTTCTTTTCCAAGACTACAGAACAAAAAAACCCTCCCTACCTCCTAGAACTCCTTAATTTACCTTCTTTTATCCACTATCTCACACCATCCACTATCTATAGGTTCCCCAATCTATAAATCTATAGGTTGGGGAACCTATAGATTTATTTATTCCATAAAGCCACTTCTTACAGCAAATCCTTCGTCATTCGTGCTACCTCCTCTTTGGAAACGCCTGTCTCCACACGTCAGTCTTGTCCACCACTAGCGGATTCAGGATTTAATTTTGGGGGGGCTTCAGCCCGAAACCTTTTTTTTTTTCATAAAAATAACGATAATTACTTTGGAAAAACAGAAAGAAACTAACTACATATATGAAATGGTGTTTAAGTTATCCCTTAAGTAGTATTAAATGTAATCACACAAAGAATAATACTTCAAGAGGTATTTCATAAATTTTTTTCCCATAAAACATGGTTATATTTTTCCATTTTGGGGGGGCTTCAGCCCGAAAGCCCCCCCGTAAATCCGCCCGTGTTGTCCACTAATTTCTTTAAACAACTCATGCTCCACTATCTACTTCATATTCAAACTTGGAGAAACATGTAAAATTGACTTGCTTGTTACACCGAACAATTCAACAAGTTAATCAAACATCATTTTCTATTCTCTAAGCCATACTAATGTTAATAATTATGGAACTATGTTATTATTCTTAGAGGAGTTTAGTCCAGGAGTAAAATATTATGTTTTAATTCATTAACTTATATTAACAGTTATTTAAATTGTTTTGTTTTTTTATCTATAATATTGGTTAATAATGAAAAGTATTTATCTCTGTTGGCAGAAACAGGAAGGCTACGCTCCCTCTGGAGTCCCCCAGAGCGAGTACGGGGCCCCTGCCTCAGGGGGCGGTGGTGGTTCTGCCCCGGGTGACAGCTACGGGGCCCCCGCCCCTTCGGCACCCTCGTCCCAATACGGTCCTCCCTCTGGCGGCGGCGGAGCTTACTGAACACCAACGGCCATCGATCAATCAACACTTCTTCGTACCTTATAAATAATTGTACAGATTTTTATACATAATTATTTTTATATAACTCTTTATTAAGTTTTTTTATAATAAAACATTTTGTAAAAAAAAAAAAACCTCATATTTTATTTATCCCAGTCAGTTTCATTTATTTTTTTACTTTCACTTACGTGTATATGTAATATATAGTAAGGGTAAGTATTGCGATCGAGAAAATTTTTGAATCTGAGTTTTCAACGGAAATAGACGTTTTGAGGTACCCTGAGTTGAAATGGCCAAGTCCCGAAAAATGATCTGTGTGTTTGTATGTTAGCAGCCTTGCTCAAAAACGAAAAGTCCTACGAAAGTGATATTACGTATTTAAGATAGGTATATGCCTTAGATGTGACGGCAACTTTTTCCTTAAAATCGGCTAACCGGAAGTGCCACTTTATATCAACGCTGAAACACATTTTCACAAATTTTCTCAAAAACGGCTCTAACGATTTTGATTAAACTCGGTGTATCATTGTATAATTAAGTGGTCTTTAATATGAATTAGTTCTTATCCCCATTGATGCCACTTTACAGAGCTTAAATGCCCAATGTTCATATATGTCTTCCTCTAAAGTACCATTAATATGGTTTATTTTAAAAAAGTTAATCATTTCACATTATTCAAAGTAATGAAAAAATGCTAAATATAACTATTGGAAGAATTTGATAAGTTAATAAAGGAGAAAAAAATAAAAATGCAGAAAAACCTGCGTTGATATAGACTGTAGCGCCTAAACGAATGTACCGATTTCAATGAAACTTAGCTAAAGTCATTTTCTCGACACCCTTTAAATTTATCTATATAACATACTTCAACGAAAAGAAGCTGGAAAAAAGTTACGAGGAATGGTAGAATTAAATTCCAAATAAGTCAAAAAGTATACACTTTTTATGGAATTTTTAGTTTATGGAATTTCCTAAAAAATCAAAAAAAAAATCGTTAAGATCGGACAAATAGGAGGAAAGATATTTTCCCTGAAGAGTCGAAAATGTGGATAAATTTAAAATTTACTTTTTTAATTGTTAAGACTAAAAAAACCTTTTTTCTATAGATATTTAATAAATTATCTTTCCCAAAGAACATTTCTCATAAGAAATAAGTACCTAAATTTATACTTTTATTTTAAGTTCTATATTTCAACATTGCAAGCACCACCTCCGGAATCAACTTACTCATATTCTGCATAGATATCTTTTTCAACTAAAAATATCACTAAAATGACATCACTTAAAAAAATTGAAATTAGAGTTAGTCATTCTGAAGTTCATAAAAGCAAAGAAAGTTGTGTGGTTTATAAAAGCAGATGGAGTGACTAGATTTTTATTGCCTGTTGTCGATATATTAAATAGAAATTTTGTAATTATAATGGTCTTAATGAATTGTTATCTGTAAGCTTTAGCTCCGTTTAAAATGCACTTCAAAAAAATTTATAATAGCCCAGCATTGCCAGAAAATAATTTCTATTCATAGTAGATTGGTAAGTGAAAGTTGTGTGTGATTTTTTTTTCGGCTAGTGTATCCATATGATAACTTAAAATTCCTACTTGAAGCAAGCGACATAACCGAACAAGTTTGCAGAATTGAATCTTTAACATCGACACTTACGGCTAGCTATATAGACTAATAAACAGAAAATCTTAACTTTCTATTGTAAACAAATTACTTATCTACAAGACAATCATAAAACCTATATGGACATAAGGACTTGAACTGTGGGGGACAGCAAAATTTTCTAACATCAAACGCATCCAATCCTTTCAATCTAAAGTCCTTCGAACAACAGTTGATGCTCCGTTCTATGTAACTAACAAAACCCTATACCATCCCATTTGTCCTAGACCTTGTCCCAGAAAAAATCTCCAAATTTCACCAGAACCTTACCTATCATCCAAATTCCCTAGCACAATCTCTATCCAGCACCCATTCTTACAATCCTCCTCGAAGGTTGAAGCGGCAGTGGCCCAGAGATCTTCTGCGAATAAGCATATATTGGAGTTTTAGCAATGGTCAGATCCTCAAGCCAAGATCCACTCAAGCCAAGTATGTGTGATTATAGCGCCTCTCCTCAGCCTCTGCTGGTTCTTAATACCAGTAATGCGGCTCAGTGCGAGGCGCTGGGATCTCCTACAGTCCAGCCTTTCCTTCCACGAGTGGGTTGAAAGGCTTGGCTCAGAGTTCTTCTGAGTAAAAGGATTCTGTAAATATTGTATAGTGTTGAGTTTATTGTAAATAGAGTGTGAGTGTGCTCCCTGAACACTATTATAAATGTCCTTGATTGTGACAGAATGTAATATTTCTAAATAAACGAATATCGACACTTAAGAAATATTGGGAGTGGGGAATAAGGTTGGTGTAACATGATAACAGTGTTCAATGCATAGGAGAAAAGGGAAAGATAAAACACTATACAAAAAGGAGTCTTTCATTAATCAGTTTATTACATGTATCATGATATATATTATCATATATCATATTATCACTTAAACACTATTTCATATAGGTACATAGTTTATTTTTTTTCCCCAAAAGTAATTATCCATTATATGTATGAAAAAAAAAGCTTTCGGGTTGAAGCCCCCCCAAAAAAATTAAATGTAGAATTTATTTAATTCCAAAATTAAATCCTGGATTCGCTAGTGCCTACGTAGGCGGTGACCAAGAGACCTGCTGATCTGATCTATATCCTGGATGTGTGATGGGACGCTGTGGAGCTGCCAAAAAAAATGCTCATTGTAAAGAAATTTCCAGATTGCAAATTTAATTTGATGTTGAACTTTTATGTTTGGCTAATAATAATAAAAAAAAAACTCTGCAAATTATTTCACAATGGTTTATTATTTCCAAGCAATTATACATTAAAAGTAACATTACCTTCCTATTGACTAAGAAAAAGAAATAAAAGGTGATTCCGATTACAGAACTAAACTTTTTTTTAATCATTATTAATATGCAAAAGAAAATAGTATTACTTCAGTAACACATTCAAAAATTAAAAACGAAACAAAGGAGATAACCTTTGTAAATAACGTAAAAAACATCTGGAGACCATATCTTTGCTCCTAATTGTCCTATTTATCGATTTTTTTTTCGTTTTTTAAGAAATTCCGTATACTTTTAAATATCTACAAAAAAGTTGTATAGGTTTTGAGTTATTCGGAAACTAATCTTACCATCCTTCGTAACTTTTTTTACAGCTTCTTTCCGTTGAAGTATGTTATATAAATAAATTTAAAGGACATCGAGAAGAAGACTTTAGCGAATTTTCATTGAAATCAATAAATTCGTTTAGGCGCCACAATCTATAACAACGCAGGTTTTAAGGTCTTCATCTTGAAAGGAAAAGGCCGATAGAAATGTCGATGAAGGAGGATCGTCCTCGCGTGACCTCTAATTTTAATTCCAAATTTGGAAAACATCGGTCCAGTAGTTTCGGATAAAATGTGAGGTCGGCGGACGGCGGACAGTGGACGGACAAAAAAAAATGTATTCGAATTCTACGTATTCTATAACGTGAAACCTCAAACTTTGAGAGGGGGTTAAGTTTTTTAATTTTTTGTACTATCACAATGGTTGATTATTGAAAATAATAAACCAATATTTAATAAACAAAGCTCGAGACCATTTTTTTAAATTTACATTAAGTTGTTCAAAAATTTAACTTTTCTCGGTTGCTTATTCTGCTTAATATCAACAGTAAAACTTATTATCAAAGCAGTGTGCTTACTTCGTATGTTATTCAAACGAAATCCTTAATTTTGAAAATGTTGACTCTATTATCATTGCAGTGGTCTTATTCTTTTTAGCTATAATTGTTTTCCGTTTCTCTTCCTCGTCTTTCCGACTATTCAGGTTTTTTCTCGGGTCAGGGGAGAGGACGAGGAATTAGTGTCAGAGTCAAACGTCCCTCAGGTACCAGATTCCGAACTCAAAATCTTCGACCTCGTCTACAATGGCGCACACAGCCTAGTAGCGACCTACCCTTCATCCTCCACACCAAGCAGGGAATTGCTTCAACTCTTTTAGCCATGACCTTCGTGTATCCAGGCCTTGGATCGGTCTGAGTTATAGAAATCTTTTTATATTACCTCATTTTCACAAAAAAACAATCATAATTAATTTATAGAATCGATCGTATAATTATATGTATTTCAAAAATATTAAAATATGTTTATGTTTTTTAATAAAATAACAAATAATATTTTCTTGGTATTTAATGCTATGCTATTATTATTTTATTAGTATTATAATTTAATTCTATTAAATTCTATTAAAAACAATTATATCATTGTTGTTGATTTTGTATAGTTGCTAATTCAAATTAATAAAAATTAAAGAAATTATACATTTATTTGGATTTTTAAGATATGTTTTAGTCTAATATTTTTAATAGTCGATATTGTAATGGACCGAGAAAAAGAAATTCTACCCAAAATATTTATTGCATTAACTCGCTTCATGTATATATATATATATATATATATATATAATATATATATATATATATATATATATATATATATATATATATATTTTGCCATTAACCATTGGTATGCGAATTTGCTGCCATAGGTAACTGTTTATTAATAATTTGTCTTATTTATACGCCTTGATCAGAGTAAAGCTAAAATAAGGTATTTTTGTCTTCGCAGAATGATAATAGGACACATCGAGCTATATCAAACTGCAACTATCATTTATTAAATAAGAAAATAAACAAATAATCCATGCCTTAAAAAAAATTAACATCTAACTTTATGAGTGGATTTAATAGGCAAAATATTAATATAAACTAGTAAAATAATTTCCTTATTTTGAAATATTTTTTTGTGGTTAGCAAAAAAAAACTTACAGCAAATTAATTTTACCAAAATTAAATCGACTTTTAATTATCATATTTGCAAATAATTTTACCTTAAGTTTCAATAATAAATAGATTATGCATAAAAAAAAGCTTAGAAATAAAACATAATAAGTACTGTTGTATTCTCTGGAGTGAGGAAATTAAAAAATGTGGATTTTATGTTTTATAAATATATGTACATTTCAGATTTGTTTTTTCTCTCAATTAATATATCCTCCAACAGACTATAACCTTGGTATAATAGTGAGCAAAATGGGAATCTAAGGAATAAAATATCTGGTGCATTTGAATCAATTTATTCATCAAGCTACTTTTTAAGTAGAATTTTTAACATGTGCTCTGGCATTTCTGTGGAGTTTATACAGTAATGATTTATTTATAAATGACATTCATAAAACAAATAAAGGTATTCACAAATTTAATATAAAGTTCTACATTTGTGTTAATAATAAATAAATAATATTTAGATGAAACTGAAATAAGGAACAGACAATATCTCAGTTCTTGCTAAACGTAACTTCTTTGTAGAATTGACGTTTCATTACTTTTTACTAGATTTGATCGGACACATAATAACTTCTTCTCTAAGTGACAAGCTAGATGGATAACTGATGAATACTCAGTTAAAAATGTTATTGAACACGCATATATAAAAGTAACATTATATTAATACATACATACATAATGGAATATACATTTTTTAATAATAAAAAACTTTTTTTTGTTATCTTTTTACCAAATACTATCCAAAAGTATTTTCTGTTAAGCAGAGTTACGATCCATGAATCTCCTTTTTTTTCTTTGACTTCGAGCGTGGTGATCTCTCAAGTCCATTCCCAATGGCTACTACACTACCCCTCAACTTCTAGAATATTGCAATAATCTTTCGTTAGTGTCCTCTTCTCAGTCATTCTATATAACTTGCCGAAAAACTGAAGGTGCCGTATTTCATGTGTAAATTTGAGAAAGGAATATGTAGTTCTTCCTTTATAGTAGTACCTTTCTTAGCCCGCATGTATTTTATTTCTTCCTTCTATCATTAATGAGACTGGATATGAAAACGTTATCATAACAAATAAACAAATGTAAATAAAATAAACGTTATCATAAATAAAGTTTTTTTTTCAGTCACAATTTGATATGTTTCATTGGTTGTTAACTCAAAGTATCTTAAAGTATAGAAAAATAAAATAAAATAATAGTAAGAAAGTCATCATAAACATATGACAAAGAATTTCATGTCCATTTTTGTATTTG
Source organism: Nezara viridula (assembly GCA_928085145.1). NCBI lineage: Eukaryota > Metazoa > Arthropoda > Insecta > Hemiptera > Pentatomidae > Nezara > Nezara viridula. The sequence continues at coordinate 104,733,084 of OV725082.1, forward strand.
TTGAAGGGAAACCCATAACTTTGTGCTTTTAAAATTTGTATTTTTGTTACAAAATATGTTTTCTGGAAATAAAGGACACACCATGTCCCAGTTTTTTATTTGTTGAGAAAGCCATTATTCCATGACTTTGAGCTATTAACATTTTTTTCTTCTTTACTAAATTCTTTAATGAAAAATTGGACATGGTGTCATTTACCTTCGGTTCACAAAATTATGCAACTATACAGCTGAAGAGTCGACATATAAACAAGGGCAGGGGTTCTCAATCTTTCTTCAGCAGTGGGCATATTTATTAGTTTCGACTTGAGTTTTGGTGTTTTTATTGATTGTAAACAGCAATCGTTTACATATTTAAAGAGAAAATATAAATGGTATCAATAGAAGAAAATATAAAGCTATGTTTAGTAATAAACATCTTTAAATTAAATTAACACATTTTGAAATTAATTAGAAGCGATGTGAGGTTATACTTAGTTATAAAATAAGTTAAATACAGTGTAACTAACAGTTTCATTATTTTTTTATTTACTGCTAAAGAAAGAGTTTATTCAAAGCAATAGTAATAATATTATATCCATGAATGAATTATTATTGAAATTAATTAGAATGAATGAAATTAATTAGAAGCGATGTGGCATTATACTTAGTTATAAAATAAGTTAAATACAGTGTAACTAACAGTTTCATTATTTTTTTATTTACTGCTAAAGAAAGAGTTTATTCAAAACAATAGCAATAATATTATATCCATGAATGAATTATTATTATTTTTTTATTATTATTATATATTATAAAATATATATATATATATAATTTATATAAAATTATAAATATAGTTGAGAAGATTTTATTTTATTTTTTAGTAATTTACATACTATTTTATTTAAGTTGTTGTATATATTGTTTGAATCTTTATTGAGTTAGTTTTTGTTCAGATTTGTATTTTTTTTCTTTGTAACTGTACATTATTGTTATTCTAAGGGGACATCTTCCCAGAATAAAGTTTATTTTCTAAACTATTCTATACTATTCTATTCTATTCTATAAGTACTATTTCTGAATTTCATATCTATAAACTCTTGTTAGATTTTTAAATATTCATATATTTAAAAAAGGAATTATAAAACTATTGAATTGAAATCTCATCCATCTACAACATGCCACGTAAAACAATAATGATTAATTTAAAAAAATACAATATAAATTACTACTTTCAGAGTGATCATTCACACACAATTAATTATCAGATATTTATCAAAATAAATATTCAACATTTAATAGAAAACTTTTCAATCTGCAACAGGCAACGGAAAAACTGTAGCCAAAGCGATAAAGATTAGAAATATACAGGCACACTCACGGCAAGAATGGCATCAGGCGGGCGGCTCTGTGCCCGCAAGCTTTAGGTTGGGAACATCTGAACTAGGATCAAGAGGAGGACTGGGATCAACCGTAGGGCTAGTACTTGGCCATGTAGGTTCTTCGAATGGTGTAGAGGGCGTGGTAGATTGTTCTAGACCAGCAATCGGACCGGGGCTAGTAACTATAATATTGTCCAATTTATCCAAATCTTCATCGAATTCCGATTGAGAATTTAATCCATTTTGGGTGACAGTCGGATTTGAAGTGACTATAGATTCTTCAGGAACAGCCTCAGCAGAAGATGGTTCTGGCACTTTAAGGGGGTCCTCAGGTGAAGTAATAGGACTATCTGGTTCTGGCACTTTAAGGGGGTCCTCAGGTGAAGTAATAGGACTATCTGGTTCTGGCACTTTAAGGCGGTCCTCAAGTGAAATAATAGGACTATCTGGTTCTGGCACTTTAAGGTGGCCCTCAAGTGAAATAATAGGTTTATCTGGTTCTGGCACTTTAAGGCGGTCCTCAAGTGAAATAATAGGTCTATCAGGTTCTGGCACTTTAAGGCGGTCCTCAAGTGAAATAATAGGACTATCTGGTTCTGGCACTTTAAGGTGGTCCTCAGGTGAAATATTAGGATTATCTGGTTCTGGCACTTTAAGGTGGTCCTCAGGTGAAATATTAGGATTATCTGGTTCTGGCACTTTAAGACGGTCCTCAGGTGAAATGTTAGGATTATCTGGTTCTGGCACTTTAAGGCGGTCCTCAAGTGAAATAATAGGACTATCTGGTTCTGGCACTTTAAGGAGGTCCTCAGGTGAAATATTAGGATTATCTGGTTCTGGCACTTTAAGGCGGTCCTCAGGTGAAATATTAGGATTATCTGGTTCTGGCACTTTAAGGCGGTCCTCAGGTGAAATATTAGGATTATCTGGTTCTGGCACTTTAAGGCGGTCCTCAAGTGAAATAATAGGACTATCTGGTTCTGGCACTTTAAGGCGGTCCTCAGGTGAAATATTAGGATTATCTGGTTCTGGAACTTTAAGGTGGTCCTCAAGTGAAATAATAGGACTATCTGGTTCTGGCACTTTAAGGGGTCCTCAGGTGAACTAATAGACTATCTGGTTCTGGCACTTTAAGGCGGTCCTCAGGTGAACTAATAGGACTATCTGGTTCTGGCACTTTAAGGCGGTCCTCAGGTGAAATAATAGGACTATCTGGTTCTGGCACTTTAAGGCGGTCCTCAGGTGAAATATTAGGATTATCTGGTTCTGGCACTTTAAGGCGGTCCTCAAGTGAAATAATAGGACTATCTGGTTCTGGCACTTTAAGGTGGTCCTCAGGTGAAATGTTAGGATTATCTGGTTCTGGAACTTTAAGGTGGTCCTCAGGTGAAATAATAGGACTATCTGGTTCTGGCACTTTAAGGCGGTCCTCAGGTGAACTAATAGGACTATCTGGTTCTGGCACTTTAAGGCGGTCCTCAGATGAAATAATAGGTCTATCTGTTTCTGGCACTTTAAGGCGGTCCTCAGGTGAAGTAATAGGACTATCTGTTTCTGGCACTTTAAGGCGGTCCTCAGGTGAAATAATAGGTCTATCTGTTTCTGGCACTTTAAGGGGTTCCTCAGGTGAAGTAATAGGACTATCTGGTTCTGGCACTTTAAGGCGGTCCTCAGGTGAAATAATAGGTCTATCTGGTTCTGGCACTTTAAGGCGGTCCTCAGGTGAAATAATAGGACTATCTAGTTCTGGCACTTTAAAGCGGTCCTCAAGTGACATAATAGGACTATCTGGTTCTGGCACTTTAAGGCGGTCCTCAGGTGAAATAATAGGACTATCTAGTTCTGGCACTTTAAAGCGGTCCTCAAGTGACATAATAGGACTATCTTCAGAATTTATGTGGTTTACATCATCTGGAGGCGGTTCCAAATTATTCAAATTTGACTTACTTAATGAATCAAGAGATTCGGGAATATATATCGGAAAGCTTTGTTCAAGTTTTTCTACAAGTTTATACAAGTGCGAAAGCTTACGATCTGGCGAATCATCATTATCCTGCTTATTTCCAAAATCTACATCGTGCGTGCTTTCGTTTCCATCGACTCGTGGAGTTGTGTTTTCGATATTTTTTCCGATATCATCCTTAGGTGCATTTGAAATGTCTGAGTGATCAGATACTGTGTTGTTTTCTAACACGACTTCATCTCCTAATGGTTTCTTATTTGTTTCGTCTTCAATACTTTCAGCGACTTCCATTGAATACAATGAGGGATTATAAAGTGAATTTTCTTTTCTATTTAATTTTGGAATGTGTAATGTTTCAATGGAGTCATGGGGGTTATGGGTTTCAGTTGATATGAATTCATCTGGACTTGTTGGAATCGGTTCAGTTGTATCTGTTGAACTATCTGGCGTATAATACGAATATTCTGAACCCAATGTTGCTTCATCAACAACACTAAGCGAAAGCGGAAGATTTGCTTTTAAGCTTGGTTTAATGGTTTCTACATTATTTGCTTCAGAAGGAGACAATGTTTCAGTGTAAGAATATTTTGGTATAGTTTCCTTCAGGGGTTCGTCCATTATTAATTTTGGTTGGTCCGTTTCGTAAGTTAGTGTCTGTTCGTTATTTCTTTCAGTATTGATTTCGTCTGTATGGATTTGTTCATACCGATCTTTGATAGTTGGTTCTTTTTTTTCAACTTCTTCAACATTAGGTGGCTCCATGGATGAAATAACCGAGGTAAATGGTGCTTTGGGCTCGTTTGGAACAGATACGGAGGCCTTAAAAGGATGATCTGGTAAGTTAGATGTATGAGACTCTAGGTCATGGTTCTCAATCGAAATAATTTCATTATCGACAGGAGTAATCGGTTCTTGCAAACTTGATGATAAAGTATTTTGGTGCGCATTATCACCTGCATGTATCATTAATTCTCTGCCATTCATCAAATCTTTTGGATGTTTTGGGACCTTAATTTTAGGGTTGCTTTTATATTTGTCGCCGTACGTTTTCTCTTGTTCTGAGTGAATGTGTATTACAGTCAAATGATTCTTTTTTCCTATGGGATTTTTGTTAACGTTAAGAAAATCTATTTTCGTCTGTGGAAATTTATGAGATGAACTTGATAAAGGCAATGATACAAATTTGGAAGCGTCGCTTGATGGTTTCTGATTTGATGTGGCCATTTTCTCTGTCGTGGGTACCAAATTAGGTTCCTCCGATTGAGAAATAACCTTATTTTCGATTGTAGGGTTAATTTTAGAAATAGCTTTTGTAAAATTAGGTTCCTCCAATTGAGAAATAACCTTACTTCCGATTGTAGGGGTAATTTTAGAAACAGCTTTTGTAAAATTAGGTTCCTCCAATTGAGAAATAACCTTACTTCCGATTGTAGGGGTAATTTTAGAAACAGCTTTTGTAAAATTAGGTTTCTCCAATTGAGAAATAACCTTACTTCCGATTTTAGGGGTAATTTTAGAAACAGCTTTTGTAAAGTTAGGTTCCTCCAATTGAGAAATAACCTTACTTCCGATTGTAGGGGTAATTTTAGAAATAGCTTTTGTAAAATTAGGTTCTTTCAATTGAGAATTAAGCTTATTTCCGATTGTAGGGGTAATTTCAGAATTACCCTTTTGAACATGATTTTCCTTCGATTGAGGAATAAAATTTTTTCCGAATACATAGTTAATTTTAGAAATAACTCTTGGAAAATGATGTTCTTTTAAATGAAAAGTAGTCTTATTTCCGATTATAGGGACAATTTTAGAAATAACTTTTGGACATTTATGTAGATATGAAGAAGTGCACTGTCTTAAATGTTCATCAAATCTATGGTGTAAAGGACAGCTGTTATGTATAGGTGGTGAATTCTGATATTTTGTCTCACATTTATAAAATCTTGTGCAGTCCTCTGGATCGGCAAAGAATGTTGCATGACATTTAGGTAGACAAGACTGAGAACTTTCATAAAATACCAAATCATTAGGGCATCTGAAAATTTGAGTTGGTCTTTTTCTTTGACACAAGGTATAAATATTTGCATCTCCTCCATAAGGAACTCTTTGGTATTTATTCTTACAGCTAAATTTAAAACATTTCGTTGCTTTATTCTTTTTTACACATGATTTGTTCCAAGGACTGTAGACAAAAAAGGGTCTCTCACACTGGATCAGGTGATCTTCTCCTTTTGAACAATAATGATAAGCTTTGCATGAATATAAATCAGGAAAGAAACCATCAGAAGGACAATTTTGTCTTTTTCCATATAAAAGTTTTGTATATTTTCTTATGTTTTCTTTGCTAATTTCACTATCTACATCTGTTTCCTCAGTATCATATTCTTTAATTTTTTCTCGAATACTTTCTTCTTCTTTTTCTGATTTCTTGGTATTACCATCCTTAGTTTTAAATTGTATTAAATCGCTTAAGTGTTTAATAGTCTTATTAAATTTGGGTTTATTTTTTAAGATAGCTGTTAGTTTATGATGTGGCACTGTTTTACTTTTGTGCAATTTGTTATCACTAAAAAAAATGGGTAGATTTATTTGCCTTGATGGAATAAGTTTTTCATTATTTGTTTGATCAACTATTGACAATAAATTATTATTCTTTCCAATTTTCATCTTTATTTTAGTTTTTGGAAATGTTTCCCTATGATTTAGTTTCAAAGAATGTTTCATGTGGTGCAAACTATGATGCGATATATGACCTTTATGTACATCCGCTCTATAATGTCTTTTAAATAGAGCAATTTTTGAAGGTCCTGAAGTATTTATTTCATGACTTATCATTACCTTTTCCTAGAACACAAAAAACATTTTTTTTAGTAAAAAAAAGTTTGTATAATATTAATAACAAAACCATTCATTTTTTAAACATGACATATGATAGCCATGCAGCAAAAGTCTAAATCAACAATTTTACTGGAAAGAAGAGTTTTGAAATTTTCTGGTTAATCTTGGCATTGTCCATATTCATACAAACAAAAAAAGCTATTCAAAGCATTTAATTTTTATCTTAAGCCAGCCATAAAAACTAACAGGAAATTTAGTTTATAAAATAACAAATAAGCATTTTCCCCCCATCTTCCGATTATTAATACACTAACAGGCTGGTGCAATGTGGTGGTCGATACTATTTTTATGATTTTAATGTTGGATATAATATAATATGATATAAGAATATAATATAATATATAAGGGATGGGAACTCTTCTTCTCCATGACTCTCATCAAATAGATTAATGATCATCTGATAAAGAAAATACTGGTATATTTAACAAAAATATGGCACAGACAGTGGATACTGTTGCAAGATCTCTAAATCCCTAAAAGGATGCTTTCATTAGTTTTATGGAAAAACAGAAAAATATATGACTAATTAATGGTTAGTAAAAAACTAAACCATAAAACCCCTTTGAGGCCACTAAATTTGTGAAATATTTAGTGGCTTGATGTTACAAACATACGGTGTATACAATTTTTTTTTTTTTTTTACACAGGAGACGAATCTCAACTTATTTCATTATAAACCTTCAAATCTTAAAGCTTATTAAACAAGACGGTTTTTCTAAAATTGGGATATATCTTGTACAAATGGAGTGTAGTAAAAAAAAGTCATGAATAATCCATGATTTATGAAAAACGGAGAATAGCATAGTTTAGCTGCTCAAAAGTCTCCTTGTTTTAATGTTGTAAATTGTTCACAAAAAACTTATTTTAATATACATAAATCTTAAATTTTTTGGTTTACGAGTTGGCCCGTGCGAATAATTCGCAGAAAAGTTTGTTTAGTCAAGGATTACCAAAACAATATGGAAATAAGTAGATCCTATCTATTATGTGAGGGAGGAATTAATTGTTTTTCCTTGGTCGATTACAATATAACATTTAACATAATAGACCAAAATATATGTACAAATTGCTTTGCTAGGGCCTGTTTTTAAATGCTGACTGGAAAGGTAACAAAATTCATGAAATTTTCTAAATTATTAAAAAATATAAAATATAAAAAAAAAAAAATGTCTTTAAGAAATAATAAAATAGATATCAGCCATAAGAAAAGGGTAAAATAATAAAAAAAAAAAAAAAAGTAAATGCATTATCTTTAAAGAGGAAGAAATTATTAAGTATACCAAAAGTAATGGACTAAATCTTCCTAAATATTGATCCGAATTTAACGCTTTTTTTTTTGTTGGTTTCTTTTGGAAGTAATTTAGTAATCTTTCTTATTATCATGGGTACATTAAAAAAAAGCATTTATTTTGAGTTATTCATGAATAAAGTTTCTTTTCCTTCTTAACTTTTCCCCCTTAAATTTCGGGGGGGGGAGGGGAGGATGTGACTATTTTTCCCACCTGAAGGAGGAGAAGATCTTTAAAATGAGGGCTAAATCGTTGTATTTGATGAAGAATTGATAAAGGTATGGCATTGCAACAAAAAAACACCTTTTAGAAATAATATATAAGATAGAAGAGCTGTGCTGAGATAGTCGTCATGGCAACAACTTCACTTTTCATAATGATGTTTTTGCCTGCCGTTAACTAATGCATCCATAACTCCTTCGGATTTTATCCTAATTCAATGTTTCAGCAACCGTTGGAAAGCTGAATTATCACTTTTAAAGACAGTATAAATAACGTTTTGATTTAACACGTCCATAAAGAATGAATGAAAACGTGTTTATTAAACTTTTAAAAAAATTATACAAAGTAAAATATATATTTACAAGCAACAACACATAGACAATGGAAAATTCCGTCTGTCGAGGTGTGTGTGTAATTAATAACAAATATTTATCACATCTATAACTAAAATAAATGAGCAATAATATATCTACAGTATTATTATGTTTTTATACATCCATTCTACCAATTTTCTTTTTCACTGTCTCATTTGTTTAGATAGAGTTTTCAAAAAACAATCATTAATACATCACAAATCCAACAAATAAGAAATTTAAATTCAACAATAATAATAATAATCATCAATTACAATATAACAATAAAACAAACTTTACAATAAATAAACACGATATTTTATCAATAGTTTGCTATTTGACTAATTGAGATCTTTGCAATGTGGCCTGCTGTCCATAATTACTTAAGGCTTTCCAGTTGAACCCTTTAAGAAACCAAATAATTCTTCTGGAGAACAGGTCCGCTGCCCAAAACATTTCTCTCTTATCTCACTGAACATGTGGCAAGTCCCCAAAAAGTGAATGATATCCTCTTTTTCTTGAGAGTTACATACCGGACAGCAATCGTCCCCCACCATCCATGGTTTTACGCTTAAATCGAGCAATTCTGTCCTACATCGAAAAATTGACCCTATAGTCACAATATCAAAACTATCATCAAGATAGGGTGTAACAGTACCCACTGAACATAGTCCTGCGTAAACAGAAAAACTTGAATAAAGACATTTTTGAAGGTTATTTTGTTTCTTTAAGTCCTCTACCCTCCGTCTAACAACAGTCAATTTCTCGCGCAGATCAGCGTTATTTGCAGTATCAAGATTGATTTTACAACTATTCTCGAATTCTAACCACTTTTGGTACCAATAAACTCTCGTAGTTATCACCTCTTTCGCTAGGATATGTGGCAAACGAAAACCCGGCATCTCCAGCACTTATAAATAACTAATCACTGCCCAAGAGACCGAATTATAAACCACTAGTTTACCTGAGTAGAGGACATTTTTGTTAGCAATGACCTTGGGGTCATGATAACACTAAGATATTTATACTCGTTTACTACTTCAACAGGGCTTCCTCCGAAGTTCCACCTCTCATATTTGGATAGTCTACCTCCATTGCGAAAAACTATTATTTTTGACTTGGCCAAATGTATATGCAAGTTCCACATTCGGCAGTAATTCTCCAAGTGGTTTATTATACGCTGTAATTTAACTGGGGAAGGGACTAATAGTACTATGTCGTTTGCATACAATAAACATCTAATATTTACTCCTGCGATTTCTACACCCTCTTCCAAATTTTCATGTAAATCGTTTATGAACAACGCAAATAGCAAAGGATTAAGCAGACAACCCTGTCTTAACCCTACTGATGTTTCAAAAAAGTCAGTTAATCCTTCTTTATGATATACAGTAGCTTTAGTATTTGTATGTAAGCTTCTTATGATATTCAAAAATTTTTGAGACAGCCCAAGATTGGCCAACTTAAAAAACAGAGCCTCCCTATCTATACAATGCAACGCCACTTTAAAATCAATGAAAAATGCATACACTTTATGACGTTCTTTTGCCAGAGTCAGTTTGACAATAGGTTGAGTACCCCGGATGAAAACCCGCTTGGAAATCATTTAATATGTTATTTGTGTTCACCCAGTTCCATAAACGTCCCAATAAAATTCCAGTCAATAATTTTGTAATTACATTAATAAAAGATATGCCCCATAAGTTTCAACTTATGGATATCTCCTTTTTGGAATAACGGGTAAATGACTGACTTAGTGAAGCTCTGTGGAATTCTTCCACTATTAAAGTAATGATTGAATACATTAACGATTTGTTGCAATAAGCATTCTGGGGAATTTTTGAAAAATTCATACGGCACAGAATCGATCCCTGGCGCTTTATTATTTTTTGCCTTAGCCAATGCACATTTTAATTAATCTAAACCTATTTCCCTATCTAGCTCAAAATTTTCCCATTTTGACGTCCATAAAGAATAAATATGTAAAAACTGCTAACAGGTTTTTATTTTATAACTAGTTCTAAATTATTTTGTGAGCCACAATTTGTGTCATTTAGTGTAGTGTGGATTGGTGGAAGCATATTGAAGCTATCACACTTTCTGTGATTTAAATAAAAAATAGCTTATTATTATTATTATTAAAAATAGCCTTAGCTCCAATTTGTAGAAACAAATTTGTAATTTTCAATTGCTGTGAAAATTTGAATTTGAGGATCGTAGGAGCTGTGAAATATAAATCTCAACTCTGTTTCTTCTTAAAAAAATATTTGAATACACTTTACTCCTTTGGTCAGTACAAATTGTTTAAATTTTACAAATTTCTAATTGATTTCCATTTTTGTTTGTTTGTTTTATTTTGGAAGTAATTTAGTTATCTTTCTAATTATGATGGGTACATAACTTGTGAAGAAAAAAAACTTGTTCTATAAATCACACTTTATTTTAGCAGTAAAATGAGCTTTATAAGATAAATGTTGTAGTAACTTCATCATTGATTGATTTACTAAATTTCATATTTTTTAAAAAATTTAACCATATAATCAAAGAATAGGTTGGAGACCTCCGATCTAAATTAAAATTAAAAGAGGATAATATGTTTTTAAGAAAATAGTACCAAGTTGTTAGCACCAAATGCTCAAAACAATCTAATCATGTTAAAATTGGAAGAATTTAGAATTCAAATTACAAGATTTTCCTTCATGCACATTTCATTGATTATCCTACCAAAAAGCCATTAGGAGCTTCTATCTGGTTTTGGGGGCGATAAATATATATATATATATATATATATATATATATATATATATATATATATATATATTGTTATATACATATTGATTACCCATGATCCTTTATAAGTAAATGATAGGCCAATTGTTACATTAACCAAAGATTATAATAATCTTAATATTACATTGCTAAAAAATAATCAACTAATCATGATTATGTACAATTCACCAGTAAGTTTTGTACAAACATAGACTTAATGAACAAAATAAATGCTCTCAATTACTTAATTTAATAATCTTATCCATATTTCTTAATATTCTCTTCAAAATATAGTAATTTAAAAATTTTATGAATTTGATTTAACCAGCATAAATCTTACTGGTTCCATTTGTTGGCCCCAGTTTTAATTGAGTTTAACATTCCTAATATATAGGATAGAAAAATTTAATATAAAAAAAAAAACCTTGCCTGCAAAATTCCACAGATAAATACCAACTTAAATAACCACAACATTTGTGTTTGAACTACCTGCCTCAATATTGAAATATCGCTATTTAATTGCTATTTGCAACAGCTTTTAGTTAATGACCTCTTTTGTCTTGATTTTATAACCGTGACATTAAAATTAGTATTAAATAGGAAGGCATAGAAGGAATAATAAAGTCACAAAACAATCTGATTTTATCTAGGTATATCATATTGTAGAAATACTTAAAAAAATTAAGGAACAAAATTCTTTGTACTGTCACTAGCTTAAAGTTTAACAAATAAGTTAATAATTAGTAAAAATTTAAATAGACATAGTTTTTTTTCTTTAAATAATACAAATTAATAATAGTTGGTTTTATTAATAGACTTCCAGACAACCTTCTTGAAATATCATGTGGTCCACTATTTGCAGATATTGTTTTTTTTTGGCTACCACTTGCAGTGAGAAACTTTATACCTGTCGCCCTGATGAAGGCCTAAAACTTAAGCTGAAATGTAGGCACATATCAAAATAATTATTGTTTAAGTTACCTTAACCCATTCATAATTCATAACTCTTTTTTTTTAGTTGCTTGGCAATAATAACTTCCAATTATTAACAATACGAGTATATTTTTAATGTTACATGTTAACAGCCTAGTTTACGTTTCGGGACCTTTTATTCCCATCTTCAGAACTGCAATTTCGATACTCTTGTGGATGCAAGGCTTAATTCTAATAATAAAAATAATAATGTGCTCCATCATCAATTTTCTAATTTATGTTCTAAAATTTATCATCTAGAGCAACATTCTCCTTTTGACCAATAATTGGGTCAGACCCAGAAATCAGAAACACAATTATTAACGTTAAAAATATACTCGTATTGTTAATAATTGGAAGTTATTATTGCCAAGCAACTAAATAAATTGACAACTTCCCGGGAAAAAAAGAAAAAAGAATTCATAATTCATAAGTTGGTGCCATAAGGAATATTCCTATAGGGTTCAAAGTTGATTTTTTTTTTTTTTTTTTTTTTTTATTTATTTGGGAATTAATACATTCTGCCGCATTGGAGGGCATTAATATTAGGGCTACATTAAACATTCACACAATATATACATAATATCAGATAATATTGTATATCTAAAACTAATTTAAGGGAGCCAGTCCCATTGGGATTCCATGAATTAGGTTCTGATATTATAATCCCTCTAGAATTAGTAATTAATTTTTTTTATATGTTTTTTCATCACTTACTGCTGCCCCATCCTTCCTCCCAACCAACTTATGTAATTAATTTTTTAACTTTAAAGATATAAATTATTACTTTTTTGACATTTAAACATTAATTCTCTACTTGGCCCAGCACCGTCCAAAGAATGGTGATCAAAAAATTTCATTATAACAGCAAAAGATAAAAAAAAGTTATCTCATTTTCCCATCTTTATATACCCAAAAGAAGTCTTTTTACAAGAGTGTTGTCCTCCATTTTGGGTTAAGATATTATTTTTTGCTGCATCACATCTGACTCTTGGAAAAACTGGTACAATTCTTCATTGTGTATTAGCCTGAAATGATCAAATATTCTTCTTAATTCATTTATTTTAATTGAGCTGTCCATGAATTAAATAATTAGTGCATTTCTTACAGTTAATAATTCAAATCTATTATTCATAACAGTTCACTTGTTTTCCTCTTTTATTTGCTAATTGATACAAAACTGACAATTAAAAACTTTTAAGAATATCCAGGTGAAATAAAACAACATTGTTCTGTAAAATGACGCTATATTAAAATTAAAACTTCAAAAGGATTAACTACACAAAACTTTGTAAAATTATTTTTTTCCTTAATAACTAACAATACAAAAATCTATACATCACATTTTACAAACATTAAAAACAAGAAAAATAATGGTAATATTCAAATAAATTATCTCAGCTCTAACATTTAAACCTAATATTTACAAAAATACTTTAAATTAGTAAAATAACAAGAAAAAAAAATCACAAAAACAAATTATAAATATTCAAATTTGAAGAAAGGTAAAAATCTCTCCATAAATGACATTATAGATTTTCTTTTGTTGTTTTCTGTTTAAGAGACAATATGGCTCATTATAAAACTAAATATAAATCACAAATTCTGTACCATACATTTGATTAGTACAACTCAATCAAATATTTTTATACACATAGATTGGCACGGTGTTGTGGTAGTCATAACAGCAAATATATATTTGATCATATGACCATCCTTATTTAAACATTTTGATGATTTATTTGTACAAACTACAAATTATTTTTTGAGTAGAAGAGATTCAAAACCTTCAAGAGTCGTGTGGAAGTTATTTGTTCCTTGTCCGAAATCAGCCCATTTAGAAAGGTCAATACTGGGCAACACTCCGCTCTTACATGGTACTCTTGGGTTTCTGGAATAGAATGGTTGGAATGAGAGAAAAATTTGGGTAATTAATTTTTTTAATTTTTTTTTCATTATTTAATCTGTATAGAACTTACATTTCATGATCTGGTAATACCATAGGATAAACTTGAATGGTATCAATCAGGTCTGTGTTATCGCAGATAACTCTTGAAAGTTTAATTTTTCGAAGTTCTTGAAGTTGTTCTGTAAAGTATTGGGGAAATTGGTTAATATTGAGTAACTTTTCATTACAGTGCAATAAATACCAAATAATTATGAATAAATAATATAAAAACAAAATTTTTTTTCTCTTCTAGCGAAGTGAAGGCATTTACTGAGTCAGTTTTGGATCAAACAGGTTTAGGATAATGTTAGCTTCATCCAAAATTAATTCAGAACTAGTTTAATAAAAGGTTAACAGGAAACCGTTGATTTAATCTTAGAATGATTAAATTCTGTAGGAGAGTAATTCAGATTAATTAATAGGTAACTCTAGGAATCAAAAAACAAACTCGTATAACCTATTCTCTCCTAATCAATTAGTTTTGTTAAAAAAGAAAAAGTAGGACCTTTATATTCTATGAACATGAAGATTACTTCCATAGGCGCTTTCTGTGTTTTTTCATGTCCTTTCTTGCCTTTTGGGCTATACTGGGTTTTCCTGGACCAGTGGTGAGGGCGAGTGATAAATGCCCTCCTAGCACCAGGACCTGAACTCATAATTATTTTGTCTAATTATCCTTCATCGGGTCGCCGGGCAACACAGTGCTTTGCACACCCCTCGGCGTATTCTGTCATAATTATTGATATTGACAGGGACTTTGATGTACAGTGAAACTTTCTTAGCAAGCACTGCTCTTTAACAAACAGTTTTATAAGCCCCATGCCTCATCAAATTTTACATAGCATTAGGTCTTCCATATACTGGACACAGATGCGCTTGATGCAATTATTTTGATAAATTTCCCCATAACAGAACTAATTCAGTTCTTTTATTTATATACTGAGATTTGGTTAGGTGGCAGGGATTCTAATTTTAAACTTTTATTATTAGTTCTACAGAATCAATTGTCAATCTGTATCCATTTAAGATAAGTAAAGGTACACAAAAAAGTATTTGCGGATTAACTAATTCAATCTTCTATAAATATATTTATGCAATATTTTGAAGAAAAACAATTTTCTAAAACTTCAGATCTTACTATCGAGACCAAGTACCATTCCTCTATTTTGAGTCCCACAATGAAACATGCTAAAGCCAAGCACAACTATACTTTTAAACACTTGCTCACTAAACAAGGCTAAACAGGAATTGGTTATAGATCAAGTAATGGCTATCTGGATATGATAATAATTATGCAATCATTTATTCTTCTGCATTAGTTAATACAAATATGTAAGATTTCAAGTTGGTCTATGCCCGGTCAAGATCATAAAGTAAGGGATGCATTTAAAATATTGGTGTGGACAAATGGGACCATCAAGCATTAGAGATGACGCGTCCAACGTCCTGTACCGTTCATCACTATTTGACCGAATTTTTAATGCTTAGGAATATTGAAATTTTTCATACCTGTAAAATAATTAGTCATTTTTGGGGTTAAAGAAGTACCAAAGGCAATTTTTTGAGGTATTACAATTCATACATTACATTTTAATACTGCTTCATCAATTTTACCAAGCTTTAGAGATTACAATCAGTTCACATTTTCTATGACACTATTTAATGCTCTAAAATCTGAATAAGATTTTTTTTACACAGTAAAACATGTTTTTTCCTTGTTTAATTATTGCTAATTAAAAACCTTAGAAATACCTATTGCCATTGAATATTGTCTTATAAATAAATATAGATATATTTTACACAATATTATTAAGAAATGAAATCATTTACCTGGTGTGAACGAAGAAGGTTGGTTAGGTAGCTCATACCAAAATCTGTCTCCTCTTCTTGCATAACTGAACTGTGTAGCGATGATACAACCAAAGGTAGGTCCAATCATGCTGCCAGGAAGTGGTCGCTCACTCACCCCACCGGACCATAAGTCAACATCTGAAGGGTGCCTATGCCACAAAAATATATTTATTATTTTTCATAGAATAGTAAAGAATATACAAAATGAATCATGTATTAAATCCTGCAAGAGGAATTTTACAAATTGGTAAGTTATGAATTTGTAACCATAGTGAAGAAAGTAGAACGTAAGTGAGCAAATTAAGAATATGGAGAGTTTTTGTAAATAAATATTAATAGCAGAGCAGGTAAACTTAATTATCCTATCAACCCATATCATATCATCACATATTCATTAAAATCAGTTCAGATTTAGATATTAGTATTATAAATAGACAAAATAAAAGGAACAACCCCAACCCATTGAGGGTCTTGCGTTAAGTACTTTGTAAGTAAGTACTGTTTTCAAGGCCAATTGTTGTGCAGAAAGATGATTGGGATGAGGTTGCGCTTAAACACCAGATGTTCTCCCTTAATTACTTATTTAATTAAGAGTATACACTTTATAGAGGCTGGGTATATCCCTGGATGGTCCCCTGATCCTAAGATCAATCCATGATTGGTATAACAGATAAATAATTATCTACCAAAGCCAGACTTGAACCCAGAACCTTGAACATAGAATTCCAGAGCCTTACCCACTGAGCTACCTCACTCCCTAATAAATAAGCCAAAAATATATAAATAAATAAAATAGAATTAGAAAAGAAAGGAAAGTGAAAGCGAATCCTTGTAAATAAGATTTGTACTAGCACTAAAAATAAAATGCAAATAAAAGTAATAAATATAAAGACTGTGCTAACTATATGCTACTGTAGCTAAGTTAATTGTTTTATTAAGATTTTTTTTTTTTCTTTATTGAGTATTACAACAATCTGTCTCTTGAAGATATTAGGTGCACAGAAAATTTTCAAATATTTCTTCATTAATTTTCAATGAATTAATATTATATTTTGTTTTTCTGAATTATTTTCCATCAGTGTTTTTTTATTATATTATTGTGGAGCATTAGATAATTATTTTGTTATTATGTTCTTTTTCACTTGCTTAAAAGAAAACAAAAAATTGTTATTTCTCTCTCTCTCTCTCTTTTGTTGTATTTGACTCCTTCTTGGTATTGTTTTTCAAAGATAACATCTGCAAAGATTGGAAGCCCCAACATGCGCCAAACCAAATTGCCACAACAGTTAAGCATTTCCTTCTAGAATATAGCACCTTCCCTGCTCTAAAACATACCTTTCAGATGGGCATGGCAATGGAACAAATCCTCCAGGAAAATGAAAATTAATTAGAAAATTATTTGAATATTTGAGAAAAACGAGGTTTCATAGTAGGTATGGAACATAAGTTTTGTGCCATGATATGCCAAAGATCCTTAGGGGTAGAGACAAAAAAATAAACAAATTACTCATTATTTCAATTTATTATTACATAATTTAAGTGTTTTAGATTTATTATATAGCTGAGCATATTGACTTTGTATACATCTTTGGTCTATTAACTTTCTTTTTAAAATGTGTATTGATATTAATTTATGAATTGTTTTAAAATAAAGTATTTTGTGATGAAGTTTAATTACAGATTAATCTTTTAGAGAGTAAAATATAATTTGGTATATTTTAATGTACAGGTATTTCAGGGTTGAGTGACCAAACTGCAAAAATGATCTAAGGACCTCAAAACAAGAAAAAAATTTCATCTGAAGGTATTGCTATGTATTGAACATAGCCTAATGATAATTAATAATATTTAAAAATAATATCTAACACCTGGGCGGGTACCTGAAACCCCCGACCCAACCTTTTGTAAGTGGCAAGAAAACAAGTAGGAACCCCAAAGGATCGACACCCAAGAACCGTCATAATTACGTGGGAAAGTGGTTACCTAGATAGTGGTACGGATACCTGAGACCCAGAAACCTTTGAGCAGGGACTAAAACACTTGAGGCCAACGGCGGTCAAAAACAGCAAAGGACCAGTCTTGTGTTTAAAGAGGACAAAAAAGCTTTGAAGCCTAAGCAAAGGAAGAAACGGTCGTGTACCTGCTAAAAGGGGTGTGTTCAACATAACATTGGGGGTGTGGTCATCCCTTCTGCTACACAACTCCAACCAATAGTAACCATGCTTGCCCCACCCTAGATATGGAAAACAAGATCTACTGAGGGGGATAGAGAAAAAAAGTGAGGACACTTCTTCTTGGAACGCAGCTGAAGACACTTCTTCTTGGGGCTCGGCGGAGAAGACACTTCTTTATGGGACTCAGCTGAGGACAGCTGGATGAGGAGAGGCTGATAGAAGAGAGGCCTGATGGACTGCCCGGCACTGAGGAGGTCCCTGATGTTTTCTTCCAACTTGGAGACTGAAGCCTTGGCCCTACCTGATCCATGTCCAGATGATCTCGACTTATTAGATAAGTAATCCCCAACAATTCCTTTTTAAAGATGTATAAATATTTAATGGCAATGTAATTTTAAATTCCATCCATCTGAATCATGCCTTCACAACCAATTGTATAGTTCATTAGTTTTTGTAAATATAATGTATATTCTTTCTCATATCACTTGTAAATAAATATAATTTGTACATAAAAGTTATTTTAATCATGCCACCTATTGATATCATTATAAGCACAGGTAATGTTTGGTAATTAGAGAACAGATAAACACACAACAAGCCTTTGTGAGAAGTAATCCAATAAATTAATCAAGGACCAATATGTCAAATGACATAATTTGTTTAGTTAATATTTTATTAACTAATTCTGGATAATTATCATCAATAATTACCAGTGGCATCCCGTGATATAAAAATCTATCAAAACCATTTTGATACGTAGCAGTATGTCCACAAACGCTTTGTTTAGGAGATATTCACACCTAAAGATTTTCGTTGTTTTGAATTATTTACGTTATATGAAATAAATAAAATTTATTTATTCTGACTACTTTATTAATTAAACGTAAACATCAACATGCATATTAAATGGTGTTCAAAGTGAAGGTATGTCCACAAACACTTTATTTAGGAGTTGGATTTGGCCATATACAGTGTGGAGAACTCTTATTGCAGATGAACTTCACCCAAAGCAAAGAAGAAATTTTTGAGATTGGTACTTAAATCAAGTTGAGCATAATTCACAATTTTCAGGAATAATTCTCTGGATAGGTGAAGCTACCTTTACAAGAAGAGGTATCTAAAATCAGAAAAATAATCTCTGGTCACAGGAAAATCCCCATGCAATTCGTGAGCATCATTTTCAGCACCTGTTTCAGAGCAATGTATGAAACAATAGACAATATTTTAATAAGGTCCGCATTTCTAGCCGCCTTTGCTCAATGTGGGCACATTTCTGAAATTTCTTAATAATGATTACTATGATTTAGTTGAATATATTTCACTACAACTGAGAAGAGATATGTGGCTTCAATTAGACATTGACCTGCACATTACAGAAGAGGCCCACGACAATGTCTAAATGTTAATTATCCCAATCAATGGATTCGCCGTATAGGACCAGTGACTAGGCCAGCACGCTCCCCCAAACCTGACACCACTGGATTTTTTTGTTTGCTGTGACATTAAATAAAAAGTCTATTTAAGTCCAGTCAATGACCTTAATTCCTTACGAAAAAGGATAATTGAATCTTGTGAAACAATAACACATATCCAGTGCCGTTCTGCCATTGCTGCTGTTGAAGAAAGATGCCAAGCCTGAGAAAGAGCCAAGAGATGTCTTAATGCTGAAGGAAATCACTTTGATGAAGCAACAACAATTAATATGAATTTAATGTTTACGTTTAATTAATAAAGTAGTTGGAACAAATAAATAAGTTTTATTTACTTAATATAACGTAAATAATTCATAACAATGAAAATCTTTAGGTGTGAATATCTCCTAAACAAAGCGTTTGCGGACATACCTTCATAGGAATTTTTTTTCTTGTTTTGAGGTCCTTAATTCATATTTTCAGTTTGGCCACTTAACCTGAAATACCCTGTAGACTCGATTCGATTTCTTTTATAATAAAACATCACATTGACCAATGTCATACTTCCTTTTTTATTCACCAAAGTTTCTGCTCTTTAGCTCATTAGAAATCATGATAGTCTTATTATAGTTCATAATAATTAACTTTATAATTACGATTTCCACTTCTCTATTAGCATACCTTGTTTTAAAATTAAAATCATTCGGGTTAATTTGCCGATGTCACATTTATTATACAATATTGAAACCTCTCCTCATGTAGTAGTAGGCCATGTGAATAGATAAATGGAAAATATTATTATAAAAATTTCAAAATATTATAATAATGAACTATAATTAGGCTACAATATTTGTTTAGTTTTTTCCATCTTGAAAATGGCCTAAAGCATTGAAATTTTGGTAAATTAAAAAAAAAAAACAAGACTTATTGATCAAATATACTGTCTTATTTTTAATAATTTACTAATTTATATTTAGATATATATATATTTAAATAAATATATGAGTAAACTATAATTTAATACATTACTTACTCATAAATGGTGGTGTATCTGCTAATAGTGGTGTTAGGCATAGCACCAAAAAGAGCTTCAAAGCTGTGTGCCTCAGGAAGACCACAGAATTTTCTATAAAATAATTAAGCGCTTATTAAATAAATTTCTCACCATAATTTATTTGTAAAAAGTATTTATTTCTTAAATAAGTTGTTTTTGGGTCTTTGAATAAATCTTGAAAATGTTAATTAAAAAACGTTAAAGCAAATTTTTATTCTAAAGACTGTGTAGCAATTTAATATTATTTTAGTATGTATAATTAATAATTAATATACAATCACTTTTAATTTTTATTTGTTAGGGGTGGAAGGATTCCTGCATCTATGGATGATTAATAACAGCCTTTTTGGGATGCATTCCAGCCTTGTCCTGGCCTATTGTAGTTTGATATGGGTAATGATTTCTGTTTCTCATAATTTTGTTCATTATTATTTTTTTTTTCCTTTCTCCCCTTCCTTGCCTTTTCGGCTACACAGGGTTTTTCCCTGGCCAGGTGTGAGGACGGGAGATTAATGCCCGAGTTAAAAATTCCTCCGCAACAGAATTTTAACTCGTGATTCTAGGTTTATCAGGTAGTGCAACACCTGTTTGCACACACATTAGCCAACTGGGCCACCCCGCATCTCCTTTTTTTTTTTGTTCATTAACAATTCAAAAGTCATACATCATATCCAGAAAGGCAATCTCCATATTATTTCATTTTTTCAGCCCTAACCTCATATCTCTCATAAAGTAATTCCTTTTTGAAACTATCCCTTTTTTGGCCATCATTCTTTATGCTTTTTTTTTTTTTTATTTTATATGTTTAATTCATTTCAAAAATTCAAAAATATAATATTTATGAATTTAAACATAAAAGCAAGTAGCCCCATTCACCAAGAGGGGCACACAAGACAGTTTTAGTTTTACTATTATCTTTCTTAATATTGAATGATAATTTTGTTACTAAAATATTACATACGTTTTTTTCAATTAGATGAGGTAATTATGTTTTTATTAGAAAAAACACTTTTTTTTTTTCTAATTTTTGTGTTGTTTTTTTGTAAGCCTAAAACATTAATCTGGCCAAATTATCTAGCTATCCCACTGCCTAACAGCACCTAGTTGTGAATTTTGAACATATTCATCGATGCAAAAACTGATAAAAATAATGATCTATTTAGCAAACATGTTTTTAAAGGGAGATCCAGGGTTCACCAAAGTCATGCCTGCAAGACAATATCATTTTGATCCACCATAGTTTTCATACATAGTTATGTATTAATAAATTTATAATGAAGCGTAAAACACAGAAATTAGTGTCCAAATACTGTCATTTAATGACCATTATAAAACTGAACACTTGATTGATAGCTCTAATTAACAATACGAATATTGTGGAAAAATCAGTGTGATAAAATTATTGGGTAAACTTGGAGTAGGAGATGGTTTTATTTACTTGTGCAGACTTTCTTACAAACATTGAATTATAGTAAAACGGAGGGTAATGGAGTAGAGTATAACCTTTCATCACTAGCGGATCCAGAATTTAATTTTGGGGAGGGCTTCAGCCCGAAAGCTTTTTTTTTTCCATAAAAATGACGATAATTACTTTGGAAAAAAAGAAAGAAACTAAATATCTATATGAAATGGTGTTTAAGTGATTCCTTAAGTCCTTTAAAATGTAATTACACTAACAATAATACTTTAAGATATAATTTTTTAATATATTTTACCATAAAACATGGTTATATTTTACCATTTTGGGGGGGCTTCAGCCCGAAAGTCCCCCCCGTAGATCCGTCCGTGCCTTTCATACAATGGATCAGTCAAATGGCACTACTTTATATATTGAATACTAATCCATAGGCATATAAAATAATTTGTTGTTCTTAGAATTAAGTAAAAATGAGTTCTAGATATATTAATTACATAGTTTTAATGTTTGAAAAGGAGAAAATACTTGAAAAGTTACTGGTTTTTAAAATTAAAATAGTTGAAATTTATTTAAATAATTTATATTTTTAAAATTGATGACTAATTTAAGAAATAATAGTTAACTATTCTCAAAGACAAACACTTAGTAAAACAGTGTGAATCCAATGCTAATCAAAATTACTAATACCTGAATTCCATGTATCCTGGGATTCCGAAGTCTCTACCTCTCTGCATATTGAATGAAACCAAATCCAATCCAAAATGATTTCCAGGTTTTTTGAACAAATTGTTGGTTACCTAATAACAAAACAAAACAATAAAATCAGTATCATTTTTTTTTTATTTTTTGAATAAAATTAACTCATTTTTTTTGTTTAATTTTTAACAAAATTATAATGAAAAAATATTGTATTAAAAAAAATGATTGACACAATTAAAAAACATACTTCCTGCGTAACTGAATCATCCATGGCTTGGGCAACTTGATTCATGAGGCCCATTACATATTCATCTAATACGCCTGCTCTGTATAAGTCATAAGGCCTCCTTATTAAATCAGAGAGTCGTTTTGAAGCTAGAAAATGAATATATGTTAAAGTCAATCTTTTAAAAATAGCATTGACCTAATAAATATCAAAACATGATAACAGCAAAAACATGATAAAAGGATGATTCATATTTCATTAAAATATGAAGAAGAAGAATTAATTCCTCACTATATTTACAAATTAATATTGCAACCTTATATAATTAAAAGTAAAAGTTTGAATAAATAATTAATTTTTATTTGATAGCATTTATACCTATAAACTTATGTGCTTTGCTCCATCTCTCAACAGCTGTCGGAAGCAGAGTATGACCCATCCTAAATGCCGCTGAAGAAAATGCATCAATAACGTTAGGATTTACCTCAGGATCATAGCCATTCCAATATCCCTATGAGAAAGACATATTATATAAATCAATAAAGTGTCATGTAACTGTAATATTTTTTAAAATTAAATTATTAATTAATGAACAAATATAAAGTTGCTAATACTTGACTGAAAAAGTGTAGTTTGAAGAAAAAAAAGTAGAAGTAAAATTTCACATTTAAATTATATATACGATCAAATATTAGTATAGAATTTAATTCAGTTAACAAAATGATTTCAGTCATTTTCGGCTTCAACTACATTTATTTAAGAAACAGAAGAATTAATTTTAAATAATTTTAACTTTATGATAAACTGACCTCTTTTTGTAGTAACAATCCAAATTTGTCCATAACTTCTTTACCCAAAAGGATAGGCAGGAACTCATTGTAAGTAATATGTTGTACTTCAGCAATTACTATTCTCTTGGCTTCCTATAATAGATAAAAACGAAGCTGTTAATTGAATGCACCATAATTATTAGTACTTCAAATATATGTTACATTTTATAGTTTGTTTTAATGAAAAATATTTTTGAAGAGAGACACTAACAATATAGTTATCGATGAATAAAAATTGTATCATAGAAGAGATCAGTAAATAAGAAGCTGTAATACATTCTAATCATTTATGCAATCCCTCAAAATCGTGTTTAGCCTGTCAGAACTGTATTCCATAAACAATCTTAATAGGCATAATTAAATGTATGTTACATATTAATATTCTTAGTGGTCATTGAATCTCCGTGGGTAATCAAACATATCTAACATGATTTGCATTATTTGTAATCTATTAAAGAGATATACCAGTGAGCAGGATTTTCATGATTGAAATTAACTGATTAATTAATTAATTTCTTTATCTATATATAAGGTAAGATGATGTAATGGCTGAGCTTGTTTGGACGAGGGTCCCAATACAACTAGTTCACAAACATCGAGGGACTCAGGTACCCCCCAACCATGACTACATACAAAGGAGTTGTCTTGGGTATCCTGAGGTACTCATCCATGGAGCCGAAGCCTCATGCAAAAGAACAAGCGACGACTCGCCAACATGCAATGACTGGCTTTCTTGGGTGTCACAAGGGCCTACAGAACAGTGCCCCATGAGGCAGTGTAGGTGCTGGAGACGCTACCGAAGGGATTCGCAAGAAGAATCGACGAGAACCCCAACCAATGGAAGAAGATAATCAGGGAGGAATCCATTCAGGAGAGGAATAGACAATGGGTGACAAGCACGAAAGGGTCCACCTTCAGAATGTTTTTCACCACCATACAAGATAGACTCAAGGCGACCTGGGTCCACCCTGATTATTGGGTCTCGCAGATTCTCACAGAACATAGAGGGTTCTGAGGAAAACTGGCTGAACATGGAAAGGATATTGATCCCCCCAGTGGCCCTCCCTGTGGAGTCTCTGAGACGGCCGAACACATCCTAGTATTCTGTACTGAGATGGAGGGACATCGTTAAAAACAGGCATCTATAACATTGAGAAGCGGACTTCCTCAGTCTTGTTTATGAAGAAAATTACCCGTAATTCCGGGAATTTGTATATGGATGGAAAGAGCTGGTTGGCCTCTCACACTTTACCCTAGGTAGGGCAAGGGTACCCCCACAGACAGCAGAAAACTAATGATGCTTAGGGAAAGATGCAGCAATGCAAGTCACATAAATATATAAGGAGCCTCCACCAGTAAGATGCACAGCCGTGTACCAGGCCGCACCACAATTGCCTAATTTCAGAAATAAAGTCATAAATAAATATAGTCAATTAAGCGGAGTTTATTGGCAGAAGTGGGTATATGAACGAGAATACCAGCATGTTGATCTACTGCTGCCGAACACCCATTATGGTAGCTATGCCAGAGAATTGGATAAAAAAAAAGAAAAAAAAAAGAAGCCAATCACCAAGTATCCTTCAGGGATCGACTTGCCAGGACTACTTCCCCAACCAGTACCAGTACCAATATATTTCAAGGAAGATTGGTATAAGCTAATTACCTGCAATAATTAAGATTAATCCTTTAAGATTGTAGTATAGATAAATAATTTACATTTTTTTTTTATCACATCTTTTAAAAATTGCACAAAAAAAAAAAAATAATTTCAACATTTTTCACTGATAGAATTGGTATTTATAACTTAAAAATAACACAAATAAATGAATAAAAGATATTTACTTGGTATAAAGTTTCATCATCCCAATGCGGATTTATTTGACTAAGTCCATGAGCAAGTCTATTATGTTCTCTAGCCATCAACGTATGCATACATGTCAACACCAATTGTTCATTCACTCTTATTTCACCTGGAAATAAATTAAAAAAATATGTGCAGTAAGAGGCAAAAAAATTATTGATCTTGCGAAAGAGTAGATAAATATTCCTCAATAATTAATTGCAATGTTCTACTAAATAAGATTATTTTTGATGATATAATAAATATTTTATTTAAAATAATCTGTTTTTGTAGTTAATTATGTTTATGTATTTTCAACTATATTTTTAATTTATGGATTTCATTCATAAAGTAACCTACTTTTTGAAAATATTTATTAAATAATATTCAAATTTAAAATAACAATTACAAAAGTTAATATTACTTAATACACTTCACTTACAGAGATAAACCAATTACCTGCTTCAAAACAGAATTGAGATCTATTTGTCCTTGTACAGCCTTCATCAGGAATGTCCACTTTTAGTGGGAGAAGATCTTTGAGGCCATATTCACCGAAAACTGGATTCATTCTCAACAAACCACCATAACCAGCTCTCAAATGCCTAAAATTATATTAGTTTTGTAATGCTATTTAAGATAAGTTAACCAAAATACATAAAATTAAAATTAAAATAAAATAAGTTATTTAATCATTAATTGATTATTAAAATTATTACCTGCCAAAAGTTTCATCAACTCCATAAACTGTATTTGCATCCAAAACTGCAGTCAGTTTATTAAACGGTGTGCGGGACCCTTTAGCAGAATGGAATTTAGATTATTTATCTTATAGTTGCAATATCAAGAAGAATATCAGATAATATCATATAAAATAAAAAAAATATATTATAAACATAGTAGAAAGATAATATAACTTACCAAGCCTGCAACCAGGTCTGACAGCAGGAAAACCTCTCACAAAATCTTGACATTTTTGGCCATATTTTTGATAATAATAATCATCTTCTGGGATCTCAATTTCCATGCAATATGGGTTCTTTAAGTGTGGAGGGCGTCTACAACATTCTTCTGGTTCGTTCTTAGATACTGGGTCTGGAAAATACAATTTTGTCAATTTATAATAAGAATACAGTATTTTTTGTCCACATTAGAGAATCTCAGTAATGAATGAATGAATTTATTAGTCACACATCCCCATCTGAAATAACATTTGCTCGAGTTTTCACTCTTTTTTCCTCCTATTTTTATTTATACTTTTGTTTCTGTTATTAGAATATTTTGTTTATATTCTCTCCTACCTATTATCAAGCACTCAGTTTCGAATGTAGTTGTGAAAGATAATTATTCGATCAGTTTCATCAAACCTGGGTCGACTCTGGGGTCAGGAGATCTTCCTGGGGTGTACCCAGCCTCTATAAAGTGAGTATCCTTAATCAACTAATTAATTAAGCGGGAAACCTGGTGATCTTGGCCCAATCACCTTCCTGTGCAACTGTTGGCCTTAAAACAATACTTTCTAACAAAGTAACATTCATGGATTGTTTAGTGTTAAAGGCTTTTATTTTTTTGTACTAATTATCAATTGTGGAGAAAAAAAATGTTTTTCACGGTCTTTAAAACTATAAAAAAAAAATACAGTGATGAAAATAATTATTTGAAAATGTGTGAGCTTAATACAAATTCATAACCTTTGATTGATTATGTAACTTAAAGTCTTGATTTGTTATGAACCATCGTAAAAAATAAGTTAGATACAAGTGGTTTATTATCAGTGTTGTTAAAATGGTTCATGAAAACTTTACCAAAGTAATAAATAATACCAAGGACAAACATAGGAATATTCTCACCTTCAGGTGTAGCAGTGAGTGTGAAGTCGTGATCCAAGAACTGTCCCCAAGCTACCAACATGACTGTACCAGCATGCTCATGGTAGCCTTCATCAGGGTGCATTGTCCTGGAGACAACCCTGGCCCTCGGGAGCTGGTGCCCAGTGATGGATATCCTAGGTGCTGTGATACCATCGGCGAACAGAGGTCCGATCAATCTACAACATTTAATATAGCAATATTGTGCTCAGCTGATATCGGCCCCTAACAACCTATAAAAATATATCATGTGTATGACAAGTTACCTGGTAAAGGGAGTATTGGTGGCACCCCAAGTTGGGTGCTTGAGGTTGGTGCATAGACCATCCAGGCGGCGATATTTGCCTGCCCTACACTCCACGTTGGCCAAGAACGGAGGGCACACCTCCCGGATCAGAGTCTTCGATGTGTCTATCAGCGGAAGGCCTTTCTCAATCTCTTCATAGGTCAAGCCATAGCTGGAACAAAGTAATAATTAATATTACAAAAGTGCAATAATTATCCAATAAGACCAACAGTCAGTATAATTCAGGAAAGGAATACAAATTTGATGGGTACATGGTCAAACTCCATAAACATACACTGAAGTTTTATTTTAAATATAGTTAAATTTTTTTCATTACTATAAAAAATAATATGGTTATTTTTAGAGCACGAAATATTGCAAGTCAGTCTTACAAACTACAACAATCTTATAAATTAGACCAAAACATTATTTCCTGTTTTTTAAAAAAAATGTACCACTAGGATCCATGAAGGGTCTTGGGTTCAGTAATAATTAAGGAAGATACTGCTTCTTGGTCAATGGTTGTACAAAGTGATTTGACCTAGATCATGCCCAATCACCAGGATTCTCTACTTAATTAAGCGTACCACCCACATTATAGAGGCGAGGCATTTAATCATTTTTTAAATGATAAATAATAATGACTTGATAAATTACATAACAGATTTTGATAATGATTAAAAACTTGATTACAGAATTGCATTTAAAATAAAAGCAGAGATCCAATATGTACATAAAAATAGACATGAATTTGGAAAACATGGACTGGACCGCTTCTTAAGAACTCAAATGGTAAAATTACGGAAACGTCACTCAAAACCCTCAGTGCAAAGACTGTATATGCCTAGAAAACATGGAGAGAACTTCTTTGTCGGTTGAAGATCTGTCATGAACAGGAAGTAAGGGCTAAGGAGATATTTCATGAATAGTAGTTCACTATTGCTCTCGATTATTGCTACCCTTGACCGTAACTATACAGGTCTGGATATACTTTGGCAAGAACCAACGACAATGTTAGTTGAGGAGAGCCTTGTTGAATCATGGAAGTGTAAACCTCTTCATGAATGATTTTACAATTTCTTGAAAACATCAATCAAAAATCTGTCTGTTGGTTAACGAGAGGAAAAATGTTTTCAGAGATTTAAGGGTTTCTTCTGGCTACAGGCGGATCTACAGGGAGAGGAGGAGGGTTTCGGACTGAAGTCCCCTACCCCCTCAAAAAGATAAAATATAACCATTTTTTTCTGAAAAAATATTTTAAAACTTATTATTGTTTGTCTGATTAATTTATATATATATATATATATATATATATATATATATATATATATATATATATATATATATAAATCTTTTGGGCTGAAGCCCCTAACTCCAACATTAAATCCTGGATCTTTAATTGTTTCTGGCGATACTAGAACAAGTCATGGCAACATACACGGCGGATCTACGTTGGGGGCTTTGGGGCTGAAGCCTTCCCCAAAATTGTAAAATGTAACCATGTTTTATGGAAAAAATTATCTCTTAAAGTATTATTGTTCGTGTAATTACATTTAAAAGGACTTTAGGAATCACTTAAACACCATTTCATAGTGGTAGTTAGTTTTTTTCTTTTTTTTTCAACGTAATTATCGTTATTCATATGAAAAAACGCTTTTGGGCTGAAACCTCCCCCCAAAAAATAATTAAATCCTTAATCCACTAGTGGCAACATATGTAAAGGCACAAATGAATCAATACAGTATGTAGCCTCAGGCTGCCAGGCAATAGCGGCTAAAGAATACGTTACAAGGCACAATAGCGCGGCAAAAATTGTGCATAAGGCTGTGGTTCAAAAATATTAATTAATAGTCAGTCATCAGCCGTTTTAAAGACTCCAACCACAGGCAATTATAGGAAAAACGCACATGGAGATATACTGCGATGAAACTATGATGACTGACTATAGTATCATCCACAATAGACTACACATACTGCTCTTGACAAAAATAAATAAAGAAAACCATTATTATCGAACACTAGCGGGTCCACGATTTAATTTTGGGGGAGGGCTTCAGTCCGAAATTTTTTTTTTTCATACACATATAACCATAATTGATTAGAAAAAAATTAACTACCTATATGAAATGGTGGTCCTTGAAGTCCTATTAAATGTAATTATACGAACAAGAATACTTTAAGAGATAGTTTTTAATATTTTTTTCTGTAAAACATGGTTATATTTTATAATTTTGGGAGGGCTTCAGCCCGAAAGCCCCTCCCCCCGTGTGTCATGGAAGTTGGAGTTCCTGCGGATGATAATGTAGCCAAAACAATAAGTAAAAAAAATCGAAAATACCAAGAGCTGCGAGAGGGATTACGGAAATTTACGGGTGGAAGTAAATATACTACCCATTATAATATTCAGTAATGGTTTGATTTCTGAGGTGATTGAATTCATTGAAGGTTATTGAAATAAGCAGAAGACTTCGGGAAATCCAAAGCGGTGATGTTGGGAATAGCCTGCATTATTAGATTTTTTTTTTTTAATATTTCAAATTAAACACCCAATATACCGAACCCTCGACCTCGGCCCGGGTCTTGAATTTATCCGGCATAAAGCAGAGAAGTGAAAAATAAATAATAATAATAATAATAAATTTAATTTAGTTGCAAAAATTTATCATCAGGCAATTGGTCTAAAAATAAAGTTAGTGAATGATTCAATACCTTATTACAAGTACAACCCTAAAGAACTTATCCAGAAGGAAGGAATGAAATTGTAATGGAATCAATCTTTTATAACAGATCATACTGTGCTCCATAACAGACCTGATATCGTGTTGATCGACTGTAATATGAAGACAGCAGAGACAATAGATATCGCTGTACCGAATGATGGGAACACCAACTCAGTCTGCGCCTAAAAAATATGGAAATATCCAACTCTTGCAGCCGAGTTAAAAAGATCTGTACAGACTGAACAAAGTGACAGTAAGGGCTTTAGTGATCTCTAGCAATGGGCTGATTCCAAAATCCACTGTAACTACCGAGAAGTTGGGCCTCTCAACAGCTACGATAAATGAAGCCCAGAAAGCTGTGCTGCTGAATACTGCGAGAATAGTAAGGAGCCTTCCTTAATATCCAATAAAACTACAAACATTAACGTGAAGTGGTTAAAGTTAATTCTTCCCCACTTCAGGAAAATACCTTTTTTTAAAGTGATAAAAATAAATAATAATAATAATACTAATACTAATATATATATATATATATATATATATATATATATATTATATATATATATATATATATATATATATATATATATACACGTCTAAAAAAAAAGCTATTGCGGAAAGACGCTACGCTTTTGGTTCTTGCATTATTCATTGAGAGCACGTCCTTGCTTTCCTGATGACTCTTGACAAGGGCGCTTCAGTCCGCTTTGCGAAACATGTCGCTACTCTCTCAAGAATTAGAAAGTGAAAATAGTAAATTTGAATTTACGATTGTTCGGCGACATAAAAGCTACAAGAATTAGTAATCTACTCGACTCCCCATGATGTAACGTTGGGACAATAGCAGATGGTTCTCCATTTCGGGATCATATCTTGAGCTACTGAAATGGTACGTAAAACATAAACAAATACTAAATAAAAAAAATCATATTTTGACTAAAAAAGGAATATCATAAATGCAAATACTAAACCCAAGCTATTTGCCCACCTGATTCAAGAATAAATGAATATATAATGAAGTTTATTGAATACTTCATAAATAGATTTTTTTAAAATAACATCTGCAGCAAACAGGTTAGTATTGCTTCACTATTTCTATTGGGTAAATAATGAAAAACAAATTCAAACAGCAAATGTATCTAAAAAAAATTAAGTAACAATTTAATTTTTTTTTTCGATATCTATGGGTATACAAATATTTCCAATCAAATTGCATTCATAAAATTAATTTTTGATTTATTATTTTTAATAATCAACCTTTGTAATCGACCAAGAAAAAAAAACAACTACCCTCTTCCACTTCTCAAAATTTGGGATTTTACGTTAAGATACAAAGAATCTGAAATTTGAATGTTTTGAGATTTGTATCAATGTCTAAATACACTCGAGGAAAATCCTCGAAAGTCGGCATTACCAATGTGTCGCAATAGATTGTAGCGTCTAAACTAGACTGTACCGATTTCAATGAAACTTGGCCGAAGTCTTCTCCTGAAAACCCTTTAAATTAATGTGCCCTTTAATTTATTTATGTACTTCAATGAAAAGTACTTTCCTTTCAACATAGCAGCCGAAAAACCTGAAAAGTACCCTTCTTTGTTATGGTCACAATTACTACAATACAATACACGGAACCTTTGACAACTGCCTTTTGCTAAATGATGAAAAATTTGCCTATAGGAAAAATAAACACTATTTTTTGGCATATTGTCACCTCTTTAACATAATTATAAATTCGATACAAATACACATGCTGGGCTTTAACATACGTGATCCGTACATTATTTTACTTTATAAGGGTTGTTGCATGACTATCTTACACGTTAAATAATGTATAAATTAGTTACTTTTTAGCTAGCTGGATGGATATGTCCAACAGGAGCTCTCCAACAGCCGCCACATCGCCGGTTTTGTACTCTCCTTTCGGTGGTGACACGTCTGCAACAAGAAAGAAAATCTATTTAGAATTTTCGGATATCATAAATATTAAACATCTTGCAGGAGATCAGTTAATGATCACCATATTAATTCAAAATATTGTAGATATCTTTCTATTAATTAATTCAAGCTAGTGCACTTGGATGATATGTATCGTTACTGTTAGTGCAAAAGGTCGTATGTAACAATTTTCCATGTTCATTATATTTGTGATAAAGATGCCATATTGTAGTCTGCAACTGCGATAAGTAATCTGTATAGAAAATAGCAGAGGGAAATAAAATACGAAATTGTACTAATAAATCATAAATAAATAATCTGTTTTATGCTCTTCTGTAAAAAAAAAAGCTCAATTTTTACAAAAGATCTTTTGCCCTAAAACAGTTGCGATACGCTTCGTATAATGAATTATACTATTAGTCTCTCTAAGTTGCAATTGATTTCATTTACAAACTTCCAAGGCCTTCAATAAAGGTTCGGCATTAAAGTGACGCTTCTGCCTTCAGCATTAAGAAAAAGGAGTTGTTTAAAAAAAAAAAAAAAAAGTAATTCATAGCAATATCTAATTTTTCATCTTTGTGATTTACTCGGTAAATAACTACGTAATAATATATTAAAATATTATCGAAATATATTATCAGCCTTATCTAGTTATTTATATTTATATAAAATATTATCAGCCTTCCCACCCTGGAAACTGACGCTAGGGTGGGAAGGCTGAGGTTCTATGGCCATGAATCCTGAAAGTCTTAACCATAAAATCTTTCAGCGCATCCACAGTCATAAGAATTTAAGTTGGTATTTCAAACAGGTTAAGGATGAAATGGACCAACTGGGGCTAAGAGACAGATGAGTACAGGAAGGCGCTCAAGGGAATAACGGTTCTTGCGGGAAAGAAGTTCTCCAAAAAGGATGTTGCGTGGTCTGAGGAGAGAAAACGTAAGCACGCGAAGCTCATGAGGAGCATATGGGAGAAGAGGAGACAGATGAAGAGGAAGCATTAAATTCGTGATATTCGCGTGGTCTTTGAGGCCTGTTCGTGAAAAAAAAAAATATATCGAGCGTGTTTTTTGTACTTCATATCCGCCTGCTCATCGTTTATCACCGTCTTGTTTGTCATTGTTAGAAAGTAGTGCACGGGCTAGGATAGAGGACGGGGTTTAACCTAAACGTGAATTAGGTAAGGATAATGATGATGACGCTAGTTGGACCGATCCAGCACACACGATGACTGGGTTCTTCTCCCAAGGATCAAGATCTGCTGGTAATGCCAGGGGAGTGCGCCACCAGTCATCGACCACTTTGAGCGCGTCTCATTTGTCACTCCTTGCAAATTGAAATGTCATCAGAAAAAGTATCTTGAAAAAAAAAATCTAGGTAAGTTGCCATAGCGATTTCAATTAATACGGCAAGGATTACTTATGAATTGGAACTAGTTGTTAAGCGGTTTTTGAAATTGTCGCTCAGCAGCGAACGTTTTAACTGATATAACATGAAAAAAAGAAATAAGAAATGTATAATGGATTTTAAAATGAAATAAAAATAATTTATTTTATTCTGGTCTATAATAATTTATTTTTCGTACTAAAACATAAAAAAATAAATAAATAGAATATTTTTGATAATCTTCGATAAACAAAAAATGTATTAAAAATGTAAATGTAGGAGAATAGCTCTATAATCTCTTATACACTTCAGCTAATATACGGGGTGTCTCAATTTTTAATGGCCAAATTTCGAAGGATGATTCTCGACAAAATTTCAAACAAAAAAGTCCATTCAGTGCATGGCCTGATTCCGAAAGGAAAGGGAGTTTTTTTATTTATTGTTATTTATGAAATTTACAACTGTATATTAATTACAAATTAATATACAGTTGTAAATTTCAAATTAATATACATAATGGATAATAATGGATTAATTGTAATTACAAATTAATATACATTCAGAAAATGTGATACAAAGAAAAATGACAAGGCTTGTAGAGAATCTACTCAATGGTAGCACTCTAATAAAGTATCTAAGTTAGGAGATCACTAGGCCATCTTCTTACCAGACGGCTAGGAGGGTTACCAGGGATCGAGGAGGAAGCATGGGTAGAAACGAGAGGATTAGGATGGTTATGAAGTTTATTATGGAAGGATATGTATCTGGATTGGGCCAAATCGGAAACATATGGAACATTCAGGTCATTATGGATTATTTTATTTGTTAAAAAGCAAGGAGCATTAAGAATTTTGAAGATTGGATACGAGAGGAATTCGATGGTTTAGTGGAGCCCCAAAGCTCAACTGCGTAAGTCTAAATAGGTCTTATAATGGTCATGTATATGAGTCTTTTGTAATTAATTGAAAGGTTAGAGCGTTTGTCAAGTAAGTGCTGAAGTAGTCGGAGACGTCGAGCGGTTTCTTGTCGTTTCAGTCTGGTATGAGGATTCCAAGTTAGACGTTTATCCAGGTGGAGTCCTAAGAATTGGATTTGCTCAACAGGGATAAGTGGAGTATTATTAAAGGATACTGTAGGAAACCATAGGTTTACGACGGAAAAGGAGTTAAGACCAATTTTGTGTTTTTCTTATTACAGTTTTTATTGAATAAGAAGGAATTGTTCAAAAACTGTTCAAGATAATTGAATTCTAACTGCCACATCGTAAAGCAGATTTTTTTATTTTCACTTAACTATATATGAAATATATAGTATGGGAAAGTATTGCGGTCGTGAATATTATCGAATCTAAGTTTTTCACAGAAATAAATGTTTTGAGGCCACCTGAGTCCAAATAACCAAGTCTCACATAATGGTCTGTCTGTGTATGTATGTGAACAGTCTAGCTCAAAAACAAAAAGTCGAACGAAACTGATGTTACGTATTTAAGGTTTGTATATGCCTGAGATGTTACACCAACTTTTTTCGTCAAAATCGGCTAACCGAAAGTGGCACGTTATATAACCGATTTAACACATTTCTACGAGTTTCTCAAAAACGATTCTAACGATTTCAATTAAATTCAGTATATCAGAGTATTATTAAGTTGTTTTTAATATCAGCTAGGTTAATGCCACTTTATAGGGCTTAAATACCCAATTTTCATATACCTCTTCCTATAAAGTACCATTAATTTGTTTTTTTTAAAAACAATAACTCTCTCTTATTGACACTAACTATAAAAAATGGCTAAATATAAAAACATTTGATAATTGGAAACTAGATAAAAAAAAGAAAATGTTCATTTAGGTCGAAAATAAATCTCCGGAAATATTAGTCAGAAGGTATACGTATAATATATTGTTGGAAGGCGGAATATTTTAGAAAAAACAATATCTAATATAGAAATTCGTAGAAGGTAATGGAGAATGAAGAAAAATTATTAATAATAATTAGTGAAACATGATATTATTAATATTGTATCAAATGTTAAAAAGTATTTAAAAAATACCAAATCAAGGCAATGCCATTGTTTAAAATACTATTTCACTGTACTTGAGTGAAAGAAGAAGTGAAACATAAAAATAGATCATGGATGTGTAAAGCATATGTACATAAACTTAAATACATTTACTGTAGTTTAGTAATTCTATATCTGATATTATTTTTATGATATTATTAACTGATATTATATTAAAAAAATTATGTATCAATGTCAGTTTATTCCGAAAATCGTCATATAATCTTTCAGAATATTAAATTGGTGAATAATTTGTTGAGTTTTCCCTTTGTGGTATCCCAAAATTATTCACTTGAAATTAGTGTAACAATTTTTGATCTTTATATGGCAGGCAATGAATACCTCGTAATTTCATTTTAGTAAACTTTACTATGAAATAGCATTTTAATGACCAACAGTAGTACAGTCCATAATCATTTATAGGTTGAATATACAGATATACTTTCAAATCCCTCTAGGCATATATATATATATATATATTTAAAGTTAACTATTTAATTGGGAATAAGGTCACTTATATATAAACTATTGAATGTTCATTTTTTCTGTTTATTGACGTTTCGATCCCTGTATTTTCTTTTTATTAGTCAACGATGGGATCCTCTTCAAAGCTAGAATTTAAAAAAATAGAGCTTCGATCAGGCCAAGGACTCACCGACAGTCTCAGCACCGTCCACTAGCACATATATTAAGCTACTGGATCGCTAAGCGTCTGCCCTCTTCGGTCCTGAGCCCGGAGACAAATTATTACACAATAAACATTGAAAAATTGCATCAATTTTATATAAAACAATTGAAAGATGCTTCTGTGATCAATATACCAGCATCAAAGCATCAATAAAACATATCTATGAATAATAAAAACAGCTTGTATAACATTTCCTAGTCGTACAACAATTTAACCTATGCAAATTAATTAACATTAAATATATACTTATACTTACTATATATACTAATACCCACACATAAAACACCCATATATAAATACACGGCGCGACAAACAGTCATACGCTCCTCTTATAAAGAAATTTAATACTCAAAGGTCGATTAAGGAAAAGTTGTAAATATATATATATATATATATATATATATATATATATATATATATACAGTAGCCACCAACAGTACACCACACAACTCCAGCCTCTAAGCTATATATATATATATATATATATATATATATAGCTTAGAGGCTGGAGTTGTGTGGTGTACTGTTGGTGGCTACTGTTATTTTACTTAATAGGGTTTTTGAAATTTTAACGTTGTTAATGATTTCTTATGTGTAGCTCCGTTAAAAATGCACTACAAAAATTTTATAATAGTCCGACATTGCCAGAAAATAATTTCTATTCAAATTAGAGCGGTAAGTGAAAGTTGTGTGTCGCGCCCACCAGATTTTTTTTTTTTTTTAGCATCTAAACAGCCAGAACTTACATAATAAACAACCCAATCGGTAATCGGTTTTTTATTAAATAGTTATTTAGTAGGGAAGTTAAAAAGAGCAGTTATTTTCCCCATAAATTAATGACAACTAAGCTTAAACAATAAAGCGCGTGTGCTTCGCCACGTGAGGGACACTAATGAAAACCATCTTAAATTAGGTTCGGTTGTAGTTTTTCATATGCACGTTAACACATGACAGTTAAAACTAAAAAAAAAAGAAGAAAAATATAGCAAAACTGCTAATTAAAAAATGATGTAGTATTTCAAAGAATGTAACAGTGATGACAAGATATCGTTACAATGCTGTTAAGGCAAGGCCTCGCTTTTTCCTTATAAGAGGAGAAGACATCTTCAGCTCTATAACAAGCTGTCATAATATTTCACCCGATGCGATCATATTGGAGAACCTTAACACAGTTGACTCACCGCAAAACCGACATTACCGTTGAGAAACCGCTTCCACCAATGGTAATCTGGAAAACACGAAATACAAGACGCCTGTAATCGGGCGTCCTAGACCGCCAATAGTTTCGAAATTAATCGGTCAAGGGTTATCTCTTGGTTTTGAGAGTCTGCAGGAGGGACCGCCGCTGGGGCAGGACTCGCGATGGGAAAGATGTCCTTGCAGGATCGCTAAGAACCGGTGCGTGAAGATTGCCAATTTCTTGCCAAGGACTTATCTTTCTCGGTGGTGTATCCATCAAGGAACATTAGCTCCCTCTTTTAGTCACGAGCTAACAGCTACTTCATTTCCTCAAGATTGTTCTCATTAGTGGCGAAACGCATTCCAGTGTGCAGTAATTTTTCCGCACAGGATATTTTGTAACACCGAAGTTTTATCTATATTAGAGTTTCATTTTATCCAACAGGATTTTAAAAATGCAGAATATTAAAATAATAAATAAAATTATTTAAATTTCTATAAATTTTTTTAAATTGTCAAATATTAAAATCTCTTTCCCATATTGGAAGTAATTTTAGAACTATCTCAAAGAAGAGAAACATAGAGAA
Organism: Nezara viridula; assembly: GCA_928085145.1. Lineage (NCBI taxonomy): Eukaryota > Metazoa > Arthropoda > Insecta > Hemiptera > Pentatomidae > Nezara > Nezara viridula. Next base: position 104,771,064 of record OV725082.1, read on the forward strand.
CCGTTTGGATATCATATTACTGTGGTATAGAAATATTGATTGAGCATCATAGATACATAATAAAGATAAAAAATCTGGTGCGGTGCGCGCATCACACAACTTTCACTTACCACCCTCTTCTTAGCAGAAATAAGTATTTTCAAACAAAGCGAAGTGAAAGTAAAATATATAGACTCTATATTTATGTATATTTCATTGAGGGTATTTTTATTTGTATAAGTACCTTCATATATATTTATGTCTTTTCAGTTTCAAAATATATATCTCTGTTATCTATACAATTAAATATTAAATAATACCAACAATAGCATTTACGAAAACCATATATGTATATTTATATAATATTATCCGTATTAATCTCATGAAACGTATGGAAGCGTGTTCTAATCTTTCGGGCGAGCTTGGGTGCGCTCGTATTGCTTTGGTTCCTCAATAACAACTACTACAACTTCGTTATGATCTCTTATTTGTCCTCTAGTTATGTATCAAATTTTTTCATATTTTATATTTAACCATTTTTGATATTAAAAATTAATGTTAAATGATCAATTGTTTCAAATAAAAAATTAAAGGTACTTTAGAGGAAGCTAATATTGAAAATTAGCCATTTAAGCCCTGTTAGAGAACATCAATCAGACTAATAACCACATTTTATTTTAAACAGCTTACTTTTACACTGATATGATGCATTTAATCAAAATTGTTAGAGAGGTTATCGAGATAATCGTAAAAATGTTTTTCGTCCATTATATAAAGTGCCACTTCCGGTTAGCCGATTTTTATGAAAAAGTTAGTATAGCATATCAAAACTTTAAATATGCAATTTCACTTTCGTAAGATTTTTTGTTTTTGAGCTAAACTGTTAACACACACGCGCGCGCGCGCGCCCGCGCGCACACACACACACACACACACACACCATTTTACGGGACTTGGTTATTTGGACTCAGGGGATCTCAAAACGTGTATTTCCAAGTTAAACGTGTGTTTAAAAGTTGAAAACTCAGATTAAAAAATTTTCACGATCCCAGTACTTACCCTTACTATATATTACATATATAGGTAAGTGAAAGTAAAAATTTACTTTGTTTGAAATATCTTTTATCATAGGGTCTAAATAAAAAAAGTCATATGGGTATATTTTTATTGCAGTGCTATATCACAGTTAAGTTTTTATCATTTCCAGATCTTAATCTTATTCAATGTTCCCTTGAATTTATCCCTATCCAGTAATTCGTAATCTTTTATCCAAAGTCTTACTATGTCTTCCTTCATCTGTTCAGTGTATTCTTTGATGTTCTTCAGCCTCATAACTTTGTTAAATATCTGTTTATCCTATCTTTACTATTCTCTTAGTGTGACCAAATAATTTCAATCTGTTTTTCCTCATTGATGTTTCTGGATCTTCAGCTTCTTCATACAATTCTTTTTTAGGCCAGTTCTCAACTTCCACCTTTCTTGGCTCATGAATACGCCTTACTATCATGCTCTCTGTTTTCAGGAGCTTTTCTGTACTGGTAAATACCATTTTCTCCATTCCCTGTAACACTAAAGGTTTTTTCTGTTATTTCCTTTCTTTCCTCTAACTGGTCTATTTCTTCCCGTTGTTTCTCCGCTGATTCATATGTATAAATATAAATCTATCATATTATAGATTAATATCGCCCAGTGGTATAATAAAAGGCCTCTGGCCACAAATGCAAAGAACGCATACAGCGTGCAGAGCCCTCTTAACTTAAAATGCCCTTGGGCAATAAAAGGAAAGTTGAAAATTTATGTATATATACATTTATATACATACTGAATTTATTCAAGAAATTCCTGGGGGGTAGGAAAAAAAAAAAAAAAAAAAAAAAAAAAATATATATATATAGATTAATAAATGACAGTTTATGAGATCAATCACGTTTGAATACATGAATGTTCCGAATTAAATTCTTTAGTGGACAAACCGGCTTTCTGGAAAGTGGATAAATTAACTAAGAGACGTTTTAAAATTAAAATGTGTTAATTAAATTACAAAAAAAAAGACGGAATTTATAAATACAAAAGATAAAGCTCGACGGTGTTTATAACATCCCTAACCAACAAAACTGAGTGTATTCAATTAACAATTGCTTGTAATAATTGAAATATAATTGCACAATCATTTGTAAATTTTATTGCGTTGTTTGAGCGTCATTTTCATTCCGTTCTAAAATGTAATTATCAGCGTTGACGTTTCATGAGTGTAAGTCAAATGTCAAACCATGCGTGCTTACTTAATACATATCGGTAAATTAGATGTTATTTTATGAGGTATGAAATGATAGTTCAGTGTGCTGTGAAAGAACAAAACACGCAGTAGTTATTTTTCAAATGTTTATGTAGGCGTTATGAACGGGGAAATCCAAAATATAAAGCTAAGATTCTCTAAAATACAGGTGAACTGTTAACCAAAAAACGTTTAGCTACTGTACATAGGCGGATCTACGGGGGGAGAGGGCTTTTGGGTTGAAGCACCCTCTCCCCACAAAATGGTGAAATGTAACGATATTTTATGGAAAAATTATATCTTAAAGTATCATTTTTCGTGTAATTACATTTAATAGGACATCAAGAATCACTTAGACCATTTCAAACAGTTAGTTAGTATCTTTCTTCTTTTTCTAAAGTAATTATCGTTATACATATGAAAAAAAAAAACTTTCGGGCTGAAGCGCCCCCCAAAAAAGATTAAATCCTGGATCCGCTGGTGCTATTGTGGAAATCACAAGCCTAAATATTAGAGCAGTTCACCTGTACTACGTTAAGAGTTTCACTATAATGTAGAGTGTGGATTTTCTCGTTTGTAATGCCTACATAAACAATTAACATAGCTCTCATAAAATACCATCGAATTTACATATCAATATTAAGCATGCATGAACTTATCCAGAATGAAGTTTTGACTTATCCTCATGAAAAGTCAACGCTGATTTTAGACATTTTAGAACAGGACGAAAGTAATGATCAAATAACACAATCAAATTTAAAAATAATTTGTGCTTTTATATTTAAATCATCGTTGATTTTTTTATTTTAATTTTTCGAAAACTTATACGGCTTTCTCTAACTGTTTCTGTTTAAAGTTGTAAGGTTTAACTCAGCTTGAATACAGTTAATGGAGTTTTACTTCCTCATGTATGGTCAATGAGTACAGCAAAGTCGAAATGAGGGAAAACAGATTTCAGTAATTTAGTGTAATTTTCTAGACATATGACGTACTCGAAGCAGACATTAAGCTGGGAAGATATTTCGAACGTTAAGTATGGCTACCAAGGCCTCGTTGAAGGCGAAGCAGCTGTCAGGAGAAACGTTCCGCTAAATGGCAGTATTAGCCGTAACGACCACGCCCGGCATTAGTTTCAAAGGTTAATAATAAACATTATTTTTTTCTTAAAGGTTAAAGTGTGTCAAAAATATATGACCTGTGGGATGTTATTACTGGTAATGCGTTTTCGAGATCGATTGACAAATATTAAAAAACCTTTAACAACGACAAGTTATAAAGTAAAAAAGATATAGTCGCCCCTCGATAATTTGAATCTCTTTATAGCTTGAAGTTTATTACCAATCTCTTGAAAATTAATCGATAAATTGAAAACAAAATCATTGAATTATATATATTGGGAAGTCCTTTCGGTTTTTCTGTTTATTTGTATGTCACTATGATACATTTCTTATCTGGTGAATAAATTCCTAAAGTGGATTGTTTATCCTGTTTGTAATATGTCAACAACTATATCTGTTAACTCTTGTTGAAACTAGCTTAGTATTGTGAATATGGAAGAAAATATCATTCTTTATCGGCATATTTTGTTGCATCATTTTAAAAATAGTTAGCGTGCTGCAGAAGTTCATAGAAAAATTTGCAGCATTTATGGGGATGATAACTTGACCGAATGCACCTGTCAAAATTGGTTTGCCAAATTTCATTCAGGAAACATTGACAGCAATGATGCTCAACGGTCTTGTCGCTCACATGAAATAGAAACGAGCAATATTAAAGTTATTGTTGATCAAAATCCCATCCAATCAGTGCGAGAGATTGCTATGGCCCTAGCACGCAGGCGTAGAAAACCTTTTGCACAAGTTTGGCTATGTTTGCAACCTTAATGTTTGGGTCTCTCACATGATTTTTTTCTCGAAAATTACAAAAAAATGTAACTTCAATACGACTTTAGCTATCTACAAGAAATTTAGCAGGGATTTAGGGCCACACAACTACATAACAGGACCTTTGTAAACAATTTAAAAATGGAGAGAAAAAATAGTAGGAGTTTTTGTTTATTTATTCCTTATATAGGCATTAAATCAAAAAACCATTCATATGACTTTGAAGAGCAATAATTCAGCTTTCGATATAGTAACATCGAATTTGGAGAACATCACGAAGAACTTTAAATGATCGGAGGGGTGTTGTGTTTCACCAAAACAACGCTAGGTCCCATACCTCATGGGTCACCCGCAAAATTATTGAGTTTTGGATGGGACTTTTTGCCCCACTCTCTCTATTCACCAGACCTAGCTCCAAGTGACTACCACTTATTCCGGTCTCTGCAGAACTGCATGAATGGAAAGAAATTCCAAAGGAAGAGGATATAAAAAACCACTTGGATCAGTTTTTTAACAATTAACTCCAGACATTCTTTGAACATAGAATTATGCAGTTAGTAGAGAGATGGGCAAAAGTCATATTAAATAATGGTCAATTTATTGTAGATTAAAATAAATTTTGTGTCTATAATACATTGAGATTTATTTCATCCTGAAAAACCGAAAGGACTTATTTGCCAACCCAATATTTCAATTTTGTTGGTTAATATTTTATTAGTAATAATATTAAGTACTAACTTGGATGGGTGACCGCCCGATTCTGTTGCCCGATAAGAGACGCTGCCCGAGCCTCACACCGACCGGGCGTAGGACTGATGACCCTATGTACTTAAATTAGAAAACGGGAGATGGTTTATCAGGATGTCAGTAGCCCCCCTGAGGCATGGTCAACAGCCTATTTCGGAGAAAGAAATATAGGTTCTGGTGCGCCTGCTGACTCGGAGAAGTCGTAATCCATGGATCTATACCGATTTGATACTGTCCTTGGACCCGAGTGATTCGATGGGAATAGATCCGCCAATAGTACGGTGTCACCAATGCAGAGATGCATAAGAATAGGTATAAAAGTAATAAAATGTATAAATAAGAGCAATTAGAAAAGCAAGGTGAACCTGATATGATTCGGAGAGTATTACAAAGATATGGATTTCAAAGCTCTGTTAAACGACCATGTTCATACGTTGTTACATGTAATTTTTTAATATTAAATGTGTATAAGCGTCATATACATCTTTCTTCGTAATGCCATAACTTTGGTTTTACTCTCACCAGAGTAAATGAGTCTCAGAAGACCCATCCGCAGAGTTTCTACATCAATATATTTTTTTCGGGCCTCATGAATTTCAAATTATCAGAATTCAGAACAAAGGCGGAATTGAAAATTAAGAACAGGAAGGAATTTCTTTTTTCTTTCTTCCAGTCGAAGGATATAACGACATCCTGTAAGGGGGGGGGGGGGTAAAATAGAATAAATTCCGGACAGACAGCTTCATTAAGGAGGGAGCAGGATTATTGTGCAACCTGGCAGCGGGTCACGAGGGAGCTTTGTGCTGCGGCGCAGAGGGTTGCTTTCACTGCGTCACCTGTCACGACAGTTCAACCTGACAGCGGCGGAATTAGTGGAAAATCGTTCGTAAGAATATCTTACTAACTGGACCGGCAGTCGTGGTGAGACCAAGGCTTGTTAGAAAGAAAGCATCCATTAAAAAAAAAAGAAAAGATGGTAGTATAGCAAAACATTTTCATTGGAATTTAGAAACCACTAACTCCTTTAATTAATTTATTTATTTGGTGTAATTAATAATAAAATACAAACGAAGCCGCCATTACAGTTGTTAAGCTCCCTCAAGGTTGTATGTGAAAACTTAAAATAAAATTTATTTATAACAACCATAATGTTCCATATGTTTCCGATTTGGCCCAATCCAGATACATATCCTTTCATAACAAACTGCAGAACCATCCGAATCCTCTAGTTTCAAACCTTGCTTCCTCCTCGATCCCTGATAACTCTCCGAGGCGTCTGAAAAGAAGATGGCCTCGGGACCTTCCAATATAGAACTTTAATTTGAGTTCTACCAATGGGTAGTTTCTCTTCAAGTTGTACATATCATGTTACCAATGTCACATTTACTTGTTTTATTCATGTAATACAGTTGTAAATTTCATTAAAATAAAAAATTTATAACATAATTACCTTATGTCTCTTTTTTATCTGTATGTTCATTTTGTAATATTATTTGTGGAATGCCCGTGTTTCCACTGGGTGCAATATATACCTTTGAGCTTTTTTTTAAATTTATTAATTTGTTATTTTATTTTATTAAATTAGTTTTGTATTATTATATTTTAATTATGTATGATTATTTTTTCTTTTCTTCCTTGTATTCCGGTTAATCAGCTGTTCAATATAACCTTCCTAAGCTGTGTTAACAGAACATTCTCTTTCCTAAGTATGTATTTGGAAGTCTTCGTAAGATGTCTGTAGCAACAATAATTTTTTTTTTCTCTTCGTTTCCTATTTTTTTTTATCACTGTGTATAACTGATCTAGGTTTTTTTGTTTTTTGCTCTGATGATGCCTGAATCAGCGACACGTTGGCAAATTAACTATTCATCTGTATGTTTGATGATTCGTAGCTTTGTTGTTTGGATTTTCCCATTTATAATTTGAAACTTAACTAACAGATGTGAAAAAAAAAGAAAATATTATATAAAAAAATAATGGACTGTACAATATTCAACTAAACAAAACCTGTACTAAAAATTTATTTTTTCCATAACAACAAATAATAAGGAGAAAAAATTAAACGAACTCAACTCTTGATAAGGAAATAAAATAAGAATGACCGAAAATTAAGATAAGTTAAAGATAACGATGAATAAAAACAATGATGAATCATTGAATAACATCAATTATATTTATCTCTATGTAGCTGTCCCAAAATTAATTAATCTATAACTAATAATATAAAATTAAATAAATAAATATATTACTAATATTAAAGTAGAAACTATATAAATAAAAAAACTTTGAATATCTTTTCCCCGAGCAGGTGACGATCAGTAGAAATGGTCGGCAGCAGGCGATCCTGACTTTTTGTAGTGACTTCATATAGATAATTTATGATCCGTCATATTATTATTTAAACAGAAAAAGAGCAATAGAACAGCTATATTCCGTGGTACAGACCCCTTTTTATCAAATTATTAACATCCGCCTGAAAATTCGTAAATAATTTCATCTCATCGTAGCCTACAAATATTTTATTTACGAAAACTCTTGGAATTGGGGTGTTTTCAATCTGGAGGGGAGCAACCTTTGTCTATCTAATTAGCTACTAAAAAATCGGAAATTCACATTTGCTTGACCAAGGTGTGTTGACAATTTCATGAATTGAAAATAATAATGTAATTTTTAAAACATAATACAAATTAACGACTTGGAAAATAATCCTAAGAGATGGTTATTATTATAGAATAATATTATTATAGAAAATTTAAGGATTCTGATAGAAAAACACTGCAATGTGTTTAGTATGCAATCAATATGAGCTATACATTCAAAGTATATATGCTACGTTTAAGAAGATATACAATCCGTCTCGAAGGTAAGGCGATTCCTTGCTGAATACATTAGCTTCTAAATTTCTGAATAGCTAAAAAAGAGTAATCTGCAAACAAAAAACTACAAGATGAGCTACATATTCCAAAAAAATATATCGAACTTAAGAAGGTTGTATTACATTACATCCAATTATTAATTATAGCGATGTATGTGACAAGTATGGATACAAAAATTAAGATCAAAAGAATAATAGACCTTTTGATTATTAAATATAACTAGACCCTTATTTTAAAAACATTTCTCGTCGCCCTTTCGGTACTTTAAACGTCTTTATCTTTCAATTAATAAAATTCGTAAACGGAATTGATTATAATCTTGAATCAATTGTAAAAACAATATTTAGGTGCTATTTATAACTAAACTATACTCACGAATTCTTTTTCTGGCTTCGATGTAGGCTTGGTTGACAGCATCGTATGTTATACAAGTCCCTGTTCCTCCTTGTCCACTATAAAAAATAAATTAATTTTAGTCTTGAAAAAATAATTATAAAAATTATTTAAATCAGAAAAATGGCATTTAAAAAATATCCTATCAAATCATCACACTGCCAATACCTATCAAATTTTTTTTTTTTTTTTTTTGTTTATTTAGTGTTCTGAGAGCACATTCACACCATATTTACAAATTAAAAAAAAAATAATAAATAAAAAAAATAAGCTAACTTCAAATAATATAAAGCTACAAAAAAGAAAACAAAATAAAATATCATAGTGAGAAAAAAAAAAAAAAAAAAGTAATGAAAATAAACATCTTAGACGCAGGCATACTTATTTACATTATTTACAGTCGGCCATAGGAACTCCGAACCATACTTATCCCCCCCACACGTGGAGGGAAAGCAAGGCTTCAGGAGATCACTGCGCTTCTTCCTCAACCATTTCACTGGCATTGAAAGCCAGCGGAGATTGAGTAAGGGCGCTACAACCACGGACACTCATGACTTGAGTGGAGAATCTGGCCATTGCCAGAACTCCAGTATATACATGACCTATCAAATTAACGGTAAATGTTGTACTATTATTTATAATTGAACTAAATAAGGTAAACGATGAGAGGTTATAACTATTTTTTCTAGAAATATAAGCAAGGACCTCTAGTACAGGTAAAATATTATTTTATCTGGTTTACTAAAACATAAAGCTTAAACATTTTGTTATTTGTAATAATTTTATTTTAATATAAAAATTCCATGCACATATATAGAATATAACATGGCCAAGGTCCTAAAATGAGCGGTAATTCCATTGACGGAATCTATTACTTGAATGAATCCCCACCAATGAATATCAATCTGTGCTGTGAACAGCCTACTGGATTCAAGGGAAAGGTTAACACTTATGAAAGGTTACAAAAAAACGTGAACATTAAGAAACAATAAACGAAGGAAATAAGTACGTAATGAATTTGGGGATATTAAATTTCCCGCCGTCACCCCACGGCCCGGAAAAATCCCGTGAGCCTAAAAGGCGAGGCAGGGAAGAACAGAAAAAAAAAATGAATTTGGCAAAATTTAAAACCGAAATATAGATAGAAAGCAAACTGAATATAAACGTGTAAAATGAATATAGAAATAACAATACTGACGTTATAATGATGCTATATCTAGAGGATCCAAAAGCCCTCAAAAGCCGATGGTACCGCATAAGAGGTGATTCAATCGATGAATAAAGGAACGCATTGAATTTAATTGATGAACTTAGGAAATGCCCAAAATCGGTCTTGGTCTTGCAAGACCAAGACTAAGGCCGCCTAACTGTTGGAAAACGAAGACCAGGACTGGTGAAAAAATCAATTTTTTAAATAAAAATTAAGCCAAAAGAGTTACTAGTACTCGACAATCTTAGTTACTATAGGTTAATAATTGGTATAACCAATATACTTTTGCATTGAACCCCTCTAATTTTTAATTCGGACTTAGTTAGGCTTCTCTTACCTAGAAAAATACGGTAATATCTCTATAGTAATAAGCCAATAAGTAACTGCAAGACTGTTGGGAGACTCTTGCGTAAGACAAAGACTGAGTTTGCAAGACCAAGACTGAGTTTGCAAGACCAAGACTCGTCTCTGTCTCGCATTTGGGCAACACTAATTTCCGATGTAACTGATGATCTCAGCGCCCTATTTTGTTCCTCAATCGATGTTAAAAACGATGAGGATTTATTATACTACCGTTAGTTATTTGTAAAGGGATGTAACTACATAAATAAAATAATAATTTAAGTAAGTTATTCACTCCTATTATACGACTTGGATTATACGACCAAGGTATTTTTTCATAGATCTTTTTTTCTTGAGGTTTTGATATAATAATTTCAGAGCACTTTGTATTTTTCTGTATTCCTCATATATAGTTGATAAATGGGTATGTGAAACCTTTAATCTTTCGCCATTTCGAAACTAATATATGGCGGATGGTATTACATGTAATCCGTATATGGCCTTTGGTACCAAAGCAAGCTTGGACGGCGGATGTACGCATTTTTTAAATATTATATTTTGGATTTCACGTTTGGATCGTAAACTGCAAACTTCAAGAGGATGTTAAAGAAACGTTTCTTGGTCGAAAAACCAGAATCGAACAAAACTTTCTTTCGAAGTATCTGGGAAGAAGATGGAACCAGTTTGAAATATACGGTTGCTATCATTTCGTATTTATAGATGCCGAAGCAGGAGACAGACAGACAGTACCCAGCGGACTAAGTTATAGGACAGGAGGCCAACTTGGGGAGAAAGTGGCCTTGCGAGGGCACGAACCTGTTCCTCCAACTCTTTCCTTATCTTCATCGCTACCGGCTCATCTTTGTATTTCCTTTGGAAATTTATAGTCTGGATCTCTGGGATGGTGATATATATATCAATATACCCGTATCAATAATTTATTTGATATATCGTTAATTTAATACAACGTAACCAATGAAACTTGTTTAGAAGTCCCTATTTAGAGAGAAACACTTTATCTTCATATAAAATATAAAAGCTTGCTGCCCAATTATATTGGGTTGCTAGACAGACATCATACTAGTTAACCCGTAGGACAATAAATAAAACTAATATATAAATATACAGAAGTGGTTAGTACATATGAGTATAATAAATAAATATATATATATTCCTTTCTTTGTTCATACTTTTTTTTTTCCTTTCTCTCCCTTCTCTCTCTTTATACATCTCTCTTATATACAATATTAAAATGCTTAAAATTAGAATAGAACAATAACAAAAAACAAAAGTGTATACATCTAGAATTAAATACAATTTAATTTAAAACAAATACAATAGACATTTTTCATTAAATAAATACATAAATTAAAACTCTCATCCTACCCATGCACGTAATTGTGAATGATCCCCTGAGAGTCGAGGACTATATTTTCGGCCAACCTCGCTACCACCTTAATGTGAATACCTAGTTCCTCGAGGAAGCTCCTTGTTCTTTTTGGGATAGTTCCGCGAGACCCAAACAAGAGGCCTCTCACGGTGAACTCTCCGAAGGTCTCACGGAACTTCTCTTTTAGAAAAGGGATACATTTATTATACGTGTTCTTCTTTTCCCTTTCCACTTCACCCGCCAGATCGAGGTCAGAACAAAATGGTAAATTTTGATTTGAAGATGGTGTTTATAAGACATAGAAACTTTGTTTGGCTACAAGGTGCCTTCTATTTCCCGTTTAGGCTCCTCATGCATGAACTCTTGTCGACATTAAGCATCTATGCTTTTAAACATAAATAAAGTAAACCAATGTACTGTCAGAAGATTTTTTATTTTATTTTGGGCCTGGAAGACTTCTAAATTAATTTCCAATATTTATTGATGTCAACTTTACTAATGCACCCACCAATTCATTTAAATAAATATGCAAGTATATACTTCCGTAGCCTTTTTATGATTTCTTTACTAAATGCTTTATGCTAATTTAAACATAGCTAGAGAACCATATCTTTGTGCGATTGCAATTTGGAGGAATTTTTAAATCAGAAAACAAGAGAAACATAGAAAATCCACAGCAAGTGTAACTGTAAATAAACTTCATTGTTTTAAATTCTGCAGTGTTCAATCCTGAAAACTTTTACTGTTTTCAAGAAGATAATAACGTTTTTGTGAGTGAATGGACATCTGTGCATATTGCATAATGGCTCTGTTTAGGAAATACTTTTTATGTTTCTGTAAATAGTAATGGCGCTTTAAAAAGTTTCGTAAGCTATATATTTTTTCATATGGAAAGGAGTTGATTAAATCATATAATTTGTATTAAACCTGACAAACTATAATTCAATATATTTTGAAATTCTTATGTCATTAAACCAGACAATATGTGATAATAAAGCGGTGATTTCTGCTTCTGCTTAGTATTTTAATTGCCAATAAGCAATTACAGCATTTAGTAAGGATGAAGTCGCCCCTGACCCGGCAGCTATTTCCAGCCTTCTCTTCCTTTATTTCGTCAAAATTAATGTGACGTAGCCAATGCTTACTTTCTTAGCACCTTTGATGGCCAGGATTGCCTTCACTGGAGTAAATTAACGATCCCCAACTATTAATACCGCGGTGTTTATCCTCATAGGCGATTAGAATTTGTATAACTTCTGTGAGAACCATGAATGGTTGCGGGGTGAAGGTAAGTGCTAATCTAAAATCAGTGATGCCGCAAGGTGAAGCTATCGAAACCAGTATTCAATGCGATTGGTTTCAGACTCGAGTGGCTATATATAAGTGTAGACCAAGGAATAGGTTACCCAACATAACTCAATGCGTCAGGATTAAACTACAGTAAGCCCATCTTTTATGGTTTTGGTTTTATTATAGCGTTCGCAGTATTGTGGATGTATTTTCTAAGTACAAGTAACATTAAAATGCAAAAGAACGAATCTATTTCAAATGTCCCAAACCACATTTCTGGACATTTTTTAAATCTGTTAACCAATTATTCTTACACACTTTTTCTTTAATATTGAATCTGCTTCTCGAATGAAAAGGTGTTTCAGAATATGTTTCTAAATCTGGTAATTATTAAATATCAAAATCAACATTCAAATTCGGTCTTTAAACAGTCCTATTCGAAACAGACTTATTACAGAAGCACCTCAATACGTTTCCAACGCGACTTTACATACTGACCTTAGAATGGCCAAAGTAAGTAGAATACATACTCACTTAAAAAAAATTCATGAAAATTTACAAGGACATAACAATCAGCTAATACCAACATACCTGACAAACTCTGATGATGATATGTTAGATATTTTTGCATTACAATACCTCACCTAAGCAGCGTAAAGAGGGTTAAAAAAAATTCAGGTAAATTAACATAAAAGCAGACATTGATTGAGTAAATGTGTGCCTTTTCACTAAAATCGACCAATCAGACCGAACTGCCACTTTATATCACCAAATTTATTATTTTTTAAAAGTTTTCTCATAATTTTTCTTTTGAATAAAATAGCTAAATTTATTTAAAATAAAGTAATATTTAATATTAGTCAGGCATTATCATAATTGAAATTCTATGGTTTGGCTTAAATGTCGAACTTTCAAAATGTCTTCCTCTAAAGTACCTTTAATTTTTTATATTTAATATAACTAAGCTTTTAAAATCGTTACTAGTAATTAAAATACTAGGGTCTTGAATTTAATACTTTTTATGTACTGTTTCGAGGCCAACGACTGTGCAGAGAGGTGATTGGGTCGTAATTATGTTCAACAGCTAGGTTTCTTACCTCAATTAAGAGTACCCACTTTATAGGTGTGCCTTGGAAGGTCTCCCGACCCCAGAGTCGATCAACTGCTGATGGAAAATCACTGGTCATCAGCCGGATTCAAACCAGATACGTCGAACTTTTGAAGTCAGTGCTTACCCGCTAAACTACCCCGTCCCCTATTGCTTATATGATACCTGATGAAAATACCCTAAATGAACCCCCGTTAAGTCTTACCTTAAACCAGCGGTTATCAACCTTTTCTTTTTTTTTTTTTTGGCAAGGGCATTGTTATCAGACTAAAAAAATAATCGGCGTTTTAGCCGAGCTAAATAAAATACCTGGCTCCCTAAAATAATTAATTAAAATAAACAGTCACAGAAGGAAATAGACTGTGACGAAAAACGCATAAATTTAACAGATTAAATGAGTGAGAAAAACATATGATAATTAATCTTTCATTCCGTCAATATTCTTTTAGTCCGTGGTACTTTTTATCTAATTATTAACATCCGGCTGAAACTTCGTAAATAGCTTCATCGCATCGTAACCTACAAATATATTATTTACGAAAATTCTAGAGATCGGGGGGCGTTTTCAATCTGGAGGTCGGCAAACTTTGTCTATTTAATTACGTACTAAAAACTCGTAAATACTGATTTACTTTCCACTTTAATCATAAGATAACTTGAGCACAAAGTCGAGAAAAAGGGTGGCCTTAAAAAATATTGGGCCCTTTCGCCTATATAACGTCTTTATTTGGACAATTTGGGGTGTGGGTCACGCAAACGGCTCAATATTTTTGAAAGCCATCTTTTTTTTTCACTTTGAGCTCAAGTTATCTTACGATTAAGGTGGAAATTACACAATTACACAAAGTTTGCCGACCTCCAATTTGAAACGTCCCACTTCCGAGAATTTTCGTAAATAAAATATTTGTAGGTTACGATGAGATGAAGCTCTTTATGAAGTTTCAGCCGGATGTTAATAGTTCGATAGAAACAGGTCTGTACCACGGACTATTTACTTTCAGTTTGCTTCATATGAAAATATACATTTCTTCTTAAAGTATAATGCTTTCGAAAGCTATAGTGTGACACGCGCACCAGCTTCTTAATTATTTTTTTCATGATCGAATTATATTTACATATATCTCTTTTACTTGAAGAAGGATACTCGAACAGCATTCCAGATTAAAGTCCGATTGAACGAAGAGAATTTAATTTATTCTTCCATGGTCGGAAAGGCAACAAGGACCTCCCGAAGAGGATCATTCCAATCAGTAGTAACAATCCAATGGCACAAAGTATGTCTGTAAACTCTAAACCCGGAAAAGCTTGCCAGTTTGGAGGCCGCCTGTAGCAGTGTACACTCACGATAATGGCTACACGTGGGACTGATATCACCGATGCTAATCGTTTTCTCAAAATGACTTTCCAACTGCGAGAAAACGACTTCCAGTTAATTCCAGTCGCCTAATGAAGTCAGTGCGTGAGCTCATTAACTTCCAGCCTTTCGGATATTCGCGAATGATGAGCTAGTCCGTCATGGCTCACGACTTCGGCAGTCTGTTTCCTTTTTGTATGGCCTCGGCTGAATATTGGAAATATATGACTGAGAGAATAAGAAAAACAATTATTTTAAATTTAATTATCATATAATAAATAGTACTTGGGTCAACTGTTCCCTAACCTAAACAAACAATTTTTTTTATAAATATATTTATTGAAATTTATAACTATATTCACTAAAAATACAAATTAGTATAATGAAATGGACTGACTTGTAGAAAAATTACCCATTGGTAGCACTCCAATAATAGTTCTATATTAGGAGGTTCCGAGGCCTATATATTATTTTCAGACACCTATGAGGTTTTTCAGAAATCGAAAATGATACAATGGTAGATACTAGTTTTGATGGGCCTGAAGATTATTAAAGAAGGAAACGTATCTAGATTGGGCTCTATCGGCAACATATTGAACATTCAGGTCATTATGGATAGTTAAGTAAATGGAATTGATGAATGAAGTAAACGAAGTAAGGAGCATTGATGATTTCACAAAGAATTTTGGTTAGCAAGAATTGGATACGAGAGGAATTCGATAGTTTGGTAAACCATCAAAGCTCAACTCCATAAGTCCAAATGCACGTTATTAAATGAGTCGTGTATGGGTGTTGAAGTAGCCAAAAACTTCTAGCAGTTTCTTGTTTCAGTCTTGTTCGAAGATTTCAAGTAATGTGTTTGTAATATCGAATACAGGAAATATTCAAATTGCAATTGAAAAAGTAGAATTCTTCTTTTATAATATTTCTATTTGATATCTATCTTTTAACAACAATTGATTTAATTATCATTAATTCAATAATATTCAATAATCGATATCATGTGTTAAATCACGGATGATCGATAGATACAAATGTATTTATCTAGATGGAGTCCTAGATAACGGATCTGTTCAACAGGTATAAGTGGAGTATTATTAATGGATACAGTAGGACAGAGAGTCATAGCTTTACAAGGAAGAAAAGAAAAATTCTTCAGTTCTAATCCGTTATATTTTTATTTAAGAGTATTTTCTAAATATGAAATATGACAAGTACTCATTTAATAAAATCAGCGGAAGCAATAAATTAAATTTAATAGCTAAAAAGACCCACTTACAAAAACTTTAAAACTTGCAATCAATATAATTTTGACTCATAACTAACAAAACTCTACATACTGATTTCCACCTACGAATAGTTGGCCAAGAGATAAGACTCTTCACAAGCGATTTCATAATAATTTACATAGAAATGCTAACTTTTCTATGTATTTTTTTTCTTTCGTCCTCCCCTTCCTCGCCTTCAAGGCTATACGGGGTTTTCCCGGGCCAACAGGTGTGAGCGGAGATTTAAAAGAAGTCTGGCACCGGGACGCGAACTCGTGACTATTTTAAATCCATTGATTCATAGATCAGATTGAGGGGTAATGGTGCTGTGCACAAACGTTAGCCCGTTCGACCACCATGGAAATGCTAACTGACCTGTTAGAGATTTGGCTTCAGCTGACATGTCCAACAATAAAAGGAGGAGAATAAAAAGGCGCTGGATAAGAGACCTCCTTCCTTAAAAACCATGGTAATTGAATCGAACCAGGGAAGAGGTACTGCTGGGGGCTGTCCTTACTCGTGCCTGATATGTCAGTTTCATTATTTTTAACAAACCATCTAATGATTGTCACCAGTCAGTCGACAGGTGTCGATGAATATTTCATGCTAAAAAATATATATATTTAAATTAATATACTCATTTAAAGTATTTAATTATATATCTTAGAAGTTTTAATGAATCAAAAAAGAACTGTAGAAGTAGTGTACGAAATTCTGTCACTTTTTATGTCAATGTTTATCTTGTATTTAGGAACTACAAAACCTCGCTAGGTATAAAATAAAATGCTCACGAAATCGATGCATATATCCGATTTCATAAGATTGTCAAATCTTGCGATATGTCTACCCGAATCAACTTATTTTGACAGAGAACGTATTTATTTTCGAGATAATTTATTATTTTAATGTTCTTGTTTCTTAATATGTAACTAACGTTAAAGGTCACAAGAATAAACTTTTACCAGAATAATACTATGCAAATTCCAGCCAATTTCCCCTTTTCACTCGTGAAAGGCAAACTTTCCAGTGAATATATACCAATATACAACTTGATAAGCAGCTGTAATGTGATGCAATATATATATATATATATATATATATATATATATATATATATATATATATAGAGAGAGAGAGAGAGAGAGAGAGAGTGAGATAGAAAGAGAGGATGGTTATTTTTTACCAAAATAACATAACAATGATCTTACAAACATTTAAAAAAAAATACAAATTATCTTTGTAATCTCTCTATATATTTTTTTTAACATATAAGACATAGACTTTGTTCCTCCGTCGGGTCGTCGCCTTTCATGTTTAATTATACTAATTATTGTTATTACTATATTTTATCTAATTTTTTTTCCAAGTTACAAATACATTATATAATAATTATAATTATACAAACATAATTGCGAAAACACATCATTCAACGATTATATCAACTACTACTGAATGAAATAACAAACAACAACAAATCTAGTACTAAGTGATTGTATTTATATTATTCATACTTGATACACTATTCAAAATTATGAACAAGAAATAAATAAACAACTTTTCAAAAATAAGTATTATATAAAGATATAAGAATTTCAATACTTTCAAAAACCACTATCCCACGAGAGGAAATGATAGAGAGCACCTTAACGGTAAACATTGGTTATATACTACTATTGTATATAATTTATAAATATATAGTACAAGACTTAAAGTATAGGAGATACTAAAACGAACAATTTAATTTTAATTGAACCCTGAATCTCGATGAATAAACATGGAATTTATCACTTTACATATATAGAGTTGAGCAATTAGTTTTTCTACAATTAAATATATTGTTTTTTTACATATTGTATTATTACATATTTTGAAATAATATAATATAATATATATATATATATATATATATATATATATATATATATATATATAATAATACAATATGTAAAAAAAAAATATATTTAATTGTAGAAAAACTGATTGCTCAACATTCAATTAGCTCTTTCAATGTGGTAGGAAGAATTCCTAACTCCAGATAATCAATGAAATGAAGGCTATTCGATCAAGTGTACTCTAGCTAGTTAAAGTTTGCAAACCCGTTCGAGAATACTTTTCAATCTGGTTCGCCTTGGGGATGAGACTGCAGACAATTCTAAACAGCCATTAGAGAGCAACTAAGGCTCACCCTAAATGGCACTGTCTTTTCCCCTCGTTATATAAAGCTATCTTTTCGTCATGTTGATGCCATATCGGTGAGATACACAGGAATGATGGCAGCGAATTCCTCAACCCATCCACTCAATTATAATAATAAGGAAAAATATCCAAACGATTCCAAGGATTTCTACTTTAAGAGACGGGGAAACATTGAAACATTGATTAATTTAATATTTAATAGTATTCATAAAATAATTATTTACTAACAAGAAATATGTGTGTATAATAGAAAGGATAATTGTCTTAGGTACACCTTCACCTCCATTATGTCACAGCACCTTCATCAATCATAGGCTTACTTGGTTCTACGTGACAAGGCAGTTTGATCAGTGTGGAACAAACGTTTGTTATACGTGCAATTAGTACGTTTTATGACCTTCCTTATAACTCAACCACAGGAGATTTACGTATAAGAATTCAATGAACGGTTGCATAAAGGAGAAGAGACTGATTTTGGGAAACAAATTACAGTACACGCCTCACGAAGTTAAAAAGGCTGACAAGCGTACAAAAGACGAAGGAGGAATTTCGAATGTCTCGTTACCCGATTGTGGTCGGGGAAAGGAAAGAAAGGAAGCCGAAGTCGAAGAAGGACATTCCCTGTCCTGATGGTGTCGTTACGCAAGGAAGCCCATCATCAGTCATCATCTATTGGTCCTGGCTAGCTTTCAGCACATCCTTGGATTCGCTCGGTGGCACGGATGAACTTAATATTTCATTAGGATGCCTGGATTAATCCTCACTAGGAATGAAAAGAGTTATCAGCAGATTTTTATGGGATCAAAAGAAACTGTTGACGGCTCATCAAAACGTTTATAATTTATAGCTATATTATAATATTTATTATATATATATATATATATATATATATATATATATATATATTTACATAGATATATATTTTTTTTTGTAAAGAAATAGATAGGTCAAGATTACTGAACACATTGATATGGTATCGATACTTATCTTCTAGCATTCTATCGGAATCAATAATCTGCTCTTTACCTTTCAAACTTAACAAATAATTCTCCTAATTTCAAAAGAAGGGTATACTTGAGATCAGGTGGTCTTTAAAGCAAGTGGGCATTCCCTCAACATCAGTTAAAGGATATATCCTGCAGAATAGACACAATGGTTTTCTTTGGAAAACATAAGAAAAAAACAAGATACCTTTCTACTAAGTTTTCGACAAGCTACCTTGAAAGAATACTTCGACCTTTGTTCAATAGGCATAACATAGGATTTTGTTTTTGTATTTTTAATGAAAAGTACGCTCCTATTGTAATATTTTAATTTTGAAATTCAAGCCCATTGACATAAACACCGTCGTTAAGTTCAGTAAATCTTGAAAATATTTCAATTAATTTAGAATTAAGAGAATTATTAAATGGAAAAAATAATATTAAATTAAGATATAGATATTTTAGAGATAGATATATAGTTGCCTGTTGACATTACAATAATCAGGATAAACAGTCAATGATTATGTTACCAAATCATGCGGATCATCTTCAGGACAATAGTTTCAAGGCAAGACAAAAACTCAGCAAACAAGTTTTTTTAGCCAACTTGAAACTCGCAATAAAAAAATCAGATCTTTTATACATAAGATGAACCAGTGAACCTTAAATGTTAGCCCAAACCAATAACTATAGGAATTACAGCATCGGCAGCATATGTCAGAAGAAACAATCAGAGTTTCTTAATAGAACTAGTTATCTATTTCCTTCATCTCCTAATGGAAAAAAAACGACGACCATTTAATGAAGGAACTTTCTCTTATAAGATTCTATCCAAGTCTATGTTTAAGTAAAATAGTGTATTCTGTTATGAAGTGTGGGGAAGTTTCCGTGCATATTTATAAAAGTGGTAGAGTTCATCAACTATCTTGCTAATATTTTCCTGTTTTTTGTGTTTCCAGTGGGCTGTATGTTCTTCAATAATTAGTCGGATTCCATTTCTGTTCAGGTCTAGCAGCCACTTAGCACCAAGTAGTCGGGAATATTTTGCTCCAGTCAAATGTACTCTAAAGAGGTACTGATTGTCAATATTTATTTTTTTTGTGTTTTATTTTCAAAATGCTTCCAATATCATAATATATATCTGTGGCACCTGTGAATAGTGTGCTTATCATATCCAAAAGTTTTTGCCACTTCTTCTTCCCCTCTTGAAGACTTCTGGTAGCCATCCATTCCACCACATACTGCAAACATTTTTCCATGGTCCTCCTCTTTTTCGGCTTTCTTTCGGTGGATAGAGAAAGATTAATTTTTGCCATCGGTCCTCCGTCAATCTCTACAAATGACCATACTATTTCAGCCTTTTCGTTTATATGCCGTAGAGCATAGCTGTTTCCTGCAGAACATTCCGCCTAATAGTAATTCCCGACCAAAATGAAACCAAATTATGTATTTTTAAAAATATTAATTTGGAATTCATATATTATTTCTTATATTTCTAGAACCTGTGAATAGTGCGTTAAGTGTAATTTCTTGGATTTTTATGGGTAATAATAATTAAATAAGCCCGAAAGAGAATAGAAACGAACGTTTCTCAAAAATATTCAAATTAAATTTTTTTTTGTTTTTAATGGAACTTTTTATCAACGTAGACGGCTTTAATAAGAAGCAGTTTTTGATTCTCGGAGTTTTTAATAAGTTGTGAACATCTTCAAACCGACTAAAAACTTTTTTACGAAAATATAAAAAAAAATTGACTGAAAAACATTCAAATAACGATAGAGTGTGAACAACGAGCCATTTAATTGTTTTATATTCTAAGAAAACTGATTGGGTAAAAACGCAAAAAGGGATGAAAAGAAAGACGAAACCATCTTGAAATCCGGCTCATCCTCTATGGCACACTTTCGTTTTCTGTGCCCTTTAGGAAACGTGTTCCGTCACGTTCCTCCGCTGATCGACATTCACATTTCTATGAGGTCACTTCGCCTCCATTTGACATCTATATTGTTTCTTTTGTTTTCTTAAACAATCCTTGAAAGTAATTGCTTATTATGAAATCTGTACAAACCGCTACACAATTCCGGTGGTGAAGTAAAAGGGAAAATGGAATCGGAATGGACTGGACGGTAATTGGATAATGGAAACCAGTAATTGACATAAGTATCCATAGCCTATCACGATATCTCGAGTCTTCGATTCAGCGAGATCGGGAACTGGATTTAATAAAACTAATTAAAATAATGAATACAAGACGTGCTTAGAAAGGCCAACAACAAGTTGAACCTAAATAAGGTTCAGGTTCTGTATTGTAACCATGGATCCATCATCAAGCCATAACGTTTTAGCAAAATCCAAAATAATAAGTCGACCGCAAGTATTCAACAGCTGAGATATGTATCTTATTTATTTATATTGTAATAAATATCCTTTTATACGTACTAGAGATAAGAGTTACAATCAGTAAATATGATTACAATAAACTTTTTTTTAAAATCTGTTTATTGAGAAATAATACATTTTGACACACTTAAGGGCACTGCGTACTAAAGCTGAGTGAGGCACATATACACGATACAATATAAATTAAAAAAATTTATATTTTTATAACAAAGGCAAAACCTATAAAACCGAAGAAAAGTCAAATTAAATAAAATACAGAAACTCCTACCAAATAAAATAAATTATAAGTTAAAAAAATAAATAAAAAAATATTAAAAAGAAAAACATTCATTTAGAATCAGCCAAGGGAGCTCCGAGTACAGCCCTTTTCTCCAAGTGTGGAGGACAAAGCGAGACTCTAAGAGATCCCATTGCTTCTCTCTCAGCCGCGTCACCGGCATTGGAGTCCAATGGAGACTGAGAGAGGGCACTGTTAATGTTATAGGTTATTGTGATAGTGATTGGTGATAACGTATTGGTTCTCCAAAGTATTGTGTTTAGACTTGTGACTGGTGTATATATACTTATTTTGTTATTGTTCGTGTTCTAGTGTTTTCCAATTTACTGTTCATTATGTTTTCTTGTTCTTTTTTTTTGAGTTTTCTTTTGTAAATAAGTTTTTAGTTTTAAGTAAGGTTAAGTGGAACTACGAGTTCGTAATCTTCTCGTAGTTGAAGACTTTCTGGACTTTAATCGTTCCTACGAGAGCTAAAACTTATAACAGAGAACTTGTATACAAGTTTCATTGGACATAAATAGAAAGGTAACTTTCATTTAATAAACGTAGTTAGTTAACCTCTAAACTGTAGTGTACTATAAACTGAAATCATTTGTAGTGTTTACTAGTTTCTTACAGTATGGTTGACCCAATTGTTATTGATATGGAAGAGGAGAGTTCCCAAAAGGTTTCCAAGCGAAATGCCAAACGGGCAAGAAAGGGTTCTCTTGATTTGGAGGCAAACTCGGAGGAGGCTGCAGCTAAAAGTTTACTACAATCGGCCTTACAAATCCAGGAGAATCTTAGGGTTTATGTTCAACGGGCAGATAATGGGTTGAATATCAAGGTACAAAATTATATAAATAGAAAAATTCTAACCTTGATAGATATAATTGAAACCCTAGACGACAAAAGTAAAAAGGCACACACAAATGAAGACGTTTCTGAGCTCATCCAAAAAGCGGTTCATGAGTCACTTAAGACTCCTAGTATTCATGAGATGATTGCTCGACTTGTAATAGAAAAAACGGTGCCCAAAATTATTGAGGGACTAACGGCAGCTCGAGTGGAACCACAACCACAAATCTTAGCCAAAGCCGGTCACTCAAGTGAAGCGCAAGCAGATATCAGAGAAGCAAGCCCGGCTGGACCCTCAGCGGCTACTGAACCCTACAAAGTCGTAGTCAGTAAAAGAAGCCGCAGGAGGACCAAAGCAGCTAACAAGGCAGCTAGTAATTTAAATAACCTGATTGAGCCGACCAGTCATGTCTCTCCTGAAGATTCAGCCCAATTACAAAGTAAGCCACGGACAATGGCAGATATTGTAAAATCTCTGCCATTGAAGCCGGCAGAGATATCTAACTCTAAACCCACCTACGTCACAATTAGTGGGCCCGGTAAAAGTCCCGTGGAAATCATCAGTGGGCTGCCATCTCCTACTGAAATAGGAGTTAATGCCTCCATAGTACGTGCTACTAAGGGAGGCTCGGTCTTAGTTCGGATGGAAGATAGCTCCCAAGCGGCGAAAGTTATTGGGTGGCAGGGTCTACGAGAAGTAGGACTAGAGGCCAAGCTTGCACTTAAGAAACGACCTAGGCTTGAAATTAAAGGTGTGCCCAATTCGTGGACTGCGGAGGCATTAATTACGCTTTTACGGGCAAAGCTAATTGATAAATCGATCCCAGCTTCGCTCGTGAACGATGGACTTCGGCCTGTTTTCTCATCTACAGCAAGGAATGGAATAACTAAAAACTGGGTGCTGGAAGTGCACCCAACCCTACGATTCCATCTATTAGACATGGCAAGCTTGAATGGAGGATGGTGGTCAATGACCTTTGAAGATAACCTCGACGCCCCCCGTTGTACCAAGTGTCAGGACTACGGGCACTCTAAGGCCACATGTCCAACAGATGCACTGGTCTGCATCTGGTGTGCAGGTACTGGTCATTTTCTCAAGGAGTGCCCCAAAAAACTAGCTCAGGCAGGGCCGACATGCATCAACTGTGTGAGGGCAAAGGCCCATCCGAGACACACTAAGCATAAGGCGGGCAGTCGTGATTGTCCTGTGCATTTAAATTGGTCACAAAAAATGGCGATGAGGACTTCTTATGAATAAGATCTCCATCCTTCAGCTCAATATGGGCCGCCGGCGTCTAGTTGCGGAAGAGCTACGCTCCCTCTCACAAAGCTACGACATCATGGCAGTCCAGGAACCGAGTTGCTGGGGAAACAAGGTCACGGGGTTTGGTCTCACATCGAGGGTTATAGCCTTGAGCAGTGGAGAGAGGAGGCCCAGGGCTGCTATTGTGGTTAACAACCCCAACCTCGATGTGATGGATCTGAGGCAGTTTACCATGGCGGATTGTGTTGCTTGTCATATCAGATGGAACCATGTTGCCTTTACGCTGGTCTCATCATATTTACCGGACGGGGGCGATATTGACGAAGACATATCCGCCATGGAGATGATCACGGCTTGCACCAGGAACGTGATCATATGCTCAGATACCAACTCCTGGAACACGGTCTGGGGATCTAATCGAACTAATAGAAGGGGCGCTAAGCTCGGTGAATTTATTGCCCGAAACCATCTAGTGGTTATGAACGATCCGTCTGCTACCCCGACGTTCTCTAGCGCTAGGGGGCAGAGCTGGATTGATGTTACCTTGGTATCACCGGTGCTGGCAAACCGCATTATCGATTGGGTCCTCCGATCTGAGACGAGTTCCGACCACCAAGCGATAGCCTTTAGGCTGACGGAAAATACAGAAGTTTCCCTCGGAATAGAAAAAGGTTACCTTACTCGAAAAGGAAATTGGAGTGCCTTCCGGTCATTGCTGGAGGGAAAACTGGTCGACGAAGACTGGGATGAGGCGGAAACGGAGCAAACAGATGATCTGGATTACCGAGTATCCAGGATCACTGATGTCATCCGCGATACCGCTGAAGAATCCCTTCAGCACCGGAAGGCGAGAGCTCGACCTGTCCCATGGTGGACGCCTGCCTTAACCACTATGAAGAGAGAACTCTACAAGGCACGGCGTTCATACCAGAAGTGTACTTGCGAAGAGAGGCGCATTACACTTCGTGATGAGTACAAGTCTAAAGCCAGGGCATACCGAAACGAGGTGCGGTTAAGAAAGCGGAAGTCTTGGGACGAATTCATTGTTCAAGAGTCATCTAAGAATCCCTGGGGTGTACCTTACAGAGTGGCCCTTGGTAAGTTTGCTCCACAGCAAGTGATTGCAGCTTTGAGGCGCGGATGTTCCCAGGCAACCACTCTGGAAGAGACTGCAAAGATGTTCCTAGCTGAGACCTACCCCAGAGATGATTCGTCCCAGGATAATGAAGAGGAAATATTTATAAGACGCACTACGGTATGCCCACCTGGTACGGACTTGTGCCCACCGTGGGACATATGGGATCTACGTGCTGCTGTGGATAGGCAAAAGACTGGACGTGCACCTGGGTTAGACTCCATTGACGCAGCAATCCTCAGGAACAGTATCCCCTATATTGAACAGAGACTGTTGACATTATTCAATGATTGTCTAGACAGGGGATACTTTCCTAAGAGTTGGAAAATTGCTGATGTTAGACTCCTCTACAAGGGAGGAGGCAAGGACAAGCAATTAGCCAAATCTTATAGGCCTATATGCCTCCTCCCTATCATGAGTAAATTATTGGAGACCCTGTTGATGATGAGTCTACGACCAGTCTTCTCTAGGGCTAGCCATCCACGGCAGTACGGATCCACTAAAGGCAGGGGAACCGCAGATGCCCTGCTGAGAGTGCGCCGTGACGTTGAAGAGAAGGCGGAGAAGTATGTCATGCTTATCCTGTTCGACATATCTTCCGCCTTTGATAGCGTCTGGTGGCCGAGCGTACTCCAGCAGTTGCAGAAGTATGAGGCTCCCAGCAACTTATATGATCTTTTAAGGAGCTACCTCCAGGACCGAACATTGAAGATAAAAGGTAGCTTCTTTGAAGTACAAGAGTCGATGGAAAGAGGTTGTCCGCAGGGCTCGGTTCTTGGACCAGCCCTGTGGAAATTAGTCTTCGATGAGTTGCTGGGGGTACTAGAACAGGAGCGGTTCCCCGCCACGGCCTATGTTGATGATCTGGCCGTTGTAGTGGCCTCAAACAGCAGAGCCAGGTTAAAAGAAGAAGCTGAACGATGTGCCAACCTCGTAGGAGGATGGTGTGAGAGAAAAAAGATGAAGATGGCGGCTGCTAAGACCCAGTCCATTCTTTTAAGAGGTAAGACTGACAGGGCCCACCCTATTACTCTCAGAATAGAAGGAGAAAGGATACGTCCAAGTGAGGCTGTTACATACCTTGGCATAAGAATTGGGAGAAATTTCAACGTTACGCCTCACTTGGACTACATGAAAAGTAGGGTGGCCCTGGCTCTCAATGGACTTAGTCGCATCGGGGGCGCCTTTTGGGGTCTCAGGTACCCAGCCACGTTGACTATTTATAAAGGAGTTATTCTGGGCATTCTGAGATATGCGTCCCCTGCGTGGAGTCATCATCTCTCGCACCAACAGAAGAAAAGGTTGGCAACAATCCAGCGGATGGCTCTGCTGCGGGTCACTAGAGCGTACCGTTCAGTGTCTCATGAGGCGGTACAAGTCTTAGCCGGAACTACTCCTATTGATCTTCTCCTACGAGAAGAATACTTCCGGCATAAGATGAAGAGAGAAGGCCTGGTGGATCTACCGGCGAATCTTCGTGTGAGGATCAGTGAAGACCCTAATGGATGGAAGAGGATTCTTCGGGAGAACACATTAAAGGAATGGAACCAGCGGTGGGTGACGACGCCAAAAGGGGCTACGCTAAGAAAATACTTCCCCACTGTTGGTTCAAGAATGGAACAGACATGGGTTCTCCCGGACTACTGGGTCTCACAGTTCCTCACAGGGCATGGGGGTTTCCGAGCAAAGCTCGTTGAATATGGCAAGAACATCGATCCCCTATGCCCAAGTTGCAGAGTGCCGGAGACCGCCGAGCATATCATCCTAGTCTGTACCGCCTTTGAGGCACTGAGGGCTAAGTTGTTGAGGGAGACGGGGCTCTACGCTCTGACGGAGAGCGATCTCCCTCAACTTATGACAAAGGAAAAATACCCGTATTACAAGGCATTCGTATACGGGTGGAAGGAACTGGTTGGGTCAAACCACTTTTCATTGGGAAGAAGAAATGAACATGTATACGGAAGACCGCCAGAGAGGGTGGAACAGGATGCTGGATAAAAAGAAAAAAAAGAGCAGGCTGTGTGCACAGCTGTAAAAAATGTAATTGGTCTGAATGCAGCAGTGAATTGTAACGCATGCGTTGCTACTCACTACTGCATAACACCCGTATTGCCTTATCGGCAGGGTGTTATCATGATGTAAAATTGAAGTTGAAGTGCCTTCAACTACACTTTACAACTTCTTGTAAGTGCATTCCATTTCATGACATCTGCGCCTGTCAATATACGGAAAAGTACTTATAATTAATTTATTTTCAGAAGAGTCTTCCGTTTCGTTCAAGAGAGGAAGGTTTACGAATACATAAAATAAATACATGAATCAGGGGATTAATTTTAATCAAGTTTTCGAAAGTATATTGAGGACTATTCTACCATTTTATTCAGTAACCAATACCCACTTCTTAAACAGGTTTTGATGTTCACGTGGCGATATAAGTATCAATTTATATTCAAAGTGAAGCACATCAACGCTCGAGGAGAGACATTTGCATAACATATGTGAATTACCGGGGCCAACCCACGGATGTCACTGAACCATTAAAGCTTTGACATTTTCTGAAAAAGCCAAAGTGGGCTTATGTATCTAGGTCGCAACAAACTACCGTCCAGTGAAAGGAACTTACCTTCCTCCGGTCATCGGAGAAGTTCCTGATTATGTCTGTTCCTCAGGAACCGTTCCATCATCGGTACTATCGTTATCAGTTCGATCCAAACAACTGGCCCATTCTCATCACTGTTGATTGGTTAGCGAATTCAATTCTCAGAATAGAAAGTTTTATAAATGTTTCTTTGCGAATACTTCCTGTAGATAAAGATCAGCCTTGCCGTTCCTAGCATGTGATAATATCCACCACTATGCCACTTACCCGAAAGGAAGTTGGTAACTTAAAAATATGTTTTTTAAACGATAGTCTTTTATACGGATAACAATTGACATGCTCAATATATCATTTCGAAATGCGGTTTGCATGGTTATAAAAATACAAATTTTAAAATAATCCATGAGGAAATGTTTCTATGAAGGTATTTGTATTAACAGTAGAAGTATCGACTTAAATGACTAAACAAAAAAAATAAAAAAAATAACTCTAAATAATAACTGTGACAGACGAACGAGGAAGAACTCCAGTTATTGGAGTGCGAACTATTAGACTGGCGATGTGGCAAGTTCGTGCTGAGCTCGAGGGGATCACCTTTAGCCAACTCAATGGTGGCATAGTTAATGAGCCCGATTCATTACCATAATAAGAGCACCAAGGATTCTCCAAGGATCCCTTCTCCTGGCTCATCAATCCGGTTCTCGTCCCAGCGGCTCTAAGGATATCGTCCTCCGAGGGCAAGGTTTACGAAGATATGCGGGGGGTCTATCCTAAATCTAACATTACAAAGGTTTAAACAATAAAACATATTAATTTTATCTATTTATTTTTATTTTGTAAACTTTACCCAGTAGGATCTTTGGTAACACCGTCATTTTAAATTCTGTTGTAGTATTTTATGCCATTTTAAGAATATTTATGTCAATTTTAAGAATTCTAGAATTTTTTTTTTGTAGTATCTACATTATTTTTCCTGCATTTGTATATTTGGAGCACTCTATAATAATATGTTTAACTGTTCGTTGAACTTTGCAGTTTCTTAATATCGGGTGTTCAAGTCTTATTAATAAACATTAAATAAATATTTGTATGTATAAGCCATTCATTTTTTCTTTTATAACGTGAAACCCAGGAATCATAGTCCTCGATTCTCTCCTTCGACTATTGAAATAGACGAACCATTTATCTTTTCACCTTTCATAAATTATATGTTAAATAAAATTTTACTTTCTTTTTGTTTCGTAAT
Organism: Nezara viridula; assembly: GCA_928085145.1. NCBI lineage: Eukaryota > Metazoa > Arthropoda > Insecta > Hemiptera > Pentatomidae > Nezara > Nezara viridula. The sequence continues at coordinate 104,800,116 of OV725082.1, forward strand.
AAAATATTTTCTATGGGATACAGTTATTAGCCCTATGATGCCCAATCCCCAGCCTGGAGGACCAAAAGCTATGGTGTAGGACACAGGGCGTAGCTCATATCTCTGTGAATGTCTCCATGAGCGAATCGAATCCACGCCGTAATGTTCAAGAACTAGGGTAGCCTTTGTACTTATTTTATTTTGAATTTATTTATAATTATTAGTCATCTTTTTTTTCCGTTATAGAAGATCAAAAACCAGATGGATAGACAAAATTAACAAAGATGCGATAGAGCTGTATTATGATAACTGAAAAAAAAAAATAGCCTAAAAGAAAGGCAGAGATGGAGAAGATTGATTAATGCGGCAAAAGATTTACAAGGTCTGTAAGGAAAAAAATCCTCTTCTTCGTCAGTAATCAACAATACTCTATTTATTTTCCTGATTAGCACTTTATTTACCGCACCTTCATGGTTTCGATCCAGTCATGATCAGATACCATTTAGACTGATAAGATTGGCTTGCTATTTATACTGTTCTCTATGAATGAATTTTAGGATATTATCATTATAATTCTATTTCGGAGTGAATCATGAAATAAAATAAATTTAATACTTTACATTTTATCTAAATGTAAACCGTGTTTCTGACCTCTATATTCCATTCCACAGGACAAAAACATATGAACGTTCCTTCTTAGCCCGCTCCGTCACCTACTGGAATTCTTTGCCACATAACATCCATCATGCCTCTTCCCTGTCAACTTTCAAATACCTCCTTTTCCAATATCTCCTCACATCCCAAACAGACGATTCGCAACCATAAATTTCATTTTATGAACTGAATTTGTGAGAAGTAAATGGTGGTGCCTACTGTTTAAGTTTTAACATAAAACAGCAATGATCTTTGTCACCTAGTTTGAATATTATTTTTACTAATTATTTGTTTTTCTCTTCGCCTCAGGTTGTGCTTTTTCTTTCGGGTGTATATGTTTATATTTTATACTTTTTGTCTCTCTGTGTACCAAGATAAGTATGTACGTATACATAGCTACTTTTTTTTCCATTACACCAAAAGTAATCATGAGATTTTATTTTATCTTGGTGTTTGCATATTATTATACAAATCACTGTAGATATTTTTAAATCTTGTATTAAGTTATTTTTCTATTAGATGGCTTATTGTTTATGAATTTTGTAGTTATGTACCATTATGTAGTTATGTAGCAATATGTAATTTCTTTTCTTTTTTTTTTTCATCACAATAATAAGTAATTTTGAGAAGATTTTATGTTCATTTATCTATATATATTTTTTGTTGTTTATTTTTTAGTGGTTACATACTTTTTAAATAATGTATATAATGTTAGAATTTTTATAAGTTAGTTTTTGGCCAGATTTGTATTTTATTTTGTATTAATTCATCATTGTTATTCTAAGGGGACTTAGTCCCAGAATAAAGTTCAATTTTCTATTCTATTCTATTCTATTCTCTCTCTCTCTCTCTCTATATATATATATATATATATATATATATATATATATATATATATATATATACTACATACACTATCCTTTCATCAGCAGTTGGAGCAATACATTCAAAAGGATTGTTAAAGCCTTACTTTACTGTTACTTTGCATTTTATTTTCGTCGTGTTTCATCATTTCCGATCTTTATCACTAATGCAAGGGGGTAGCGATAAATACATGAAATTATTTATAATAAGACCTGAAGAGATAAGATCGCAGTAGTAATAGTAGTATAGGATAGGCCTTGAACTTTCTGCTCTGGAGATAATGCAAATTAGCGGAATCCCACCGATATGGCTCACTCAGCCCCACACTCCGATGACCGCCCTTGATCGGGGCCCAGAGATACGCCGAGGGGTCCTTGACAGTTGCACACTGTACCCTCCCTCTCCCCTTTCTCTTGACCCAACTATTACACTTATTTGGTCTGATGATGACCTCCTTAAGAGATCTTCACGTTTCGTATAGTCACTTTTACTAGCAGTCTGCCTCACGACGTCTAATGCTTCAGGTTAGCCAATATCTTCTTTTGTGTCCACCGCCTTATCGTATATCTAATTCACGATTGATTATAATAATAGCAAGAAAACCAAGGATTCATTGCATTATTTAATACCATAAGAGAAGTGAATGGTTGGATCCATCAAATTAAGTTTTATTTGTACAAAATGAATTAAAAGTTCAATGGTGGTTAACTTAATATATTTTAAAATTAAAAATCTATCCAGGACTCCATCTGGACAAACATCTTATACATGGAATCCTCATTCCATTAGTAGACCAACGCTCTAAACCATAGATGGAGAATCATTTTATCATTAGAGACCGCAGTTAGGTTAGGCAGAGATAATGGAGGTCGCAACAATAGTTTATATTAAACTGTTGCTATTTAAATTAATAAGATACCCATATAAATATATTCTATTGATTTTTATAACCTAAATAATTGAATATTTATTAATTCTAGCTCTGGATCAATGAATATCGCGCAAAAATGTTTATAGAACGTAGCTACGTCATGGAGGCCAGATTCTCCAGTTTCCCCGTCTTTGCACCTTCAACTAACAATAAAATACTCATTTACTTGACTATGATCAGGCCTATTTATATTTACGGATTTGAGCGTATGGTCTCCAATAAACCATCTTATTCCTCTCATATCCAATCCTTACAATCCGAAATTCTCTGAAAAATCCTCAAAGCTATTTACTATGTATCGTTATGACCTTAATAAACATAGTTTGGCGATTTGGCCCAATCCAAATACCTACCCTTCCATAATAATCTTCTGGCTCATCCGAAACCACTATTTTTCAACCTAGAATCCTTTTCGATTTCTAACGATCCTCCTAACGTCTGAAAAGAGGATGTCTCGGGACCTTATAATATAGAACTACTATTGGAGTGTAAAACTACCACTGTCATTACATCAATTAATATTCACCTGTAGTTTTGGTTAATACAGTTTTTTAAAATTATTTATATGATATTTACAACTGTATAAAAAAAATATGTCTAGTAAATTCGTTCATGGATATAATGACATGAAACACATGTTGAGAAACTACCCATTTGTAGCACTCTAATAACATGTCTATGTTAGGAGATCACGGGGCTATCTTCTTTTCAGACGCCTAGGAGGGTTATCAAGAATTGAATAGGAAGCAAGGTTAGAAAAAAGAGGGTTGGGATGGTTATGAAGTTTGTTATGGAAGGATAGATATCTGGATTGGGCCAAATCTGATACATAAGGAACATTAAGATCATGGTGGATGATTTTATCTGTAACAAAGTAAGGAGCATTGAGGATTTTACGAAGGATTTTGAATTGTAAGGATTGGATACGAGAGGAATTTGAAGGTTTGGTGGAGCCCCATAGCTCAACTCCGTAAGTCCAAATAGGCCTTATTATAGTCATTTAAATGAGTCTTTTGTAATTAATTGGAGGGTTAGAGCGTTTGCCTAGTAAGTGTTGAAGTAGCCGGAAACATCGAGCTGTTTCTTGTCGTTTCAGTCTGGTATGAGGATTACAAGTTAGACGTTTGTCCAGTTGGAGTCCTAGGTAACGGATTTGTTCAACAGGAATAAATGAGGTGTTGTTAAAGGATACTGAAGGACAGAAAGCCATTTGTTTACGAAGAAGGGTGAAGGTAATTTGATGGGAATACAGTTTTAACTATTAAAACATTTTTTTTTTAACTTAAAATCTGCTTTAAAAAAAATAATTGGCAAGTCTTTGAGTTTTTTTACTGTTGAGAAGTCCTGTAATCCGTTTTTATTTTATTATTTGGAAAGGTACCTGTCATACAGTTTATATAGAAAACGCCCAAATTTCTCAGGACCCAAATTTTCTCAAATTTTCGTTAAAAATATTAATAAAAAACCAAATATATTAACTTATATCAACCAGCAGTGATGGAACAAATGAGAATTCATTACCAACGAATTCATAATAAATTACACCGATAAACTAACAGACTGACAAGAGATATGGTTATGGTTGCTGAAGCTTACAAGCCCATGGAAGAGAGAAAGTGATGGATGAGCAATCCTTCCTTAAATAACCAAGGTTAGTGATTTATTAAACCATGAAAAAAACAAAACATAAATGGGAGGAAAAATATTGCGTCTCTCGTATGATTAGTTATTAATGTTGCGTATGATAAGTTATTAGTATGATTAATGTGAAACATCAGTCTCGTAATAATTATTTTATTATTAACTTTTTAGTACTTTGTTATATTTAATTAGTCACGATTCCAACAATCTTGTTATCGTATTTAATTTACAGTGTAATCTTGGTTTGGTACAATATCATTAAATATCAGCTAATAAAGTAAGATAAATACAACTAATAAAACGTGCATACAAAAAAAAAATACACTTGTTATTGTTAATAGTTCCTGTTCTTTCCCATTATTTTCTTTCCACTCTCTTCCTAAGCCGTGTCATTTTATCTATTATTTTTTTTACTATGTTCTTCTTGAATTTTATTTTAATAATTTTCTCATTAGATTTTAGTTCGCACTAGACAAGAGAAAATATGTACTGAATTCTAAATATTGCTAGTGAAAAAAAAAACATTTGAAACAATTAACAGCGATAACTAAATGCTGTATTTTTTTCCTCACCAAATTGTTGGAGTGAGTGTTATCGTATTGTGTACTGTATGTAATATTAGTAGATAATATAATGTGATTATTTATTTTATATATTTAATAATTTGATATCATGAGTTTTTTCTTCGAACTTATATAAATATATTTGTTAAAAAATATTATATGAGAAAATTGACCAGAAAAAAACAGGAATGACACCTTCTTCGTCATTGGTCAAATTATTAGGGTAAGCACTCGAATAATGGACATAACTAAGGAAGTTTTTGTCTTTTTTGGATTATGCCGCCGCAATTATTATAGTTATAAACTTCTCCGTTGGACAATTATAATCTCTAGAGTCTCCTTTTTCTATTTAGCACTTTAAAATTGAAAAAATATTCAGTTATGCAGGTATAATTTCCATTAAAAAAAAAACACATTTTTTCACTAGTGATGGACACCCCGAAGTTCAATTGTTCTTTTAATGGACAGGAGGACGGTAACTTTAATTCAACTATAAAGATAAGATAAACGTTCAAATTACTCTTAGCAAAACTGTTATTAGGAAGATGTGAAATATAATGATCTCAAGAGCACTACAGAAACAACATTGATAGGCATTTTAAAATTTACTTTTGGAAACTTGGTTCATACAGTTGTCAATAGAGGGCATTTTTCTTCAGTTCACAAAAAAAAAATGGAACCTTTAAATGAAGAAAGAAGCTTATTATTTACATTTAAAGTCCAACCAGTCCATCACTGGGCCCCCTGTCCATAACTAGTGCGTTCACCCCAGTTGTTGTTTATACAATACTTTGAAGTCAGTAATAATGCACTGTGTTAGCCACAAATATTAAACTAAAGTACCGTTTAATTACGCATTTTTGCTGGAGGAGTTTTGTAGACAGGCAAATATTCATAGCTATAATGAAGACACCCCAAGGTTACCAGGTGTTGGAAATATATTGCAAAAAAAAAAAAAATCGTGGGCCTGAAATCACAAGGTAATTTCAAGACTCAGGTACTTCCTACGACAAGTCCTCTGACCATTAATAAAAATTCCTCAATCCTCTAACTGTTCTTAAGCAAACTGACTGACTATATGAGTTCCGAATTCAAATTAGTACAATTTACTTTTTTATTTATTCATGATATTCAGAACTTGTTATAATATAAATACACCTAGTGAATGTTTACACAGGAATATAATGACATAAAAACGCTTGTTGAGAAACTACCCACTGGTAGCATTTATTCAAGAGTCTAATATTTACAATGTCAGACACTAAAAGTTTGTCTAAAAAAACACCTTATGGTCTAAGGTGTCTATACTAATTCAGTAATGCTTTAATAGATAGTTTTAACAATTTTATTTTGTGCACAAATAGTTAAGTATCAGAATGTATTATCTGGTTGTGTGAATTTTTTTTTATTCTTTATGAAAAATGGATTACTTTTAAACAGGCTTGGAGCATTGTTGCAAGAAATAGAACCATGCCTGAAATAATCGCATGAGTAGCAGTAATAAACAGTAATTAAAAGAATACTGTGATTTTGTCAAGGTGCAACACATTTACATAACTAAAATAATCGAAATTTTGAAAGGGTCATTAAACATGTTTGTATGAAACTCGAAGATGACCACACATTCAACTTTCCACTACTTTCCATCGAAGGCCTCGAACTATAACCAGGAGACATGACATAGGATTGGTCCTCCATCAATAATAATGAACTAATTAGCATACGTTCAAATCAGAGATGACCAGTCGTACATCGAATAAAAGAAGAAGACTCTCTCCAACGGACACGCCCAGAAGATAAGCGAAGTTCTCACTTTCTAAGACCCTAAGCACTGACCTTTCGGCCAACATGGACTTTCTAGGTCCGGTACCGGATTTATAGCAACCGTTCCATCACCTGTTTGAACAATTGATATTCTTGTATTAGCTGAATGTAAGTGTTATGTAAAATACTGCCACAGGTAGTACATCCGCATTGTTATTGAGATATATATCAATACTGCAATGAATTTTATTTTTACGTAAAGTTGATTATGAGTACGGAGTAGCAAAGTGGGCAAGGCACTGACTACCTATACTTAATATTCTGGGGTCTAATTCTACTGGTGGCAGGTAATTATTTATTTTATTCTGTTACATCAGCGGTTGAAAAGTACCCTGGGGTCGAGATCATCCTTCACACATTCTCTAAATCTTTATATATATATATATATATATATATATATATATATATATATATATATGTATATAATCATTAATTAAGGGTAGAAATCTGGTAGCGCAATCACCTTCCTTCACAACTGATGGCCTAAGAACAATACTTCCTTACTAAGTACTAAATCCAAGACCCTTCATAGGTTTTTTTTAATCGATAATATATTTTAAAAAGATTTTAAAACTGTTGAGAACTATTAGTATATACCATAGATGAGGAACGTCTTTATTATCAGGGGCCGCAGTCAGGCCAGGCAGTGATACTGGAGACTAATAATAGTTTCTATTTTAATATTGCTATTTTTATTAAATAATAAATATACACTCATATAGATACATTTAACCTAATTCTATTGATTATTATTTTTTTCGTTTTACTTAAAATTTTATAAAAAGAAGTGGGGTAGCTCAGTGAGTGAGGTAACGTGTTCTTAATCTCCTAGTCCCGGATTAGAGTCGGACTGAGGTAGGTAATTATTTATTCTATTATATCATAAAAAAGTTGCACATTTAAACGGAATAAATTGGTTACATCTGTCCTATTATTGTAAAACAGTCTGGCAATACAGATATGCCTAATGCCAAGAATTTAATTATTAATTGATGAATAATATTTAAGCCGAAAAATTTTTATGTATTTATATATTAAAATTTTATTGTGCATTTATAGTTGTGATATTAATATGTGATATATTTTGTTTCTGTATTTATTATCATTTACGTTGTATTTATTAACATTAACATGGTAGGTTTTAGCTTATGTTATTGTATCAATAATACTTGTTTTGCCAAGCCAGGGTCTGGCTGTCGGTTTCAAGAACCAAGAAATATTTTTTTATTGAGCTTGGATACTTTTGTTGTTTGCTATGGTATAAATACTCAATAGAAAATTCATTCATTCATACCATAAAAAAAGTACTTAGCCACCGTCGGATTGCGGCTAGAAGCGACTTCGGTTTTCCCAAACTGGATCTTACAGATTCTACGAGGCATGTGGGTTTTTGTACAAAGCTCGTTGAGTACGATGAAACATCTATCAGCTAAGCCCTGGAGACCGCTGAGCATATTATACTAACCTGCACCGCATATGAATCACTGAGAGTGAAGAAAAATGTAAATAGTTTTAAAAGTGGGCTGCTCTGAATATTAACATCCCACTGCTGCAAATACGCGCATTGCCTAAACAGCAGGAAAGAGTTGAAAATAAATAATAAAAATAAATGTTATATCAGTCCTGAATCAGAGATGGGAAAATGCTACTCTGAGTACTGAGTACCAAGTATTTTACTCAAATATAGATTTTTTTTTTAGTTACAAAGAATTTAATTAATACTTCAGTTGATGTCAAATAATTAACGGAAGTTGTGATTGAATTCTCGATAGTGATTTAATTTGAGTAAAATACATGGTTTTCGGTATCCAGAGTAGCATTAGACCATCTCTGTCCTGAATCGTTAATGGAAATTTAAAAGTAGATTTCAGGTGTAAAAAAATGGTCTATAATTAATAAAACGAAATTGAGGAAGGATTAAGGTTTGCGATATTAACATTCACTTAAACATGTGTTATCTCATATCTTCCTAATGCAAAAACATGTGAGTTCCTCGAGTGAAGACATCAGTAAACTATGCAGCTGATAATTAAGAGAACATTTTTGTCCGAGGTCATCTGATTAATCTTTTCGGACCTAAAGTGAAAAATTGGCTCACGATTTTCAGTATGTCGGCCTTGAGATTACATTATGACAGACGGAAATTGCCGTCCAACAATTTATCCCTGTACACAGACATTTGCAACGATTTAGATGATTTATCAGGATTATAATTGCGAAAAAAATAAGTAAAATAATAATATCATAAATTAACATCTCTAGTTAGCGACGAAGCCAAGTAACTAAGTAGGAACTGTAATAAATATTAGCGTAATGATAAATAAATAACAGAGGCGAGCATGTGTTGATGTTACAGATATCGATTATTGAAATTTATTATAACAATCTGTCTGTTGGACATTGGTTATAGTGAGGTAGGATGACATTCACACCATATGTACAAAAAAATAAAATAAATAGAACAAAATAATAATCAAAAGTATATACAATAGACAATAAAATAAAATAACCTAAAAAATAAGAAAATTAAAACTAAGGAAAAAAAAAAAAAACACATGCATACCTATATACAATCAGGCGAGGGAACTCCAGGAGAACCCTGCGCTACTCTCCCAACCGCGTCACTGGTACTAAAGCCAGCGGAGATTGGTCGAGAGCATTTAGCCACATACACACATGTCTTGAGTGAAGAATCTGGCCATTGCCAGAACTCCAATTTATATAATCTACAAAAGGTCGCGAGGCCACTGCCGTTTCAACCTTCTTGGAGGATTATAGGGATGGGAGATGCTTGATAGGGATTGTGCAAGAGGATTTGGGTGGTAAGTAAGGTTCTGGTGAAATTTGGAGAATTTTTCTGGGATAAGGTCTAGGACAAATGGGATGTTAAGGTCATGATGTAGGGTTTTGTTGGATACATAGAAAGGAGCATCGACTATTGTTCGAAGGACTTTAGACTGGAAGGATTGGATGCGCTTGATGTTAGAAAATTTTGCTGATCCCCACAGTTCTAGTCCGTAAGTCCAAATAGGTTTCAGTATTGTCTTGTAGATCAGTAGCTTGTTTTCAATGGAAAGTTTAGATTTTCTGCTTAGTAGTCGGTATAGTTGGCCGTATCGTCGGTTGAGTTCTTGTCTTTTGAGTCTAGTATGCGGGTTCCAAGTTAGTCTTCGGTCTAAATGAAAGCCAAGATACCGGACTGTGTCTGAATAAGGAAGCTGGATGGAATTAAAGAGTACTGGTGGACAGGAATTGCGTCGGAGTGTAAAGGTAATATGTTGGCATTTAGATTCATTAACTTTAATGCGCCAGTTATTACACCAGTGCTCAATCAAGGTGAGGTGACTTTGGAGATTTAAGGATGCTGATATCGATTATTGAAATTTCTCAAACTCGAATCAACAATTTACTCATTGTGTTAAAGTATTCTAGATTAAATATAGTTTAAACACAGTCTGTCGTTTGTACAACCTTAAGATTGTAAATCTAAACGGCGCACAGTGGACTGTCAGAGTAATCTAGAGGGACAAAAGCCGATTACAACATAATTAATCGTTTTTTTTTTTGTTCAATATTGTATCTTATTAATTAGAAAAAGGATATTTAATTCCGGGAATGTTTTATGGACTGATGATATGGGGGCTGACGCATGATCCATCCTTAATACAAGAGATGAAATCGATGTGGCTACTGCGTTAAAGAGCCTGACCCACTATGTGTAGCACCAAAGGTTTTCCATAAAATATAAATTTCGCAAGATATGTTACATCATAAACTAAAAAATCACATTTTATTAAAAAAAAAATTATATATATTAGTAATCTGTTTAGTTTACTTTGAACCCCATTAATAAGATTTTTCTAATAGCCCTGTACCTTTATTTTCACTTTACAAATTAATTTTACAACCGATATATTACATTTTTTTTACCTTTGCTCTAAAAGACTGGCTGTCTAGCAATCTAGTAGGATTAAAGGACAATTTGTCAAAAATGAATTGATTTTTTTTAGTAAAATATATTTTTTTCTTAGCTGAAAAAATACCATTTTAATTTAGATAGTGTTTGTAAATAATTACCTTTTAACATAAAAAAAAACTCTGATTTTTTTAAGTTTGCCTTAAATTATATCTATAGTATTTGTATTTTTTCGAATAATGCTTCAGTTTCTAATTACACCTGTGTATGAACACACGTTTAATGCCATTTTATATTAAAAAAATCTATATTGATATTTTGAATTTCGTTCCGCAAGATAGATACTTGTATCAATTAACAGAAATACTTATCTGATATTGCAAAACCATGATATAAGCTGTTAGTACATAATGCATAATATGAGGCACGCATACATATTTAAAATTTAAAGAATGTAATAAAAAAAAAGCTATTTGTAAGTTCTTTCCATGAAACGTTAATAGGTTATTAAACGACATACTTGTGAAATATAAGGAAGTCCAAGAAACCTGTTTATAGTAGTTGAAATAATTACTTGACCGGACTGTTCGGTTTTTAAATCATTTTGCCACTGCTCCGTTATGGAATGGAGAAAATTGTAGAAATAGACAATTATTTTAATTTAACCATTATACTATAATTTTAAAGGGTATAATAATACTCATGTTAGTGTATTTATTATGTTAATTATTATTTATTTATTTACGAGTACACAATGAGTGCGAGGAAAATTACTTTTTACGAGCAAAAGAAAAATATTAATTTAGTTTTGGGCATCATTGAATAAATTTCAGTTTCAATTTAAGGATAAGTGTAACATATAGAAATACATGAATATTCATTATTCGTATATTTCTTTTTAGTATCACAATTGATTTCGCTTATATATATGGTACTTTTGAGCGACGTGGCCTCTATGGACTGCTTGCTATCTGCAGTTGTCTTGTTATTTAAAGTTTTGTTGTTGTTATTTATATTTCTTATTATTAAATGTTTATAACCTGAACTCTGATCATTATTATAAGACACTGCTAATCCCTATTTTCATATGAAATTAGACTCTCGTTTAATAAGAAATATAAATATATTTGGTGTTGCCTCTTTTTCGCCTGACATATATATATATATATATATATATATATATATATATATATAAGAAACATAAATATATTAATAATATAGTAATTTAATAATAAGAAATATAAATAACAACAACACTTTAAATTACAAGATAACTGCAGATAGCAGTCCATAGAGGACGCGTCATTCACAAGTACCGTATTTTTTTTCAGGGCTTATCTGTTTAAAATAAATTCACTTTCATTAATCATGATTTCTTTTAAGTCCTAAAGAGATTGAAAATCGTATAGTGGGTGACATTAAATCCGATTATTAGAGTTAGAGATCGCCACCTTTCATTAGGTGTCGGCATTAAATTTATGTAAATAAATTTTGAAAGCAGAAATCAAACATCGAAAAAAATCGAACCAACACGAATTCGTACCGAATATTTTTGAACTTACGTTTAAAAATTATAACTCCAGGGATTTCTCAGAAATTTTCAATTTTCGTTCATTATTTTATCAGTTGTTTGTTGTTACATTTCCTTTAAAGTATTTTTTTTTCCTGTTGGCATTACAGATCTTTTAGATCTTTCGCCACCTTAACAAGCTTAAACTATCTCAGCCTATCTTGGGCTATTTCTTTTCGGTTATCTGCATGCAGATATATTTCATCTTTGTTTATTCAATCTATTTATATGTTTTTGGCCTTTCACGTGGTCTTTTTCCTACTACTGAGGTATTCATTGTCGTGTAGAGATTTCTTCCAGATGAATTGCACCGATATAATTGCACTTTTTTGATATTTGACGTTATTTTTCCGTGACAGTTATAAAATATATTCCATTTAATATTATTTATAAAAAAAAAATAGGAACCATTACAACTAATGTTTTGTAAATTGTAAGAAAGTGTTATATCAAGACCAAAGGTCAACAGAACGAAGGAGTAATTTAGCCTGGAATCACGCTCAAAACCCAGACTGTACCTTAATTAAGAGTATCCATTTTATGGAGGCTGACGTCCCAGAATGGCTTTTCTAGTATGGCTGATATAATTATCTATTATTATTATTTTTTTTAATTATTCGTTGATTTAAAAATGAATAAAACAAACATACAATACAAACTATCTTCAAGGATATGTATTATTTCTGGATAAAAATCAAGTGGATGATGTTAATTGTAAACAACATTACTTAAAAATATTAGTTAAACAGTATTTACTAAAAGTAATAAATCAGTTATTAAAGATTGGATTTTATTACTTCTCTATCTCTTTTGCGGGATGGAAGGATGGAGGATAGGATTTATGTGTAACTCTTTAATTAAATGTGATTGGAAAAGCAAGAATGGATTCTTTTTTTTTCCTGCAGAGAAAGGCGAAAAGCTCATTTTGCCCAAGGTCTTCACGGCTCCAATGAATACACCATTACTCAAGAAGCCACTCAACGTCTTCATTAAATAAAGCTCGTAAATAGAAGATTGACTTGACCGGACCGTTATTACCGTCATGTTTATGCTGTTCAAGAATTTAAAATAAAAAGATTCATTAATTTTTTGCCATAGTTTTAATGGCTCCTTTCCACTTTAAGTCACAATTATTAACAACACATTTTTATATGATAAGGACATCTATAAATAATAAATGGACACCTAAAGATCACTGCAAGCATGATTTGTGGTAATGCACTGTCACAACTGTAAATAATAATAATCAGAGTATACATAGATTTAATAATACTAATAAATTAATGTAAAAGAATAAAAACTCACTAAGAGACAGCAAATTGGAGTTAAGTTATAATTGGAAAATTCCGATCACACAACCTTGGGTCTCCTAGTGAAGGTAAAGCATAAAATAATCCGTCAACGTTTCGCTAATTCAAGCATCACCAGAACAGAAAAGAAAAGGAACCCAAGATCTCATCACTCCATGACATCCAATCGAATAATGAAAGTAATCGGTGTAACCTTCTGAAGTAGGTTATAATCAAACAGCTGATTAGCAAAAAAGACAGATGAAAACATTGTAATTAATTTGGATATTAAATATTTATTATGAGGACAGGATGGCCGAGCACGTTGGTGAGTGGCTTCCATAGTCGCCGGTTCTGAACGTTGTAGGTTCGATTCCCTCCTGAGTCAGTTCCTTTTCATTTTTCGGCGGCCTCGGGAAACGGATCGTGACATTCTCACTCTGGTAAGTACGGATGGACTAGTACCAGTACCAAACATTGGTTGTATACTGGTGATATAAAATATTGGTGGTGGGTATTTATTCTGTATGTATTTCAGAGGCACAAGGGTGTGTGGTTAGGATAGTCCAATTATAATCAAACACTAATAATAAAGTAAGCCTCCATTTATTTTTTACGGAATGTTTCATATATTTTCATGGTAACTGTAAAGTAAAACATAATAAAAGTCCGTATTCGGTCGTTAGATAAATATTCAAACCAAATTAACTATGTACGTTCTAAGAATATAGCGAAACGATATATTTTGAACAAATTTCGTAATTAGCATATGATTATAGAATACTTTTTTGGGTTATATTTTCATACTGCAAATGATTAATAAATTAAAGAAATTGATCGAATTTATGACAATGAGTCGGCAGATATTACTTAGTAATTAAAAACAAATATTTTTGTTATACGAATACATCCAGTTTAGCAAAGAGTTGGACATTAGTCGGATGGAAATATATATTACTAAATTATTAATCGTAATTTATATTTCAATTTTTAACAAAACTTCTTAAATTTTAAACTACGACAAAGAATAACAATCCGAATAAAAAATTAATTTTTTATACATTCAAATTGCATTAGATAAATTTGAATCATTTGATTGGATGAAAATGTATTCATAAAAAAATAATCAAATACTTAAAGCTTCTTCTTTTAATTCAACTTCATTCGTGTCAGTATTCTTTTAAGGGAAGAAAATTGATATAAAAAAATTTAGTTTCAAAATATTAATGTTTTCTTTTAAATACTGAGAGATAAACTGACATAAAGTTTTTAAATTTTCTTTAACTGCTTCGATTATCGGTAAACACTCAAAACTCAAAGAAAAATTGAATACATACAATTACTTACTAAAGCTAAACTTTGGACTTACTCATCACAGATAACTGGAACAGCTAAAAAGACACATTAACTATGTAAGTTCTAAGAATATAGCGAAATGATAGAATATATTTTGAACAAATTTCGTAATTAGCATATGATTAATGAATAATGAAGATAAAACGATGAATGGAATAGCAATGAATTCATTTGCAGCTTAAAGTTGGATTTCTTTGCATCGTTTAAAATTGTCGAGTGGGACGTAGATAAATATAAATAAAGACCGAATGCCTTAGTTAAATATTTAGATCAACTTAATTATGCACGTTGTAAGAATTTAGCGAAATACTTCACGGTTGACAATTTCAAACAATGGAAAAAAAAACCACTTTAAGTTGTAATTGATTTCATTATTATTCCATTCATCAGTTTAACTTCATTATTAATTGATCATACGAAAATTACAAAAGCTTTTTGAATAGCTAAATTTCATCATTTTTCCACCACTAAAGATAATTTATATCGTTGCAGAACGGATCCCCTCAATAGTGTCGGCCATCAACTTCTTGTCAGAAGATGCCAAGGCTGAGGGGTGTGGACGTCCTTCCGCATAGCATTCCGGTCTTGAGGGTTAGTATTAGTAGTAACGCAAGGAGTGGACCGTGACATTTTCACACTGCCGAGCGAGCATTCGTCGTGTGACCTTCAGTCAAGCGTTAACTTTTACCGAAATGCTTAAATCGAAAGATTGGTACGGCCCATGTACTAAGTAGGTATATAAACAGTATGCACTTATAAATACATCATTTGACGTGACGTGTTACTTATATCCATAATTTTTTTTTTTGTTTCTGGGAAGGAGCCTACATTCAGAGAATGCATTGAAGAATAAGTCAACAGATATTCAGGTGAATTTAAGGACGAGCAGTCCGGATGAAGCCAGCGAGCGCAAGAAGATAATTGAAGAGTATAGCTTGGGGGAATGCTTTCTCTCCGACCGGGTGGTCACGTTGCAAGCGAAATGGCCTTTTCGGGGATTCCACTAGGTCCTGCGATCCTACAAGAAAAGGAAACTTCCACGCTATATTAGCAGACCACCGAAATGAAAGGGGAAAAAACATAAAAGCAAAGTATGGTAATCCGGAAAACGTTGCTCGCGTTGCCTGGCAACCCGATTGCCTGAAGGTTGCGAGTTCGATTCCTCGTGCCGGGGCCAATTAACTCTAGAATTAATCTCCTGCCCTTTCAACTTGGTCCGAGAAAATCCCTTATAGCCTCCTAATCCATATAGAAAAGGCGAGGTAGGGGATAAAATAAAAAATACTCTGGAAACGAGGACCGAAGCTTTTAAGATGTAAAGGAGGAGTAATTAATACTGTTAATTTTATATTGTTTTATTTATTGAAAAATAAAACATTCTGCCACTTGGATAATTTAAAATTATAGAAGACTTTTTTGAGCTATATTTTCGTACTGTAAATGATTAATGACAAATTAAAGAAATTGATCGAATTTATGACATTAAGTCGGCTGATATTACTTTATGACTGAAAATAAATATTTTTGTCATGCGGATACATCCAGTTTAACAAAGAATTGGACATTAGTCGGATGAAAATAAATCCTACTAAATTATTAATCGTAATTTATATTTCAATTTTTAACCAATATTTCTTAAATTTTAAACTATAAAAAAAAATAATAATCCGAATAAAATATTATTCATTTTTCATAAATTCAAATTGCATATGATAAATTTGAAACATTCGACTGGATGAAAATGTATTCATAAAATAATTAATCAAATGCTTGAAGCTTCGAAGTCGTTCTTTTAATTCAACTTTATTCCTGACAATATTCTTTTAAGGAAACAAATTGATAAAATAAAATTTAGTTTTAAAATGTTAAGGTTTTCTTTTAAATACCAAGAAATAAATTGTTATAAAGTATTTTTTTAAATTTTCTTAAACAAAGGATAATAGCAAAAGCACCATGGTACGTTAGCAGCATAACCTTATACTGACCTTCATATATCAACGATTCCACGTCAACTTACAACGATTACCCTAACAAACTTATAAATGACATGGTCATAACAAAACATTCGTAGAAGACTGAAGAGGAACTGGATGAGGGACCTCCACTCCTAATGTAGATATCACGATAGGAGGATGTGCCGCTGGATATTGCTCACCATCATGCCATACATGTCATTATGTTTTCCAACGATCATCTCATTCACTCGTTGTCACTATCATTATGATAGGTACGAATAAAAAAAATGCTGAAGATAAAAAAAAACTTGCTTATTTCTGAAAGTTTGATTCTAAATTCTAGTCATTTACAACGAATATAACTAAAATATTATTCATAGAAATGATTAAATATTTAGTCTCTAATCGTTTGGCCTGACTAAAATTATATTATTCTCTAATTATTTGTTTAATATTAGTCGCCACTAGGGGCTTAAAACATTTTCATTAGTTATACATTTTTTTTGTGACCAAAAACTTAGTTGTTAACGATATAGTTTTACCCTAACTCTGGTTTAGCATAATTCTGGATATTTTGTGTTTACGTATTTTAAATAATTTATTGACGTACATTGTAAGGACTGGTAATTACCATAAATATAGATACTATTCTATATTTAATTATAAAACTAAACAGTATATTTGAAAACTTATTTTTGTTTTGTTTTTAAATGCACATATCTAATAACTTACTAGTTATCAGAAGTTAAGTGGTTTTCGAAAAAAAGTGTTGATTTTTCAATTAGTGAAAGCTGTTTTAAGTTAATGGACTTTGAAAAGTAAAGTAAACAAGAGTGATCTTGCAAGAAACTGTCCGGTTTACTTTCTCCACGTCGTTAAAAGGGACCTTACACCACCAAGAAATGAAAATTGCAGGCGACCAACAATAGAAAATGTTTTTTCTTTAGTTAGGGCCGACACGGTATTAATTGGGAAGCAAAGGTCTTCCATTAGAGGGGGAATAAAGGATAATGTCTTATTCAAAATGCCTTTTTGCAAAGAATAAACACATTAAAAAAAAGGAATTATATAATGGCAAACGAGCAGATTCATGCCTAAAAATTATAAAAACTGATAAGAATAATAGAAAATTTTATTATATAAAAATTAAATAGTAATAAAACATTTCAATAAATGTGACCTATTGATTTTTGTTTCAATTAAAACGATTATTAAACAGGCTGAAGTTATTCGATCTATTGAAAGCCAAATCATTTTATCAACAAAAAATATTTCAAACTCAAACGTTTAAAATAAACAATTTAATGAATTATGTATGTGTATACAATTCATTTTGACAATCAATGGTGGAATCATAATCATAAATCTCAATACTTTTTATTCATTGATGATTATACGTCATTGAAAGACCAATTATCATCAATTATTTAAAAGGAGCGAGTATTTTTTTTTCATGTATATTATTGATTTATATTATAAAATCCTCATATTTTTTTATAACTATAACATATATGTTGTTTTTATATTGTTATTTTTTAAAATAATTTTTCGTTATACTTTTTTGTTAGATTTTTTGGAATTAGGTATTATATTTTTAATATTATTTTATTTATGACTTCATTTATCAAGCTCTCTCCTATATTGACTATTTAATACTTTGGATAATTTAATTTTTTTTGTTGTCCACTTAGTTATCTGAGTACCCTAACTATTTTTTTTCACAGGTATTTGTATTTGGCTATTGAATTATTATAAGGTTGTTGTAATTAAAATAAATTATTTAATAGATAATTATTCTGAATATTTAATTATTATAATTAATTTAGTTTTTTGTTTATTCTTTAAAATCTAGAATAAATCGTTTAATTTTCTTCTACACGCTTCTAAAGGAATAATTACTAGATATTTTCGATATTGAATAAAAAGCTTTACTGAAAATGACGAATAGTAAAGAAATAATTATTATACTGATCTAACACAATTTCTTGTTGAGTATTACTCATAGACAAAGCCTTAACATTCATTACAAGATAATTTTGAAATTATTTTCTATTATTTCGAGGATTCTATATCTGTATATATATATATATATATATATATATATATATATATATATATTTACAAAATCCTATATTTTAAATATCTAGTAAACTTAGAGATATGTTTGGAAAATATTACCTGCTACTTGGGAAATAACTTCCTAGTTTCATTGTTTTTAAGATTTTAAACTTTTGATATTCATTTAATATCTATAAAATTTATAAATCAGGTTGAAATCAATTATTTTATTTTGATGAATATAAAAAATAATAAATTAATTTCTTCTGTTCATTATTCGAAAAATTGGTGTCTTGGGATTTTATTTTTTATATAAAATATGCCATTATTCACCAACATTTTATTTATTAGCTATTTTATTACGACAACGTTTCGATCATCACATCACTATTCCAGTCCCTCCAGAAATGACGTAGGAGAAACCCTGAAATATCAGGGCAACTTAATTTTCTCTGAAAAATTAATACGACACTTAATAATGGATATTTAATGGATGACTCAATAAGACTTGAAAAGGGCCCTAGTGATGGTCGAAACGTTGTCGTATTACATAGCTAATAAATAAAATGTTGGTGAATAATGGCCTGATTTATATAACAAAAAAATAAAATAAATTGATGTATATTAGTATAATGTACTCACAAAGGCCCTCCCCTGAGGGTGTTGAGGTGGTAGTCAAAAAAGCTAGTCCGTCCAGGCCCGTCCAATCGCAGAGCGCAGTCTCCTCCAGTCGTTATCGCTAGCGTGGGGCTTATCGCCGCCAGGGTCAAACTGAAACAAGAAGAACCATTGTTAGTAATCTATAAAGGTACGATACATAGCATTCGTAGAAATCGCAATTAATTATTATTGTGTGTGTTATTTAATTAATTAATTATTAAAGGGTGTGAACAACAAAGTA
Organism: Nezara viridula; assembly: GCA_928085145.1. Lineage (NCBI taxonomy): Eukaryota > Metazoa > Arthropoda > Insecta > Hemiptera > Pentatomidae > Nezara > Nezara viridula. The sequence continues at coordinate 104,819,617 of OV725082.1, forward strand.
AAGTTGAAAGTATCACAAAAAGAAACTTCAGAGAATGGTTTTGAATTCCTTGTTTTTTTTTTTGTTTTTTATCGACAATTTTTTATTTAGATGTATTACAATCTGCCACATTTAAGGGCAATAGTAATAGTGATAAAAGAATAGGTCATTCACTGTATGTACAATAAATAAAAATAATACTACAAGTAAATCTATATACACCCATACTTTTATAAACTATTTACAAAACTCATTCGCTCAAAATCTTCGAGCTAAGCCTTTTCCCCACTCGTGGAAAGAAAGGTAGGACACTAGGAGATACCAGCGCCTCGCACTCAGCCGCATTTGAAATATTAAATTTGTAAGCCATGAAAAAATTGAACCAACTTTTAACTGACATCACAGCTTTGATTATACTCGTACATTAAAGATATTAAGTGGGGTAGATTACATTATTTGTATTTTTTTTATTTCTTTTTGTATAAGCTTAAGAGTGGACTTAGCATTATAGTTTTTCCGTTTCATTATTTGGTTGTTTAACACTTATTTGCGTAATTAAATTTATCCTTGAATTAAGGGTTCTAATCAAGAGAGGATGACAGTGTATAGATTTGCTGATTGCCACTTCTATGTATGATGCGAATAAATATATGAAGCTATAAAACCTAAAAAAAATTAACATGTAACATAAAATGTATGTTATTTTCTCTTTATTTGTCTCATTACAGATAGACATATTTCAAATTTTTTTTCTAAGCAAAATTACAACAATATTGTATGAAAAGAGCGTTAGTACCTCTTTTCTTTCAAGAATAAAAAAAAAAAAATAGAATAATTCATAATTATCAACAAAGGTTTTGAAAAAGCATTATTTTTTACAAGAGAAATTGTGTTACTGTCATACTGAACACTTTAAAAAAGTTAAAGCCATTTCTCGCATAACGGAAAATGATTATATTAAACGTATTTATAATTAAATTAAATTAAAAATAATTATAAAGGAATATAAGAAAGGAGATAGTCCGGAGTGGCGGTCATAAATAGACTAAAATAGTGGCAAAACTAGTTTATTAAAAGACTTCTTCAGAGACGTGTGTTCAGCAAGGAGTTTGAACTCCTTCGTAAGTGAAACTCTTTCCTGAACACATCTCCCTGAAGAAGACCTGCAAAGTCGTGTCGAAAAGTTGGCTTTTAATAAACTAGTTTTGCCTTCTATTTATGACCACCACCCAGGACCATCTCTTCTCTTAATAATACAACTGTCAGCTATTAAGTATAAAGGAATTTGTTTCAATTTAAAATTAATGGATGCATTGGGCAAATGTGTGCAGAGGAAAAATTACAATTGTTAAAAGATAGGGGGAGTAGCATAATAAAAATTTGTTATTTTCTTAAATAGATAGAGAAAAATATCAGTGGCAGAACCCATGAAATGGGTCTTCCCATTCAGGTTAAAATATGTATGGCTGTAACTCTAGAACACTCTCTCCTCCCCACCGTATGACAGTAAGAGCGAAATAGGAAAACAGAAGGGGGAAAAAAAAAGATTCAATAAATGTAGAAATATATTTTAAATGTTACGTTAATTACTATAACTTATCAGTTAGCTTTTCATACTTCAATCTTAATAGCTGATAATTGTGTAAGAAAAACAAAAAACACTTCCACAAAAGGAAGGCGGAAGAAGTATTTTATTATACCGCTTCACCTTCTAGTCAATTGAAGGTTATAGTATTCGTTTGAAAAAAACTCGTAAATTACTAATAATGAAGTAAAAGGATTAATGGGACAAAAGTGAATAGAAAATAAACAAATATTTAATTAAATTGAATCAAAAATGAAAATTTCACTCCAATTTCGGAAAGAGATTCAAAGAATCGCACTCTCGACAGTACTTGCTTCTCCTTCAACAAGATTATCCTCAAATCTTTGTTTAATTTTGGTCAAAAATAGAAAGGCATCTTATGAACGCAAAAAAAGATAATTTTTTTATTACATTCATATTTTTCATGTAATTTTTTGTTCAACATGTAAAAATATTGTAAGATTATTATCGATTATTCAATGCACCCAATCCACTGGTTCTCAATCTTTGGAATAGCAATATATGTACAATAATTCGTAATCAACATTGCGATATTCAAAATCACATTCTTACTTTTCTGACGCTAAAAATGTTTGATTGGGCATCAAATTTCAGTCCATTTTTTGAAAGGTTGTGAAATTAAAACTAAAGAAAAATCATTACATTGAATTTTATGAGCTGATATTAATGTGAGCCCGTTTACATTGCTTCAGTTCATCAAAGAAATCGTACTTTATCGTATTACAGTAAGGCTCGAAATCGGTTTTGTACCAAATATAAGCTCCTGTCATGCTCAAATACTATGAATGGGGTACTGTTGGATTCAGAATTTCACGGGAGATTAGCGAATCATATTCTTCACTTTTGTTTTTCTTTCTAAAATAAATAAAGTCGATACAAACATTTTTCTAGGCTTCAACACTGGAACGGTGGTAAGTCTGTAGATCGATATGGGACAAATCGGATCTTGAAGATTTCGATCCGTACAACAAGACCCGGATAGTTCTTCCGGAACTACCGGATCCTGCGTTTTTAAGCCCAAAAACGTACTATTTTCGAGATAACGCATGGCATAGGGTTCGCATCCACACAACCTTACATTAATTGTAGTATTGTCGTCGAATACATGTCTCATTTCGTCGACTTGAGGTCTCTATGATCGAGAGAGGAGGAGTTTATTTTATTTATCGATGGTGTTTTTGATCGGCAAGCCATATCATCGTTAATTTTTCACAAAATCTCAAGATTGAGCCACCAATTTCGAAGGCTTCCTTCTCCTTCAGGCAGACGAAATAATCCAATCACCTCGAAAATTCAAGCAAACAAGTTATGAAAGAAAACAAACTTTATTTGCAAATAACTAAAAAAATATACACTGTTCCCTTGATTATGCCCATGATTGTATAAAAGATTACTGAATTCCCTACCGAATGAAAAAAATCATCCAATTTTTAGCAAAGATACAGCTTACTGAAATTTGTAAACATCTTGGTTCCAAAAAAATAATGAAGATTTAAATTAATTTTTGTTTTATTTGTCGATTATATTTATCGATAAAGTAACCTTTGATTTATCAATCTTTTGAAACGTTGGATTATTTTATTTTCCTTATTATCTGGCATTTGATAACAATATTCTGTGCGAATTTTTCGCACAGGCCTACTAGTAAAAATAAATTAAACAGCAAAATTATATAACTAAAACTAAATGAATTTAAAAAAAAAACACAACTAAACTAATCAAAATACCAAATTAAAGAACAACATCCTTTTACTAAATATTTACAAAATTCATCGACTCAGATAAAACTCTGCGCTAAGCCTTTCCATCACACACTCGTGGATGGAAAAAACAGGACTCTAGGAGATCAGGCAGATCACAGGAGATCCCAACCTCTCTCACTGGTACTTAATTTAATTTTTTTATAACTGAACATTTTTTAAGTTGTATAAATTTGCCTGAGGTCGGCAGGATAGTCGGGTGGCACACTAGCTTTTTTTTAGGCCATATTGATTCTGCATCTATTGGAGAACAATGCTGAGACCTACTGGAGTCGTACATTTTTATCCAGCGACGTAAGAGCATAAAAACTCGTTTCCAATTTGACCAGGCTAAGCTTAAGTAATATCTTAAGTATAGTATTACAAATATATTATTATAACATAAAATAAAGCATCAATAAAAACATTCTCCTTTAATGAGGCTGACTCTAATATTACAAAATTAAAACATCTTATTAATTAATATTGAATATTTAATAGTTGACCGTTGCATTATAAAGGAAGGAGATGGTCTGGTGTTGCAGTCATAAATAGGCTGAATAGTGGTAAAACTATTTTATTGAATGCCCGTTTCGACCTGACTTTGCAGGTAATCTTCAGGACTAGAACGGACAAGATACAAAAGGAGAGAGAATTGTGGCAGTTACATAATATTTAGACATAATTTATAAATAATGTGAATAAGCTTATTAAAATTATAAACAGAAAGTACAATAAAATATGAACAAAGTAAGCTGAGTAACAAGATCCTAAACTGAAGTAAATAGATGCTAACTATTGTTGTAGTGTAATATATAATAAATGAAAACGTGAATATACTTCTACAAATCTACAGGAGAGATTGAAAGAGAAGGAAAAAGGATATAATATATAGGCTTTCAATAAAATAGTTTTACCACTATTCAACCCCGGACCATCTTTTTCCTTTAATAATTAATAGTAATAAATATATTATCTTTGGCAAAGTGATTTGTTCTAAAACGTTCGACTTTACGTTCCATAGGAATAACAGTTTTCATTATACTAATTCTAAAAGAAAAGAACTAGGTCAGTCCACCACCGTTTTGACAATCCGCTCATTGGAAAATGACTACTCATTCTATTCAATGAGGATTGGATATGCCATTGAATAAAAGCAGGACACTGGACACAGCGATGCCGCATACTCGTCCCACGACGTCGTGAGAAATGGGTTAAATACGGTTGCCAAGCTTTCATGGAAGTGTTCCGGCTCCACGACACCTACGCACACATAAAGTGAGAGATGTATGGCAAATAGCGGCGTCGGGCTTATGTATCAAATATATACATATTTGATTTTAAGAATTATATAATGCCGAAATACATGGCTTGTTCATGCTTGAATTCCGCCACGAATCTTCAAGATGAATTACCCCATATCCTACTTAAAAAAATAAACAAATAAAAACACTGCTTTGCTTCAGAAACAGGAGAAGCAACACTGTTTTTAAGAGACGAAAGATTGCATTCAGTTAAATTAGTCCCATCACTTCTATATTTATTCAAGACATAATAAGATAAGATAGCTTTCTTCATACCTAAGGATATAACCATATGATTAAAACTAAAATTCTCTACAAGTACTCTTACAGCAGATTCGTTGCCATAATTTATGAGAGGTGAGGGTGAGGAAATTAAGATGTAAGTTATTGAACTAACCGTCTTATAATGATTGCTTCAAAATATTGAAAATGATTAAAATAAATATCTTAAAAAAAATAAATTAAAATTAAGATCCAGCACCTACTAGACAAACGCTATACATAGACTATACTTACGATGAATTACAAAAACTCATATACATGACAATAATAAGGCCTATTTACAGAGTTGAGCCATGGGGCTCCACTAAACCATCGAATTCCTCTCGTATCCAATCCTTACAATCCATAATCCTTTGTAAAATCCTCAATGCTCCTTACCTTGTCACTAATAAAATCATCCATAACGACCTTAATGTTTAACCGTTTTCACGTCATTATATCCACATGCTCAAATTTACTAAATTTATTTCTTTAATACAGTTGTAAATATCATTAAGAAATTAAAAAAATAAATAATAAAACCATGTATCACAAAATCGAGAAAATAAGTGAGCTGCAATAATATCGGACCGTTTGACGTGTACTAATGTCCAAATAACAAGGTTATATAGGCCAAACGACCAAATATTTTTGTGGGCCACCTTTATTTTTTTTTGCGATTACTTCATTCTATTGATCCTGTTTTACTTTTTTAAACTGGGAATAGTACCTGCAGTTTAGACAAAGGAAGTTCAATAAGTGCTTCACTTTCCTAGCCAACGCAATACCGACCACTTGTGTGGCCACAATAGGTCAGACAAGTCGTATTGACCACAAGATGCAGTTAGTGCACGACTACAGTTGGCGGAATATGACCTTTGCATCTTTGTTGCCTCATGTTACGATAATAATATCTCTTCAAAGTTTCAAAGCGTGTCAATGTTGAGTAAACTGTGAAAGTAATAGCTATCGAAAGTGTTACTCGCATCATTTCTAGGTAACTGATACAACCTTTATTTATTACGAAATAATTTTCATAAGTTTTAACGATTGCAATTATCGAATAATGGTGCTATATTAATGAAGAAAATAAAGTCCCAGATGAGGAATGTTGATTAAATCGCTTGGCGTCATTTCCTCTCTCCTAATCGTCGTCCGTCGTATGGTGTGAAATAATTGCTTGCAAATCTCAATTCAATCGAAGCCGTATCCTCTTTTCATACCCACAAGGCCACCGAGGCCTATTTATTTCTTACAAATAAGAGGAACCCACACTAATTTTTAAAAATGGGAATGTGCCTTCTTGATACCAAGGCCGTCAATAACTTAGGGAAGTCTTAATGGCAAAAAAAAGAAGATCCGGGTGTCGAAATGATTTGTTGCGAAACTTGAGAAAGGAATAGTATTCATGTTTGGCCTTAATAATTCGAACAACATATCTCGCTCAAACCAGTTTGATGGTTGATGAAACTCACTAAAGTATGACTATATATTTTTCATAGCCAGCAGTTTTGAAGTATTTCTTCTGAAATCAATGGTTTTTCTAATGTTTCATAAAATTTTAAACATTTTGAACTCCATTTAGAATTACGTTTCAAACTTGTAACGAAGATAAATTAATACGATAGTAATAAATCTCTATCTTGTTGAGAGATATGCAAGGCGTTTAGCAGCATCTTTAAAAGGAAAGAACGCATTGACGAGCTTGATAACAGAAATGGAAGTCGTTCAATCTTCTGAATCAAAATGATAGAGCCAGTTTCACGCCCGAGAAAGCAGTAATAGATCAGATTTTTTTCCGTTAAAGTATTTTATATACCGTATATTCAATTACTGATCACTTTTGACTGCTCACTACTGCAGTATAAGCTGATCTTACAGTTACGCATTGCGCAGTGTGAGTCCACCTTTGCTTAACAGCCTATTCACCAGCAACTGCATACCTCAGGAAGGGGTTCATGTGTAACGTTTTCTTCATCCAGTTCTCAAACTCCTCCCATAAAATTCAAGAGCTTGTTTTAAGATAGCACCCAGGATATCACTTTGATTTCAAGAACAGCATGGCTGGTTGTGTGATATATTTTTTTCGAAATTCTCTTCTATATATTTCATGGAGGAAAAGAAAAAAATAGCACTTAATATTTTTTAAAAAATCTGTACCACTACAACCCATGGTGAGTCTTATGGTTCAGTACTATGTGGGGAAGCACTGTTGGAAGGCTAACGGTTTTGCAGAGAGTTGATTGGGCCAAAATCAAGCTCAACCGCCAAGTTTTTCCACTTAATTAATTATTTAATTAAGAGTACTCATTTTATAGAGGATGGGTGAGCCTCAGGAGGGTTACAGACCCCAGGGTCGATCCACAGCTGATGAAAAATTACTAGTCATCAGCCGGATTCGAACCTGAGATCTTAAGTCAGTGCTCACCCATTGAGTTACCCCGCTATTCTGGATTGAAAAAACAGTTCACCTAATATGATTGTCCTCTGTATATGTATATACGATATGTGATCAATTGTTTGGAAATGATGTTGAGTGTCTATTTCATAAGTGTTGTATCATATTATGTAATATTCCATTTATTATGATGCCTTACTTGGAGGAACGTTGATTATATATTTATTTGAGAGATGTCAGACTTTGTGTGGAAATCATTTTCAATAAGAAAAACTAAGTACTTTTACTGTTATGTGGCGTATCTCTTGGACTTTTTTTTTTTTTTAAAGTGTTGGATGGTTTTGCATTACATTAAGTTGGCGATCCGTAGTGATACCAGCACACCAGTCATTACAAAAGAAGTTCCTAGAAACATGTCACTGTCGAAAATAAAAAGTCATGGACTTTCAAAGACTCTTCAAACATCACGCGTCCCTTCACTTCCCAGAGACCCCTCGTTGTTTGTATGGAATTCCTTTACGCTTTAATTTTATTTATCGTAACAAAGACAATAATATTGTTTATATATATTTAAACATTTTATATATAAATTATGTAACAAGTTAAAAATCCTTTTTATATTTTTGAATCCCATAGATAGATCACAAGCCTTTGAGTGAAGGATGGAGAGATGGTCCGGGGTGGCGGTCATAAATAGGCTGAATAGTGGCAAAACTATTTTATTAAAAGCCAACGTTTCGATCATTATTGATAGCCAACGTTATTGATTAATTCAATTTAATAGTTCATTTGTTGTAAGTATTTCCGCTTTGTATGATCTCTCTTTTATTTTATTTTAATTTTATATTTACATTCTACATAAATTCATGATCATCCTTTTTCATTTTACTTTTTAACCATGTCTCAATAGTATTTAATATTCAAATGTAATTTTCTTACATATGTAAAACCAAACATAATTATAATTATTTTTTTCCTCTCTATACTTCTTAGTTAGTTCTGCAATGTATATAATTCACCACTACGCTGAGTTAGGGTGGCTCTTCCCCTCCTTAAGAAGACAATATTTCCTAGGCACTTTCCTTTATCAAATCATTACCGATCACCGTCCTTCTTATGCCTACAACCTTCTCCAATTTAAGTCCTCAATCCATTCCCTCACTACAAGATCCCGACCCCCTGACCTATACATCCCTTCTCATAGATCTGCCTCATTCCAAAATTCCTTTATAGCCCGCTCTGTCAACTTTTGGAATTCCCTCCCGATCAAAATTCGACATGCCCCTTCCCTATACACATTCAAAAACCTCCTATTCCAATTCCTGTTCCAAAAACAGTCAGATACCAGCTAACTATTAATATTATATATGTATTGTGTAGCAATCATATAATGATAATACTTGGTAAGAGATAGTACATGCATTTCCTACTATCGACGTAGGAATTTCAATACATACATTTTTTTTTTATTCAATTATAATTAACTGTTTATTTTTATATATATATTCAAGTAAAGTTTTTTTTTTTTTTTTATGAAATGAACTCATTTTATCTCTTTTTCGTTCTTCATTTCTCAAAGTGTATGTTTATGTTGTTCAACCCTTATATATAGTTTTGTTCAGAGTTCATGTGATTCGTTCATAGTTTTAATTGTTTTGTTCATAATTTTATATGCTCTGTACATAGTTTTATCTATATTGTATATAGCTTGTGCACCTAAGGTTTTCTTTAATTTTTATTTTATTTTATCAATTTTATCAAACGTTTAGGCCAGTAATATTCTACTAGTTTGTACATTATTGTTATTCTGATGGGACTGAGCCCCTGAATAAAGTTTTTTTTTCTATCTATCTATCTATCTATCTATATATGTAAATGAAGTTATTTCTATATTTATATTTTACTTCTTCCATTTTTGTTTTTATTCACATTGTACTCTTATCTATAATCTCTTAATTCTATTTTATATGTATATGTATATATTTATAATTTAATATTACATAGATATAGTATTTTTTTCTTGTATCCATCCATATCTTCAAATTTTAGATACTGTAATTTTCTAGGTTTTTCCCCATTACACAAACAAGTCAGCTACCTCAATACCTGCCTTTACCCTGGTTTTCTAGTTCTAAGGGAAACTCCTAGCTGAACAGTAAGTCTCTGATTTTATTATTCTAATTTGATTTACTTATTCATTTAATTTTTTGGTTTTCTTTTCTCTTTTCTTTCTCCTCATTCCTTTATGTCTATTATTTCATATTATAACCTTTTTCCTTTACTTTCAATCTTTCCTGTACATCTGTTGAAGTATATTGACATTCGCATATATTGTATATTACACTACAACAATTGTTAGCATCTATTTACTTCAGTTTAGGATCTTGTTATTTAGCACACTCAGTTGCACATGTTTTAATGTACTTATTGTTTATAATTTTTATACGCTTATTCACCTTGTTTATAATTTTTTGTCTAAATATTATGTAATTTTCACAATTCTCTATTTTTTTGTATCTTGTCCGTTCTAGCCCTTAAGAAGACCTGCAAAGTCGGGTCGAAACGTTGGCTTATAATAAAATATTTTAGTCTATCTACGACCGCCACCAAGAACCATCTCCTTCCTTTATAATGCAATGGTCAACTATTAAATATTCAATATAGCTCTTTGAGTATTTCCATGTTAACTAATTGTTAACAAATTCACTTATTATCTAGAAATAACCATCCAATCATCCATAAAAGAAGTAAATAGACATTACGCATGATAAATATTTTTTTCACCTTCGTATTTTTAAAAAAATATTCCTCTTATTTAATATTTATTTTCCTGTTATAATTTACAAGATGGTTCATAATCCATCATATACTCAAAACACATCATGGAAGTTGTACTTCAGTCATAAAATATACATAATTTTTTTCTATCCTCCAGGAACAATATCGTTTCATTCACATACACACATAAATACATGACACATTTGTATGAAAAGATATTCAGACGTACCAACTCTCTCGGAGATGGTCATTGAAAGAACATCCTCTCACTACCAAACAGTTTCCTCCTAATTTCTTTCTAATCCTCGGAAAGCAAACCAGATCACGACAGCTCGCCATAACTTGATCTTCCGCATATGATGAGAATTGGACAACTCTTATTTCCTGATAGGATCATTTCCTGAATGACGTGTTTCTATTAGTAGCACACTTTTTAATTTGACATTGAAGGCATTAGAAACAGATTATCCTTGATATAAAATTGAAGCATAAAACTTTCGGTTTCGTAGAACATATTTGTTTAAATCATACGTTTTTTTTTTTTTAATTCCTTTTATTCATAATAAATTAGATTTACTAATTTTCATATAATATAAATAATTGTTTGAAGACGATGTTCTGTGTGATATATTTACATGAGCCAAATAGCTTACAGATATTAATTACGTTTTTATTTTGATAACTTAAAAAAATGGCTTTAAATACAAAGCTCACAATTATTCAAATTTCATTCTGGTATATACATACATATTCTCGTTCATAAATATCATCATGTTGCCACTTAAATGAATTTGTTTTTATTCTTCTTGGAACAAAAACAGTTCGGACTGAAGATATTTCCCGTAGTATATTTTGAGAAAATATCAGTGGTAAAGTGCACATAGGACACAAAGATAAAACGCTATCGTTTTACTTTTTTAAATTTAGTATAATAAAATGATACAACAATATCATCCAATTCCAAAGCAAACAATTCTCAGATTGATATATAATCATTCTAACAATATACACTGAGAAAATAATAATAAAAGAAAAAAACATTGAATTATTCAAGTGATATGATAACTAGTGTATTCTTATATCAATGTTGACTTTCACCACGAATATTTAAAACTTAATTGAAAAATGAGAAATCCCTTTCACATTGCTTCTCCTACATTTTCACGGACAAACTTTCTTATCTATCGTAGAAAAACTATTTTAAAACGTTTTAAAAATATATTAGCTTATAATTAGAAACTTTCAACAACATAGACTCTAAAATGGAGGTAAAGAATGAAATATCCATCAACCGAACAACAAACTGAAAATCAAACAGCTCTATGACGTCCGATCGCATACTGGAAAGAAGGTGAGGTAACATAGTATAGGAAGGTTACAATCAAACAGCTGATCAACAAAAAAATAAAAACAGAAAAAAGTATATAACAACAAACCAAAATGCATAACAAATATGCTTCAAAAAATACAAATGATAAAAAGAAGAGAAATAATAATTAGTACAAAATAAATTAATAAGAATCGAAAATGCACATAGAAGGAAGGTTATCATAAAAAAACAGCTGATCATACAGAAAACAAACAGGTTTTGAATTTATCCTATATATTATTTCTAAAAGGTGTTTTTTGTCGGTACGCCATAACTTGGTCAATTCTTCATCAAATCCAATGATTGATCAATCATTTTGAAGATATTCTTCTCCTTCACATGCGAAAAATAGTCCTATCCCCCCGAAATTTCTTGAAAAAAAGATATGAAGAAAAAGAAACTTTTTTTCGAATAACTCAAAAAGTATGCATTTTTTTCTTGATTATACTCATGATAATTAGAAAGATTACTAAATTACCAACAAAATTAAAAAAAAAAATCGGACAATTATTAACAATGATACAGTCCATTAGTCTTGGTATACTTAATAATGTCTTCCGCTTTAAACATATTGCATTTAGGAGTAGAATAGTCAACTACACTTTTTTTCCTGGTTGATATATTAACTTTCTTATTTCTTTAAGGCATTTGTTTGTTCTTATATCTTATTTTTTTTAATAATTTAGAAAATCTCATGTTCCGGGCATAATTTTGTCTTTATTACTTTTATTATATTTCCAGTCAGCAGTTAAAAATAAGTCCTAGCAAATCAATTTGTAAAAATATTTTGGTCTATTATGCTAAATGGAATATTGTAATCGACCAAGGAAAAAATATTAATTCTTTCCTTACATTGTCTCGCTATTTCTTCACTAAACAAATTTTTTTGCGAATTATTCGCACGGGCCAACTAGTATAATATATTATATTGTATAACTATCTTATAACTAATTGTTCTGGTGCTTAAAAATTGGTAAATTATAGTACAGTTAGGGAATGCTACTTATAAGCTATTTTATATGATGTATATGAATACATTATGAGTAAGGCAATGTCCTCCTAAGATGAAGGTCCCAGGTTCGAGTCCAGATGTAGCATGTTATTATTTATTCTGTTACAACAGCAGTAGTTCGACCTTAGAAGACCACCTAATTTTTATATTTATCGATGAAAGAATTAATCTGTCTAAGTTCAATAATATTTGTTTTCAATAAAACGAGTAAAAAATATACAACCTGGATTGAATAAGAAAAACACGAGAAAGTTGGAGAACTATATATGCCACTATACTTTCCCCGATAGTTTACGCCAAGACCATCTAGCACGCAGCATACAGAGCAGAGATCATTAATGCACTCCGATGCCGACACCGTTGAGGGGAATATGCAAACTAGAATCAGATATGGTCAGTTCAACTCATAGATATGTCATCTAATCGATGGTTGAGCTAAATTGATGTTACGAAATTTAGAAGTTCAATCTCGTAAAACATCGTAATAACTTACTCCTATATCGGTGACCTTATATGATAACTTCTTATTGACTTTTATTTTCGAAATTCCAAGGCAGAGAAAAGAGGAACGTAAAAAATATGGCTCTCTGAATATGGAGGCTATCTCTGTCTAACTGTGCATATTTCGTTTCTACTTTCTTCTCCCTCAAAGGGAAAATTAACGTTTTTTAAGAACCTTATTCGAATCGACTGGTGATAAAATTTAATAGGCATCCAATAGATAAAAAACAAAAAAGAAAAGGTTCTAAAATTGTGACAGTAATGGCTCTAATGTTTGATTGTAGTAATAGCTTGATTACAATAATAGCTAATGCTTGATTGACCTAGAATACAATATTACTACAGGCGGTCATAACCCCAATACAAGGATAAGAATTTTTTAATTTATTATTTATTAATATTTTTTTCACAATTAATTTATTATTATTTATTTATTATTATTAGTATAATTTTTTTTTTAAGATGACAGTATAATATAAACAATATAAAAGTCTTTTAATTTTGTTGATTTGACGCTTAATTTTGGATGTTATGCACCTGGACATCGAAACAACCAACCAACCAACATTAGTCTAATTAGGTGTAGGAAGATTTCATCTATTTAACGATACATTAAACCTTAAGTCTGAACTCATTCATCTGATAAAAACAAGAAAATAAATTAAATCAAATTTTATTACGTTCACATTTTGACTCGTGACAGTTCATTAAACAGTTATTTTGACTATATTTTTGGCTGTCCCGTGTATTTGTGAAGTAAGGGTTCAAGAGAAATACATAAGAGAAAGGGTTCAATTTCTGTCTAAATTTTTAATTTTAAACGTCCTAAAAGGAGTGGATATATATTATAGTCTGAGATTTAGTGGTATTCTTTTGTTCCTGATATATAATATGTTGTATAGATAAATGTTGGTCCTATATCCAAGATACTGAAGTATCTGAGGAACTTGGACATTTCGAGGTAAATAGGAAGTAGAGTTACCCAAATGCGATGGTCTTGGTGTTGTGCAAGAGTCTCGCACTTACCTATAAGTCTATTACAATAACTTTTCAGACAGAAGAAACCTAACTAAGTCCGAATAAATAATTGGAAGAGTTAAATGAAAAAGTTTATTGGTTATACCAATTATTTATATATAGTAACTAAAATTGTCAAGTATTATTAACTATTTTGCCTTAATTTTTTTTCACAAAAACGATTTTTTTTTTTTACCAGTCTTAGTTTTGGTCTTGCAACAGTTAGGTGGTCATGGTGTTGGCTTTGCAAAGTGCAATACCAAGACCGATTTTAGGCAACACTAATAGGAAGGCAAGTCTCACTTAGTTGAGTTGAATTTTCTAGAGTTTACACAGCTCATGGAATTTTATTAGATTATATGCGATTACAATAATATTTTGATACAAAAATGAAGATAGTAAGGGATGCCACTGAGCTCTCCTCACCCTAACGCCTATGCCTTTCTGCTATTCTACTTCCTCAGAGCATACAATCAGACCGTTAGTATTTGTGACAGGTGTGAGTTTTTTCTTTTTTAATACAAAGCAAATAGTCGTCTAAAATATCGTGAATGACTTCTTCTCGTAACTCACATTTTTTTTTATTGAAAAAAGTTCTCAGAAATGAGGCGTTTTCAATTTGGAGACCGGTAAAATTTGTTTATTTCACAAGGTACTTAAAAGTCATAAAGATGCCATTACTTTTCACTTGAATTGCAAGATAATTCGATCACAAAATTGATAAGAAAAACTCGTCTACAAAAATGTTCAGCCATTTGGAGTGCCTTTCACCTCCAACATATAAAATAACGAGATTATAGATAGATAGACCAATAGTTTTGTAGGCCACATTTTTTTCACGATTTTATGGTCAAATTAGCTTCCTATTCAAGTGGATAGCAAGTGAGTATTTATGAGTTTTTTTTATCTCATTAAGTTAATTAATTCAGTGAGAAAACGTATCATTTATGAGAATTTTCGTAAATATAGGTCAGTACCACGGACAAAAACAAAATATCTAGTTTTGATAATTTTCGGGGGAACTGGTTCCGTCGAATTCAGTTTGTTTTCGGGGAAAGTTGTGGAAAAAATAGTCTATAACCTTTTAAGATATAGTACGATACAGTTCTGTCAAAAGAGGCCCAATTACCGAAAAGTAGGTGATGCCTAAAAAAAAAGATCCTGTCAGGCGTCATTGTCGAAAACGGTTCCTGTCAAAGGCCATTCGAGAACCCTTTAAGATAAAAAAAATACTGACCTCTTTGAAACAGTAACGTCCACCCAGAATCCATGTAGCCCGCAATACTAAATATTAAATGGATCCGTGGTTTCACCGCTCAAAGCCACCCTCAAATACTTTCTATGAGGACTCTCTCTCACGTCCGAACTTGCTTCTTTCACTGACTCGCTTTCCCGGCTTCCGCCTTTGCTCATCCGTCGCGGCTGGCTTTTCATTAACCCGCGATCCACTGATAAGCCTCGGCGATGCCCAAGGTGGTCCACTTAGCGCTGCCCATGTTACGGCCCACAATGGCTAATCCGAGGCACACTTTTACCCACTGACACGGGAACTGATCCGCTAACTCGACTCTCATGACCGGGTGATCCCAAAGCGATTTGTTTGTTGTGAGTGACGTAACGAGCTCCGCTCACTCATGCTCTGATTGCCAAGCCTTGATCACGTAAAAGGAAATGAATCACCTTTACAGAGAGTCGTTAATCGTATTATATTTATTACGTATTGCAATAGAACGTTGTTTAATTAGCCTCTGCTTAACTAGCTCACCGGCATTAAGAAGGATAAATAAATAGTTTCTCAAAGTTAACCCTGTATTATAATTAGAACTAAATTATCCAAACATAAAACTCGCTAATATTCAAACGAGCTTAAAGGAAGGAGATGGTACGGGGTGGCGGTCATAAATAGGTTAAATAGTGGCAAAACTATTTTATTAAAATCCAACGCTTCAACCCGACATTGCAGGTCTTCTTCAGACAGGTGTGTTCGGTTAGGAGTTTCACTTAGAACTGCATCTCCCTAGCCGAACACGCCTCCCTGAAGAAGACCTGCAAAGTCGGGTCGAACCGTTGGCTTTTAATAAAATAGTTCTGCCACTATTTAGCCTGTTCATGACCGCCACCCCGGACCATCTCCTTCTTTTATAATGCAATGGTCAAATATTAAATATTCAATAATAATATATTAGTTACAGCACATTTTAATTTGTAAACTTACAAGAATAACATAATAAACTGAAAAAAAAAAACACAAAATACTTTACTATAGCGTGAAGTTAATATACACATTCATAAAAAAAGGAATTACAAAACACAAGTTTTCAAAATCATACATCGCGGATTAATTAGAAAAGTTCATTAAGAAACATTTTATGTGGATTAGGAAGTGTAAAAAAGTAAACAACAGAACTATTTAAATTAGATTAAAAACTATTTTAGCAATTGTTAAATAGTAAACAAGGAAAAAGAAACCATTATTACTTCAAATAAAGTTATAATTCGTCTACTTAAACATCTTCAAGGAGGTTATTCGTCGCGTTAATCACGGGCGGATCTACGGCTCCTCCCTCCCCCAAATGGTAATATATAACCATGTTTTATGGAAAAAAATATAAAAAAATTATCTCTTAAAGTATAATTGTTCGTGTAATTACATTTAAAAGGACTTTAGGAATCACTTAAACACCATTTCATATAGGTAGTTAGCTTCTTTCTTTTTTTCCAAAGTAATTATCGTTATTTTTATGAAAAAAAAACATTTCGAGCTGAAGTCCCTCCCCTCCAAAATTAAATCCTGAATCCGCTAATGGTTTTGAATAAGATCTGTTTTTAAAAAATTCATTGATTATTCATAATTTATTTTACAGAATTCCTATAGAGAAACATCTAATTATAATAAAATTTAAATTAATATTAATTAAGTAGAAGTTTGTTACCGAATAAGATGAGATTCGTAATTATTGTTGTAAGAAAATTATACGATGTTATAAAAGGAATTAGCAGTATCATTATCTTCTAGTAATCTATAAATTACAACGAATACATTAACTTAGTAATATGATAATCATTAAACCTGATTACTGTTTTTTATCGAACTATGTAAGAAATATTTTAAATATTTCGCCGAAATCGTATTATAAAAATAAATTATTATAAATAGTTAATTCCCATCTGCCTGGAGGAATGTCGGTTGTTAGTTACACGCTTTCTCGACTGCCCTTTAAGCTTAATTATCATTAGTTTTAATTTATTTTTTTCATCTACTTTCTTTTTTACAACAATTTGTTCAATTTTGTACAATTCTAATCAGTTTTCCAGAAAAAAAAAAGGATCAACGAACCAAAATTATTTGTTTACAACATGCACATATTATCTCAGATTCCAACTGTGTAAACGTATCTATAATGAGATCAACTTTATTTATAGAGATAAATAATAAACTTAAGTTTTTAAATGTACATTTCCGATTTTTTTTATATAATGTAAATTTTTATCATCTTCTCTCCGCCTCCTTTCTTCCTTTTTTTCCTCCACCATTCTTTCCATCTACTATCTTTCTAAACCTGGTACTTTACATTTATTTCTTTGCGCTTTACGATTTCCTTTTCAGTGCCTGTTTTGCCTTGCATTGTATTCGCAGCTTAAAGCAGAAATTATTTCATAAAATTGAGAGCTAACCAAACACTGTGCTTAGTGACAATACTTAGATCTTTTTAGCCCTAATGCTTATTGCCCTAGAGTGTGGCAGGTTATGTTCATATTCAATATATAATAAATAAATAAAAAGTGACAAATAAAGTCCCGAAGACCGTTGGCACCATCTGTACTGCGGAAACTGGTGTAATGTTCGGTAATATTTCAGGTAGTGTTTACGGATTTGGAAAAATATATGGTAATAACCTTTGCAAACTTGAAGCCCTATAATAGATTTAAATACATAAATATTAAAAATCACTATTTAAGCAAAAATATAATTGTATATGGAAATGAAAATTATGTGAATTTGAGCTTTAGAAGAATTCGATTTATAAAGAACGTACATAACATTAAGATTATATGTTTTAAATAATAAAGGAAGGTTCACGTTCAGCTAATCTATGTTTAGCTTATCTGGGCTTTCTGAAGTGTAGAGAGGACTGGGGCTTATGTCCAATGTAGTTTGACGTATGCGGCAGCCAAACACGATACCGATAAAGAGCCACTCATAAATATTTTTTAATATGCAAATGTATGTATTATATAACATATCCTATAAAAAATATTATATTTAACATAATAAATTTCAAACTAAATATTTCTATACATTGACGACAGGATTATAAAAAAAAATTAAGATAAGGTTTTACTTAGGTAGAAGTTTTGAAGCTAAAAACACTATTCTAAGCTATAAAGTATAATAACATATCTAACGTTGTAAACTAGCGTCTGTCATTTTCTGTCATCCACTCTTTCTTGGCGTAGCTTCATCTCCACCACTTTTCTTTAAAACTATTTATTTTTTCAAATCTGCATCACAAAAATCAGAGAAATTTTTCGTTTAATGGTTATGACCTAATCTTAAATGATGAATATAAATTACTTTTTATAATTATTCATTTATTGAAATTCACAACTATATAAATAAATACAATAAGTAAACTTGCTATAAGAATATAAAATATTATAGGACCTTGTGAAGAATCTACTCTCTGGTAGCACATCAACAATTAGATCAATTGTTTTGAATGAACGATTATGGTTGTCCAACGAGTTTGGAGTTTAAAAAGTAATTTTCAGCCAAAGTAATTTTGAGGTGGTTGTGGACAAATTTATTTGTGGTACAATATGAGGCATTGAGTATTCTACGGAGGATTTTGGATTTAGGAATTGGACGTTCTTGTGGAGCCCCAAAGCTTAATTCCGTATGTCCAGACTGGCCTCAATAAAAATAGATAATTCATCGTAGAACACAATTGTTTGAGAAGAGTGCTGAGAATAAATTTTGTGATGCTGTACTATTTTTTTTTCTCTTTGATTAAAAAAAAATCTAAAATTAATTAAAATTTTATTTATACCAGACTGAAACGACAAGAAACCACTCGACGTTTCCGATTACTTCAGCACTTACTATACTAGACAAACGCTCTAAATTTCCAATTAAATACAAAAGTCTCATATACATTACTATAATAAGGCCTATTTCGACTTACGGAATTGAGCTAAGGTGCTCCACTAAAACATCGAATTCCCCTCCAATCCTCACAATCAAAATCCTTCGTAAAATCCTTAATGTTCCCTACTTTGTTACAAATAAAACCATCCATAATGACCTTAATGTTTCTTATGTTTCATATCTGGCCCAATCCAGATACCTGTCCTTCCATAATAAACTTCAGAATCATACCAATCCTATCATTTCAAACCTTTCTTCCTATTCAATTACTGATAACCCTCCGAGGCGTCTGAAAAAAAGATGGCCCCGTGATCTCTTAATGTAGACAAATCATTAGAGTGCTACATTACATTGGGTAGTTTCTCAACAAGTTTTTTCACGTCATTATATCCACATGTTCAAATTTACTAAATGTATTTCTTTTATACAGTTGTAAATATCATTAAGAAAAAAAAATTATCTACATAACATTCAGAGGATGAGGCGCGAGCCGCGAAGCAGTTATGGCTGTTGTTGAGGTCAACATCCGTTATTCTCATCACTCGCCACCGGGAGCGCTGTAAGCAATTAAATGTAGCCCAATTAGCATGGACTTGACTTACATAAGGAAGCAGATTTATCTCGAGTGAAAGTCGTGAAAGCTTGCACCCCATTTCCCACAATTCAGGTTATACATTAATTGTCATTGGGAATTAGTGTATACTTGCCAATTAACATATTGTAATTGAACGGTGGGTACATGGTTATTTAACTGAGCTCACTCAATTAACTACGGTGGGTAGCTAAAGATATTGCTTCGTACCATCTTACAGGATATTAGTAATGATTAGCATTTTATGTAATAGCTGTATAAATATTAATTAGAAAAGATTTTAATAGATAAAGTTGACTAATCCAAGGGTTTACGATATCTGTTTAACCATACAGGGAACAAAAAAAGAGCCGATCTGCTAAATACAATTGAAAGTTTTTATAAACTTCTTTCACATCAGTTTATATTTTCCTCGACATCAATATCATAGGTGTGAATCGAAGTCCAAAATTCGTATAAATTCGATAAAACTGAAACTAGAAATATCAAAAAAAAAAATTTAAAAAGTAATTACAGAATCTATAATACGATTAGGCAATCTTTGTAATAATCGAACGATGCATTTATTGGAATTTGTGTCGTACGTTCCAATCCATATATATATATATATATATATATATATATATATATATATATATATATATATATATAAATTAAAAACAATAAAAATATTATACATGCCGCTTAAATCCCCTATAAGGAATATTCATGTAAAATCTAACTAGCATCCTAGAAAGAACTATTAAGTGATTGGAGAGAAAAATCCACTGCACGATAACCGGAGCGATCAGGAATCAGAATACTAACGCATTAATGGACTAATAAAGAACTGTTACAGAACCTAGTAAAGCAATTTCTCATGATATAAAGGCAAGGAGGTAAAGATGGCCGGGGCATATAGTACGGAGCAATCCGTCAGAAAGCCTCTTTACAATAATGAATGTCTCAACCGTAGGCATGAGATCACGTGGTAGGCCAGAAATCATGTGGAGAGATCAAATCAACTAAGATGCAAAGGAGCTGCAGATACCTGGAAAGAAAGATTCTTCATCAAGTTATTAATATCAGCCTGAAACTTCGAGAATAGCATTATCTCATCGTAAACTATAACTATTTTATTTACGAAAACTTTTGGAAGTGGGCGTTTTCAATCCTGAGATCGGCAAAAAAAAATATTGGACCGTGTGGACTACATAACCTCGTTATTGTGACATTTTGGGGGTGTAGGTCACGCCAAACGGCTCAACATTTTTACTCAAGTGGAATTAGTACCTAATTAAATAGACAAAGTTTTCTGACCTTCATATAGAAAAGGCCTAATTCCGAGTTGTCGTAAATAAAATATTTGTAGGTTGCGAGTAGATTAAGATATTTACGGAGTTTCAGGCGGATGATAATAATTTAATAAAAAGGGGTTCGTACCACAGACTACAAGATTTATAGTGCCATCAGAAAAAAATTGAAATTAAATATTAATAAAATTACTATAACCACAAAGGTTCCTAAAATAGGTCTAGGTTTCTGTTCCCTATTCAAGTTTATATTACGAGTATAGTACATATTTAAATATTTATACTAATTTAAATATTTAAATGTCTATACTAATTTTTAAAAAGAAAATGGTATAAACGTGGTAAAAGAAGATCTGCATTAATACAATTTTTTTCATAATTAAAACAATACCTTATAAGCCGGCGATTAAGATACTCGTATATGTATTAATAGATAAATACATAGAAAATAACAAAGTCCCTTAAGAATAACAATTATGAACAAAAAACAAAAACCGCATCCAGCCAAAAACTAAATTAATAAAAATTAAACAATATCTTCAATGACGCTACATAAACAACAGAAAGTAAAAAAAATTGAAAAAAAAATGAAAACGAAATATGTTTATAACATCAATAAGATTTTGATAATTTGATATAATTTTTTTTTTTAAATTGCTCTATTGAGATATATTACACTCTGTCACATTTAAGGACAATAGTAATAGTGATAAAGAGTAGCTCATTCATACTATGCACAATAAATAAAAATAAATAGACAGCAATATAATAATACTAAAAGTAAATGTGTATAAACTAAAATAAACAAAAATAAACTAATCTAACAAAATAAATACTTAAATACACACATGAATGAGATGATAACAGCTAAAATTTATATAGGTGTTATACCTATATAATATAATAATTAATTTTAATTTTTTTTATAAATTATTATGAATCTTGCTGAATGTTATAATGACTAAGAATTTTAGCTTGTTAAAACTTAAATGGTCACACATCAATGTAGTCAAATGTTATCAGAAGCCGGTAATATTTTTGAAGAGTTAATTTTAAATAAATTGTATGAACAACTCTCAATAACCAATAACTCTCGGCTGTATGAGAACACGCTAACGGTTGGTCCGGCCATCACACAAATGTTGTGTGAGCGGCCATTAAAATGTTAATAAATTAGTAAGCAATCATAAATGCCAAATTAAAGAAATAATTATGAAATAAGAGATTTCCTAAAGTAATTATTACAAAAAAAAGGTGTAATTAGACAAATTCATGAAGCGATACTACAAAATGTACCTTACGTAATCGGGATTCTGAAAACGAAAAAAATAACTGACAATCTGATCTTGACATGTAATATAAAATTCTGAGAAGTGTATATATAATCTCTAGACTTATCATGCCCGATCACCGCTCAAGGATTTTCTATAAAGCCTTCGTCCGAAGCACTTGCGAATCACGAAGCTATTGTTTCATACCCGGATCCAACCTGATGCTTGAGGGAATGCAATGGCCAATGAGTTAAAGAGGCAAGGTACACAATAAATATCCTTCCTTTAATTAACGTCAATGAAAGGTCGACGAAGGATAAAATATAAAATAAAATGGTGACCTTGACGAAGAAGGAAAAGGGATAGATCAGTCAATTTAGACTAAGACTATTAAAAAAAATTAAATGTTTACACTGTTATAATACTTTAAGCAATAAAAATCAAGATAAATAAAGAAATAAGGAAGCTTTAACCGTTTAGGAACCACTCCAATGTAGAATTTCATAAACCTGGAATGTTGAATGAAACCATTTACATGATACTTTACAAAATATTTAATTCATTGAAAATTCAAGAGCTACATTCCGATAAAACATTTTGAACCAATTTACTAGTGTGTTTAATGGACAACGTTTTGAAAATTCCCAACAGACATTACACCGTAATTTTTATATCATTAATGAAATAAATATTTAACAATTAATACACATGAGAAATAAATGGATACATAAAAATATATACCATAAGTATTAAATTAAACTCATCAAATTTAACACTAACAGAACATAATATTATAATAATAAGTAATTTGAATAATATCAAATATCTGTACACTTCTTGTGTTCAAGCTAGGAATACATATAATGTTTCGTGAACTAGATATTAAATGCTATTCATATAAGTATTAGACGAATCAAAATATTCAGTGTATCAGGTATTTGGTTTATGAGTCCAAGCAATACAATTCTTACTGGATCAAATGTCTTTGAAAATGCGACAATGTGTGGAACGGTAAATGTGTAATTTTATTTAGGATTGGCGATTTCTCATTTTTTTTAAAAACAGGTTAAATTTCAATTGAATTAAATAAATATTATTTATAATAAATAATGATAACATATTGATAATAAGTGATATCGATGTTGGTTTTAATTTTATTATAGTTAGGCATAATTTTCAAGACAGTCCTACACTAAAAACTATCACCGGAAATTTGGATATGGCACCAACCCTAAAATAAAATTGTGACAAGTTAAAGAGCAGTTTAAAACAAAATGGCGTTCTTAAAAGCCGTAAAACTCTATAATCGAGTTTAATCTGAAAAGGTTGCCAATAAACTTGTAGGGTTAAAAAAATAAATAATTTTAAATAACTATGATAAAGCTTTTACATAATATGTAGTCCGTAGTACAGACCCCTTTTTATCAAATTATCAGTATCCACCTGAAACATCGTAAATAGCTTTATCTCATCGTAACCTACAAATATTTTATTTTGGAAATTTCCTGGAATTGGGACGTTTTCAATCTGGAGATCAGCAAACATAGTCTATTTAATTAGGTACTAAAAACTCATAAATACCTATTTTCTTTCAGTTTGAATCGTAAGATAATAACATCACAAAATCGTAACTAAAATTGGCCTGCAAAAATAGATGGCCGTTTAGTGTCGTCTTCAATCCCAGAATGTCAAAATAACGAGGTTATATAGGCCAAACGACCCAATATTTTTGTAGGCCATCTTATTTTTATATTTTGTGATAATATTATCTTATAATTCAAGTGGAAAGAAAATGGGTATTCATCTGTTTTTAATATCTAATTAAATAGACAAAGTTTGGTTATCTCCAGATTAAAAAAAAACAAAAAAAAACAATTACGAGTATTATCGCAAACGAAATACTTGTAGGTTATGAAGAGATAAAGCTATTTACGAAGTTTCTGACGAATGTTAATAATTTTATAAAAAGGGGTTTGTACGACGGACGGCCTATGATAATAGTAGTATTTTTTAAAAATGGTTGATGTGTAGAAAGTAGACTTGACAATCGACAAAGTGATTCGACACGTTGCTTATTAAAAGTAATACAGAATAAACGATATGAAGGGTTTGATGTTTCTTTCTGAAAGTTTACATATTGATATACTTTAACACCCTTTGAATAATAAATATTAAATGAGGAGTTGGTCGGGAGATGCGGTCAAATAAATACTAAATTTTAAAAAATAGTATTTTTAATTGTTTCGCCGATAGACTGATAGACCGCTATCAGTCTATCAACGGCTTCCTGCAGTGCCTGATTCAACACCCTGATGAAGACCTGCAAGGTGGGTCTAAACGTCGGCGAAACAATTAAAAATACTCCAGACCAACTCCTTTTCATATTATATCACGGTCAACCATCTCTACATCAATAAATAGTAAACATTAAATTTTGAAGATTATAATAATGTTTTGAAAATGAATATCTTATTCCTACACAAATCTTTTTGATGCTTTATCCATATGCTTAATTGCTTAATCAGGACATTTTTTTTTAACACATAGATATGAAGACAAACACATATTTTCAAAATTAATATTGTAATATTGTACTAAAAACTATCTTTCATTCGTGCCCTGCAAGGATGGCACGGGTTCTTGTGAGTTCGTGACTACCTTTAGGTTCCTGCGGGGTCGTGGGTACACCTGTTACGAAACTGTTTTTTTTTTTCTTCTTCTTCAGTTACATGACTCCATGTTCTTTATCTCTTGCCTTGCCCACAGTTTCACCATATCTTCTGCTCCTGCAGTTCCTCTCCTTGCCTTTCTAATGGGCTCATCCAAAAACAGGAGGAGCGTTTGCCCAAGATTAAAGCAGGTTTTATATTTTGTTTTATTTTACGCTGTCCATTAAAACGAATAAAGAAAATGAAATAGGAAGGGATTGGTATTTCATCCTGAAAATTCACATATTCATGTGATAATTATTGAGATGGCATTCTATTAATATTTAAGTTGTTTCGTATGAAATTTTAGTTTTCACAGAAAAGGAGATTTAGTATATTTAGCTACTGCAGTATTACTTTTCAAGGGCATTGCATGTTCTTACAGATGGTGTCTTCAAAGAATATATAAGCCCTTATACTACAATTTTTCAATCCTTGAGTTTTGTAAAGAAATAGAGTCAGAAATTTGCATTTTCGACCTGAGGATCATTTTAAAAAATTTTACCTTTGAGGAAGTTGCCCAAATTTCCGAACTGATGGAAATCAGTTGGAGGTGAGTCTGGTGAATAAGGTGGGTGTGGAAGGACTTCATAACAGCTCGTTTAGTATCTTAACTGTCTGTCGTGCAACATAAGGTCTGGTGTTATCGTGTTTGAGTAAAGGTCCATTTTGATTAATCAATTCTGTTTTTTGACAAGTTTCTAATGCATCATATCAATATTACTGTGGTACGATTTAGATGTGATGGTTTCAGAATGTAAAAAGGAGGAATGCATTATCCCTAACATTGACCACCATACCGAAATCAATGATTTTTTTAATGTAAATGTTTTTCAAACTACCGGCGAATGGTCTATTCCTCATATCATTCCTGAATGATAATGTATCTTGTAGGTTGGGCTGCCAAGTGTTCAACTGTAAAGTCATAGAAAATAAAAATACTCGAAAATAGTGTGTTTCCTTGGACATATATTATAGCATACTAAATAGTGTGTAATCAATTGGAATGATAGTAGACTTAATAAAAAAAGAGGATTAATAGCGGCTCATTATAATCTATAAACATAAAAGTAGTAAAAAAAAAATCCACTAACCCCAGATAGAATTTCTGAAAAAGTTAAAACGGACATTTCATATGAAATGATCTAATACAATATCCTACATCATGTTTTTTTTCTTTCTTTGCTTATTGTATCCTTTTTTTTTTTTTTTTTTTTTTTTTTTGAGCATAGAAAAAACGTATAAATGATTATGGGCTTATGAAAAGATATATTATTTTGCTCAACATATTCCCACGTTTCTTTTTGTTTAAGTAGAGAAAAAAAGAACATTAGAATATACCTAATAAAGCCCTGCATACCATTTATGTGAATTTATTTCAGTTCGATTCCACTCTAAATACTTTTTTTTAAAGGAAGGAAATGGTCCGAGGTGGCGGCCATAAATAGCGTAAATAGTGGCAAAACTATTTTATTAAAAGCCCGACTTTATTTCGGCCCGACTTTGCAGGTCTTCTTCAGGGCTAAAACGAACAAGATACAAAAGAATATAGAGAATTATGGAAGTTACATAATATTTAGACAAGAAATTACAAAACAATGTGAATAAGCTTATTGAAATTATAAATGGTAACTACATTAAAATATAAATAAAGTAAGCTAAGTAACAAGATTCTAAACTGAAGTAAACAGATGGTAACAATTGTTGCAAATGTGAATAAGCTTCTACAAATCTACAGGAGAGATTGAAAGAAAAGGGAGAAGCATATAATATGAAATGATAGACATAAAGGAATGTGGAGAAAGAAAAGAAAAAAGAAAATCAAAACTAATAAATCACGAAGTAAATAAAATTAGAAGAATAAAAATAGAGACTTACGGGTATGTTCAGCTAGGAGTTTCACTTAGAACTGAAAAATCAGGGTAAGGGTAGGTATTGGGGAAATTTTCTGACCTGTTTGGGTAATGGGAAAAAATCTAGAAAATTACAGTAGAAACGTTGGCTTTTAATAAAATAGTTCTGCTATTATTTAACCTATTTATGTCCGCCACCCCGGACCATCTCCTTCCTTTATAATACAACGGTCAACTATTAAATATCCAATATGATTTTTTTTTTTTTCGAAGTGATAAACATATTTCATGGTTTAGAAATTTCCCAATTACCATATATACATCTCCTTTGGTGACCTAGGGTCAAGAGTCCATAACAACTTTCAGATGTTCTACTCCCACTCGCGAGAAAGTCGTCGGTCCAGTATTGTTAAGGTCAGTAGATCCTTAATTCTTCTCGCGAAATTTCATTTTCCCAGAACTGCCGTCTGCATTGCAAATTTGCCTTTAAAATTGAGGACTTAAAAAACAATAAAGAAAAAAAACCCGAAACCAACACTGTTTTCAACTGTAAAGCTGGCATTATTACGAGACACACTTCAGAAATAAACTGGTTAGTATTAAGTAGTAGAGAAAGTGAGGACGATTTATATTGCTCATGTAAACGATCCGTTTCATAATTATTTATTTTATTTTGTAAAATTGTTTAAAGATTACCCAATCCTAATGGCTTCATATGGTAAATTATTCTTCAAATGTAAAATGATTAATTATTTTATTTTTTAACTTTTATAAAACACCTAATCTCCCTTAAACTTGCACGCCTTATAAACACACTTAAAATCGAGTTTTTAGCCCGTAAACAAAAGAATTAATTTTCATTCCAGAATTTCAAATAGCATCTTAAAAGCGACAAAAATAAAACCAAAAGTATGTGAAAATGTCAAGGTTTTGGAGTGCTGTACTTGGGATGTAAGCAAGATAAGAATAGAATGAACTTTTAAGGAATTTGCAACGATGTTAGTTTCCCTTATGTAAAATAATGTAAATCATGCTAGAAGAGCTATTTTAAAAAAAATTTAAACATCCTAATATTTAAATATACTCGTTTATTATATTTAATACCATACAATATGCCCAATAGTAAAGACTGTAAGGACAGTGGTCCCAGCACATTTTTAAAAAATGTATATATGATTTATATTGTTGTCCAAAATCGGTCTTGGTCTGGCACTTATGAAGACCAAGATCAAGGCCGCCTAACTGTTGCAAGACCAAGACCAGAACTGGTAAAAAAAAATTTTGAATGAAAATTAGGGCAAAATAGTTACTAATACTTGATAATCTTAGTTACTATACGTTAATAATTGGTGTAAACAATATACTTTTGCATTTAACTCCTCTAATTTTTCATTCGGGCTTAGTTAGGTTTCTCCTATCTAAAAAATTACAGTAATATCTCTATATTAATAAGCTGATAAGTACCTGCAAGACTGTTGCGAGAGTCTTGCGCAAGACCAAGACCATGAACAAGACTGAGTTTACAGACTCTTCTCGGTCTCGCATTTGGGCAACACTAATGATTTCCAATAATGGTCTCATTCTCTGCTTAAGATATGTGTATCTGAGTTTATAGCGCTTTTACTCAACCTCCACTCGTATTTAACACTCGTTACACACTGGGATCTTAAGGAATCTTACTTTTCACTCCACAATTCTGGAGACAGTTTTCTTTGCTAATAGTAGTAAAGAGCTTAAATATGTGTGCCTACGATTAAAATGTTGATTTTAATATAAAAAGTAAATAAAATAAAACTATGTCATTGATACAGGAACAATAATTAGGACCAATAATCCAGAAAACAGGAACAATAATCCTTTTAAAAATATTTTTTATATTTTCTTTTCTTGAGCTAAAATACATACATGATAATTTTAAAATAGTACATATTTTGATTGTTTAGGCCCCAATCACTCATCGAAGTCCGAAAACCTTCCCTTTTCGATCTCTAGACATGCCAGTGATAAAGGTAGTACATAGTCCTTTATTTTTATGTAATACCTTCACACCGGCCGAAAGAGTGAGTTACATGGATAATCAATTACACCTTTTATTTGAATTTATTCTTCCTTGGGACAAGAAGATTAAGAAATTGGCTTGTCCATAATAGCCAGTGTGCACACAGATGACTTTGCCTCCTATAGAAGAATGACGGAATAGTCAACGGCCTGTCATACTTTTTCCATAGTCATTCGGCCATCAATAGTGTTCGGTGTCTTCGGATGAAAAGAGGAGAAAGGTGGGTGAGATGATGCTGATATCGCAACCAGTTGAGCAAGAGAGTGCTGAATGAAAAGGAATGAACAGGCGCTCTAGAAAAAATCATATCAATGTATAACCAGAGCAAGGAAAGGGAGAAGAAAAAGAGAAAACTATTTAAGATTCAGTTGTGTTGATCGTTTGGCCGTTCATCAAAATTTATGCTCCAAAACATATCAACATTTTTTTCCTCTTTGGAATAGGAGTTCTAATTCTATCGAAAATATCAATCATATGAAAAAATATAGTACTTAGATGATATGAGAACAAACAGTTTAGAATAATTGAGAAAAATAAGTGAATAGATTAAAATCGGAGAATAAAAAAAAAGTATCAAATCATTTAAAAACTTATCTACAGACAGCAAAAATCGAAGCTTAAAAATATATCCTGTAAAATAAAATTAAAAAAAAACAACAAATAAAAACTAGAAGCATCACAAATCATGAAGGTTTTAGGGTTTAGTACTATGTAAGGGAGTACTGTTTCTTGATCAATACTTGTGCAAGGAGGTGATCTGACCAAGATCATGCTTAACTGCCACTTTTCCTCCTTAATTAATTAATTAAGAGTACTTCTTTTACAGACGCTTTGTGTGTCCTAGGAGAGTATCCCGACCAAAGGCCGATCCACAACTGACGAAACAACTGCCTGCCACCAGCCCGATTCGAACCTGGGATCTTGATCCTCCCTTGCAAAATATAAATTATCTATTAATACGAACATACAACGGATTTTCTTATTCCACTAATCGTATCGACACGAAAGGTTTAATTTACATTTTTTTTTAGATTTTTATGATAACCCAAAATCTGAATACTTATTAATAATTAACAGTTATAATTAACGAAATACCAATAGAAGACCTTTTTTTACATATAACATTTAACATATAAAGAAAGAATAGCAGATAATGTGACAGAACAGATGGCAACAAAAATCAGCTAAATTAAAAGAAATAAAAATAAAAATCCATTGTTCAAAATGGAAAACCTGTAGCCGACCCTCAAGGAAAGAAGAGGCAGTCCTCTGCCCATTAAGAATTGAAGAACAAGTGAATTTTCACATGCCTAACTACTAAGAGGACTGGACCCACTACATGTGAATGTTTTAAGTTGTAAAGAACTGTCCAACGAATCATCCAAGACTGTCCAGTATTTAAGAATATAAGGGAAAAAAATAGATATGCTTCAGAGATTGAAAGAAAACCTGACTGACAATGAAAAAGCCTTGGGAAAAATCTTGAAATTTTTAAAGATTATAAACTTGTACAACAGAGTATATGCAAAAGGTGTTTCCAATGACCTTAAGGATAGAGGCTATAATAAACAAAAATAAATAAATAATAAAACTCCACTATAATAGAAAAATGTCAGTCAAACTCCCCTTCGAACAATTTTTGTCAGGTAATTACGGGTCTGTGAAGGGATCATTAATTCTAAAGATAGAAAAATAAAGAGTGGCCTTTGCTTAAAACTGGATCCTTTCTAAGATGATATCTTCGGACGGAAATCGAACGAGCGTATAGTAGTTCGTAATCAGGAACTCTGTTACACAACAGAGATGATCTTCTGAAGCCCAACTACTTCTATCAATAAAGAAACGATATTACTCTACAGGAAGAAAGACAATGACACTATAAGAAACAAACCAATAAAGAAAGGAAGGTTACTTCGAGATGAAACTTTCACCAAAGTTAGAACTCTAAATATAAAATCTTTAAGTTTTTATGTAACTGTATTTAATTGGCTCATAAATTTAATCTCGACTAGTTTTAAATCTCACTTTATACGAACGTCATAAGTACATCTGCCAAGTATAGCTTTCTCACTATTTGGTATACAATTAATTGCCTATATTTAAAGCCAATGGTTATATTTTTTTTTTTTTTTCTTATCCTTAAAGATCGGTGGTTGGGATTTTCAGATGTTTCTTTATGAGATGGAGTCTCATGTACCACATTGGTCGTATGCATTTTAAGAGAGTTATGAAGAGTTAGAAGTTTTTAAAAATTGTTACGTGCTGAGTAGTTAGTCTAGTGATGAGGCTCACTAGTTGTCTTGTGTCAGTCCAATTAGCTAGTATTCCTATGTCTAGTCAAGTCTGGGGCTTTTTGTATGTTCGTCCCGTCGGAGTTGGTGTCTTAAAAATTGGGTTAGTTGCGTATTGCAGTCTATCAAAAAATTGACTTGCATGCGTGTTATAAAGTCTGTTATAGTCGGTTGTTCAAACGTCTTGTAGAGTTCCTCGTTTTTTGTCGTCTGTAATGATGTATGAACTGCACAATACGTCTCAGCACACCGTCCTGAAACTGCTTGAGCTTAGTTGCAGTCGAGGCTGTTATATTTGATGACATCGGCGCTCCATGAAGAAGGGCAAGTCTTAAAACGCTTTTATAAATTAATAATTTGAGGTGGAGGGATATATATGGTGACGTCAAATGATTATGTATTGTAAAATTTAATAAATTAATAAAATAATTTAAGAATAATGTTTACGAGACTATTCGTTTTTTGAAAATACCGTTGTTTGTAAATGCGTTTTGTTCCTTGATGCCTGTAACGTAAAACTTTCGGTAACTTGTAATTTACGATTCAAAGGACACTTCTGTTTTCTTGTGAAAGGTTCAGATTCCAAAAAAAAAAAAAAAAATATTGAAAAATCAATTAAAAATAAAAGTTCCAATCAAATATTTGTTTGTTTTTTATTGTTGCCTCTAACCTGCAGGGTCATTGGCAACACTTCCTATTTATATTCTATTGTAGAACTTTATTATTTTTAAAGTATGTTCCAGTCAAATAGAAAGTGTTTAAAAAAACAAAAGAAATCTCGAAGCCTTTACGAATAAATATAAAATTTAAATTAACACACATAATTATGTGTATATTGAGTTGTAGGATACGCTTTACGAAATTCAAGATTTCGTTAATCTAATTAACTTATTCAGTAGCACAAAAAAATATGTTTAAAGTACCTTCTAATGTATTATAATTTGAAGATTGTTAAATAACAAAAAAAAAAAAATTCACTGGAAATCGCTATATAGAAAAAATATATTTAACAAAAATTAAAACAAGCAAAGCAATAAGAAAATAATGCAAAGTAGTCAGAACGAAATAATACTCATTTGTGAAAAGACAAAATTGTGAAAGTTAATCTGAATTAAAACATATGTTGAACGACAGGCGAAAATGTTTCTCCAAAAAAAGAAGGGAAAAAAATATTAGAAATCAATACATTATCAATTTTTTTTTGTCAATATATTTATAAGCATTTTTTTAAATTATAAAATCGAAGATGCGTCTCATAATATTATTTATTTATTTAATATTTATTAAAATATATATATATATATATATATATATACACATATATATATATATATATATATATGGTAGGTATATTATAAATTAACTGATACTTAAATATATTAAAATTTCAATATCTAAAACAAAAAATCATTTAACAATTTTTCATATTGTTATAAATTAAATGTAAAATACCCTTATACAACGATAAATTGTAAATACTATAATTTATAATTATATACTTTTAATATATTTCATGTTTTAATGCTGCCCCCCTTCCCAAAAGCCAATAAATATCCATATCCATAAAAATCAAATTATGCAATTCTCATTGAATTTATAATTTTTATATATATAAACTTTATAGAAACTTATACAACAGTGGTTAAAAACGATGATTTGCACCTTTTGACCGGTTGATTAAGATATTGTAAACGTGACATATGGAATTATTCTTTGATGAGGCAGCATTAAATATCCAAACAAATCATAAATTTCAATTTTGACAGCAACTAGTAATAACTTAAAGGCTTTAAGTAGTTGGGTTTTCTTAATGTTCACATTTTAATGGTTTTTTTAGACTGTATGAGGAAGAGCTGGTCCAGTTTGTTGGTGGGTAGAAAGGAGAAAAATGTATTCTAGGTCAACCCCACGTTAGGAGTACAGAAAAATATGATAGTAAGATAACGAGAACAACATTGGTATCAGTAACTGAGATTAAAGTGTATAATGATTCAATTATGCGCTACCTTCCCCTGTATATAATAGGCAATATTTGTGTTCGCAGTAGTGGTACGCTACAGATGAATGCATAATAAACTGCTGCAAGTAAAAAGGAGTACCGAATTACTGCGGCATCTAATGATAAAAAGCTTCTCCAGCTGTGGTCTATACTTTTGGTGCATTTTTATTATTTAAAATGTTCGGCACTTTTATGAAAATTATTCCAAACTTTCTTTCATAAAGCCTAATAGTTTTAAATAGTTAACCATTTCGGATTATTCAGGGTTACGAAAAAATGCTATATGTAACTTTTGAAAGAATTCGATAAATTAATAAAGGAGAAAAAAATTAAAATGCAGAAAAACCTGCGTTCCTACAGACTGATCTTTACGTTATTTTATTCAGTGTATATCGCAGTTTGTTTACATTTAGGGGGCTTGAATTATTAGTTTTAATGAAGGTAATTATATCGTTAATTTTAATCTACACCTATACCAGTCTGAAACGACTAGAAACCGCCCGACGTTTTCGACTACTGCTGCACTTACTAGACGAACGCTCTAAACTTCCAACTATTTACAAAAGACTCATATATATTACTATAATAAGACCTATTTTGACTTACGGGATCGAACTTTGGGGCTCTACTAAACCATCAAATTATTCTCGTATCCAATCCCTACATTCCAAAATCCTTCGTAAAATTTCTAATGCTCCTTACTTTGTCACAAATAAAATAATCCATAATGACCTTAATGTACCATATGTTTCCGATTTAGTTGAATCCCGATACCTGTCCTTCCATAGTAAACTTCTGAACCATTCGAACATTCTTGTTGTTTCCAACCTTGCTTCCTCTTCTATTCCTGATAACCCTCCGAGGCGTCTGAAAACAAGATGGCCTCGGGACCTTCTAATATAGAAATATGATATTGGAGTGATACCAATGGGTAGTTTCTCTTCATGTTGTACTTCTCAAGTTACTTATTTTATATTTAATAGTTGTACTTATCATTTAATACAGTAGTAAATTTCAAAAATAAAAAATTTTAATCTATTTAAATTTTAATTTATTTATAAATCCTCTTGTTGGATTGAGCTACACTCTTGCTAACCTGGATTTTTTAGCGACTCTCCGCTCAATCGAACGAAAGGTGCAATGCACTATGGTTTTGTTATGATCTGATATGACCACTGAAGCATCAGTTTATATGAAATTATTCTCAATATTATATATTTCAGGAGAGAGTATAATCCAAAGATCGTGAAATAGCTACCACCTTATGGATACACTCGGGTGAAAACATCAACAATAACCTCATTTTGACTCACCTAGAGTCGTTGTAAGGACTAGTTTTTAAATGGATCGCTGAAGATCAATGTAGCAGGAATAAACCACTTGACCTCTATTCAGTGGAGTTTCCTATTAAACAATTAAACAATTACAGTCAACGAATTAAATTCAACGATAAGGCAGATGTTGAGGCTCGAAAGTTTCTCCTTCGCAGACTTTCTACCTCGTCTGGTACTGACCAGTACCAACCAACAAACTGTTTCAAATATTTTCAACTTATTTTTTTCCACATCCTTGTTTTCTGTGAGATATCTTATGCGATGAAGCATTAAAGTTATTTTATTTGAAATAAATTTCTACTCATTTTTTTTCCGAAGGAATTCCTAATTCCAGAGAATAAATTATAATGTGCTCTTTCAGTCCCCACTGCTTCCAATAGCAGTGGTATGGGTGGAATGAAATCTCTGAGATCTCCTCCAATTCTGCTTTGCCTTCTATTTCTAGAGGACAAAAGATTGGCTCGGAGTTTCCTCGGGGAATGTAAATATTGTATATAAGGATAAATGTGTTTAAGGAAATTTATTTATTTACTTTTTTTTTAACTATTAATATTTATTTTTCCTGTACACAAGTCATTATTAACGAACTCTAAAACGGACGAAAAAAATTAATTTTGAAACATCTCAAATTACGAAGGTTTGAGTTGAAGTCCATCTTGCAAAATCAAAAAAGGCCTCAGACAATTTATACATTTCGTTGGAATTACATCATTACTATAATATCACAATTAAATTTTTATTTTCTATTTCAAATTATAATTATCAAAGTACACTAAATTTTAAATCACCGGCGGGCATGACTGGTTTTGAGAAAATTATACAAATATGACGAAAACCGGCCCCGATAACAAGAGGCCGAAATCAATTTCGGTTCTCACGGTTGTAAAAAGGATCAAAAAGTGAACGGTACTTGGGTGAATGTTATTTATTCTTACAGAATGTTGTAAGAGTAGCCTGTCTAAACCTTCGCGCCTCTGCAAGTTTTCCGATAAATAAAATATTTTCTTTGACACACGATGACTGGACATGTCGAAGAATGTGAGCGCAGCTGGATGAATTCGGCAAAAGAGTAGAAAGTCGTCCATAATTTAGCTTCGGTAGTGAATAGAGGAATGGAGGCACCCATCGACACCTGCCAACGTGCGTCACATCAAAGAATTCGGATATGTAACTCCAGGCGCGCGTAGGAGCAATTTCTCCTGCATCTGATGAACAATATGGATCAAGAAATCCTTATTCCTGCATCACACACTTCTTATTCCCAGAATCATCTCTCCCTTATTGCGGTAACATATTGGCAATAAGAATAATTATAATTATATAATAATATGAATTGGCAGTAAGGCGTGATTAGTGTTGCTCAAAATCGATCTTTTTCCTGCACTTTGCAAGACCAAGACCGAGGCCGCCTAACTGTTGAAAGACCAAGACCAGGACTGGTAAAAAAAAATCGATTTTTTGAATAAAAATTAGGGCAAAATATTTACTAATACTTGACAATCTCAGTTATTTTTTGTAAATAATTGGTATAACCAATAAACTTTTGCATTTAACTCCTCTAATTTTTCATTCAGACTTAGTTAGGTTTCTCTTATCTAAAAAAATACAATAATATCTGTATAGTAATAAACTAATAAGTAACTGCAAGACTGTTGCGCAATACCAAGACTCGTCTCGGTTTCGCATTTGGGCAACACTAGGCGTGATGTCTAATATAGGTTTTTAAAAAAAATTTAAACTTGCCCGAACAGTGGTTTCGTTCCGTTTCTTTAACTAAAAAATACATGTAAATTACAGTTAAACAATTCGAGCAACGGGTAGTACAATTAAATGAACTCTTTTCTTTTTTTTTTGTTCCTCCTTCCTTGCATTTTAGGTTATACGGGTATTTTTCTCGTGAGGGTGGGGGATTAACGCAAGAGTTAAAAAGTTCTTCCAGTCACCGAAGAGCGAACTCATAATTATTTTTTCCTCTAAACTTCCGTTATCGGGATGCAGGGTAACGCGCGGTGCATTGCACACGCGTCAGCCCGCTCGGCCACCCAGCCACCAGTATGAACGGTTGAAATATTTGTAAAATGGGGGCTGGTCGAGCGTTAGGCGGACAGGGGGTATTCCTCAAGCATAATATAATAAAGATAATCTTGTTACTCCCATAATATATTCAATGTTTCCTTAATATTAAACTATATATTTATAGTAATCAATGATAAAATAAGTCTGTTTCTATTCTTGATAATGTTCCAGTAAACCTTTAACACTATAATAAAGATCTAAATAAATGTTTTAAAGATAAAAGTTTTTATTTAAAAAACTTTTTTTTAAAATAAAATATATTTTAGTGAATAGTAACAAAATTAAAAAAAAAAAAAATGTATGAAATTAAAACCAAAACAAATATGGTAAACTAGCACATTTCTTTATTATGATTTGTGTAACATTTAACAATATTCAGTTAGTATATTTATTTTCTGGATGGCACCTATTAAATAATTTCCTGTACAACAGCAGGTGATGTTGGTCAGGCCAGTTAAAGATGGGGAAAGTTGCCATTAATCTTACTGACGCATTATCCGGCCTTGGGTAGAAAAGTATACTGGACTTTCTTCGGAACCAATGGTAATCAGGTCTTTGTTAGTAGGATACGATTAACATTTATGATTTACAAGCTAAGTTTAAAAAAAAAATCGATTTATCTTAATGTAAAAATGCTCAGGGCAATGTACTAACATAAAAAAAATAGTAATATTCGGATAAACGTTATTAGGAATTTTGTATTGAAGGACTTTTAATATTTGAAAAGCTGCTTTACTTTTTTTCTGTTGGTTTTACATAACTTCTAAATTTTGTTTTGCCTTTTACCACACTTCCTATCTTGGACAGCAGTTTACCAGCTAGCAACACACATTTCTGCAGTATTTTTAGTAGTTCTGTCTTTACGAAAAATAGTTAACTATGTAAAATGGAATAAACTTCTACTTGTTCATTTATTTTTACTTTAGCATAAAAAATAAGTTGAGAACTTCTTCGTTTTGGATTTTGAAGTTCATGTCAATTTATTATTTCCTATGGAGATTTTTTTGTAAGTAATATATTATTATGCATTTTCACATTTTTATCATCTTTCTAAATAATCTTTTTACGCTTATTTGCCTTTAGATCTATTTTAGTAAATAATCACATGCAGCCCTTTTTTACTATTTATTAATTGAACGTTTCGAGGACTTCTTTTGTTTTTTTCACTTATAACTCCTGAACGCTGTATCCAAGCCAAAATATTATTCTTGAAGAAAATAAAGAGCGTTAAATTTTGGGTCAAGTAATAATCGTAATTTGCTTAAGTGGTCGAAAACCTAGAGCAACTAACTATGTATTTATAATAATTTTATCAAAAACTAAGAAGAATTATTGCAGTTTTAAAATGTGAGTCTTAAACGAAAAAAAACAAATTAAAAGTTGCAGGACCTTGTGTAAGAATGATTATATTAATATTTTTTTATTTCGTAAATAATTTTCAAATTTTTATCATATAACCAAAGGAAATTTTACAAGCCGTAGTTGGAAACCTCTGGTGTAAAAAATCAACTAAAATTCTTCTTGAAGGAGGTTGGACGACAGTTCTACATAGCATGGGTAATAAATAGTTAGGACGCAGTCGTTTTAAGATTTTCATTGTTATCGACGTTTTGACCCAAGCATGTAGGTCATCACAAGTGATGGTAAAATGCCCTGATGATGACACACATTTTTGGACTGAAACGTCGGGAAGAATAAAAATCTTAAAATGACTGCGTCCTGACTATTTATCACTCGAAAAATACTTCTATACTCCTTAATAGAGAACCGGAACCAATCGTAGAACAGGTAATAAAAGGTAACCTTAGGGAATAAAGGTAATACGTATCCATATTCCTTTACTCGATAAATACGATAAAATAATATAATTAATATGACCTGCTATTGAAATAATCTAACAAGTTAGAAAGTATTTCGCTAGCGATCTTTCCATATCTGTCACTTGGTCTTAGTTAGATAAGGACGTATAGTAAGAGGAATAGCCCCTTCGATAATTATAGTTCACCGCCCGGACCTCAACATCAATCTTCTATATAACCAAGATACACTATAAACTACGGTATCGATACACATCTATAAATCCTTCTCAATAACTATACTTCCTAACTATACTTATAATGGCTAGTGTCACAAGTGATTGCGGCTTTGCGGATAATGAGTTGGGCAAGGTAAAAAAAAGTATTACACTTTCACAAACCCAAATTACGAATTCCTTAAACTAATATTCGCAACTGGCCGTTAAAGAAATATTATAATTCCTATTTAAAATTATATGCGTACATTTAACGCATCGTAATTTTATTTTAACAAGTTTTCAGGCTATTATAAATCGAAGGCTGCCACTTAGAAAGAAGTAAAGCGAACTTGTCCGAAATCGGGCGCCAATTTTTGTTTTAGGTGAAATAAAAAATATTTCATATTGAATACTTAATAGTTGACCGTTGAATTATTAAGGAAGGAGATGGTCAGGGGTGGCGGTCATAAATAGACTAAATAGTGGCAAAACTATTTTATTAAAATCCAACGTTTCGATCCGACTTTGCATGTCTTCCTCAGGGAGGTATGCTCAGCAAGGAGTTTCATATAGAACTTTCAGTTTTAAGTGAAACTTCTTTTACACATGTCCCGGAAGAAGACCTGCAAAGTCGGGTCGAAACATTGGCTTTTAATAAAATAGTTTTAGCACTATTAAGTCTGTTTCTAACCGCAACCCCGGACCATTTCCTTCCTTAAAAAATATTTCACTCTAATATCCTATTATTTTGATCAGAATTCAGTCAGTGAGTGAATTTTACGAGATTATAATGTTTCGAAATATATTACAAAAACTAATAACGTTAATAAAACGTTTTATCATTATTGGAGAGGGGAGGGGCGAAAAAAGAGTCAAATAAGTAGTTACTTTTATCAAAATACAAAAAAATGGTAAGGCTGTAAATTATATTTGCAATACATAAATAAATCTGGTCAAAATATAATTTTTATTTTAATCAGTGTTGATATGACTAGAACTTTTATTTTTGTTTGTTTTTGAGTTATTTCGGAACGAAAAGTGTTTCCCAGAGAAATTTTCGATTAAAAATTTTACAGAACCTTTATGTTTAGAAATCGTTTACCTAAAACATCTGTTGAAACAATTTATTATGCCATAACTTCTTATTATGAGAATAACCCATACAACGATAACTCATTCAAGACAAGTATATATCTGTAATCTAAGCAAAATTATAAATTAAATAGTTTTTTTTTAAATACATAAATAAACAAAAGTTGAATTTCTACAATAAACTGTTATTTATTACAAAAAAAGGTTTCAGGAACTTGAATTTTAAAACTTTTCTTGTAATAAAAACTTCCACCGAAACTGTAAAATGGAACTTTTAAAAAAAATTATAAAAAAAGCTTCAATCCCGGTAGTATGAATTATATCTATGATATGAATCTGACAACGTACCAAAGATCCTCGACTGATTAATAAAATAATCATTTTATTATTTTTCAAGTCATTCGAATCAAACAAATAAATAATAATCGGATTTAAAGTTAACTTAATGTAATCAGAAATATAATCATATGTGAGAGTTTTTGAAAATTTTATTATTTAAAATGTAACAAAATTGTTTAATATTATTTTTTTTTTTTTAGAATGGAT
This sequence comes from Nezara viridula, assembly GCA_928085145.1. Taxonomy (NCBI): domain Eukaryota; kingdom Metazoa; phylum Arthropoda; class Insecta; order Hemiptera; family Pentatomidae; genus Nezara; species Nezara viridula. Next base: position 104,859,857 of record OV725082.1, read on the forward strand.
TATTTGTTTATCGAGAAATATAACAATCTGTCTCAATAAAGGACATTTATAATCGAGTTCTGAGAGCACATTCACACCATATAATATTATTATTAGTTGAATTACTTAAATAAGGACATTTTTACCATTGGATTATATATTTTACTGAGGTACTGTAGGGTTTTTAAATACAAGAACTAAGTGGGTCATAGTCAGGACGAGTCCACTCGTCTTAGGGTTTGAAGTACCGGTTTCTCGATGTCAGAGAATTTCTCTTTTTCAAAACTTATTGTATTTTCTCTTGAAAAAAAAAAGAAGTAAAGTATGTGTCTTAGAACACACGCTAGAAGTTAAAACATCAACAAGGTGAGATTAATAATATGAATTTTTTAAATATTTTTTTTATCATTGTTGAAATTTAGAACTGAATTAAATGATAAATACAACAAATAAATATGTACAAGTAGCATGGCATGTACAACATGAAGAGAAACTAACTATTATATTTCTATATTAGAATGTCCCGAGGCCATCTTCTTTTCAGACGCCTCGGAGGGTTATCAGGAATAGAAGAGGAAGCAAGGTTAGAAACAAGAATGTTCGGATGGTTCAGAAGTTTATTATGGAAGGACAGGTATCTGGATTCAGCTAAATCGGAAACATATGGTTTCCATTAAGGTTGTTAACATTAAGGTCGTTATGGATGATCTTATTTGTGACAAAGTAAGAAGCATTAAGGATTTTACAAAGGATTTTGGATTGTAGGGATTGGATGGTATAGTAGAGCCCCAAAGCTCGATCCCGTAAGCCCAAATAGGCCTTATTATAGTAATATATATATATATATATATATATATATATATATATATATATATATATATATATATATATACATATTTATATACATATATTTTGTAAATAGTTGGAAGTTTAGAGCGTTAGTCTAGAAATTGCTTCAGTAGTCGAAAACGTGAGGCGGTTTTTAGTCGTTTCAGTCTGGTATGGCGGTTCCAAGTGAGTCGTTTATCCAGGCGGGGTCTTAGGTATCGGATTTGTTCGACAGGGAAAAGTGGGCTATTGTTGAAGGATACTGTAGGACAGGAAGTCATATGTTTATGAATAAGAATAAAAGTAATTTGATGGGATTTATTGGAATGTATTTTAATCCTCCAATTTTGACACCATTTTTCAAGACTTGTGATGTGTGATTGTAGAGTTTGGGATGCAATAGACGGATCGTGTCATCGGCATAATATGAAATATAAATTATAAATAATAATTCATTATACAGAAGATGAAATGGTAAACAATTCCCTCGCTTACAGTATGCAGGTCGTTTTTCTTAGATTCTGGGATATTTTAATACATGCATTCAATAAAACTTGTAATCATTTAGTTTTCGATACTATTTTTTTCCCTTTTCGCCTCTCTAATACGGCTTCGCGTTAAGATAATTTTGAATAGTAGCTCATTACAAAGAGAATGAAATGATGAACACTTTCCTTACTAACAATATTCAGGTACGATTTTTTACTTTTTGAGATATTTTAATACACTTCAATAGTCGACTCGAGCCGATTTTACCCAAGCGTTACACATCGGAAATCTGGAGGCTCAATCTAAACCAATCTCTACAAAAAAAAAATACTAAACGTCCATGAAGAAGTTTTCACTTCAAAAATAAAATATACTAGGATATAGGAATCCAGAAATTAAAAATTGCACCAAAAAACTTCATTTATAAATACGCAAGTTTAAAAATTAAACAATTTTAATTGAAGCAAATGGCTGTTATCTGGTAAAAACTTATAAAGTGCACACAAATTAGAAAAGAAAAACTTCGAAGACATTATTTCCCTGGGAGTGTTGTAGCTAAGTGATTGCTGCCAAGGTTTGCTTCCTAATGTCAAGGACCTGTCATCAACGTTTCCTTGGGAATGTCATTTGAATTCTTTTCTAATTCTACATTAGAGATTTTATTGAACAAATCGTTACATGTTCCATAAACGTAATAGGTATTGTTATAATCAATTCTCAACCACTAAAAACATAGTTATGATAATAACATTTGCCTCTTGAAAAATTTAATGTTAATAGTTAGGTTTCCGCTCTCAACATTCTATTTTTCAACAAGGACTCCGAGTTGTTCAGCAATAGAAAACAAGGAATACTGTTCGGATGCATTTCTGGACATAGCACAGGCATTTGACCGGGTATGGCACTCCGGATTGCTCTTCAAGCTTAAAATTTGTATACCTCAGTTCTTGTACCGTGTCCTCCAATCCTAATTCTCTAACCACTTCTTTTGAATTAGCTGTGAAACAGAATTTTTCAATATCTATCCAGTCAGGACTAAATTTTTTGGCATATAGATAGTATAGCATTGTAGCCCTTGGTACAGACTCCTTTTTATCAAATTAATATCATCTACCTGAAACTTCATAAATAGCTCCATCTCATCGTAACCTACAACTATTTTACTAACGAAAATTTTCATAACTGGGACGTTTCAATCTGAAGATCGGCCAACTTCTATTTAATTAGGTACTAAAATCTCGTAAATGCCCATTTGCTTTCCACTTGAATATTAAAGATAATTTGAGCATGAAATCGAGAAAAAAGATTGCTTTAAAAAATATTGGGCATTTGCCATAACCTACACACTCAACTTGTGAAAATGACGAGGTTACATAGGTTAAACGGCCAATATTTTTGTAGGCCACCTTTTTTCTCGACTTTGCGATCAAATTATCTTACGATCCAAGAGGAAAACAAATGGGTACCTAATTAAACAGAGAACGTTTGCCGATCTCTAGGTTGAAAACGCCCCAATTCCAAGAGTTTTCGTAAATAAAATAGTTGCAGGTTACGATGAGACGAAGCTATTTACGAAGTTTCAGGCGGATGTTAATAAATTTATAAAAAGTGGTTAGTACCACAGACTATTAGAAAGTGTAGAAATAAAAACTCAACAGAAGTTGTAATTTTATTATAAAATCATCCATAACGACCTTAATGTTCCTTATGTTTCTGACCTAGCCCAATCCAGATACCTATCCTTCCATAACAAACTTCAGAACCATCCAAACCCTCTCGCTTCTAACCTTGCTTCCTCTTCGATCCCTGACAACCCTCAGAGGCGTCTGAAAAGAAGACGGCCTCGAGATCTCCTTTTGTAAATACATTTTTAGAGTGCTACCAGTGGGTGATTTCTCAACAAGTGATTTCATGCTATTTTATTCCTTTGTTCACATTTCTGAATGTATTTTTACTTGTAATACAGTTGCAAATATCATCAATAAAAAAAAAATTAAAATAAAAAATTTTGAAAATTGGTGTAAAATTGGCTGATAATAAATAAACTTGAAAATTTTATTCTATTTTTTTTAATACAAATCATTTATTTATTTTTTTTTTTTTTGCAGATTTAATAATAATACTCTTTAATCATTATCAATAAGAATAATATAGCATTAAATTTTGTTTAACCACTTTATTTTGGGATCATGTGAATACAAATCTTTTTTATTTCACAATTTAATTCATTTATAAAATTTTCGGTACGAGACCACGTGATGTTTTGGGGCTGATAGTACCATTTTCAGAACAGTTCACTGCCACATCGTTTTCTAACAGTTATATTTATAATGTAACATTATATATGTATATGTATATATTACGATCGTACTCTCTTGAGTTAGAGGATTGCGTTACGATTCACCTCAATTATATTCAAGGATCAAAATTACATCTATTTATCCTTATTTCAATTTACATTTAATTCTCCTAAAAAAATTATAATGCTAAAAAGATCGTAACAACTATGTTTTTAATATTCTAATTAAATAATAAACCAGGAAAATAAAATTCACTTACTCCCAAAAATATTTAAACTTATTCTCCCAATCATATAATCAGTTTTAGAAATTTTAAAAACATTTTATTGGTTTGTTCAATCCAAAAAATAAGTGTGATTTTTTTTTTCTCTCTCTGTACCTTTCTCTATCTTCCACCTTGTTCTATAACTAGCATGAAGGGGTATCAATCCAGCGCTGGCAAGCACCACGGTCCTCGCTGGGTCTCTTCATTTGTTGGAGAGTTTTTTCTCCAATCTTTTGGATATATTCATCATATAAAATTCCAGGCCTTACGCGTGGCTTTCATCAGGTCGAATTTCTGGGTTCTCGGTCCTCGCTCATTCGACAAACATGACCGAACCACTTGAGCTGTCTTTTTCAAGTGTGGATTTTAGTGTAGGAAATTTTAGCTCCTCCCTAATCCTTTCATTCTCACGTGGCCTATTCTGGTTTTTACTGCGATCCTACGTAAGTACCTGATTTCAACTCCTATGATTCTGCTTGTCGACCATGGTATAGCTCTCGTTAAGAATAAGGAGGTATACTGACTTATAGATTTGAAGCTTGGTTTTGTGCCCCACATCTCGATAGCCAAAATACTATAATAGTTTTGGTTGGCTTAAGTAATTCTATTTGCTATTTCTCAATTTATTTAGTTCTGTCTATTCATGCCTAAGTAATTAAAGTTCTGAACAACTTTAAAAACCTCATCATAATCTCCCTCCTCCCCATCTCGGGAAATAAGCAGCATCTTACTCTTAGCAGTATTAATTGAGTATCCCTTAAGTGTAATTTAAGAAGTGAAAATCATTATTATTATTATCTCAGATGAAGATCAATATTGGTAAAAAACTAACTCTATTAATTTTCTTGTTGGATATACAAACTCACATAAAAACTTCCAGTTATTTTTAAAAGTTTAAAAATTTTATAAATTGTTCTAGGAGGTTTCAGGTGTTAGATAGACGAGAAAGATACAGATACCCTTTAAAAATAGATGACTCAAGAATCCTGTCCTTTGAATTGAATGACATGCTGTCACTAAAGGTTAACGGGTTCAAGATATAATTAAAGGAAGACAGATCTATGAAATACCAATAGATCGAAATTTATTCAAATTTAATACAAAAATGCTGATAAATCTACAATTAAAGAATGTCGAAATATAACTTTTTATCATATTAAAGCCATAATTGTCAAAAGTCACATTAAAAGCATTTCCAGATTTTTAATGATTTTGTATCATGGGTAAAGAAAATTATATTGGTTTGATAATTGGCCCTCAAAACATATCAAACAGTTTAAAAAGCATATGTTAAAAACACAAATCTAAAAAAATCTGATGCGGATCACACAACTTTCACTTATCACCCTCTTCTAAGCAGAAATAAGTATTTTCAGACAAAGGGGAAAGTAAAAATTAAAGAAGCTATATTTATTTATATTTCATTATGGGTATTTTTATTGGTATAAATACCCTAATATATACAAATTTTAAAATTTATATCGCTGGAATTTACACAATTATATATTAAATAATACCAACAATAGCATTTATGAAAACCGCATTTGTATATTTATAGAATATCGTCAGAATCCGTATTATATTAAGCGTGTTCTAATCTTTCGGGCGAGCTCCGATGCGCTCGTATTTCTTTGGTTCCCCAATTACAACGATTCTCCGTTACGATCTCTTATTTCTCCTTCAGTTAGTTATAAAAAATTTTTACATTGTATATTTAACTTTTTTTTATATTAGAAATTAATGTGAAATGGTCAATTGATTCAAATAAAAAAAAATTAAAGGTACTTTAGAGGAAGCTGATATTGAAAATTAGCCATTTAAGCCCTGTTAGAGAACACCAGTCAGAATAAAAACTATATTTTATTTAAAACTGCTTAATTTTACTTTGATATAATGAATAAAAAACCATTTGTACATATGTAAGTACTTATTTGCATAATAAAGGCTATTTCATTTCATTTCATTTCATTTCATTTCATAATGAATTTAATCAAAACCGTTACAGCCGTTTTCGAGAAAATTGGAAAAATGTGATTAGACCATGATATAAAGTGCCAGTCCCAGTAAGCTGATTTTGACGAAAACGTTGCTATAACATCTCTAGCATATAAAAACGTTAAATATGAAATTTCACTTTCGTACGACTTTTCGCTTTTGAGCTAGACTGTTAACACAGACACACACACACACAGACCATTTTGCGGGACTTTGTTATTTGGACTCAGGGGATCTCAAAACGTGTATTTCCGTTGAAAACTAAGATTCGAAAATTTTCACGATCGCAATACTTTCCTTTACTATCTATATATTTGAAAGTAGAAAAAATAATAATATCAAATCTCTGATAATGTAATCGTTCAAATACAAGTGTTAAGATACTTGATTTCATATAGTTTTTAAATTAAAAAAAGAAATAAATATATATATATATATATATATATATATATATATATATATATATATATATATATAAAATCATGATTATTTGGTCGTTTTTTTTTTAATTTAATAAAATCACTATGATAACTAATAAGGATAACTATGATAATTAAAAGAAAAAGAAATATAGCGTTAACAGATGTAATTTCAGGGTGATAATATCGTGAGAAATTTCACCTTCATGTTACAGAACACGAATACCTAGAGTTAATCTAAAACACTTGAACATAATTCTCATGAGCTTATGCAACAGTTACATAATTAACACTCCAGATGCTGAACTGTCTATTAAACGATCGAACGTTACATTAGTTTCTAAGAAACTATAGCAATTCCTCTGGAAATTATATATATGTTCTATAAAAAGAGAATATAGGACTACACTATTAAATGCCTGGAATACTTAGATAATAAACATTGCGAGCTGCAAATGCTTTTAATACTTTCTAAAACACTACATGAAAAACAAATTGATTAACTATCACGATCAAGTTTCTTTAAAGAAATAATTTATAATCGGAATAAATTATAGAGTTTGTTTAAGCACTGCAATAACAAACGCAAACTAGTTTACGTTAAAAAGGAATCCAGGCAAATTCAAACCTTTCTACAGTTTCTATTAATCTGACTTATTTTAATGCCGTCGATGTTTTCAAGGTGTATTTTATTGAATGGAATGGGAGCGGCGATGTGAACATTTTAAATCGGAAAATTCCAGTTTACTTTCTCCGATGACTTGAACAAATTTATTTCTATGTAATGCCATTTCAAGTACTGTTTATTTTCTGGTTTTACTCCACTTGTATAACTGTCAGAGGGAAAACACAAATTCAATTTCACAAGCTGATAATTCATAAATAATTCAAGCATATAGCAAGATTAAAACATTAAGATATACAATATTCTATATCCACCTTATATGTTACTACTCACAACTCACAATTACGTTAGTGAAAACTGCAAGAAGACCAATGTACTCACCTGAAAAAAAATAATATTATTAGGAATTAATTAAAATTAAATTAGTTTACGTAAATAAATAATATTACAATATTTTTCCTAATCGAATAAAGTAGTACGTGCCATATTTCGAAATTATTTTTAAAATAAAATTAGAACAATTTTAACTTAATAATTTTATTTCTTTAGTAAATTGGTATGAAAAAAAATTATTAAATAATTATCATTGAAAATAAAATAATGAGTAGCCAATTCATTATTTTTTAAAATTTTAAATTAAACTTATAAATTACCTTGATTAACTGCGGTCTTTAATTCGTTTTAATCTATAGATTTTTTTTTTTCCATCGGACAACTATTTTATTTCATTTTTATTTCCTAAAAGAGTTTTCCTGAGATAAGAGAAAATTTATTTTTTTTGGCAACGAAAAAACATTATTCTAAAAGTCTAAGCAAAATCCTTTTAAAAATAATTACAAAACATAATATTCAAAGTTATGATTTACTTTAGAGATCATAGACATAACAGCCCAGTGAAAACTGAGATCTTAACATAGAGTACGAGACTTCGATAAAAAAGAAAAAATTATTTGAAAACATTGTAAATATTAATAATATATTTTCTCCTCAATACATGCTCATAGGTCGAATTTACCAAATAAACATTCGTAATTTATAATGTTTTCTTTACTATTAGAACGTTTCAGGCATACTTAAAAAATATTATAGGTCCTAGAGCTCCATAATTTAAATACGTAAAAGTAACTATGACTTTTAGGAAATCTAAACGCGGTTGCACAGCTGGAATCACAAAAATGTGTATTTTTCACTTCCGCGATGTGTTTTACTGCGTTTTTTTTATCCATAGATGATTTGTTTTTTAATTTGGTTAAATTTAAAAGTTGATCATACAGAATTATAATACCATAACGTCATTATGGCTTTGCAACCAACAAGGATACATATTTTAGACAACGCACACTGTTTGTTTTATGAAATAAAATAAGAGTTATATCTCTGAAACTGCGCAGGAATTTGTATAAACATATATATATATATATATATATATATATATATATAATATATATATATATATATATATATATATATATATATCATAAACATATAAATATTTTTGTTATAAAGTAATGTTAATTTTAAAACTATACACATTTCTCAAAGTTATTATGGTTTAATATTCTCATTTTTAAAATGTTTATTTTATTTTTTTTTTTTAGTAGCATAATGTATTTTTATTTTTCTCAATGTTTATACTTTACAAATATCATTTTATTTACTGAAATTTTTAATAAATCGTTTATAATATTTTTATATCTAAACATTATTTTTACTGAATATTCCTTAAGATAATTATATTCGATCCCCGTATCTGATAACACAATATTCTAGATAACACTATTTAAAATTTCTTACACTCTAGAAACAACAAAATACCGAAAAAATGCCGACATCTAAAGAATATTGAAACAACGTTTATAACTGTGCGTAATGAAGCTTCACTAATTACCCACTTATAGAAACAAGACCGCGCAATGAGTTGCAGTTACATAATACAGTATAGGCAATGCATACACTAGTTTGCAATTTGTAGAAAGTGGGTGTTTCACAAGCGGAAGTTTTTACGGTTTAGCCCTATGATGTTTGTTGCATTTAAAAAATATTGTAATATGTCGACAGGCACACTGCAAAAGTCTGAAAGGAAAATTTCTTTAGAAAATTTTGAGATTTTCTGATTAATCTTGTTCTGGAGCATAATCTAATCATACAAAATGGAATCTACGATGATTCATTTCTTCTCTATAGCATTTTGTTAAAGGTTATAGAGATCGTGCCGTTACCGAAAAAAACGTAATGGAATGCTTAATGAAAGATGGTCATCTAAATATATAATCTATAATGTGGTTAGCGCAATGGCTACAATATCAATTAACTTTATTAATAGTTTAAAATTAATTTTTCTCATACGCTAAGTATTCTTTTTTAAATTTCTAATAAGTGGCGGGGATCTTCCAGCCCGGTGCCTCTGGACAAATGCTCGCGTTCTCCTGTCCTGAGGCCGGCACAGCTTACCAAGGAACTAGAAGAATCAAAGAAGAGAATGGTAAGTAGTAAGATAATATTGAACGGCTTTCGAAACCTCCTGGCAACTGCAGAATGAACTTGACTAGAAAAAAGCTACAATGCCGCCGAATTCCAGAAAACGATATATAGAAAAATGATATTATATACTAGCAAATTTAACACGACACGAAAAAAGAACACTAGTTTCATCGTTTCAAAGCAAAGCATCTTCGAAATCGCAAAAAGCTATGAAACGAAGAGACCTACACATCAGGAGGTAAAATGGAACGTACTGGATCAAACCTTATCCATATGAAGTCGAGTACGTTAAAAACAAAGATTTCATAGACTACTCCAAAATGGGTGATCAAATATTCGTTTTACAGTCAAATGTTTTACAGATTTTCATTTGAAGTATCGTTTCTCAACATTTTGGAAACTGACTTGATTCCTGTCATGTTTTGATCATTATTATCAAAGCAATGGGTGTTACTACAATAAATTTGATTGATTAATACCTAATTAATACCTGTTTTTCAAAGTAACTAAAAAACTATAAGCTAGAAGTAATGATCCTAAAAGATTATTTGGCAGAAATACGAACAAAAATTTACTTAGAGCATTACTTCTTTATCTTAGGTCTGCAAACAAAAAATTGAACCGTAAGTACAATGTTCATAGAACAAAAATTACGCAGTATTTTTTTCGTCTCACGTAAATATTTTGTTCTTAAGGGCTTTTGCAGTGTAGCTGTCGATATACCGTGTTCCTAAAAAGTATTAATGTACGGGATAATCGAATCCTAGAATTCATAATTTAGTCAGTTATGAATATTCTGTTTAACATAGCGTGATTTAAGCAAGTCTTAACTTGTGAATTCTTGAGAATACTTAAGGAACAAATTCTTATATTCGCTTTCCTTGATAATAATAATCAAGGAATATCATATATAATTTTAAATAAAAATTATTATAAGTGGGAAAAGATAAGAATAATCGTGAAAACGCCTTACATAGAAGTGTAATAAAATCACGTTTTTGTTTAAACGACTATAATGTAGACTGCTACCTTCCGATTTCAGATTCTCGACTTTAGTAGAAAGTTTATTTTCTGTACTATCAGGCGTGAATCGACCCTTGGGTCGTTATATACCCCTGGGCTAAATCAAGAGCTCGGCTGCGGCTGCTGACCCTTCAAAGATATGGAACGTTGAGGTTTGAACATAATTTCTGAAGAAGATCATCCTCTGTAATATAACCGTTGTCCAATGAAAACTTCTGTCTCCTTGAGGATTCATATGTTATAGTGTTTAGATTCTAAATATGTATTTTGTTTTTATTCCTTTATTGACTTTACGTCCAGGTGTATCTGTAACTGTCGTTATTATTTCGTTTTTAATTTTTTTTTCCGACTCTCCAACTCGACGTCACATCAAAAAATACAATTTCGAAAGTTTTCGAAAAGTTTAATGTTTTACAGCATGTAAGTCGGAATTTTAGTTTTTGAAATATTTTCAAATGATAAAATTAGGTGACTCGATCTGACTTTACCGAATGAGCGTTACATATCAGATCCTGACGGCTCAATGTCATTCGATACACACAAATTAAAGCATTAAACATACATAAAGAAGTGTTCACTTCAAAAACAAAATTAGTGATAACAATAATTGTCATGAAAATTCAAATATAATCAGGGCGAAGGTCCCGGCTTCTTTTGTGAAGGATTTAAAAACACTTTTATATCTTTTATATAAAAAATAAAATTACTAGTTTATTAGATTTAAAGAACCAAGTATTTCGCACGGTATATTTTTTTAAATACTTAAAAGTAATTATATATATATCGTTCTATTATAACATAAAAAGGTACTCTTAGCACAACAAATGTATGAAACACATAAAGAAAAAACACTCTATTTTGTTATTATGAAGATTCTGTTTATTATTCAAAGGTAATATGAGAATACGGTGAAAAAAACAAACAATGTTTTTGAAATATGTTTTATTAATCTTGTGCACCATTGAATCCACGGGATTTCATCGGCATACACCTGTTAACAACAGACACAACTATTTCTATCCTCGTCTCTTTTATTTCATCATTTGCTTTGGTATTTATGAAACCAGCGCAGAACTCCAGTAATTCCTTAAACGTGCGATGCGGCAAGCTCCTTAGACCTCACTTGCTGAAGAAGCGGCTGGCAAGATCCCCTGGTAGTGGTTACGTAAAGATGGTCAGGACTTTCTCTAGGCAAATGGACACGTTGCGTAAGCCAGAGGTCACCTGGAGTCCGGCACGGGGTATAAGGCCCGCCTAGTTTGTATTCCGGGGTTTGGGTACTACGCCTTTCCATATGCACTGTTTTTGATAAAGTGTTGAATAATCTATTCGCCTACTGCATAATTATTTATTGATACTTTCATTCAGGGGTGCCCATTCTCTCCAAGGTCGATTGCGCAAGAACCTATCCCCTATACCTCCCAAGATATTTTATTTCTCACCTTTTCTTAAAAACAGATCAGCTAAGGTTTAATTAGAAAAATCGTAGATCATATACAATTACACTTGCTACGGTATATTCCATATTTTCTCCCCTTCTCTTAGTCTGAAAATTCATAATCCCATCGAAATTTGAACCCGTCAAAAATTCAAAAACACGTTGAAATATGCCTCCTCAAAAATTTTGAGTTCATTTTATCAAAATCATAGTTGCCGACTACAAGAGACACGCGGGGCTTCCCTAATACTGCCGTGGTGGGTGCTCAGCCCCTTAAACAAATTGCTACAGTAAGCACTTCATGAACAAATCGTCGTGTACATTATAAATGACTGTATCTATCTACTAACAGGTATAATGGAATTTGTTTATTGATGTCATATTTTAGATTCATAAACTCACCTAAATTGTAAAAGGAATCATCTATTAAAATATTGTACTGTTTTATTTTAAAGTATTTTGATTTACTTAACACTTTTTTGTCATCAGGAAGGGCTTGAAACAACTCAATACCTGCCTGTGATAGTAATTTTTCATGTAAACATACGTTATATTATATAATATATAGAGTATATTTACATATAGGGCAACCCTAAATTTATTATATAGGACATATTACATAATATAGGTTATATTTTAAACCATATTCCCACCCTCCCAGGCACCCTCCCACCCCATGATCATATAGTTTGGCCCCCTCCACAATGGTTTTCATAAGTCGGCACCAATGACCCAAATAATATTAAAAATAGATCTCAGCTATTTTTTAAAAATTTACAGAAGAGGTGAGCTTTAAAATTTAAACTACTACACGAAATGATATTTATCACAAAAAAATAAATAGTATTCATAAAATAATAAAATTGAAGAGAATGAATCATTTCCTGGGTGTTTAAAAAAGATCATGACTGTTATATGAACCTTGAAAGTGAATCCTTCCATCATTGACTTTAGAGTTAGTTCAACTATAATTTTTATTTTAGCATCAAATCTGTCAGAACCAACAAATATAAAAAAAAAAATCGACCATTATGGAGGGTATAAATCAGAGTTTAAATAGAAGTTTTTAACTCAGAGTAACGATATTAAATTTTTACCGGTTTATCTACCGAATAATTTTATTAATAAGGTGGATAATAATGGATACTAATATCTAATAATATATTCAACTAAATTTCATATTGAAGATATAATATATTTTAATAAGACAAAGTATAATTGTAAGTGATGGTATAATTTTAGAGAGAAATGTTTATTTCTATTTTAACAACATTGTATAGTATGCATATGTTTTAGTTGTTGTTTTGATTAGTTTAGTTCTTTTGTTTATATAAATTTACTTTTATTATTATTAGTTTCTGTATTATTTATTTTTATTTATTGTAAATAAAGTGTGAATGTGCTCTCTGAGTACTATTATAAATGTCCTTAATTGTGACAGATTGTAATATTTTTGAATAAAAAAAAATTAACAAAATTTCTTTTTTAACTTCGAGGATCTTCGTACCAATACAGCCCATAAAGGATTTTAGGGTAAATACTTCGTAAGGAAGTAGGCAACTTCAAGGTCAGGATTGTGTAAGGAGGTAATTTGATCGAGATAACACACATCCCCCAGATTTTATCCCTTAATTAGTTATTTAAAAGTACATACTTTATAGAACTTAGGAAGCCCCAGGAAGGTCTCCCGACCCCAAGGTCGAATTGGTGTAACAGAATAAATAATTATCAGCCGCAACTTCATTCGAACCTGGAGGATCGATAATAGGAGCACGGTGCCTTCCATAATCCCTCTTCACAATCTCTCAGTTCATTTAAAAATATAATTAATTGTTTACCCCAGGTAAGACACCAAATTAAAAACGCTATTCAATTTTATATTAAATTTCTAATTTCTTAAATAATTTGGATATTCTGATCTAAAGTATTTAAAAATCAAAACTAGAAATCACCACGAGCATTTATCGGTTTCTCCTTCTTCGATCTTCCTTCAAACTATTGACTTGAAACTGTGTACTTGACGATCTTCCTAAGACCCACAAAACCACAGTAGAGCTTGGTTCCTAAGTTGTCCTCCAGCTTAAGGCATTTCTAAAGGAAGTCCGTTAAAATGTCAAAAATAAAATGTATTGAGAAATGTTTCTTTCACTCACATTGGAAGAAAACATAAAAATACCTTTTTTTTTACAAAACTGAAAATAGTTATAACATTTTGAAGGATCCATTACTACAATAAACGAACCCGTTCCTTTTCGTATCACTAATTTGCCATATCACGATAAAAAATTCCAGCTCTGTTTTATGACTCTGAGGTTCCTTATCTAAAATAGTGCTTGAAAAGTGAAAGGGTCGTAAATCTGAATGCTATCGAAAATATTCGATAGTAAAAGCCTATATTTTTGGATAATATGCAAGATCGAAGTTGCACTAAAAAAAGTGAAAGTTTTATTAGTAAATGTAGGGATAGTCTGCAACATGAAGAGAATGAGGCAGCTTTTAGTGGTTACTCACCTAGCATCAATTTATGAATGAACTTGATATAAGATTCTTTCAGTCTTGAGTTGCTTACTCAACTAGTTTGATGATAGTTATGATTTACATTAAAACAAAAAAATTGATACTGTTTAGAACATAGATAGCGCCACATTTTACAATATCATATCCAACATATTATAAAATCATGTAATATAGTTTCGTTTCGTTACGTAAAGGCAAAGTTATATGTTCAGTTCAAGATTATCCGAATGGCTATTCGGCAGAGGTTATTATAAAGCTCTTCCCTGAACTGGGGGGATGACCAAAGGGGCTTTAACACGAAAACATTTACGCAATACGCATTCCTAACGGGCTTCAAATGTGAACCACGGTGAGGCTGGAAAGTGGTCAGACTGGGCCGGGCGCTGTGTAGCTACTACGTTCTCCAACTTCTGACAGATTCCGTTTCTCCTTAATGCAAGGACCCCAACATATGGTCTTGCCCTTCTTCGGAATCATTTATACATCACTAGTAAAGTCAATTTTTTATAGCATTGTAGTGCAAAACATAATAATCATACATCCTTAGATATTGAAAGCTCCTAAAATCATGTGCTTATAGTCCGTGGTACAGACTCTTTTTTATCAAATCGTTAACATCCACCAGAAACTTCGTGAATAGCTTCATTTCATCGTAACCTACAACTATTTTATTTGTGTTTCTAATCTGGAGGTCGGCAAACTTTGTCTATTTAATTAGGTACTAAAAACTTATACCCATTTGCCTTCCACTTGGATCATAAGATAATTTGATCACAAAATCGAGAATAAAGGTGGTCAAAAAAATATTTGACCGTTTGGCCTCTAAAACCTCGTTATTTTGACATATTGCGGGTATAGGTCACGCCAAACGACTCAATATTTTTGAATGTCAATTTTTCTCGAGTTTGTGTTCAGATTATCTTAGGATTCTAGTGGAAGGAAATGGGTATTTACGAGTTTTTAGTACCTAAATAAATAAACAAAGTTTGATGATCTCGAGATTGAAAACGCACCAATTTCGAGAATGTTCGTAAATAAAATATTTGCAGGTTATAATCAGATGAAGCTATTTACGAAGTTTCAGGCGGATGTTAATAATTTGACAAAAAGGGGTCTGGACCACGGCCTATTAAAAGCGGATCATACAATCTTCAGCTCGTTTCTCTCATTAAAATATGTATTATTAATTAAACTAATTTTATTTGTATACATTTCAGATATTATTATTATACTCTTATTATAAATTACCCCAATTTTATTATTACTATTTGTTGATTGACCTTAGGGTCAAGAGACCCTCCTTAGGTATACCGTGTCTCCCAGAAAGTGGGTACCCTCAAATAATAAATTTATGAAGGGAAAAATATGACGGTTTAGCGTGATACCATTCCTACCAACTACTGAATCCAAGACCCTTTTATAGGATTAAGTCAGACATCCTGTCTTTAATTATTATTTTTTTCAGTATTTAACACTTTTTTTTGTTATTAATACCCTTTATGAAAGTATTAGATATAATTTGAAATTTTAATATTCAAAAAAGTAAATAAATTATAAAAATAAAAGAGGGGATTCCTGGATAAAAATAGAGGAAAAAGACTTAAATTTTATTGTTCTTATAGCTTTTATAGTTCTAATAAATTGCAATCCTAATGAAAAACAAGACAGGAAGAGGAAAATAAATAACAGTAAATTAATTATGGTTAAAATTTCGCAGAAAGTTGGTAAAAAAAACAAACATGAATATCTAAAATGGCAATAAAGAAGCTGGTAATAATTCAGCTATTAGAGTTTTATTTTTACTGTTGATGTGAGATGTACTACCCAAGGACTTTAATTACGTTTTTTTTTTTCCTGTTACTAATTGATTTTTATCTAGCTGTGACATTTTTATTGATTTCGTCTAACAATTGTCAACCATGAATTAAATTAATACCGTTTAAGTTTTCGTTAATGTTAAATATTTTCAAGAAATTAAAATTGGATGTTAAAGTTTGTGATTATTTATTTTTAGGTTATTTTATTCTTATTTATTGTAGATATATTATTTTTCTGAATAATTTATTTTATTTATTGTACATAGAATGTGAACGTGATCTCTGAGCACTATTATAAATGTCCTTTGAGACAGATTGTAATATTTTTCAATCAATAAGTTAAAGATAAAAAAAAAGTGTGTGTATTTATTTAATTACTTATTTTATATAATCACCAAATATAATGCATTTTATAATGTTTGATATTATATATTTTTAATTCTTACAAGGCTGATTCTTATTCTATTAATTCCTGATTTTACAATTAATAATATGAATTCATAAAAAATAATCAATTCAATAACTCCGCAATGAAATTCGGAAAGTAACCGCAGAAATAGAGAAAAATACCTGCTTTCACTGTGTCTGTAACTGAAAGAAAACCGTTCTTTTCATCTATTGACCGGTTTCCAAGGAATCCTTTCCTTTCGTCTTTGTAGTAACTGTTTTTATTGTTGAAAAAAAATTGTTTACTCGACAAATAGAAAACACAAAAACAACTAACCCTTACTGAAAGTACAGCGACAAGACTATATACTACAAGATTCATGCTTAAGATTTTTTTTTTTTTTGGTTTCCGTATCAACTCAACTTACCGCGAACAGCGTACGCACAGAAAATAATATTTATTTTTATATTCATAATTAAATACAAATTTTTAATATTATTTTGTACCCATTATCATTCGATTTATTCCAGTTTTAAATTGAAACGCACTTATATCGGCGATATAATTAAACAAATAATATCTAATGTCTATAAAGAAAAATAAATACATAGTCCTGATGCTTGACTAAAGTGAATAATTAAAGAGAAGTTGGTTGGGGTGTTCAGTCAAAAATAAACAAATTAAATATAAATATAATTTATTTATATTTGACTGAAAACCCCAACCAACTTATCTTCAATGGGTAAATAAATAAATATTTATATATATGGTAAATGAGTAGTTATGGACACTCGGCCTGTCATGAACACCCTTGATTTGTATTGTCAACAATAAGAATCAGGTAAACTTGAAATAGAAAAGTTATGTATATTATTGTGTCCCATTATTACTCCAACCACGATCCTTTTTTCCCCTTCTTTATTCCTTGTCTACAGCTCACGATAGTGACTAGTGTTACAAAACTCAACATATATATATATATATATATATATATATATATATATATATATATATATTGTTGGGAAAACACCAATTTTTTAATAGCAGCCTTTTTATGAAATTGGGTTATTAAGAGTATTGCTCCGGACAGATAAATTTTATAACTTTGAAGCTATAAACACATTCTACGTAGTTTTTTTTAAATTATTCATAGTTAATTAATTTTATTTAAACGATTTTTATTTATTAGAGTGTAAATGTGATCTGTGAACACTATTATAAATGTCCTTGAGACAGATTGTAATATTTTTCAATAAATAAAATAGTATAATAATTAGAAAAATTACAAAATATTGCATTTTTACTACTGAATATTTTAGTATAATCCAAAGTTTAATCAGTTAATGATGTGAGTTATTGTACAACGATTTTTAAAAACATATATTGGTTAATTATTTTAAGTAATGAACCATTGTTATCGATTAAAAAAATTAAAATCATAACCCCCTCTCAAAGTTTGAGGTTTTACGTCACAGAATACGTAGAATTCAAAAAATGAATATAAATATTTTTGTCCCTCCGCAGCTCGCCGTCCGCGCATTTTCTCCGAAACTACTGGACAGTTTTTTTTTCGAATTTGGATTTAAAGTCAGATATATATATATATAAAATAAATTGTACCATTTCAACAAAAAAAAAAAAAAAAAAAAAGAGTCACTAAAGAAACCACATCGCATTATTATGTAAGTAAATCCTTCGAAGACACCAACCTTGACCGGGTAGTTATCATTCACTCAAAAAGGAGAAACTTCTTCTCTTAAGCGTGCAACCAAATAATCGTGGGAAAAGAGAAATTTTTTGTCTATAAATAAAAAGATAGGAAATGGGCAATCTCTAACATTCACAAAATAGCGGAAATCAATTTCGTGTTGTAAATACACAATTAGCAAACCTTTTAATTTTTGTTTTAGCCAACATAAAAAAGATTCCAATGGAGTTTTACAAAACCAACCATCTTGTACACCTATTCATTGTTATGAATCGGAACGATTTTAGATTTCGAAATTTTCAAAATAACGTTCTATGTGTAGGTAAGGTCAAATAATTGCCCGTACAAAATCGGAAATGTACCTTACAAAAGTGAACAAAAAATAACAGAAGCTATCCAGGGTTGCAAATAATTTTACCATTGCCAAACTACAGGGAGAAAAAAAGAAGGATTTTATTATTGTTTGTTGCAGGTATATAAAAACAGGTATATAAAAAAACATAACTGGTAAACAAACAGTCACGACAAATGTATAGGTTTTAAATCTACAAAGTGCTTTCGGTGATTTTTTTTTTTTTTTTAGTAGAAAATAATTTATGCTCACAATGAGCAATAATAAAATCCTTCTGTCATTTTCAAAAAGTTGAGAAAAAACAAATTTTCTGTAACATAGCTTCAATTTTAACAAATTCTAATGACTTTTTATCATGATTCAACTTGAACATTCTTAAATAAAATCACCAGAAACAGTTTGAGTTGAACCTATAAAACGACTTATTCTCCACTTTCTGAAAATTACAGATGTTCATCTTTGATATAAAGCCACTCACATATACTAGCGGATTTAAATTTATGAAAATTAAGAGTTACATATATTTTTTTTCACCAGTCTGATCCGTTAAATGTATGCGCTCAAATATATTATGCATCTATATTACTGTTGTTATTTCCAGAAATGTTATGCAAAACTGAAAAACTTTTTTTTCATATTTTCTCCTTTAATTAATAATCAAATTACTATACACTTTATTTTTTAACATGTTTTATTGTCATAAAGAGCCAGACATAGTTAATTATTTAAACGAAACAATTTAAAGAATATAGAGAATACAATTTGAAAATCCTCCATTTAAGTGCCGTCAGACTAATAACGATAAAACTTTATGAAAATATGTTAAATCAATTAAATAAAGTATAATTATCGGTTAGCCTATTTTAATGATAAATTTTTATTAACACTTCAGGCCTATAAATACCTCAAATGCTTAATTTTAGTTTTGTACGATTAATCGTTTTAAAATTAGAAAGTAAGAGACGTACACTCAAATCTTCTTTTTTTCGAGACTAGGTTTTTTGTACTCAAGGCAATACTTCTTTCAAATTTGATTTTTTTCAATTATTTATCACTGACAACAATGTGACGGTTAGTTATTTTATATAAATAGTTGTAATGTGACTTGTGGGGTATGTTGAACGAGAAATATATAATGAAAGGTTATTCATGTACATTCATTGAAGAACTTGAATACCCATTTATGTTCAAAAAGTAATGAATGTAACTAAAATCTACACCATAATATTTCTGTCATAGAAATATTTAAAATGGTGATTTTACTAAACTTAAAACTTTTTCTAATGGGTATAATTATCTGATGAAACACACACACACACACACACATAAAGATATATTTATAATTTATTTTCTAATAATACATTTCATGACAAAAAAGTACATCTGTCAGAAATTTTCGAGTGGCTGTATTACTATTATTAATGCTTTAATGTGTAGTAAACACAATTTAACTTTGGGGAATACAAAACATTATACGACTTAACAGAAATTTTCGGGCGGCTGTAACATATCGTTACTAAACTTTTAAAAAAATAATACATAAAATTAAAAAAAAAAAACACATTAACCATACACTCCACTCCTTGTTTAAGGTACAAACAACAAATGATTTTTTCCTGAAACGACTGTTTCATAATGATAAAAAAAAAACTAGCTATATAAAATGCAATTGGATTAACTAGTATAATTCTAAATGTTGATTTTATTCCAATAAATATAACATTGAAGCCTTTAAGCCCTTTTTAGTTTTGAGTTATGACAGTATTGCATCAAGGAAGCAAAAGATACATTAAGGAACACACACATATTCGTGAGAATGATAAGAAAAGTTGGTAAAGAAACGTTGGTATAATACAATGTACGATACAGCACCATATCTGATAATTCGGTCGATTAATTTATTTAATACTCGAACAGGATACTGAATCCGTTGTTGGGAAGTCGTACTTGACATTTGAGTCGAGCATCTACATACAATGGCAAGCTGCAAATGGAGCAGGCGTTGCAAAAGAGCGGACGAGAGCGAACTAATTGTCAACTGGGAGAGTTGCATCAGATGGTAATAACTATTTACTGCGTGTCACAGCTCATAAAGTTACTAAACCCTCGAATGATATCCTTTGTAGCCGTGAATGAATGCTCCCGGGTATGTATTATTTATGAATGGGTGACGGAGCTGTGATGGATTGCCTGGGCAGGCCTTAGTGTCAGCGGCCTGGGAGCAGTCTATTACTCCAAATCATTTCTTCTCCTTAACTACAAGTCATTTGAAGAAAAAATAATTCTATTTAGCATTTACTAGTGACGCGGCTAAGAGAGAGGAGCTGGTATCACCTTGTGTCCTGATTTTCCTCCCACATTTGTAGTCTTGCCCAAAATCGGTCTTGGTCTTGCAAGTGCAAGACCAAGACCAAGAACGCATAACTGTTGCAAGACCAAGATCAAGATTTGTAAAAAAAAATTTACATCGTTTTTGTGATTCAACATTAAGGCAAAGTAGTTACGTATACTTGAGAATTTTATTTACTAAATGTGAAGATTTGGTATAACCAATATACATTTGCATTTAACTCTTCCAATTTTCCATTAAGGATTAGTTAGGTTAGCTCTATATGAAAAAAATCAGTAATATCTCTATAGTAATAAGCTCAAGACAAGTCTTGGTCTCGTATTTGGGCAACACATATGGGAGGAAAGGCTGTGCTGGGTGTTCCCCTGAATGAATTTTTGTAAATATTGTATATACGTAGGTCATTTAATTTCTTATTGTGATTAGTTTAAGTTTATTTTTTGTTTATATGTATATATTTACGTTGAGTATTGTTATTTTTCGGCTATTTCATTTAGTTAATTTGTATTTATTATACAAATGACATGAATAGACTCCTGTATCACTATTATTAGTGACATTAATTGTGATAAAATATAATAAAATTCAATAAAAAATTAAAAGAAAAAATTTACCATTTATTAGAGGTCATAGTAATTATACAAAGAAACAGGGTAGCTCAGTGAGTACTGTACCACAAGTCTTGGAGCAGACCGGAGTTCAAGTCTGGCTATGGCAGGTAATTATTTATTATATTACATCAACCATGGAATTTGGAGTTCCTCCTGTGGCACTCTTAACTTCTATAAAGTGGGTACTCTTTATTAAATAATTAATTAAGGTGAAGAAACTTGGCGGTTGAGCATGATATCGGTCAAATCACCCCCTTGACCAAAAGTTGACTTCCATGGGTTGTAGTGGTACCGTGAAAATCAATATGTTTGTACACAGGTAAACACAAAAACAATGCTTTTCAAAATACCGTTTTAAGGGACACTAAAAAGGACGCGGATAAAGAAATTATCCGAAAACAGTTTTTAATACCTCTCGATAAAGAGCGTAAGATTAGTTTCTATATTTTTTTATCAATGTATCAGTCTAATGTGATGTAAAACATATCTCTTCGGGGCCCTTTTTTACCTGAGAAAATTGCAATAATTTCGCCTTATATTTAATTATATAATAAAAAGATTGAAAAGAAAAAAAAAATTGTTTCTAGGTAAGTCTTCTTCTCACTTTAGTCCAAATTTTAAAAAAATAATGTTGAATTTTTTTTTTTTTTACCTCATCAAACAACTTCATAATGTCAACGACTTGAACAGGGCATTGTCAAACATTTAAATGTTCATTACAGTAAAATCCTTTGAACCACTTGATATTAAAAATGCACATGAAGATTTTTCAGTTATTGAAAAATCCATCTCAGTCCTTGAAACGATTTTTTTGGATTAGTTCATCATTAAAAGATATTAAGCAGAGCAATGTTCGAAATTGTTTCCTATGAACTGGATTTACAATGCTGGTGGATTAAAATGCAATGTTAGAAAAAAAGTTGTCTGGAAATAATATGGTTTGGATTGTTAGGGGTTGCGGTTACTGTGAAAAATAAAATAAATTAATTTAATATATTTCATTTTTATTTTTTATTTTCACTGTAAATGGAACTCCCAACTAACTTCAAAATCAATTTTAGTTTGATTTAAACAAATATTACCCTAATACATTCCTTTAACATATATATCCTTGAATATGTATGTATTTATCTAAAATGTAAAAAAAAAAAAACATGTTCATTAGCGACACGATACGGCATAAATATATATGCTTCACTGGTACTATATACTGAGCGTTTTTTATTTTTGCCCGGGTTGAGCGAAACTGTTCGACTACCACCAATTGTGTTTAAATGTTCCAATAAATATTATACTGAAGACCACCAGTCACTCTGTAAAATCAAAATATCAAAAGACTTCCTGTACCCTCTATATGTTATGCTGGCGGACGATTATCAACGTGAAAGATCTTTTAAGAACTCCGTGGATGTTCCCTAATTAAGCGCACAGTAGGAGTTCTGTAACTGGTTCAGGAACGTCAGTTACACAATGCACCGTGAGAAGATAAATCTTTCGTAACTGCTTATTTTTTTTTTTTACAACTGAAAACTATAATGCTATAAAACTATAGTTCATGGCCCCACATCATCACAGCAGTTTTCGTGGAATTATAATTCATTTTCAATATTCTAATTATCTTTTTGTTACATTATTTAGGAGCCAAATGCGTTTTTTAAAATAATAAAATTAAATCCGCACAAATTCTTCAATTATTTTCATGAAAATATAATTATTAATCATTAGAAGATAGAAATAGGTATCTACGTGAATACATCGAAGATCAATTTCCATAATTTAAATCTGAGTAAAAACATTATTCAGGTGGTAATTATTTCGGGTGGTAATTTTTAAAACTTTATTTTTTTAAAAATATATATAAAACCTATAAAACTGTAATAGAAACGATACAGATAATAAAAATATCTTATAAATAATTTAGCTAAAAAAATATTACATTGAGGAGACTGAATCATGACATATTCTGCGATAAACAACAATTTAATTAATACGGTCTGTTTCTATTAAACAAATAACTATACTTACTTTAAAATATACAAAATATTAATTTCTTGCTTTTCTGTATGAGATCGACTAAATGGACTATTTTTCAGCTCTTAATGTCTTTATAACCTTTTTAAATATTTCCCATTTCTTAATATTTATCATAAGCACATATTAAAAAAATAAATAAAAAGAAATCCTTGTTCTACACAATGTAATAAATAGTTAATGAATAAAAGAAAAAAAATCATCCACTAAAAGTAAAACATTATTCATTTAATATCATTATAAATTATGTATCATTTCCCTGTATAATTGTAATACTAAATCAGCTTTCATTCTTTACTGAATGTGTAATTACGTGAAGAAAGTCAGTGAACAAATTAATATACAAAGCAGTATACTATTGTTTAAAAAAAAATTAGTTAGTATTGTAATTGATATAATTAACTATTACTTTGAGATAAAATTTGCATAAGACATTTCCAATTCGTCGTCTGCAATTAAGGATGAAATATTTGTTTTATTTTATAAAATTAAAACGAGCGAATGAAAATTTAGACAACAATAAATTTTTTATACCGTCTCCGCTTAGGCTACTATAAATTTTTACACGAATACCTTCTGAAACAATCAGAACCAGATATTTGCAGAGAGCAGGGTATGAAATCGATAATATAAAAAATAAAAATAAAATCTGATAAAAAATTTCCATCAAGAATTTTTAAAGAGCTATTTTAATTTTTGATGATGAGAGATAAAAATCATATCCTTATCATTATATTTGGACAATTTTTATACAATCAGCAGTAATAATTCGAGAGTAACACAGAGTAACACATTTTAAAATCAGAAATATAATTTTTTTCTAGCCTCTATGATATATTTTGAGTTAGGAGTAGTAGGTGGAGTATTTTGTTGTCAACGAAACCTCTCTATTTCCGATATGTATAAGAAATTTTCGCTTATAAAATTAAATATATATATATATATGTAGTGGTGTGTGTGTGTGTGTGTGGTGTGTGTAAACATATATATAGTTCAGGTACCGCGTGCAAAATTAAAGCGATTTCAGAAATATAATAATAAAAAATGTGTACATTAATAACGAAAACATACATATTAATATTCAATTTGATTTTGGTGCAAAAGATGATTGTTATTTTCTGATCAAAATTCTTTTTATTACAATTAAATCATAATTATTTATGTAAAACCGTATCACTCGGTGAGTGGCCCTTATTTATAATTAAGGCACGCTTTTTAAATTATAAATAAAATATCATAATTATTACAAGATTTTGTGAATAAAAAAATTATAAATTTTAATCCCAGGAATGCTTGGTTAGAATTAAGGTTAAACACTTACTAGTAGGTTGAATTAAATAAAAAAACACACGGACAGCGGAACTTATTAAGAAACCTAAAGACCTCTTACAACCCAACTAAAACAGCTATCAAACAATTATGAACTATTTTTAATGCTTTCTAATAAAGCAGTTTTGATGGTTTGAAAAAATATTATATATATATATATATATATATATATATATATATATATATATATATATTATATATATATATATATATATATAATGATTATGTATGTATGTAATTTTTTGGATTTCATTTTTATTTTTTACTTAACATAATGAGAAAGTAAAAAAATCAAGAACTTTCATTTTTTTTTTTTAACAATTACTTTTTCTACAAGCCTCCCCCTTTTTTTATACATTTGAGTCGTACATCACTGCTATTCCAAGAGGATATAAATCGCAAAACTGGATTAGAGCGGATAAGAAAGTGGACTAGGCTGATTTAAGACGACTTCATGTTTTCTTTTCCTTTCAGGTAAACTATACAATTTCAAGGATTTGCTCAAGAAATCTCAACTCTATAAGCTTGTAAATGATATTTGGATTTCGCTCCTCTGAAGCGAGAACGATTACGGTAATGAAACGCGAAAGAAAGTCAAAGCTGAGAAAGACGTGAGTCAAACAACGTGTAATTTTCTGAGACCGGTTCACAAAACTGAATCAGTTTCAAAAATTGATTTCACCGCATTTCATTAACTCTTGAGATGCAAAATCTGACGGGGTAAGAGTAAGTTAATGTATATATATATAACTCTTTTATATGATCCCGTAAAGAAATCAGGCAATTTATATCAACAGTTATTAACTCTGTATTAGTCGGAATTAATTGATAATGTTATAAACGACCCATTAAACTATGCATGGTGTCAATTAAGTAGAGAGAAATTTTTAAAGAAATGATAGCAAACCTTTAGAGTTACAAAAAAAGTTCGTGTAAGCAATGGGCCGATTTTCAGCAAAAAAGTAGGAAATCCAAGGCCTGTGTTTTTTTTTTTTTAAGTAAGTCATGTTTTTTTGTTGAATATGAAGTTATAACTAAAGAAATATTTAATTTAAGTAATTAACAATTGTTTCGCCGTAAACTTCTTTCTGTAGACAAAATTTACTTCAAACTATTAAAGAGTTTGTCATTATTAAAACCATTTTAAGAGGACTTTTGAGCGGCTAAACTAATTTAAGTTCTGTTTTTAAAAAAAATCATATATTATTTGCAATTTTTTTAATTGCCACTTTAAAGGAAACTTACTCGTTTAATAAGCTACAAGGCTATATTGATTAAGTTGAGGTTTATTAGAAAAAAATTAAAATTCCCTTGAAGTTGTGTAAAGAAATTATTTGATTTTCTATCCAGTTACCTAAAAGTACTAATGTTTTCTGCAAGATGATTACAATTAACTGATGCAAAAGCTTTTTTTCTTGTTTTTCCATGATCTGGGATGTATTACAATAAACATAATTGCCTAAATATACTTTTTATTCATATACAATTAAAATTAATAGTTTTTTAAATATTTTTCATGTAAGGTGGTTATGACATTGTATTTTCCTCCTAGATCTCTGTCATAGGGATAGGAATCCGTATTTATAAGTGACTAGTGTTGCCCTAATCCGAGACCGAGACGAGTCTTGGTCTAGCAAACTCAGTCTTGATCTAGGCCTTGGTCTTGTGCAAGACTCAG
Organism: Nezara viridula; assembly: GCA_928085145.1. Classification (NCBI taxonomy): domain Eukaryota; kingdom Metazoa; phylum Arthropoda; class Insecta; order Hemiptera; family Pentatomidae; genus Nezara; species Nezara viridula. Next base: position 104,886,480 of record OV725082.1, read on the forward strand.
TCTTGCAGTTCACTATTAGCTTATTACTAGAGAGATATTACTGTATTTTTTTAGATAGGAGAAACCAAACTAAGCATGAATGAAAATTTAGAAGAGTTGAATGCAAAATTATATTGGTTACATCAATTCTTTACATATATTAATTAAAATTGTAAAGCATTAGTAACTATTTTATCTCAATTTTTATCCAAAAAATCAATTTTTTTTACCAATCTTGGTCTTGGTCTTGCAACAGATAGGCTGTGTTGGTCTTGACCAAGACAATACTATAAGTGACCAATTTAATGTTTGTAAAGCAAATATTTGTGTTTGCCAAAAAATAATTGAAGCAATCAGTAGGTTTCTTTATTTTAAACGAAAATATTTGGGTTAGAAACAAGCCATGAAATTTTGCTACTTTTCCCCTAAGACTTAGTCCGTAAGTCTAATGGCAGTTTGTATGTTTTACAACCAATATTCAGTATTTTCATTTTTTTTTTTTTTTTTTTTTTTTTTTTTAGTATAAAGAATTACAAGGTTAAGCGCATATCCTGCTAGTACTTACAGAACCATATCTTCAAAAGAATGTATGAAGCCTTATTATAAAATTAGAAAACTTTTTTTTTCATTTATTAAATAATAAAGCATTCTGTCTATTGGAAAATAGTTATAGTGATGTAAGACCGCATTCGGACTATATATACATAAAAATTTAAATAAACAGAAGCAACATAACGACAAAATAATAAACAAAAAGTATATACAATAAATAAAATAACTTAATAACAAAGATGAGTAAATAAAAAAAAAACATATATAACTATATACACTATTTATAATCAGGGAACTCCGAGACAGGTTTTTTCCTAAAACTGTGAAGGGAAAAGCAGGAATCCAAGAGATGTTTGTGCTATTTTTCTCAACCACCTCTCTAGGTAAAAATCTAGTAGAGTAGTAGAGATGAAGCGAGAGCGCTGGAGCCACATACACTCAGAATTTTTTTTATAAAATTGATAAATGTAATAGGAAAATTAAATTAAAATTCTTATTTTAAGTAAACTTTTTGAATTTTAAATGAGATAAATAATTAATAATTAACTATTAAACATTCCATTAAATCAAGGGACCTTTATCCAAAGACAGATGAGAGCCCGCTCATTTTCTCAAAAGCCATCTCCATTTCTCCTGGAGACAATTTCTCTGCTAATGTTGATTCAGGCCCCGCGAGGAGAAAAGACGAATCTGCTACTTAGGCCAGTGAAACGCTAAATTTCGCACTCATCAACCGCAATCATCGTTCCGATCTCGTGAAAGGTGTGATTTCCTCACTAAGGTCTTTCTGTGATTAGTCCGAATAGATTAAAAGATAGAAATCGGGCCCTCTACGGAATATAAGACGCATTGGAACATCTATTAAGCAGTGTGAGTAGGTTTAGTTTGTTTTTATTTTTAATCTTCCTACTCATAACATACTCTCTCTTTAAGATGTTGAGATGTATTTCATTTCTTACTAATCTTCTACATGCTCTCTCTATATATGCGTATGCGTATATATATGTATGTGTGTATGTATATTCATGAGGTTGTATTTCTTTTAAATTTATTTTATTTTCTACTTATCTTCGACACAATCCTATGTATGTGATACTCCTCTCTATATATACTCACTTTTTTCTCCTAATCTTTACGTGTATTCACTTAAACATCTTAGGGAACATAATTTATTTCTTTATGTATCAAAAGTTTTTTTTTTCACTACAATGCTTTGCCTAAAAAATTGATTTTGCGTTCCTTTCTAATTTCATTTAGCGATTATTATGCTATTGGGTTAGCTCCAATATTGTAGTATTGAAACCCTATTACCCAGCTGTTTTTGTTAATACATCTTAAGGGCTATTATACTTAATTTATTACAAATATTTTAGTCATTCTTTATTGTAATAGATCTTTTGGCCAGATTTATTGTTGATTTATATGAACAATACTGCTATTCTTAAGGGACCTAGTCTCAGAATAAAGATGATTTTCTATTTGAAAATATATATGTGTTGTTTCTTTACTCTACAGTAGTACAGTAATTTCTATCTTTTTACAATAGCATTATGAATCTTCATTTAAACAGTTCAAGGAAGAGTGTAAATAATTGTTGTTTTATTTTTTATTAATATTACTACAATGGTTTGCCTTATCGTTTGATTAAGATTGACTTAACGTTTTTGTCTAATATAATCTAGTTATTTTTATTTTTTTTTTAACAGCTATGTTGCAGTATCATAACCCTAATGCTCATCTGCTTTCGTTAACATATCTTTAGAACTATGTATACACTTGTCTAATTGTTTATGTTTTAGTTACTATTTGTTGTAATAGATCTTTTGGCCAAATTTATTGATTATTTGTATGAACAATATTGTTATTCTTAAAGAATTTTATCGCAGAATAAAGATGATTTTTCTATTATAAACAAAAGTGTTATTTCGACGCCTTAAATTTTGGTAATTTAAAATAAGTAAGTTAGCGCATATCTTCAGAACACTCCCCTTTCCCTCTCAAGAAGAAGAGAAATTTAATTTTTTAAATAATTTTACAATATAATAAAATCCACATTTTTATCTTAAACAAAACAAGATTTGATATTTAATTTAATAAGTAGTTATTTTTTATTTTAAAAACCATTCTCTCTAAAAAGAAACATGAGAGAACTCCGAAAAGAAAAACAATGATATAATTTTACTAATAATATGTATTATTTTTTATAGTTGACCGTGGTTTGGATTCCTGCCTTCTTTGGCCTAAGTAATTATAATAAAATCGAACCTTTTACTGAGATATATTAAAAAAATATATATGTATTTAGTTTATTATTATTATTTTTAATTTTTTGCCGCCCTTCCAAAGAACAATGTCTGAATTAATTTTTTTTTATGATCAATTAGTAAACTTTTTTTTTTTTTTCAAACATCACTATTATATGGTTAAATTTTATATTAATACTGTTATATTAATTTCGTACAGTAAAAATACAACCGGAAACGATTTTTTTTTTTATTCATTGATATTTACAACTGTATTATAAAAAAAAAAAAAATACAACTAGTAAATGTGCACTCAGGAATATAATAACATGAAATCGCTTGTTGAGAAACTACCCACTGATAACACTCAAATAATAAATTTGCACAAGAAGATCACGAGACCGAGGAAGAAGCAAGGTTTAAAACGATAGAATTCGGATGTCGATTTTGGGGAGGGGGCTTCAGCGCGAAACCTTTTTTTTCATAAAAATCACGATAATTACTTTGGAAAAACGGAAAGAAACTAACTGCCTATATGAAACGGTGTTTAAGTTATTCCTTAAGTACTTTTAAATGTAATTACACGAACAATAATACTTTAAGAGGTATTTTTTAAATTTTTTTCCCATAAAACATGGTTACATTTTTCCATTTTGGGGGGGGGGCTTCAGCCCGAAAGCCCCCCCCCGTAGATCCGCCCGTGCAAAGGATTGTAACTTACAATCTGTAAGTACCCAATTGACTAGAATTTACCGGACCATCATATACATATAATGTATATGATCATATACATATAACATATACTTTCAATTAACATTTTATTCACGGAACAGATACCGTTTATTTCAAACTTACACATATACCGTGTAGATAAACTTAACAAGCGAAAATACATATTTAAACAAAACACTAGTTAGTAAGAGTTTACAATATCAATGCCTGGCCATGCCTCATTGGAAAGTGACAACGTGAAAAGGTACACAGCCGACAAAAGAAAACCTGTTACACGAAGTAACCGACGTGACCCGCATCGGAACCGCAGCTTGCCTAACCGGTGACAGCTCATGCCAGTTCCGACAGAGGTGTGTCTAGAAAATAACCAGTGCACGGGTTTGTATTCCTACCCGCTCCTCGGCTTTCTATTAATCCGACGAATCAGACGGAGAGGTGGAGCATGACATATTGGTTCCTATGTTGTTCTAACTATCGCCATTATAATTTATATCATTTTCCAATAAGATTTCTTCAGAAAAAGTATTTCTAGGTTTTAACTGTACTGTTTTTCATTTAAATAAATCTGAAAATTAGAATTTATCTGAGGAGGTAAGAACAAAGTATAAAGAGTGTACCGATCAAAAGGTACGAATGCCAAGAAGCCGGTTTGTATTCGGTTCGAAAGTGACACACAACAAATCTTTAATTTTTTTACGCTAGCATTAAAAAAAATGAATAAATAATAATAATAAATAAATAATAATAAATTTCCGTGACAGATTGAAAAGACTAATGAACAGTTGCGTGAGATTTGTAATTGGTGCCCCGAGATACTGCCATGTCTCTCACCACTACACTGCGTTAAAGTGGCTCTTCCCCTCCATTCGAAGACAATATTTCCTAGGTACGTTCCTCTATCATAACATTAACAATCATCGTCCTTCTTACGCCTACAACCTTCTCAAATTCAAGTCCTCAGTCCACCCCCTTTCCACAAGATCTCGACCTTCCGACCTTTACATTCCTTCTCACAGATCAGCCTCTTTCCAAAACTCCTTTATAGCTACCTATATTAATTTTTGGAATTCCCGTCCTATCAAAATTCGGCATCCTTATCTATATTCAAAACCCTCCTATTCCAGTTCCTGTCCCAAAAACAGTCAGATACCCGCTAATCTTTTATGTAAAATTACATATTATTCATAATAATGTATTTACATATAGCTCATCAGTTGAATATTTACTATCAGATTCGACAGAGAAATACAGAGTTTACTGCTAAGAAGAATGTATTTTCTATTTTTTCTAAAAGTATATATTTAAATTTTACCGTCGTACATAATTTTAAGTGTCTTGGCAATGTTTCAAGAGTTTTGTATATACATTTTTTTTTTTTTTGTATATAGTTTGTATAACTAACATTTTCTTTACTTACTTATCTTTATCTTTACTTTTTATGGTTGTTTTTATTTGGCCAAACATAACATTTTAATTTTTTACATTTTTGTTATTCTAAAGGGACTTCGTCACAGAATAAAATTATTTTCTATTCTATTCTATATAAGTTCTCTTTCTGGAAATGTTATCGTGAATTTCATACAGTGAATAATTATAGACTTAGCACATTTAGTAAAGATTACAAAATTCCATATGCATAGATTTTAATGTATAAATGATAGTTAACACATATTCGTCCACATAGCGAAAATTCGTCATTTCCCAAACAATCACAAACAGACAAATAGCGAAAATGCGTCAGTTGTATATTAAATAAAATGATTGATTCATGTTAGTTTTTTTTTTAGGCATTTATACGTGAAACTTTAAGATCATCAACGCCTGTAAATTACTTTTGTTCATCTCTGTCATAAATTTGATTGATTCTTGTTCTCTTAATTCTTAATAAAGTAAATTCTAATTATTACCAAACAGAGATAAAGAGATGCCGGTATTTAATGAATGGCTGTGCAAAAGATTACCGGACGCATATCACTTTCATTGTGTGAGTATAATTTCAAAATTTACAACAAAGAGCAAAATATTTTTAAAAACAAGCGCTTATAAAATACAGTGATGTGGAAGGAAATCAAGGACGTCATGAATTATTATTCCCATCAAATATTAAATTTACAACTAAACCCAACTGAAGTCTTTTATGAAGTAGGCAACTAAAAATATTTAGTGGGAGGGGTGACCAAACGGGCTAACATGTGTGCACAGCACCGCCGTTGCCCGACAACCTGATCTATGAGACAATGGATTTAAAATATTCACGAGTTCGCGTCCCGGTGGAGGAGGAGTCTTTTAAATCCTCGCCCACACCCTCTGGCCCAGGAAACCCCCGAGGAAGGAGAGGACCCAAAAACAAAATAAAAAAACAACTAAAAATATTATATAACATATGTAACTTTATCCATACTTCATTTTAATATTAGTTTTTTAAGTTAAAATAACAACTTATAACCTAGGCCGGACCCTCTTCGGAAACAGAATTCCGGGGCTGCGACCCACCCGTCCCCTCCTCTCACCGGTCTTGGAAGAAGAGAAAATTCTAGTTGATAAAAACATCTATGTGGGGAACTGTTCATATGAAAAGGCTGTACACTCCTTGTGGAAGGTACTCATCTCTTTCGTTTCCATTTCCAATTCAGGTAGTAGTAGTAGAAAGATCATATTATGTTATATAAGACGTGGATCGACCCTGGGGTCGAGAGATCCGCTCTAGGCTCACCTAGCTTCAATAACAGGTGATAATAATGAGTACTTTATTGGGTTGGAGATAATTACAGCGCTTGAATGTGGATGCTGACCACATTCACTTCCTTCTATAACAGCTGGTAAAAGTGCTGAATCCAGAACCTGTTATTGGAATAGAACAGGATTTTTTTTTTCATAATCCTTTGAATATATTATTAATACGTTGAAATACTATGCTGTGTATCCATTATTAGGCCTAACGATTTCAACACAAGTACGGTGAATCCATTCATACATTTACAACATAGTTCATGTTGCTTAAGAAAATAAATGTTAGAGAGATGTGGGTAAAACCGTCTTCAACATCCTTTCACTTCAAACGTTGCCTTTGTTACAGAGAATTGCACAAGAAGTAAGCAGGCAGTGATTAAATACTTTTTTGGTGAACGAAAAGCTATATCCTGATAGTAAGCGAGATTTATGTATATTTTAATCAATTAAAAATAAATTGATAGCTACTATTTTTTGATATTTTTTTTGGTTGATTTTGTATACGATATTTACCATTACACTAACAATAATTTATCAATTAAAATTCCCTCTTCAAAAATAAAATGTTCTTTATTTCATTACTTTGAATAACCAAGTGTATATAATGGGCAGTTGGCCTAAATAGAAAGCGGAAACAAAGTTATCTACCATGAATAGCTGATGCATTGTTGAAGCAGCCTAATCTCAATGCACCTACTATGATTAAAGTTGATCTTTAAATTGCTTAGAATTCAAAACATTTTCTGCAAATTAAATATCTTGTAGGAACTAGATAACATTTCTCTCTAGTGAGTTACATTATTCTAGAAGCGTTTTGAAACTTAGCATGCTTTAAGACTTCGATAAAACAAAACAAAAAAAATTACACGATTAGGTTTGTGCAGCATTGTTTTAAGATACGTTTGTACCATTCGATCTTATTGAGTAATTTTATATACAGTCTGGTACTTGGGCTTCCTTCTTGAAAAGAGACTGACATGGAACCCTCATACCAGACTCAAAAGATAAGAGCTTAACCGACGATTTGGAAAATTATATAGACTACTGAACAGAAACATCTTTCCATTGAAAATAAACTACTTGTCTATACGATTTTATTAACACCTTTCTGAACGTATGTACTTGAACTGTTGGGAGACAGCTAAATCTTTGAACATCAAAGGTATCCAATCCTTTCAATCCAAAGTCCTTCGAACACTCATAGTCAACGGTTGAGACGGCAATGGCCCCGAGATCTTTTGTAAATATTCTATTGGAGTTCTGGCAGTGGTCAGTTTCTCCACTCAAGTCCTGAGTGTATGTGGCTTAAGTGCTCTCACGCAGTTTCCACTTGCTTTCATACAGTGATGCGGCTGAGAGAGAAGTGCTGGGAACTCTTTGAGCCCTGCCTTATCTTTCACATGAGAGCGGCAGAAGATCGGAGTTCCCTAGCCTGAATGTAAACTTTGTATATAGGAATGAATGTGTGACAAGTAATTTGTTTTTCTTTTATTTTCTTTTAATTTTTTTCTTATTATTTTATTTCCTTCTTAGATTATATTTTAATTTTTATATAAAGAATTAATGTAAGCTTAGAGGCATAATACCAAAAGCCCTTGATTGTGTAGGCAGATTGTATTGTTACTATTCAAATAAATATATCAACTAATTTTATATAATTTAAAAGATTACGAATTAGCCTAAAATAAACTAGCGAAGGAGTATTGATGTGTAAATTAAGAATACCAAACTTTTTTTATAAGAAAAGTTTAAAAAGTAGTAGTTACGTTTATATTAGTAAATAGTTTATTCATGATAAAACTGTAATCATCTTATAAGATTTTATTCAAAAGATGTTTAGCTTTACGACAAGCAGAACTATTAGGGAAAGAAGAGAATTTTTTTTATTTTTTTTTTTAACTAATATAAAAATATTTGTTTCTAATTTTTGGTAGTTTTGACCTTCATTCAATCAATAAAACGAAATAATATGTAATAAAGATATTTGTTTCGAAATATATTACGTAAAATATTGTTTTAAAATTTTCACTTTTATTAGGGAGAAGGGCGCGAGTGTTGAAAGAAGGGGATTGAAAATTTAACTCCTGGAAGAAATGACTCTGGTCCTGAAATATACTTGGACTTTACTTTATAATTTGATGACTAGTTTATTATATTATATTATTATAATATATGTTTATTATAAACAGATATTTTTTAAAATCATTTGTATACATATACGGCATAATTTCCATACCATAATGGATTTGAAAAAATTACGGATTATTTTAAAAACTAGGTACAGTAAATAATCGTTAGGTTAATATTGGAAGATTACAAAGCCAATTATTTAGTCTCTCAGACAATAGTGAACGGATAAACAGTTAACATTTGTCCAATTCAGACTTCATCAGGGTAGAAACATGAAATAACATAAATACAGGGAGCAAAACAGCACTTGCTTTTGAAAAAATAAAGGGACTAGAAATATCACATCTTGATTCAATAACTTGAAAGATAATACAAAACTCCTAAACAGCACTACACATACTTTAGTACAAGATTGACTTTTTTAGAGATATGCACAACCTAAATTTGGATAGTTTTTTTAACGATCGTTTAATATACAGGTGAATCATATTCTGTAGCAAACATCATTATGAATGTCAACACGAACACAAAAATATTCCTTATCATTGTCACACAGTTATGTTACATTAAAAAAAAAACCTATTTCGCTACAATTCACAGAGGATCTTAGGATTAGTAATTTGTGAGGAAGTTCTTTTTCTTACTCAAGGGTGGTACAAAAAGGTGATTTGACCGAGAACCTGCTCAGCTACCAAGTTTTTTACGCTAAGTTAATTATTTAATTAAGAGTGCCCCCTTTATAGGGGACGGATGTGTCATAGGAGAGTCCTCTGACCGCAGGATCGATTAACAGCTGATGTTTCAAAACAAATAATTACCTACCACAACTTGACTCGAACCCAAGCTCTGAAGCATATGAGCACACTCACTGAGCTACACCTTACATACTACATAAAATATAGTAGCAGATATACTTTCATTTTTTCTCTATTGCTACATTTACCTTATTCTTTGCTCTACCAACTTTATTGCAGTTCTGAAGGCAATAAAAGCAGTGAGGTAATAAAAAGGTTTTTTTTTACTGTTTGCGATATTGCAAAGATTAAAAAAAAATAATGACTTGGCATTCCATGATATGTAAAGCCATTAAGTTGTCGCCACCGTAGTTGAAATGGTGTGCGGTATGTTATACAAGTCGGTTGTACAAATATTCCCTACCTTTGCACGGTACGTTCTGAAGCAAGATTGTGGAATTTTTATTACCTAACATTAAGCTTTTTAAGCTATCGGTACCCCCATTAAAGCTTATCGTAGCGATTTGTAGTACGAACATACATAGTCATAGATAAGTAAAAAAAAAAGAACAAGTTTCCTGCGTAAAGTACTTTTTTTTAAAAAACGTCACTTCCAGCTACTATGTAGATCTTCCTTCATCCACCATTAAACCATAAAAAAAAAAAAAAGTCAATAAGAAATCAGGATATCAAGTTCAGATGTTATTGTTGGATTTCAAAACTAAACCCAAGTCAAGATGGCAAGATTTAGACAATTTAAACATCATCAGTTCGAACAAATATAATAAAACGTAATTGTAGATGAGATATACCACATCCCACATCAGCAATCGAAGAAGACTGAAACATATATTGATCAATTGATAACAATTTAATCCAATTCTAACACTTTTAACTAAAGAGATAAGTTCTAAAGACAAAAGTTAGGTATCGCTAGTGAACGAATAGATCTTGAAGAGAATATCCGAATTACCATAGATGGAAAGAAGAACTAGGAAGTTAGATGACAGTGAAAATACAATTAAGAACTCAATGAACATATTGAGGTATTTTATAGCTTTTATAGTTTGAGACTTTCTTAAGTATATTGTTTCAATTCTTTAGTCCCATCGTAGTCCATACAGAAGAATATGAAAGATTTTTCTAAGTTTGCTGAACTGTCTTTATACAGTAGATGCATTTAAAAACTTTATGTATTTTATTAACTGAAATATTTTTGAAAAAATATATGTAGCGGCCGTTTAGATCTTTTACTGTTTTCTCTTTTACAGCCTTCTCCATCTCTATTTTGGACTACTTTATTCAGTAAACTGCTTCCAGCTCCACAGCATTTTTGTTGATTTGATCTATCCATATGATCTTTTATCTTCCACGTCCTTTGCCTTTTTCCTTTTACCTATTATTGAGGCATTTATTCTTGTCAAAAGGCTTCCTGATGGGTTGGTCCATCCGTCTTAACCTCCTTGCTTTCATATCACTAGACATCGATTGACCAACTTCTGTTAGTTCGTGGTACAGACCCCTTTTTATCGAATTATTAACATCTGCCTGAAACTTCGTAAATAGTTATATCTCATCATAACCTAAAGCTATTTTATTTACGAAAACTCTTGGAATTAGGGCGTTTTCAATCAGGAGGGGGGCAGACTTGTACTATAAACTACTATAAAAAACTACTATAAAAACTCGTAAATACAAATTTGCTTTCTACATGCATCGTAAGATAATTTGATCACAAAGTCGAGAAAAAAGGTGGCCTTCAAAAATATTGAGCCGTCTGGCATGACCTACATGCCCAAATTTTCAAAATAAGTTTATATAGGACAAACGGCCCAATATTTTTGTAGGCCATCTTTTTTATCGATTTTGTGATCAATTTATCTTACGATGCAAGTAGAAAGCAAATGGGTATATACAAGTTTTTAGTACCTAATTAAATTGACAAAGTTTGCCCCTCTACAGATTGAAAACGCTCCAATTCCAAGAGTTTTCGTAAATAAAATAGTTGTAGGTTACGATGAGATGAAACTGTTTACGAAGTTTCAGACGGGTGTTAATAATTCGATAAGAAGGGATTTGTACCACAGACTATGTAAACAGTTTTTTATTGCACCTTTTACTTCATACGTTATTTCTCTGACGCCAGATCGCTCCGGTTATCGTTTGAAGGATTTTTCTCTCAAATCTTTCAATACTTCTTTGTAGGTTGCTGGTTAGTGTCCATGTCTTGCATCCGTATATCAGAACTGGTCTCGTCATTCCTGTTATACCCTTAATTTGAGATTTCATAAGATTTTTCATGATTTCATTACCTTTGACAGAGAGAAGAAATTTCTTGCGTTTGTTACACGCTGTTTTATTTCCAATCGTTGCTTATTCATCGAGGTTATCGAGCTCGAAAACGACTTTTCTTCTACGCCGATCCTGTAGTTTGTAGGAATTTTCAGCTTATTACTATATTTTAGTTTTATCTTAATTTACTTATATATATTTGGTAAAAATATGTTGGCTCTGAATAACAAATATAAAAAGAATAAAAAACAGCATAAAGAGAGAAAATTATAGATACTTAAAAAATGATATTTTTTTATATGAAACACAATATATACAAAGAACAACAATTTTTTTAAATCCCTGCACTGGGATTGTGGGCAAACCTTTTGTTATATTATGTTTTATATATTCTGTATAGACTGTAAACATTTTTTTTTTGTAATACACAATAATTTTTTAACAATATAATATTATGTATGTATTATATAAAATTGCTTTAGGTTTTTTTTATTCCAATTTTCTAACTCGTTTGAGTATTAAATGAAGATTAATGGATACTTAGGTTATAATTTTGGCTGATAAAACCATTATCATAACAATAAACCCCGTTGAGAAATAGCCCCTCTTCAGTTTAATTATTAAGTGAAAGGGGACCGTCTCGAGTTATTGCCTCTTAAGTCATCAAATGCTGTTAAAATCGTCAATAATTTAGTGGATAGGCAGTTAAAGAGTGTAAAAATAAAATGGGAGGTACTTAACATTCCTGTAACTTGTAAGTACAAGAAAATATGAACTTCGAAATTCATCGATGCCAAATCACGAAGGAATAATATTATTATCTTCAACAGAAACTATATTCACATTATATAGTTTTTATATAAATTACCATGAAATAAAAATAAGCACAACTGAGGCTGGTGTTTTTACATTACACTACAAGTAATCCTGAGTTTTATTTTTATTTCTCTTAGTGTATGCATATTATTATATAAATCACTGTAGATATTATTACATTTTGTATTAAGTTTTTTTTTATTAGTTAACCAATGGTTTATAAATTGTATAGTTATGTATACATAAATATGTAATTTATTTTATTTTTATTTTTCATCACAATAATAAACAATTTTGAGAAGATATTATGTTAATTTAATATTTTTGTTTATTTTTTAGTGATTAGATACTATTTTTTAAATAATGTAATTAATGTTATAATTTTTATAAGTTAGTTGTTGGATTACATGACTGTTTCAAAATTTGGAAAATCCGACTAAATCAAGACAAATCACAGCACATCACATTTACGCTTCGACATGAAACATGCCCTCTTGTTTTCTTAGACAATACACAGATTCCACAGACAGACAGCGTTCTCTACCTTGATCTGACATTTGACATAAAAATGACGTGGGGCCCACATATAATCAAGAAATGAAAAACGCTAAATCAAAGATTAAGAATTCTGAGTTCACTTCTTTCGAAAAATTCAAAACTAAAACTTAGACAGAAATTGAACACATACAATTACTTACTAAAACCTATTTGGACTTACGCATCACAGATATTTGGAACTGCTAAAAAGACTCACTTAAACAAACTTCAAATCTTTCAAGCAAAAACATTCAGAACAATTACAAAAGCACCTTGGTACGTTAGCAACATAACCTTACATACTGACCTCCATATGCCGACTGTTAACGAACACATACGAACTCATTACAAACGATTCCATGACAACTTACAAGGACATCCTAATACACTTATAAATGACATGGCCACTACGAATATACCAGGTAACGTCTGTAGGAGACTGAAGAGGAGCTGGATGAGGGACCTCCTCGCCTAATGTAGATATCACGCCGAGTGAGGTGCCGCTGGGCACTGATCCTCGTAATGCCTTTCATGACATTATTTTTTCCAACGACCTCACATTCACTGGTTGTCATTACCACTATGACAGGTGTGAATAAAAAAATTAAACCAAAAAAAAAAAAAAAAGTTGTGGGCCAGATTTGTATTTTCTTTTATATTGATTCATCTATTTTATTCTAAGGGGACTTAGTCCCATAATAAAGTTCAATTTTCTATTCTATTCTATTTTATCTTCTGAAAAATTCATGCTCTTAAATATGTTCTTATTTAGACAGAATCGTGTCTTAAGGAGATATAAAATAATTATATTATTCATCATTTTGATTTAAACTTGATGATAGTAATCATCTAAATTTTAATTAATAAATTATGTTCAAATAAATAGTTGATTTAAATTGATCATGTACTAGATATATAGTAAACGTATTTTACAGTTCAATAATTCCACATTCTTTTAAAAATATTGTTAACTACTTTTAAACAAATGGATAAAAACGTAAAAAAAAAAAACATGGGTTGAATAAAAGAACATTAGCTTTCACTCGACACAATACATTTTTTTTTCTGAATTACCCGTATAAAAAAATATTAATTTCTTTTGTTTTTAATTTTTATCTGGAAGAAAAATTTAATAATTCCATATTAAACAGAAGGTCACTTTAATACGAAGCGATCAGAAATATACTTCGAGTTGCTTTGAGGTCACTCAAATATCGCGGATGGAAGAAAGCTTGGACAGTCCAGGCGGAAAGTGAAAACTGGCCCCGCATGGAGAAACCTCAACCCACGCATAGAGCACGTAAAATGACCACAAATTATCAAAATTTAGCCCATCTTATATATTTCAAAAATAAATTTATATAAACAGGAGAAATCCATAACATATTTGATAAAGATTTCTAATTCCTTTCTGTACATGAAAAAATTATGTGTAAAAAAAAGGGACATTAAATAACTGCAATGAAAAAAAAAAGTATAATGTTTATTAAGTATAATTTTTAATGAAGAGAACGCACTATGAAACTAATTAGCTTTAGTTAAATAAATTATAACTTTATAACTCAAAACAAGTTACAACTTTTTATTTTACGATTCTCGCCACATATTTTCTTGTCATCTGCTACGACGAAGGAAGTATGGCAAACAATCAAATTATATTATTTTTTTTTAATTTCACAGATCTTCCACATTTCAGAATACTGTAAGCCTAAATCAAATTTATCTTTAAAAAAATGTTCTGGCATTTCAGCTATTTCTTGTTTCGAAACAACTCTGGTTATATAAATAGAAGTGAAAACTAAATGTGTGAAAAAACGAATAAAAACAACTTAAAAAAATCTGGTACTAAGCATAGTTTTTAATGGATAGAATTCATCAGAAAACTAATTAGGTTTAGTTAATTAAGTTTAACTTTTTTTAAGCTTCAAAACAGGTCTCACAACTCTTCTTTTTTTATTTTTAGAATTTTCTCCACGCATTGCTTCCTTAACAGCCATAACGAAGTAAGTATTGTAAACAATCAAATTATATGTATATATTTTTTTTTTAATTTCACATTTATAGGCCCTGTATACCTAAACTAAATTCATTCATAAAAAAATATTTTCCTGGCGTTTCCGCATTTTCTTGTTCATAAATTAAATATATATTATTTTTAAAAAAAATTAAATAAATGGAATGATCATTGCAGCAAACGTAAACTAAATATCTAATTTTGCCAATATTCTGACCTGGGACATTTGCACAAACGAATGTTTTTTTTTTGTTTTTTTTTAAACAGACAAATAAATATACATATTAAATTATAAGCAACTAATTGGCCCATGTGAACCATTCACATAGTATATTGATCAGGAAATAAATAATAAGAAAATAAAATGGAAGAATCAATGTTCCTTTTTCGGTCATCGTAACAGAAAAAGGAAAAGAAAATTAATTTAGAACTTCACTCGATTATATTAAAACAAATTATGTTTACAAATTACAACAGGCCTAATCTTCGCTGATAATAGACCGACTTAGGTTGTTTTTTTTTCATTTAATAACCTTTAAAATAAGTATTGGTATAATTAAACATATATTATATACTTCATGAGCAAATTAAGTAGTTTAGTTTTTTCCTGATATTTCTGATAGATGTGACTATTTTTTCCACCCGAAGAAGAAGATTATCATAAAAATGATGTCTCAATCATTGGGTTTTAGGAAAAAAACAATGAAGATATGGAATACCGAGAAAAACACCTTTGAGAATTAGTATATAATACTACAACAATATTTAATTAAACGCGTTGACATCATTTAATAATTTTTGTATGTTTGGGTGAGAAACGTACCATTTTGGGAAGAACTGAATGGAACATTTCCATTTAGAGTAAGGATACATCAGATATTCCATGCATCGATTAATTATAAAAGATTAATGAAGGAGTGGACAGTCAAACATGAAAGTTTTTAATTATACATGACTATTCATCATGGCATATTATTAATTACAGCCATAAATGTAGAATCGTCAAAAATCAGTTCGTTATGCCACATTTATATCCAATGACAAAAGGACTTCAGGCAGTGATTGCGATATAAAATAATGATATATCAGTAGTTTTTTTTCAGGATTTGGAAAAAAAAATCTTTTTGTGTTTATCATTATATAAATAGGCAAAGACAAAACAGTTCAGTGCATTTTTCTCCGCAGTTTCTTAACCCATTTTCTTTTATTGTTTATTGGCTATTGACGAACTTTAGTGTTACCAATAAAATAAAATTTGTAAACAGTGTATATAAGTGAAAATCTAAATATTAGTTCCTAAATTTCTTAACCGATTGCTTTGAAATTTTAATAAAACGTTACAATCAAATTCAGAATTGTATTTATGTGAGTTTCACTATAATCTAGCCTTCGAAATTGCAATCGAAAAACGTTTGTCACTATCGACTGTAGCGCTAAAAGGGCTGTAACTATTTTGATGAGACTTGGCGAAATTCTTCTACTTAAATCTCTTTCGAATTATGTATATAACATACTTTCCCGAAAAAAATCTGAAAAAAATATGATTCAAAATTTTATTTGCGAATAATTCAAAAAGTACACAAATGTTACTGCACTGTTTTATAGTAAGTACATATAAAAGTTTAAGTACGAATATACGGGTTTCTCGGTTCTAACAGCCAAACTCTGGGGTGGGAGGGGGGGAGGAGGGGTGATTCCAGACAAAATGTCTAACAAAAGAGTTCAATCGATGCATGAGTAGATTCCGAACGAAAATGGAATTAAAAAAAATTTTATGTTTTTTGAGGTGGTCAAGTTTTTTATCCAATATGAGGCAATTACTTAAAAACTGTTCAAGATAATTAAATTATAAGTACACCATCCTAAAGTAGATAAAATGTTCTTTGAGAAAACTGTGAGTAGATTTACTAAGGTCAATGATAAAAGGGACTTTATAATAACATAAAGTCTACCATTTTGCCGAATTACTTCAAGAATCGGAGATGCAGAGATGCACTGGTATGGATGCTGTAACTGCAGCAATACAGCGACCGTATAAGACTTCCTGAAAGTCTCTTTTATCATTGACCTTAGTTAACTAAGTCACTGTTTTCTCAAAACAATTTTGTCTATTTTACGATGGTGTACTTCGAACTTAATTATCTTGAACAGTTTTTGAGCAATTAATAAAATAAATCCGTGGACCCCTTAAAAAAAGATATTGTTCTCAACTCCTTATCTGTTCGAAATCGGCCAATGCATCAAATGCAATTTTGTCGAGAATCTGCTTCCAGAGTTTGGCGATTAAGAAGTGAGAACAGTTTTATTTAACAGTGAGTTGAATAATTTTATTTTCTATGATATATAACTTGAAAATTGATAAATTTAAACTGAGTGCAAATAATCTTATAACCTTTAAATCCTACTCACTTGTTTGTTAATTAAATAGGGCTTAATTGAAAAATAAAAATATTATAAAAGATGTAAATTATTAAATTATAGTATATAACGCATTTTTCTTTTAACGTTTTACATTTTATGTCAATAATCAACAATAAAAAAATTATGGTTATTTAAAATTCCTAATATTATTTTTTAAATTATTTTTGCAAGGACACCGTCGAACCTCCTTTAATAGATATTATTATCATTACTTTGAAAATAGAATAATGTAGTCCGTGGTTCAGACCCCTATTTATCAAAGTATTAACATCCACCTGAATACTTGTAAATAGCTTCATCTCATCGTAACCTACAGCCATTTTATTTACGAAAATACTCGGAATTATTACGGGCGTTTTCAATCTGAAGTTCGGCAAACTTTGTCTATTTAACTGATTAAAAAAAAAAAAAAAAATCGTATATACATTTGCTTTTCACATGGATCGTAAGATACTTTGATCCCAAAATTGAGAAAAAAATGTGGCCTACGAAAATATTGGGCCGTCTGCCCTATACCAACTCTTTATTTAGACATTTTGTGGGTGTAGGTCATGCCGAACGGCTCAATATTTTTGAATTTCAACTTTTTTCTCGATTTTTCGCTCAAATTATCAAGTGGAAAGCAAACGGGTATTTACGAGTTTTTATCACCGAATTAAATAACCAAAGTTTGACGACCTCCAGATTGAAAACGACCCAATTCCGAGAATTTTTGTAAATAAAATATTTGTAGGTTACCATGAAGCGAAGTTATTTACGAGGTTCAAGGCGGATGTTCATAATTTGATAAAAGGGGATCTGTAACAAGGACTAAGGGATTAGCTTCCGAAGGCACCTGTCAAATTTTGTGAACTATTTTGTGTTTTATTTTGTGAACATATGAAGCCTTAAGATTGAAGCTATTTTCATATTATTTTTTCGCATAAAGTACTGGGAAGTACTTATCTAAAACCTATCTATAAAACAACTACAAAATGGTATTATAAGTATAAAGAAACTTATTATATTTACAATTGAAACGCATTCACTCTCAATTATTCCCTTTCATTCGTAAGTACTTTCTGACTTGAAATTGCGGATGTTGAACAAACCACGAACGCTCCCTCAGTGTGTATTGAAGTTATGAAAGTAATGAAGCCTCAAGGGGTTCCCTTCTAATTGATATTCACAGATCTATTACCATTTTTGATTTTAAAATATGTACGAGGCTATTAAAATTTAAACATTTAAAAACAGTGTATGGGTCTCAAAAATGACTATCAGACAAGGTTTCAACAATTCGGAAATCAGTGGAAATCAATACGATTACAAAAATCCAGACCGGAGACAGTACATTCAACTTTCATTTACACTATATTTAATAAGAATTATTGAAAGAAGTCAGACGACTGTTCTATAAATCATAGGTGATAAATAGTCAGGATACAATCATTTCAAGATTTTTATTGTAATTGCCGACGTTTCAACCCATGCGGATCATCATCAGGGTTGAAAATTTGTTTTATAATATCAGAGGCATAATGCATATAATAGTTATGGATGATTCATAAGATATATAATGATAGCACATTCGGACTAATAACTTTAAAAAAATTCAAAACTTACTAAAATTACAATAAAATCCAAAAAAAAAAAATTAGATGTTTTAATGCTCTCGACCAATCTCCGCTGGCTTTAGTACCAGTGACGCGGTTGGGAGAGTAGCGCAGGGTTCTCCTGGAGTTCCCTCGCCTGATTGTGTATAGGTATGCATGTGTTTTTTTTCTTAGTTTTAATTTTCTTATTTTTTAGGTTATTTTATTTTATTATCTATTGTATATACTTTTGATTATTATTTTGTTCTATTTATTTTATTTTTTTGTACATATAGTGTGAATGTCATCCTACCTCACAATAACCAATGTCCAAGAGACAGATTGTTACTCAATAAAGATGTTTTAAAAGTCGACGGATAAAGGCGAAATAAATATTCTTTTAATTATTTTTAGACGGACGATATAGATAGTACATTTATCATGTTGATTAGATTTTCAGTAATTAGGTTAACATAATATAATTACCGCAACAGTAATTATATTACGTTAACATAATTACTGTTGCAATTACAGCACCATATCTGCACCACGGACGGATCTATGGGGGAGGGAGGACTTTCGGGCTGAAGCGCCATCCCCGAAAATGGTAAAATATAACCATGTTTTATCGAAAAATATATTAAAAAATTATCTCTTAAAGTATTATTGTTCGGGTAATTACATTTAAAAGGACTTGTGGAATCACTTAAACACCATTTCATATAGATAGTTAGTTTCTTTCTTTATCTCCAAAGTAATTATCGTCATTTTGATGAAGAAAAAAACCTTTCGGGCTGAAGGCCCCCCCAAAAAATCAAATCCTGGATCCGCTAGTGATCTGTACAGCGGCCGTATTGACATCCTGAAAGTCCTATTTATCATTGACCTTTGAAAATTTAATCATTCTTTTCTCAAAAAAATGTCCACTTAACGATGGTATACTTAAAAATAAATTTTTTTAAACAATTCATTCTTTATAATCAGAAACGAGATCACCTTAAGAAAAACAAAATAATTGGTCTTAACTTCTTTTCCATTCGGGATCGCCCCATGCATGGAATGAACTTTTTTTAATGAACTTTGGAATACAATACGAAGGAGTTCTCACTGAGGTGTACTAGTAGTGTAAAAAACTGATTAAATAGGAGGATGCATTAATCCATAACAACATATACATATTAAGTATATATATAGTATATAGCATTAATAGTATATGTATATGTATCAGACATGCTTCTGATATTGAATATAATAGATGTTCCAATAACCACCCGATAAGAACATTTTTCCATTATAATGACTATCGTGTAAGTCGATCCGGATCGATCTCTGAGGACTACCATTCACCCGGAGGAGTTGGGCCAGGTCACAGCCTACTAAAGTCGAGCGATCTTCGCGTGGGAAGACGAGATTTACATCATTATGGTTCGGCGGGCGTCTGCAAGCACTTCAATAGCCTTCAATGTTCCACTTTTTAAAGGCCTTTTGCAAAGGAGGTTGCTAACACACCACGATGATTATCGGAACAGGATCAAGCTTCAAAAGTTACTTACAGTGTAAATCTAAACAAGAGTACTCATGGCTCTTATTACCTCATATACGTATTCTCCAAAACGACCACAAGGCTACAAAAAATATGTGGTTTGGTAAACCACGGTGATTACTGAATTTTTATCAGTAAAATATTTTTGTTAACTTTTTAATAATAAACAGAAAGTTATTAGCAGTGTAGCCAAAAAAAAAAAAGGTTTGTGCTATAGACCAAACGATAGAAATGAAAACATCAACAAGAGGAGATTAATAATATGAAATATAAATTATAAATAATAGCATACAATACTAATCTACCTGATAAATGTACTATCTATATCGTCCGTCTAAAAATAATTGTAAGAATATTTATTCCGCCTTTATCTGTCGACTTTTAAAACAACTAATTTTTTTTTTCAATTTTATTGTAATTTTAATAGGTTTTGAATTTTTTAAGTTATTAGTCCGAATGTGCTATTATTATATAGAATAGAATAGAATAGAAAATTAAACTTTATTCTGGGACTAAGACCCTTTAACAGTGATGAATTAATACAAAGTAAAATACAAATCTGGCCAAAAACTAACTTATAAAAAATTTAATATTATATACATTATTTAAAATGTATGTAACCACCAAAAAATAAAAATAAAATTTATATAAATGAACATAAAATCATCTCAGAATTACTTATTATTGTGATGATAAAAAAGAAGAAAAGAAATTACATACTTATATATACATAACTACACAATTTATAAACAATAGGCTATCTAATAGAAAATTAACTTAATACAAAATGTAATAATATCTACAGTGATTTATATAATATATATATATGATGTATCATACATAATTATTATATGTTTTTATGCATTATGTCTCTGATATAAAATAAATTTTGAGCCCTGATGATGACCCACATGGGTTGAAACGTCGGCAACTACAATAAAAATCTTAAAATGATTGTCTTCTGATTATTAACAGTCGACTAACTTCTTTCAATAATTCTTATTAAATATAGCGTAAATAGAAGTCTGTGTTTTTGTAGTCGTATTGATTTCCAAAGATTTCCGAATTATCGAAACCTTGTCTGATAGTCATTTGTGAGACCCATGCACTGCTTTTAAATGTTTAAATTTTAATAACCTCTAATATTTTAAAATACAATACAATTATAAAGAGAATAAAATGCTCAACGTTTCGATCGCTATCAGAATGCAGGTCCGAATGTTAGTACCTGGGATGTTTTAATCCATATCTTCAATAAAAATCGTTATTATTTGGTTTTCGACACTTTTTTTTTCCTTTTCGCCTCTCTAACACAGCGCCGCGTAAAGATACAATTTTAAATAATAATACATCACAAAGAGGATGAAATTCTGAACATTTCACAAGGTTACAGTATGCAGGTCCGATTTTTTGTGTCTGAAATATTTTAATCCACATGCAAAAATTCTTCAATTAGTCGACTCCAGCCGACTTTACCCGAGCGTTATATTAAGATCTAAAAGTGTAAAGAAGTTTTCACATAAAGAAAAAAAATCAAATGTATATAAAGAACAATAAGGTATAAAGAGATGTCATTTAATGTAGATTAATTGGTGGGAGAATTTGGTTGGTTGCAGTCAAAAATGAAAGTAGACACAAACACTTTTTTTCTTTCCGATGTTTCGGCCTAAGATGGCGTTAGTAGTAGTCTTCAAAACAAGCCATGGCTTAGGTCGACTTTTAGGCTAAAAAAATTTTTTTTTGGATACTTTCACATTTGATTACAATGCAACCACGTTCTTCTAGTGATAAAACAAAATTCTTTTAAAATAAATATTATTAGTTATTTAGATGAAAAGAGCTTCAAGTGAAAAATAATGTATTTTCAGGATATGTTGAATCGATGCTCTTATCTCAGCTTGGTTAGAATGTTTAAATGAAATTTGTTGTCTCTGGCCTTCATTTATGAGAACTTATCTATTGTTAACCTAACCATTAACGGATACTGGGGTAACTTGAAAATGGATCAACCATTCTTATCTTTTGGTATTGGTGAAAATTAGGACTTGGATTCAAGTATGATTCAAGTATATATATATATATATATATATACATATACATACTTGAATCCAAGTCCTAATTTTCACCAATACCAAAAGATAAGAATGGTTGATCCATTTTCAAGTTACCCCAGTATCCGTTAATGGTTAGGTTAACAATAGATAAGTTCTAAAAATATATATATATATTTTTTTTTTTTTGCCCCAAAGATGATTTATTGAAATTTTCAAATTTTTAATTTCGTGGAATGGAATCCCTTGTACTGCATCGATGGTATGCAAGGTATGGGAGTTATGAGGAGCTCAAATTTTTTAAAATTGCTTAATCGATAGACGATGCTGCTCACTAGTTTTCTTGTTTCGTAGCTAGAAGGTGTACATTTTACTATAAAGGGCAGAAAAATACTTTTAAAATGGAGGAATTAGATGTTGTTTATTAACAAGCAGCCTGTTAATGATTTTTTAATAAATTTATTTTTTATATTTATTGCTAATTCATATTATTGTTTTTTAAGTTGGAATGAGGAACCACTGACCACGTTGCTCCCATCTTGATGCGCCCATTCTTTGATTTGGAATGTTTTAATCATATTTAGAAGTCAGAATCTTAGAAAAGATGAAAAAAAAATATCTTTGGAAATTTGGAAGAACCGTATGAAAAAAAAAATCAGAAAATATATAACATACATCGATTGTAATTTTCTTTAAAAAAATGAAGACATTGAGTTTAATAACACCTCTAAGTAGACTAGCATGGTTTGACAACGTAACACACACACAAAAAAAATGTATTGAGAAGCTTTTAGAATATACCACGCCAATCAAGTAATTCGTGATCATATTTTTGCCAACTTTGACAATCCTCCATTACCAGAACATAACAACTCAGTTTGAATGAACTTTCTTTCTTCCAAATCTATGTTTTATATTTAAAAAAAAAAAAATCGAAACGGCTGTAAAGAATGAGTCTAACTTAAGACTTCCTCGGCTCTAAAGATGGATGGTAAGTATTGCAAAGTAAAACCGCAAGTACTAAATGTTGTAATTTCACTTCACCACGTGGAGTACAAGAATTTTGCATTCGAGAAAGTAAAAGAACGAGGAGAACGCAGGCATTTTTTTTTAAAGAGTGGCATATCAACTTTCGCCTGACCCGTCCATGAATCACTGGCCTACGAGGAAGTCCAAGAGTGACCTCCAGTTCTTAAAACTTGGACAGTTATACCTTCCTTTTAGAGTGATTAGGTTCAACTCTTCGTGATAGGATAAACTAAATATATTTTTACACACCAGGTTAACTTTGATAATGCTATGAGCTTGATACTGTCCTGCGATCCATACTAGAAGCGATTTTATTTTCGTCTTCATTCTAAATTGGAGCATTAATGATGATCATGTACATTACTCCAAGCCTTCTTTTAAATTCTTATGTCCATAAAAATTACCATGTTGGTTAAGAATAAAACCGATTATGGTTTTTCATCACATATTTAATCCATAACTCTAATTACACAACTCCTAAGATTCCATGACTGTATTCCTCTAAAAACCAGGCAGCTCCTTGTTACCCTCCTTTTATATTCCCAACTTCGACAACGACTGCTTGGTGTATGGATTGCTATCGGCTAGGCTAGAAATGAGACTGAAGAAACTCGTGAACTGTTTCATAAGATACATCTTCGGGATCCCCAGGCGTTCTCATGTTTCATTCTGGTACACCGATTGAAATTGGTTTATCCTACTTCCTGACGACAATTCCTGCTTGGTGTTTTCCTTTTCCAAATCCTCAGAACCAAAAACCCTCCTTATAACTCCTTATTCCTAGTTTATCCACTCTCTTAATATTAAGTCTTAATCATATATTTATATATCTCCTCCCATAAAACTACTACCTTCAGCAAATCCTTCATCATTCTTGCTGCCTTCTTTTGGAACTCTCTTCCTACCTCCATACATCGATCCTCCTCCACAAATTCCTTACTCTAAACGAACACTCCTGTGTACAACTCCTGTTCCACCACCTACTCCACATTTAAACTTCCGCAAACATGTAAAATTAGTTGCGTCTGTATACTATTCAATCAACTGCACAATTTCAATAACAATCAACAGTTAACTAGTTTGTATTTTGTATTCTTCTAAGCCAGACTAAGGCCCATAAATTTGTAACTCTGTTATTATTCTTAGGGGACTGTAGTCCCAAAATAAAAATTATTTTTTAATTTCATATTTAACCTGGGTAAATTGGAACAGACCAATATGGATTCGCCGATATTTTCTTGCGTTATAAACAAGTCTTCAAGTCACAAAAAACATTAAGATCGTATTTAAGATTATTATTATATAGATTAAAATCAAGATCACCATGAACATATAAATCTTGCATGATTATAAAAGAATGGATTTCGGCGGAAACAATTGCATTTGATATATTTTTTTTTTAATGTACATTTAGCAAATATTACATAATGGTTGATTCCTGCGAAAAATGAGCATAATATATTGGTCAGTGAATCGATGAAATAATAATTTAGAAATAATTTAATGCAATTTAATATGGGATGGACGAATTAATTTTCTTTTCCTCGGTCAATTACAGTGGTTCTTTCATAATAATAAACCAAAATAAGTGTGCAAATTAAAAGAGGCTGCTGATGAGAGCGATTTCGATGATTTTTGTTTTTAATTTTATAGACATTATTTTAAACTTTCAAATAATTATGGGTGTAATTCATAAATTGTATACTTTCTGAGTTATGCGCAAAAAAATTTCCGTTCTTCATAACTTTTATTTGAGTGATCTGAGACTATTTTATTTTTCTCACCTGAAGGAGAAGATAATCTTCAAAATGAATCAATAATTGTATTTGATATGGCGTACCGAGGAAAAAAATCATTGAGAAATAGTATAAAAAATATGTGTGCATCTTTGGTAGTAATTTGATATGGTTTGAGAACATAATGAATTAACCAACTTTGTTTTTTTTTACTTTATACTCAATTCAGTCCCTAAATGACCTCATTCACTTAATAGTTCAGTATTTTTTTTTAATATACTAGCCGTGAATAATAAGGTGAGAGTTTTCGGCACAAGGCACAATTAAGAACCTACGGAGCTTCCCGAATTTTCTCAAAAGATTCCATCCAACATAATCGTACACATCAATCATAACATTTTGGGGCTTCACCAGAACGAAGAAATTTGAGGTGAGTTTAGGGTGTCATAGTGGCTGATCCGACGTAATAAAATACATATATTTTTCGATAAATTAGAAATTCAGTTGAAGATGTTACGGATATACTTCACATCAGCGAGTTGACTATTTGTTAATCTCTTAAAAACCGCAACAATCATAAAAACAAATTTCCAACTGTATCTCCAGAAAATGAGGAGTTCGCTAGAGCAAATAAATTCATATGATCAGACACTATTAACACCAGGTTCCAACCACCAGGTTTTGCTCCAAACGCGTTATAGGTCAAGGACGCCCGAAGAAGGCTAAAAGTGAACACTGTGGGCAGTAAGTCACGTCCTAAAGCGGATCAGAGAGCGTAGAGCGTAAATACTGCTATTCTACATGTATGCCACAAACACCACTTATTATTATTTCACTTTAAAATTAAATAATAATAATAAATAAATAAAATATTTTAACATTTTAAGTTAACATAATCAAAACTGAAAGACAGGTCAATTGATTATTTTTATATTTTGATTACAAGCATGTGGTGTTAAAAGTTCGATAATATAACGTTTCACTAATATAAATTTAATTTTAAATATTCAATCGATATTTACTTGAAAAGTGATAAATTGTAACTAGATTAAGTAACTGTTTAAGAATCTATGAATGAAATTAATAATTAACAATAATATTTTTTGAAAAATAACCCCCAAAACTAATTAATCACCACTTGAATAAATTAAATATTTATTATTTTTGTATAGAATTGTTAGTAGAGAAAAGACATTTAAAATTGAAAATTTCAAAACAGAAATATACTTTCTACTTCCATAAGCTTCTTTCCCTCAAAGCCCTACTTCCTTCTCCTTCTCTTCCCCTCCAAAAAAAATAAGATAGATATTTGACTGAGTATTATAACAATATTATAAATTGTCAGGTAATTAGTTAAAATACCTATAAAAAAAAATTGTAATGTTTTTATTACAAGCTAACCTTTCGGCGCAAACATGTAATCTACCCTCAATAGTAAAATAAATAAAATAAAGAGATGTGAGAAGTGATATTGTATAATACGACGATATTATAATAAATGATAAAAAAAAATGACGTAACATAAATAAAATAAAAGAAACCAAAACTAAAAATAATAGGAAAAAATATGAAAATAAATAGCATTATGGTGAATTTTATCTTTGATCCATTTTATCCTTGAAGATGGAGCAAGTGTTTTTATCGAAACGTCGGTTTGTAATAAAAATTAAACTAAATACTTTGTTTTTTACTCTTAGATTGATAGTCTGAAATTAGGATTTATAAAAAAAAAAAAAAAGAAGAAGAAGTGTATATATGTATATATAAATGTGTACATTAAAAAATGGGTATCAATCAGGAAGTAGAAAAATGGGTACCAAAGAGAAAGACTACCAAGATAGGAACAACATCGAGATAATAGTGAAAAATGTAAAGGTTCTTGTAGCGGAAAAGAAGAAGTAAGAAATGGACAGTGGAAAGAAAGAGGGAGATGGGAGAAAACATGAAAAGGATATGGACAAAAAAGAAAAAAAAAACGTAGCAATGATAAACGCGTGATTCATCGTTGGCCTGTATCGCGAAAAATAAATAAATAAATGTTTACATGAGTGTTCAAGTAGAAGCTGTTATTTATAAATCTAGAGTAACTGATTACTGGTAATTATTAACGATTTTTAAAATCAGTGATGCTAGATAAGAAGACACATAAACATTATCGAAAAACCCGTAATTAAATATATTTCTTCATATTAATATTTTTTAAATCAAGGGATGTATTTTTATAAATTAAAAAAAATACTCTCTCGGGTACTTTCACTCAGGTATACGAAAATTGACGATGTCAATAAATTTTAGACACTCGAACTATACCTGTAGACGTTAAATATTATAATATTTCAAGTATAATATATATTAACTTATAATTTAATACACAGCTTCCTATGAATATGACATATATATATGTATATCCTGGACTCACCAGATCCACAACATCCTACCGGCCGAAGTCGAGCACAGTAACTGAGGGAAAGGTCCAAAGGAGTAGCATTCCTCCCTCCCTCGCACCCTCCTACCTCCTGGGAGGTTCCTGCATCATCCTCCCGCATTTTGTCCAAATTTTGAAATAACTGTTGCGTTACCTCGTGTCCTCCCAACATCTTCCTCTGACCTTCCAGAACTAACCCCACAGTCTCAAGTTACTAGATGGAACGATTAGGAATAGGGGATGATTACAGATATACAGATGATAGATCATTAATTCAAAGATTATATCTGATGTATCGTGTTTAAGCATGATAATCTATCAGAAATTTATTGTTTTGAAAAAATAAATAAAAAGAAACTTACTACGCTTTTGGGTAGTGATAAGGGATAAATAACTTTTTGATTTTAGTAACACAAAAAAAGTTTGTTTAAATCGGTGACTCACTGCCTGTAACTTCCTCATATTAGTGTAAAACTGATTTAATCTTATTTATAATGTTTTATTTTGATACAAAAATAAATTCTTATAGCCCAGATTATTTATCTTCAATTCCATAGTCCATCATATTTTTTTTTATTATTTACTTGAGAGTTCTTAACAATGGCCCGAAATAACACGTTTATTTTCGGGTGCGTTCCATTTAATTTTAAATATCTCTAATACTTTTAACAATACTGGATATGTTTTAAATGTTGTTACTGTCAAGGTACGTATAAACATTTCACTATGGGACAAAAAATATATAAATGGTTAATTACCTAGCTTTTAAGGAGCGTTTAGCCGTTTCACAGGCTGTGTGAAACACAATCATCTAATTAACTAATTGCGACATTATTGCTAAACCAAACTACTTATTTTATTTTTCATGATACCAGATGAAAAATATCAAAACAAAAATACTAGCATAGTTAAATAACCATAAATATATTTTTGTCCCATAGTGAAAAGCTTATACATACCATTAAAGTAACAACATATCAAGTCTTGTTAAAAGTATTAGGGATATTTAAAATAAACAGGAACGAAAGCAAAAATAAACGTATTATTTCGGACCATTGTTAAGAACCCTCAAGTGAGTAATAAAAACAAAATACGATGGACTACAAAAATCGAAGAAAAATAACCTGGGTTACAAGAATTTATTTTTATCAATGTATCAAAATAAAACATTATAAATAAGATTAAATCACTTTTACACGTATAAGAGGAAGTTACAGGCAGTGAGTCACCGATTTTAACAAACTTTTTTTATTGATGCATGATAAAAGAGTAGTGGAGGTGGGGTGGCCGAGCGGGCTAATGAGTGTGTAAAACAAGCGTTTCTCGGCAAAAAGATCATTGAAAAACAGAAGTTCATTAGGTCCAAAATAATTATGAGTTCGCGTCCCGTGCCAGGGAAGTTTTTAACTCTGGCATTGATCCTCCACCCTCTCCCCTTGGCACGAGAAAAACCACTGTATAGCCTTAAAGATGAGGTAGGCATGAAAAGGAAAAAAAAAAAAAAAAAAAACAGGATTAATTCATAATTTATACAGTAATTCGTACATACATATAGATAATATCTAATTCGTATAATTTAGCTTTCCAATGGTCATACTGAATTTCAAGAAAATCCTGAGGACTTATGAATAGTTTAGTTGACGGCAGGGGAAAAAAATCAACTGAGAATATCAAGTACTATAGGTTGGATTTTTTTTTTTTTTTGGGCTTACTTGGCCTTCTTCAAGGCCATACGGTTTGGATTTATCCATTTATTTCCTAATTACTTCATTTCTCTTTTTGAGATTTATATTCATTTAGATTAATATTACTAGTGAAGTAGACAAGTATCCACTGGGCTTTGCTGAGTATGGATACCCTTACTCTACTGCGTTTATGCATCTTCCCGTTTCTTTTAATATATATATTTGGATGGCATGGCAAAGTATCTCAAGTTAATGTATTTTTTTTTCTTTGCTCTTTTTTTTTGCACATATGCGCTGTTCTAATATTATAATAATAATTGACGAAACGATAGCAGGTTTACTGTTGACATGTATGTTAGACACTCTAGACTTTATGGATAAAGTTTTTCTATTTATATCTTAATTACTCAATGTCTCTTTCTGAGTTCTTATGATCATTTCTAGTAATATAACATATGATATAATTATATAAGAATAATATTTACTTTCTTAAATTTAAGAGTTAAATATAAATTCTTTCCTATAAAAAAAAACATAAAGAACCGTTGTTCGGAAATAAGCACTTCGCAATAAAAATCTCACAAATTTATTACTGCTACAGTGTTAATGTTTATGTTTTTATATTTTTTATTAGCCATTAAATATTTTTATGGCGACTCGATAGCTAATCTATCTCGAGGAACTAGCCGAGAGGTGGCCCCTTCACCCGGTGAGAGGGACAGATGACCTAGCCGATGCTCTTTATTGCTCCATTAAGTGATAGAAAGGCAAAAGGATTGGTTGCCATTTCATTTTGAGAACGTGGCCCGATAAGAAAATTTGAGGTATGTACATCGTTATACATTAAGGTATTTACGTCATTATACATCATAATATAATAATAATATTCTTCAAAACATTTAAAAATATACATGCATTTGAATATATATATATATATATATATATATATATTTGGAATGGATTATTAAATTCACTAAAATTAACTTTAAATCTTATATAACCTAGCATTACAAATACTCCACGGTACAGACCCCTTGTTATCTAATTATTAACATCCACCTAAAACTTCGTCAATGGCTTCATCTTATTGTAACCTACAAATATTTTATTTAGGAAAATTCTCGGAATGTGGGCGTTTTCAATCTGGAGGTCGGCAAACTGTGTTTATTTAATTCGGTAATAAATACTCGTAAATACCCGTTTGCTTTCCACTTGAATCGCAAGTTAATTTTTATCACAAAATTGAGAAAAAAAAATCTACACAAAAGGCCGTTAGGCCTATATAAACTCGATATTTTGATTCGTTGGGGATGGTGGTCACACCAAACGGCAAATATATTTTTATGGGCCATCTTTATTCGCTGAAGATGATATTGAAGAGATTTATGTATCGTTACATAATATTCATCTTTGGGATTCCCAGCCGCTTTCATATTTCCTGTTGGTTTGCCGAATTGAAGCGACTCCATTCTACTTCCAAACGGCGTTTTCCAAGTCAGAACCGAAAATCTCCCAACATCCTAGAGCTCCTTACTCTCAACCTATTGATCTATATAGCTACTATTGTAAATCTGTATATAAATTATTAGATCGTTTTTCATTATTTTTACTTCATGTGTTTTTTACAATTTTTTATTTTTTATTAGTAACTGATTTAAATTAGAAAGTAACTAATAATTTCTTTTATTATTTTTTCTATTTTGACTATTTAATCAAACTATATCCTTGTTTATGTATCTCGGAGTCTCCTTAGCCCACATCTTTGTCTCTCTGTATTATTCTAAAAGGACTCGTCCCAGAATAATAAATAAAGCATTATTATTATATATTCTCTCTCACAGAACCACTTCCTTTAGCAAATCTTTCGCCACTTAAGCTGCTTCCTTATGGAACATCTTGCCTATCTCCATAAGTCCGATCCACAGAGTCCTTTTAACAATAATTTTTAATTCAGCCTCGTATTCGAAATACCGAAACTATGTAAGAATTATAATAGTGGTCGATGGTTGACTGTAGTGAATAATTGACGAGGGGTTGGTTGAGGTGGTCACTAAGAAAAAATAAATAAATAAATAATATTAAAAAGGGTGGTAAGTGAAAGTTGTGCGATGCGCGCACCGCACCAGTTTTGTTTCATACAGATTCGTAATAAATTAAAAATACGGCAAATAAATTTACAGACGAAACGGTCACGTCTCTTTTGCCAGAGAATTTCAAGAGGAGACTGAAAGGGTATTGGATGAGGAATCGCTATGCTTAAAAATTGTAAGTGAATTAAAGTCTGATAAGAGTATCACAGAATACAGCCTCTCATTATACTTAACAGTCTCCAATGCATATCTCCAAGCGAGGAGCACACTTCAGCCCAACTCAGTCTGCTATTATCAACAAGTGCGGATTGACCATGAAAAAAATAAACAATTAAGTATAATATTGCTAACATTTCAACTATGATGGTTTTTTCAGACATTTCACTAAGCAAATACGTGGATCAGAATCCTAAATATAAAGAAGAAGTTTTCCTACTCCGGTTATCTCTGTATTGGCTGGATGAGTTATGATGTGCATTGTGGTCGCCACACAACCGCACGCCATTTTTTCGCAACGCAGTTTCCAGATTATTTGGCAGGACCTCAAACAGCAACCGGCATCTCTCTATCTTAAGCAGATTGAATGACCTCATCTAACCTTTTCGTAAAAAAATCTTTGCGGCATTAGAGTTTCAGGCTCGATCATCTGTGGTTAGCATTTTGAATGCCATCATTGAACCAAGTAAAATTTCTTTCATTATATTCATTACAACTTCGAATTTTCAACCGACAAACACGCTTTGTTTTATCCAAATTAACATATCTTATAAAATGGTCTGTGTGTATGCGTGTGCGTGTGTGTGCTATAAATAATAAATATAGAGTGGAACTTTATATCAGTGGAAATCTCGTCGTACTAAAAATATTTTCTTTCACCTATTCATGCATTATAATCAAATAAATAATTAAAATATTCAGTCGTAAAAAGAATTGGTTAATGATAAAAAAGCATAAATTTAATACATTAGTCTGCTGTGAAAAAAACAGTTGATAATTAATTGTTTTAAATTATATTTCATACCGTTGTATTTTTATTTTCACTTTCCTTTGTCTGAAAATACCTAGTTCAGCTTTAAAAAAGGAGAATGATAAGTGAAAGTTGTGTGATGCGCGCACCACACTAGATTGATTCTTTTTTTTAATGTTAACCTGCCCAAAGTTGCACGTTCTTTATTTTATCATGGTGCCGGACTACATCTTCTCCACAACCTTCCCTGTAGGTAAAATCGAAATGTATATATATATATATATATATATATATATATATATATATATATATTTGTGTGTATGTGTGTTATTTTACTATCGTCTTTATTTCTATTCGTATGTTTCAGGGATGTTTTGTCTCGCTCTTCATGTAATATGGCCAACTATTATAAGAGTATAACTTGGTCATTGAGCAAACCTATTCTTAGTAACACTTATCCTATACTGAGGTATATTATATAGTATTATATTTAGGTATATTGGGGTTTTCAGGGATATGGCATATTGGAAAAGTTTCAGAGATTTTTCATTAAGAAATTGTTTTCGCTGCCTCCAACGACACCAAATAATATGATTTATTTAGAAACAGTCACAAATCCAGTTGAGGTATTCACTTTACAGTTTCATTTTAAGTATTTCCTTAAGTTACTGTGCCTGCCTGAAAGTCGTCCCTCCAGACTTATCGCCATTGAAGTGATTAAACGTAATACCTTTTGTTTTAAAAATTGGTGCGATTTGGCGGAAAGATACTTGCAGGTTCGGCAGATCTTTGGATTGCTTTTCGTTATGGAAAGACCAGCTGGCATCAATACGGTTTGCAATCACTCAGCAACATTGGGAGCAGTGTAAATTAGCGGCATTGAATTCTGATCGATTTCTATTGTATAGAGAATTGAGTCATGATCTTAAAATTTTGAAATTCGTGGATGGCTGCTGTTGGGATTTGACTGGGCGCGAGTTGAGTTGGTTGTTCAAGCTCAGGTGTGAACTCCTTTATTTGAATTACATCCCATGGCTTGACAGGGAATATACGGATTGTCCACTCTGTAACCTACCAGTAAAGGAGGACCTGTTCCATTTTTGGCTGAATGTTCAATGCTTGGTCAAATTCGTATCGAATTTCTTGGAACTAGCCCGGTTCGAAATGATATCCTAATTTCTCTTCTAAATGCCCCCTCTGTGAACGAATGTCGTAAAATTGTCGGTTTTGCTCGACATGCGTGGATACACCGTTTTAATTTGCTACATCCAGCATAAACAATGATCCGTCTAATTTATTTGTGGTCAGTTTTATTCATGTTATTGTTTATGATTTCCCTTATTTTCCTTTATTATTATTTCTTAGACATAAATTATTCAAAATATTTATTATTTTATATTGTATTAGTTGTTTTATTATTTATCAGTTATTCATGTATATGTAATTTTTATAAAGTCTTTAATTGTACTGTACCTATATAACATATAAAATTTCCGGCAGAAGAATAATCATGCCGTATAAATGTACTATGTATTTTGGAAAATTATAATTAATACATATTTAATAAAGCATTTCTCATTCAACAATTTTTTTTTTTCAATTTGTGCCATAAGCAAGATTGTGAAGAAGAAATAAAAAACATACATAAACTATTCAGAAAGATTTTTTATATAATTTCTTGAGGGTTTAAGAAAACAGTAAGGTTGACAATGCAAGATTAGAATATTCCTAAATATAATAGAATTAAACATTTATAAGAAAAATTAAACTAAAACATTATGAATGAGATATAGGGCAATATGAAATATGGTCCTAAAATGCCTTTTTTTCAGATTTTCATGTTACATATCAAATGTAAGCCAAATGTGAATGTGAATTAGCTTTGAAATTAATAACTAAACATTCCTCTAGCACCATCGGTTGTAATTCTTCGAGTAATTTTGAAAAATAGATATTTAAAAAACTAATCAAGAAAAATAAATTTGTTATATATTTGGAGGTCATAAGTAATTCACTAAAAATTATGTAAATTTTAAATACCAAGGTTCAAAATTTATTTTTCACTACCTGATTTGTAATGAAATAACTCCTAAGTAGTAACATTTTGTTATTTATTTTTATAATTCTGTTATTTCCTTATTAATAAAATTTCTATTATTCATAAAAAAAAAAACCACGTGAAACTTAATTTTTATTCATATTTGAACTAATTTATTTCGTCAGGACTGTCAGACTCTTATGAATTGAAATGATACTATTGCCAATCTAAGCGTTTTGTATTTTCCTTTTACCTAGTTATACAACATTTTTAACTATTTATTATTACGACATACATTGTTAACGTTAATTGCGCCATGTAACCGAATGCGGTAAAACAGAAGTTAACTCTACAATTTGCGTAATTATATCTCTGTTCAGATAGCACGGATCCTGAATCAGAGCAGGTATTTATTATCTCTAACTTGATTTACTGTCTTATGTTTTTATGTAATATCGAATTATTTATAAATAAATAATTAGTCTGAATATTTTTAGTTTCTCTACATATAAGTGTGTGTGTGTGTTTGTGCGTGAATGTATGTTTTCTATCTTAAGACGATAAATATATGGTACCGGTACTATTACTAGTGGGAGAATTGATACTGTTATTGTGACTTGTGGTGGGACTGGTACTGTTACTGATGGGCGAACTTTTACTGAGGCTACTACTGATGGGAGAACTTGTTCGGGAAGCGGATCTTTTGCCAATTCCTGACGGCTACCTTGAGGTCGCCGCCGCGTATTAACTGGAACGGGAGTGTTCAAATTCATTTTCCGGCACCGCCATAAATAAATATTAACCGATCTAGACGGAAATCGAATCCACAACGTTTAGAATCAGGCCCTTTAGTACCCACGCCCTAACGTTCTCGGCCTTCATAAATATTTTACAGAACTAGATGTTGTTGTTTTCGTATTAATGTACGTATACCTGAAATCTACCAAGTCTAAAACACGAGCGGATATACATGGGAGGGAGGGCCTTTGGGGCTATAACCATGTTTACAAAACTATAAACATAACCACGTTTTATGGAAAAAAATATAAAAAAATTATCTCTTAAAATATTATTATTCGTTTAATTACATTTAAAAGGACTTTAAGAATCACTTAAACAAGATTTCATATGGTTATTTAGTTTCTTTCTTTTTTTTTCCAAAGTAATTATCATTATTTTTATGAAAAAAAAGTTTTCGGGCTGAAGCCTCCCCCCAAAATTAAATCCTGGATCCGCTAGTGGTCTAAAATATAACGTGTTTAAATTTATAGATAAAATCGTTAATTAACCATTATAAATGTAAAAAATTCTTTTGCATAAAAACTTAAATGCCTAATTACTTAGCTTCCCAATTTCCGCCTTCGCGAGACGTCGCTTTGTCCCAATACTTCATTATCACATATCTCTTGTGGTGCTGCCTCTTATTTTGATACATTTATTTGTTCCGTAATATCTTTGATAATAATTGATTTTGTTTTAAATTTCAAAAGTGAAATCAATATTCGTTAGGGATATGCTATGATAAGTTCATAGGTTGTCCTTTTGCCTTTCAATGTTGATTGAATATGGGTATTTGGAGCAAAACAATTTTTATCCATTACTGATAAGTAGCACAGGCGGATCTCCGAGGGGGAGAGGGCTTTCGGGCTGAAACCCCTCCCCCCAAAAAAAAACAATAAAATATAACCATGTTTTATAGAAAAAAATATATTAAAAACTATCTCTTAAAGTATTATTGTTCGTGTAATTACATATAATAGGACTTCGAGAATCAGTTAAACACCATTTCATGTAGGTAGTTAATTTCTTTCTTTTTTTTTTCAAATTAATTATTGTTACATATATGAAAAAAAATCTTTCGGGCCTCCCCCTCCCTCCCTCCAAAAAATTATATCCTGGATTCGCTAGTGATAAGTAGTACAGTTTTCTTTTGTGCTAAACCTAATATATTTTCACACGATATTTTATCATAATAATTACATTATTATAATTAAAAATATACAATGATTCCGTTATAGCAAACACAAAGACTTAAAGATGGATTAAACTATTTGCTTCTACTCGTATGCCCAATGGTTCGAGCGCATACAACTAACATATAAACCTCCTATGGCATGTTTCTCCTATCACTCTTCATGAGTTATCCAAGAACTTATCGAGGGATCTGGCCGAGTTGCTCAGCCTCTTTGAACCGATTACAAGTCTATTTCCATATTACAAAATAGCGTTTCAACTAATAAACCATTCTTTGTTCAAGTCTGGGTGTGGTCTTTGAAGAAATATCATAGATTGAGACTGAACACTAATGAGGCATTCTCCAGTTGGGAAAAGTATTTCGAATGTTTATGAAACCTTTCGCTTTCATTTAGTACTACAACAGATTATATAAAACTTGTCTATAACGTAAGATGCGCAAATTAAAAACAGATGATGATTGTTCAGTGTTATGTCAGTCAATGTCCGTTAAAAAATTGTCTCAATTAGTGCATGCCATCCAATCGGGGTATAATGAAAGTAAATGATAAGTGGTTCATTGTTTGAGATACTGTACATGAAATTTCAACAATCCACATTTTCTAACTTGTACTTCCTACCATACAGTCAACATATTTTCAAAAATAGGTACATTAATTTTAATTTTTAGAAGGAATTTAATGAAAATGAGACTAGATCGTTTGTACACTATTCTACAAATTTCCTCCATTTTTAGGCAAAATCGAACGAGCCTTTATTTGAAATATAGGTATAACCAGAAGATTACGTTTGCACATCAGTAAGCGAAAGCATTTTTTTCAAAGTACTGAATTGAATTTGATAAACTTCATACCTCGTCGATCATTTCTTCACCAATTCCTGGCTCGCCTCCAACTTAGGGCCAAACCGAACTGGGGATTTTTGAGATGGAGGATAAAATTCAATAAAACTAATGTAGTATCATTTTTTATACTAATCACTAACTTTTCTGTAACGCTGAGGCAAATGGAAGAGCCGTTTTTGAAATACATGGGTGTCTATTAAAATTCATTAATTCAGTTAGTAATTGAAGCGATTGGGATGGGACATTATTTTTAGCTGAAGAACGCTGCTCGATAATTCTTCGTATCATACCTGACATGATGGACAGAAACTAAATAGATGTGCATACTTTCTTGATGACTTGAACATACTCATCACAAATATATAGTATCGCTGAAAAGACCCACCTACAAAAACTTCAAACTTTCCAATAAAAATTATTGCGACTAATAACAAAAGCACCATGGTACTGACTAACAAAACTGTACATACTGAACTACACCTTTTAACAGATGACCAACATATACCCTTTACCTAATTAAATATACCCTTATTAAACGTAATTACACCAACAAGAATACTTTAAGAGATAGTATAAAGTATTTTTTTCTGTAAAATATGGTTACATTTTACCATTTTGGGGGGGGGGCTTCAGCCCGAAAGCCCTCCCCCGTAGATCCGCCCGTGTCTCGGGGTATAATAAAAATAAGTGATAAGTGGTTCTTTCATCAATATTTGAGAAATTGTACAAGAAATTTAACATTCCACAATTTCTAACTTGTACTTCCTACCATACAGTCAACATATTTTCAAAAATAGGTACATTAATTTTAATTTTTAGAAGGAATTTAATGAAAATGAGACTAGATCGTTTGTACACTATTCTACAAATTTCCTACATTTTTAGGCAAAATCGAACGAGCCTATATTTGAAATAAAGGTATAACAAGGAGATTAGATTATTCATACCTCGTCGATCATTTCTTCACCAATTCCTGGCTCGCCTCCAACTTAGGGCCAAACCGAACTGGGGATTTTTGAGATGGAGGATAAAATTCAATAAAACTAATGTAGTATCATTTTTTATAGTAATCACTGACTTTTCTGTAACGCTGAGCCAAATGGAAGAGCCGTTTTTGAAATACATGGGTGTCTATTAAAATTCATCAATTCAGTTAGTAATTGAAGCAATTGGGGTGAGACATTATTTTTAACTGAAGAACGCTGCTCGATAATTCTTCGTATCATACCTGACATGATGGACAGAAACTGCATAGATGTGCATACTTTCTTGATGACTTGAACATACTCATCACAAATATATAGTGTCGCTGAAAAGACCCACCTACAAAAACTTCAAACTTTCCAATCAAAATAATTGCTACTCATAACAAAAGCACCATGGTACGTGACTAACAAAACTCCACCTTACAGCAGTTGAACAACACATAACATCCCTTTACCTATGATTTTATATAAATTTAAACGGACATCACAACAGATTAATAAGAGACATGGCCTCAGCTGACATACCCCAGAACATAATAATAAGGCATAAAAAGGCGTTGGATGAGAGATCTCTTTCCTTAAACAACCTAATTAATTAAAACAAGTCAGGGAATAGATGCTGCTGAGTACTTTCCTTCCCCATGCCTGACATGTCATTTATATCATGTATTTCCAGCACATTTGCTGATTGTTAACAAAAAGTTGACAGGCTGAAATAATTGTTTTATAGACAGATAAAAAATTCATTTATTAATTCGTGCGAACGCGAAATTACTGAATGGAATT
Organism: Nezara viridula; assembly: GCA_928085145.1. NCBI lineage: Eukaryota > Metazoa > Arthropoda > Insecta > Hemiptera > Pentatomidae > Nezara > Nezara viridula. Next base: position 104,925,388 of record OV725082.1, read on the forward strand.
TGATGAAATTGATATGGGATCCATTTTCAATTTTAAATCAACACTTTTCTAGCCCCCCTCCTCCCCCCGCATGAATATAAAGCTTTCCTACCTTCCGATAAATACATATATATTTTTATTTATTTAGAAATATAATAGTCTGTCACGTGGACAATAATTATAGTGATATATTATTCGCACCATGTATCAAAAATCAAAAACTATGTACAACAAAAAATAAAATAACCTAAAGATAAGTAAAATAAAAACACAGTCATGCATGTATACAATATATACAATCAGGCAGGGAATCCCAAGCCAAGCTTCTCCCTCTAACTATAGAAGGAAAAGCAGGACTCCAAGAGATCCCTGCGCTACTCTCTCAACCGGTGCTAAAGCCAGTGGAGTTTGAGCGATAGTGGCGGATAAATAATAAAACCACAATATAGAATGCATGTTATTAAATTATCCCAGATCGGTCTTAAGGATATTAACTTGTGTTTCTTATTTATTAATCCTTTGATGAAATATTTCGTGAGCATATTTTTTCCTCCATGTCTCTTCAAAATTATTGTTTTCAGTTATTTAACTTATTTATGGAATTTAACTTAAAATATGGACTTTTAAATATTTCAAAATTATATTTAACAGAAGAGACCACTAAGAGAAGAAATCAAAAAAAGATCTGTTCAAAGATGCTCTCGAAATTCCAGAACGGTGACACCATTCTGGAACTAAACCCGGCTTAGGCGCGACCTTCACCTCCAGGCGAGGACGGTTCGAAGGAAGTTTTGGAGCCGGAACCAAGCTATAGTACTTTCCAGGTACCCTAAGAAAACGTTACGGAAACGAAAGTCTCATAATCTTCCCAACTTAATCTCAGATCTACTAATATTCCCATCTCCAAACAAAGAACCTTCACCTCATAAATTATTTTAATCATGAAGAAGGTCCTTGTGCGCTCAGGATCATAAATGCGAGTCGTAAGTATGAAGATAAATTGTATCGATTAATCATACCATCAACTCAATTATCTGATGAAAGTAACTGATACTCGTTTTTTTCTATTAGTCCACGATTGATTCCTGGACCCAAACATAATTGCCTTCCATTTCAATCACATGGGATTCAGCTCAGTTGATTAAAGTGGGACAACGGAAACTAAATTCAAAGTATTCAGAAATAGAAATAGAAAAATTACCTTTATTATTTAATAGAATAGAAATAGAAAATTATTATTCTGGGACGATGTCCCCTTCGAATAACAATAATGAGCAGTTACAAAAGAAAAAATACACATATGGCCAAAAACTAACTTAATAAAGATTCAAACAATATATACAACAACTTAAATAATAGTATGTAAATTACTAAAAATCGAAATAAAATCTTCTCAACTATACTTGTAATTTTACTGGAAAAAATAACAAAAAGAAAAAAAGAATTACATGTATAGAAAGAAAAAGCAAAACCTTCAAAAAAGAAAAAATATCGAAAGTACTTAAATTAAAAAAATTGACTTGCGTTAAAACCCAAACAGCTAAAGCATACAAAATATATACATATATTAAAAATATATTAATGACAGAAGATGTGCAACGGGAATCACAATATTGCATTATCTTAGCATAAGAGTTATAAAATAAGAATAGATAGATAAATACAATTAGGAAGGGGCATTAAATTAATTTTATGAGAAAACAATTGCAACCAGAAAGAAAATAAAAAAAAGAAAAAAAACTGATTTAAAGAAAATAAATTATTTATATATGTTATACAATACGCAATGGTATTTTAAACTATAAAAAATACGTTTTTTTTATTTTTTTATTTATAGGGTTTTCATTAAATAACATGAAATTATCATTAGGTAGACTTTTGTTATGGGCCTTATGTCTTCAGTATTCCTGTTACAAATTCTCAGATTTTAATTGAATTATTTTTACTCAACGTTTTCTTTCATAAAAAAACTAAATAAGTTAAACCAACTGTCCAAAAACCAAAAGACTGAAAATTGAGCAGGCTAATTGAGCAGTAAGCGGATAGTTAAAATATCATTACTTAAAGATACTTGAAATCAAACAAAAACGTTCATAAACTCTAAATTTATGGTTCTTAGTTAATTGTTTTTATTGATTTTTTTATTAGGGGTCTTTGAAAATGGATCGCTCAACATGGGTGGACTAACTTGATCTTCCACTTGTCTTAATCTACTTTTGGAACTGAGAGATCGAGGAAAGTTAATATATATTTCACGCAAAAAAGTAACTTTCTTTTTGTTTAACTATCTTCGCAAATAATCAGTGAAAACGCCCGAACAAATCGAAATGAATATAAAATTGGTTTTGGTTCCTTGAGATTATCGTTCAAAGAATTGTAAAGAATAAGACATTTCCGCTACGATTTTTTTATTCCCTATAAACTAAACTACGTTATTCACGACTCTCCCTAACCTTTGAAAAGTTCTATCGAAAAGGATTTCTTAGTCCATAGAAAAGGGGATCAACCTAACGAAATATTTATTATGAATCATTTTATTTTGCCTGTTCGTGGATAAACGACCAAACACAAAGACGAAGGAAAACCCCATAGGAATTGTTAATATTCCAGTGACTGTCAACCAACACACTGAAAGTAAGCTGCCATGCTGAAGGGAGCTAACCACATTTTTAACATCCGCTTCTAAAGACGAATGTAGGACGCGTGGCGCAAGATGGGACAGAACGTGAGGCGAATCCTAGAAGAACTGTGCAATCACGGCCTGCCACATCCAGCCCTTTTGGCGACCATATCCAATTGCAGGGGCCTAAATGCAATTGTTTAACAAACTTTAAATTCATACTAAATGGAGCTTCCTTCTTATGTAAGTTAGTTCTTGGCAGCTCTGAAACTTTGGGCAACATATTAGGAGTAAGCGATTCAACTACTTTTACAAAAGATACAGTTGTTATGAACAGTTTAAAAAAGTGTAAAAAACGAGCTACGAAATGAGTCATACAATAACATCTTATTCAGTTTTGTTTTGGATCGTTTAAGCATTAGGCATATTTACTCCCATCCATTCAGCATATTTGTTCAGTAGTCGGAGTGTAAAAATTTCAATTTAATATCAACCTCGAATGTATGTGGCTAAAACGCTCTCGCTCAATCTCCACTGGCTGTAACACCAGTGCCGAGGTTAACGGAGTAGCGCAGGGATCTCTTGGAGTCCTACTTTTCTCTCTAAAGCTGGAGAGACGAGCCTGGCTTGGGGGTCCCTGCCTGATTGTATATAGGTATGACTGTGTTTTTATGTTTTTAATTTACTTATCTTTAGGCTATTTTATTTTTTTATTTTACACGGTTTTTGATTATTATTTAGTTGTTATTTTACTTGGGTTAATTTTATGTTTTCTGTTTATATGGTGTGAATGTGTTCAAATCTCACTTTAATTATTTTCCCCGTGACAGATTATTTCGCCTAATGAACTGCGCAATACGTTTTGTTTTCGGAATCTCAAGAGATACGCATATAATCCAGTATTACGCCAACTTGAAGTGGCTCTATCCATCCAACCGCCGTCTGTACTTCCTTGCTACCTTTCTATACCAAGTCATCAGAACTCAGCGGCCTTCATATATTTTTCACAACTTACAATTTAAATATTTCATTCAATCCCGTCTCACTAGATCTTGTACCTCCTCACCGAACTGCAGCGTTTAACAAATCCTTTATAATTCAAGCGGTCTCCTTCTGGAATACCATCCCTCCCGATATCCGATATGTACAATCAGTTTCCTCATTTAAATCTCTCCTTTTTAACCTTTTTAACCACCTACTCCATTCCCAACCCGATTGATCATGAAATGTAAATAAGAGAACTTTTAAAGTTCCCCCAGAAATGATTTTCTTTACTTATACTATTTTATTTTCCCACGTTTGTATTATACATATCAGTATGTTTTTAGTGTAATAGTTCTATTTTTTGTTTTATTCTTTTTTCAAAATCTTAATCTTAATAATAATTGTAAATAATTAATTTTATGTATGGCCACACAGGCATTTATTCTGTATCTGTAATTTGCCCTAACAGTCCCAGGATAATAAAAACATTTTCATTTCATTTTCATTTTCATTTCATTTCATTATTATATTTCCAAATAAATAAATAAAAAGATCAACCTAAAACGTTGGAAGATTTAGAGAGCTTCATTATACAAAATCTTTATATAATAGAAAATAGTATGGGCGAATCAAAAGGGGGAGGGGCAGGGTAATTAAGTATCAACAAATCTTCTGAAAACTTTATTAGCAGAGACAGATTATTTGTTAGTATTTTAATATTTTGAAATAAACTAATTACAACCCCTTAAATTGAATGCCTTCCTTTTAAATCGCTGACCTTCCTATTATTCCGTTCTGGTTATGAAATCAAAATATGAGTTTCAACAGTACAATAGTGTTAAGAGCAAGTTTTAAACTATAATATGATAATAATGAAGTGGATTTAAAAATGCATCACGTGTACTCAAGTCCAATTTATTTATTTTTTAATATATAACATTTCATTTAACTTAATATATAACTTAATTTGAGAATTAATAGTGATCATTCCCTCCTCCTTCCTATTTTTTTTTCTTTTTAAAAAATAAATATATAAATATACTATTAAATAATTCCGCTGTACTGTGCAATTATAGTTAAGCGATTAAAGCCCCAAGAGTATTTCCTCTAAAACATTTAGTTCATAAATCACCAATAATGTCTATCAGTTGGACAATCACTGAAGGCTTATTGCTATTTTGGGTGATATGGGATCCTACTACTAAAATTCCTAACAATAAACAGTATAAAATTTCGAATTGTGCCCTCTATATTCTCACAATGTTAAGTGGTTATGAAACTATGTTATTCTACCAGGTCTCTGTATATCTGTATTTATAAGTGACAAATTTAATGTCCCTTTAGAATAAAGAAGCCTACTGATTACTTCAATTATTTTAATGAAAACGTAAATATTTGGATCAGGAAATTAAGCTTGTCATTTATAAATACGGATCAATTCCTATGGCAGATATCTGGCAGAAAAACACAGTTTCATAACTACTTCACATAAAAAATATTTGAAAAATCATTATTCATTATTGTTTTTAATAAATAAAAAGTGTATTTAAGCAATTATATCTATTACAATACACCCCATATTATGGGAAAAGAAGAAATAAAAGCTTTGCAACAGTTATTTTTTTGCCATGTTTGCTGAAAATACAGAAACTTTTAGGTGACAGAGGAACTTTTTTTACACAACTTGGAGTGAATCTCAAGTTTTTGTCAAATGGACCTTATCTTAATTACTATGGACATAGTAGGGTGTCTGTAGCATAGTCGGATGATGATAAAAAATAATCGTGAATAATTTGTGCTTTTTGTAAAAACAGAACTTAGCTTAGTTTAGTCCTTCAAAGTTCGTCTTTAAATTTTTTTAACAATGACAAACTCCTTTATCATTTTGTCAGTTGAAAATTTTGTCTAGCTTGTCTAGTGAAGCAATTGTTAATTACTTGAACTAAATATTTATTTAGTTACCGCTTCCTATCTATAAAAACCTAATACGAAATTATATTAATAATAAATACTAAAAGAAGTTCATTTTTGTAAAAAAAAAAAAAAAACTGTTTTTCTCAAGAATAAGTTTTTGTAATGAAACAAAAATCAACGTTTAGTTAAAATTGAAAAGGATGGCAGAAACAAAAAACAAATCTTTAATGACTAAAATTCATCGAAAGAAAAATTCAATGAGAAACACTTTTAATTTCATATAAATGCATTAAATTAATCTTTTATATAAATTCAAGACTCATTTATTAATCATTTTTAAGATAATTTATTTATTTAATTATATATTTATATAAATATATAAAGAAACTATAAATTAAAGAAATATTTTACTGAATCAAATCGAACTGGAGGATTAAAATAAATTCCAATAAATCCCATCAAATCACCTTTAACCTTTGTCGTAAACCTATGACTTGCTGTCCTATAGTATCCTATAATAACATCCACTTATCTCTGTAGAACAAATCCGATACCTAGGACTCCACCTGGACAAACACCTCACTTGGAATCCTCATACAAATACATACAAGATTGAAACTACAAGAAACTGCTCGATGTTTCCGCTAAGAAAATCCTCAATGCTCCTTACTTTGTTAAAAATAAAATAATCCATAAAGACCTTAATGTTCCATACGTTTCCGATTTGGCCCAATCCACATACCTATCCTTTCATAATAAACTTCATAACCATCCAAATCCTCTTGTTTCTAATCTTGCTTCCTCTTCGATTCCCAATAACCCACCAAGGCATCTGAAAAGATGGCCTCATGATCGCCTCATTTAGACATATTATTAGAATACTACCAATGGGTAGTTTCTCAACAAGCGTTTTCATGTGATTATATTCCTCTGTTCACATTTACTTGATGTATTTATACTAATACAGTTGTTAATATAATAAAAATAAAATAAAATCACAAAACTCAATCAATTGGAAAACCATCAATATTCAGGAATATTTAATGTAATTGAATATCACCTGAACCACCTCTTTCATGTCTATATTTTATAAAATCATAGAGCTGACATATATCAATTAATCTTCCCAAAAGATGAAATTTTCCATTTCATATTAGCAGAGAGAGAGAAATACTTTATTCAAAGTAGTGCAGTCCTACTACATAGAATAAGACTTTATGATGTCTCATACTTATATATAGTTACGGAATTTTTATCACCTTCACTATTAAAATGATAGTATATTAATGATCATAAAATTGTTACACATGAAATTATAAAAAAGAAATCAAATAAACACCTTACCTAAAAATCTTCTTAGCATTGTTTCATATATTTTATCAAATTGTTGACACTCTGCCAGTAACTGAAAAACAGAACAAGCGAGTTTATTAATCCATAAGCAACTATAATTAATAAATATAATAATGGTATTTCTCAGAACAAATTCTTCACAAAGGGCATCTCAGGTTGTCCTTGAAAAATGTTTGAATGAGATATTAAAAAGTTATGTATCTTAAGAGTTACACTTATGCCTATTTAAAAGTCTTAATAAAATTTACCTACTGTAACAAGTTTTTTTTTTGTTACTTATATACAACTTTCTAAGGCTGTTCATTAATCCTAAAATAACTTTTAAATTAATGGTGTGTAAAGTATCTGTAAAATAGTCAATTGACCATTTCATTTACTGTTTGAATTTAATTATTTTATTTTGATTACTCTATTAAATATAAAAAATGGGTATTTGACAAATTATTTCATTGCAAGTGATACATTTTAAGAAGTACTAATCAGTTACCTAGCTTAAGATATTGTAGAATCAGTCTGAGTACTTATAATTAATATTCAGAAAGTTTAGTCATGGCACATCACTACTTCAATTAATACAAAACTGTTTTAAGAACAGCGCTCATTATTCATATTTCACATTTCACAAGACAAACGAATTCATTCACTGTTACCAACGGAACAATTGTTAACATCAGAAAATTTTTAATCAACAAAAAGTTCCAAAATATTATTTGAAAAATTAATTTAGGTTCATCATTAAAGTATAAAGTAAAATTTAAAAATAAAAATAAATATATTGAAAAGTTAAACTATTGCTGACAGCACCGTTCACTTGTACGTCTACAAAAAATATCCTTTTATTTCTTTATAATAATAATAACTAATTTTGTATTACTTAGGCCGTTATTAAATATGAAAAATCATATTGACCAATGAACAAGTCAATTTTACGTAAATTGATTCGTTTGATTGAACACAAAGTATTTCAACATCGAACTACAAGAAGTATTAAGCAGTTATTTCGACTTTGTAAAAGGGTATGCGGTTATTGGAAAATAACCGGTTATCGGTAACTTCGTATTTTTCACATCTTTAACCTAACGGTTATAACCACTCAAAATAGCCGGTTTTTGGAAAGTGGAAAAGTGATAACTGCCAATTTTTGGAATCAGCAAAAAAAGTTTACAAAACTTAATATCTTAAAGATAATTTTATTTTATAAAAATGCATTTTAAATTTTATTTGCAATTATTATTCAATTTAAATATGTTTCAACATTATATTTTGTTTTTTTTATTAAAAATAATACTTGTAATTCATTAAAAAAGCATGAAATAAATATAGAAATTATGAATTTCATAAACGAATGAAATAATTTTTGAATTATTTTATACTCATGACCTTTCTTCATTATACTTTGTATCTTCCATGCTCTCCACAGGTCAAAATTAAAATAATAAAAATGCTTGTAGTTTTTTTATTTTACTATCATTATTTGTACATTTTGGGGATGGTTAGTTCCCCTGTTTAGCATATAATATAACATATAATATGTCCCAGTATTTTTGGATGAGTCCAAATAAGTTAGGACAATGACCATATTTCTAAAATATATCTTGTTTTTTTATTAAAAATATTACTTTGAATTAGTTAAACAAAGACAGACTTAAAAATACATAAAAATTAATAGGAGATAACATTGCTATGGGTTCCTTCTCATATAGGCATAAGTGGCAATGAAAGAGCTGATGAAGGAGCAAAGGAAGTAGTGAAAATCTTTGATTCACCTCATTTAAGATCTCAATTTCTCAACAAATGAATGCAAGAAATTACAAGCAAAGTGAATAAACTTCTAAAAGAACAATGGGAATGACTGCAATTCAATCACCTCCACCACTATAAAGAACAGTATTGCTTGGATACCTCCTAAAACCCTCACATCAAAGGAATGCTCCATAATTAGCAGACTGAGAATCGGACATACCAAATTAGCCCACCAACATCTGCTTCTACATAGAAAAAAATCTCAAACATTTGACAATGAATTCTCATAGTGCAACACCTTTTCGGGAGAAAAAAAATATCAAAAAGAACAAATTAAATACAAAATTGAAGACACAGCATACTTTAAAGAAAGTTGCATTGAAAAAAAAAAACTAAATACTTAAAATCAATATCATCATATTAAAGAACATTCATCGGTAACGGGCATCACAAGTCAAAACGACATTAAATAAAAGCAAATTAAAAAAAAAAGACAGATATTAACAATGTCACATACTAATATAATCATTGTTCAATTTAAAAACATGATTTATTAAAGTCTGATCACAATGACCTATGAAGTCATGTAAAGCTACTCATCGGGTCTTCCGGACAACTGGGTTCCAACTTACTGGCTTCCCCACCAAGCTACAGAAACATGGCCAGGATATCAACCCTTTATGCCTCAGATGCAACCAAACATGTCACCAATGGCTGTATTGCTTACGAGGCACTCAGAGCCATATTTATGAATAAATCTGTCATCTGTCCTGACGTTAATAAAGTTACCTCAGCTAGTGACGACAGCAAACAACTACCAGTACTAGAAAAATTTTGTATAAGGGTGCAAATCTATCATGTGCCTTGTACACTTCCATCTAGGGTGAAGTAGAGGACCAATTCCAGGAAAACCAACAGACAATGAAGATGAATAAATGAAGAAGAAATTAACAATAAGATGAAGATTTCTGTGTTCAAGATTAAATTTAGATGTGCAGGGATGGTGACTTGCCAGTAAAGATTATTGTTAAGACAATTTTTATTTTAAATGTAAATTATTTTTGCCCGGTTATTGGAGTATTAAAGAAATAATCAGTGCTACCATGGTTACTACCAGCACTTGTCTTACCACAAGAAAAACATAATTGGTCCCTAGTGGGAACAGACTTCAACTTTTCAGATCAGGCTGGTTTTGCAAGGTCAATCTTTAAATTCATTTCATTAAAATAACTTCTACAACAATAAACAAATTGTAAAATGAGAAGGAATTAGTCGAGGGTGCGGTCAAAAAAATAAAAAAATTAAAATATATAAATAATTTTAATTTTTGCCGACGTTTCGACCCACTTTGCAGGTCGTCTTCAGGGCGTTGGATGTGGCACTGCGGGAGGCGGTTGAAACACTGTGTTTCAACCGCCTCCCGCAGTGCCACATCCAACGCCCTGAAGACGACCTGCAAAGTGGGTCGAAACGTCGGCAAAAATTAAAATTATTTATATATTTTAATTTTTTTATTTTTTTGACCGCACCCTCGACTAATTCCTTCTCATATCATATCAACGGTCAACCAACTCTACATCAAATTGTAAAATGATTCACTCATTTTAAAATAAAGTCACTCGCATAGTGAACGTTTATTGAAATTTTTCACAACTAGAAAATTTTAAAGGAAATAGAAAATTAAGTCATCGAGTAGAGTTTTATTTATGGTATAAAGTACAATGAGATCCATTGAAAACAATACAAACATGATGGAAAAAAAAAATGTCACCAATTTAAAAATCACAGCTTAATTAAACATGTTGGTCTGAGGTGACACAGACATAAAAGGCTCAATATTTTAATGCTTAGCCACCAATCAAAACAAATTATTTTATCATTTGATTTAACTTATAGGTTAGAACCTTTTATAATTCCTCCACCTCCACTAACAAGTAATGTACTCCTCTCCTTTCAGGGTTCATTCAGCTTTTGATTGATCAAAAATAAATAAACAAGATCTCCATAAAACTATAATAAAATAAGAAATATAAATGTTAATAAATATCAAAAGGTTTTAATTGGTGACCAGTTTGTGACTATAATATAAAAATGCATCTACTAGCTTAATTTGTTTAATTAATGTTTCCTTTAAAAAAAAAAATTATAAAAACACCATACAAATTATTTCTTAACTACAAACAAAACGAATGAATATATTTTGCGATTACATACTTCATTTTAATTTCTTTTAGAATAGTAATGAATTGGTCCAATCTGTTAAATATTCAGACTTCAGTTTATCAAAATAATAATTCAGTCATAAAAACTTGTAGTCCAAAATTTACAGGTATATATTGCACCCAATTTACAAGAACAATATATATTAAATTAATAACTGCAGTAAATGCTTGGATTACTAATATTTAAAAATAGGTCTTACCATATAATTATTACTAAGCTTTAAATAACAATTGTACTGTATACGAAATATCACATCTTATATTTCTTTTCTAAATTACAGGGGAAAAATATATCAAGAATGATAATACAGAGTATTTTCAATAAATACATTATATTCAATTTTAAACAGAGTAGTAGTTTGATGTTGATACAATATGAAATTACTTATGCATTACAGATGTAATCATTGTTTACAATCTCTTTGCAAATGAATGAATGATATTAACTTAATAGTATATAAAGTATAGAAAAATTCAAGTAAAAAGAAAAATATTTAGGAAAATAATATTTTAAACACTGATTGTAGTGCACTCCATAACCGTCATTTCTTATAAAAATTAAATTTGGAATCGGTACATTGAAAAATGTGTTAAATGTTAGATAAGAAAGATTTTCCAAAAAGTATGATTTACCTACTTCATTAACTAGGTTGAATCCATTTTACGATTATTTTTAATACTAAATCCAGCCTGTAAAAATGAGGATTCATGTTGAACAAGATTCACGACTCAGGATAATATAAAGCATCCTTTTATTTTTGCATCATTATTAAATAACTGCTATAGTCAGTGAGTCTCAACAGAAGCCAAACAAATTAAAAATAAAAGTGTTGTAGTTTTTAAACAGCTCATTTTCGCTTTAACATATGTAGACGAAACTCCATTTATAGAACTTAAATCCATTAAAAATCTCTTGATATGAAAAATAAATTATTATTCAAATGAAATAGTTATGTATCAACCTAAAATTCCAAAAATAAACTATGTCCCACAAAAAAAATCCACAAGTATAATTATTTAAGTTGTTATACTTATGAAATCTGTAAATGTTTAATATAATACTGATCTAATTTAGATGATTTTAGGAGCTTAGAAACATAAAAATCTGCTGAAAACAATAAAAAACTTTCAAATATTTGACTTGATTACATTACCTCCATTAACTTTTATTAAAAACTTAAATGTAATTCTTTCTGACATGTATCACACACATTTTTTTTTAAAAAAATGAAATTTTAATAAAGGAATTCTGTATATAAAAAATTCTAAAATCATATTTTTCAAGAAGCCTTATTGAAACATTCAAAATATATGGACACAACAGTATAATTATAAAGTTATCAAATATTTGAGTATAATATGTCCTTAAAAATATATAATTATGCTTATAAGTCACAAAATAACTTTAATCACAAAAACGTTTGATTTTTAAACGAGAATGGAAACCAGAAAATCACCATATTAAATAATACAGATGTTTAAAAATGATTAGCACTGACACTAAATGATAATAAATAATATTGAAAATACGTAATGCATTTTCATAAATAAGCAAAATTAATATTCCAATTTACTTTAAACATACTTTATATTTTTCTGCAGAAGGAAAAAAAATTTAAATTCCTCAAAATAGGATAAATGATCCATAATATTATTTAAGTTAGTTAAATTAAAAATGCCTAAAACAAGGGTCTTTCATATCTCCCGTGTTGTTCAATCTAAATGATTGAAGAAGTTCTGAACATATGGTAAAAGAAATGCATGGAGATGGGAATATAGATAAATGAAAAATGTCTTTATACAAAGATGCCAGCGACATACTAAGGAATCATCATGGAAGGACATCATGGAAAAACAGGAAGGCAGATAATTGGGACACTAAATTCTGTGTTATGAAACAAGCAGATAAGTCTCCAAACAAAAAAATGCTATCATTTCTTTTTGTAAAGCATCACTTTATACGCATCTGAAACGTTGATGACCCCCAAAAAGGAGACAAGGCTTTTATAATTGGCAAGACAGGTGACGACCAAGGAAGAAATGGTTAAAGAATGTGGAGGAAGGAATGGTTTTCGAGAGAGACTGACTAGACCGAAAAAAAGTGGCAAAATCTTTCGGATACGATAAACAACTAAGTTACAACTTATTTTACAAACAAATCGTTAATAACAAAATAAGCAAAATTATCTTATTGTATTTTTTAGTAAACTACGAAATAAATGTTATAAAATTATTTTAAAATTGGTAGAATTTCCAAACACGTTTAACATGAGTGAAACATTTTATCAATACCAAACATATAATACTTAAGCAGGTTTAACTAAGAAAGTAACACTTCTCATTTCAAATGATCAAAAAACCCAAATGACAATTTAAATTTCATCATTTTTTACAAAAAAAACCAATTCTCCATTTCATTAATATAAAGCAAATTAATCACAATAATCCAATACTTGCTGCTTCTCACTCCTTAAACATTATACTACATAATTACAGAATCCATCAAAATGTCAATGAAACAGGAGGTAATTACCTTTTATTATTTGAAACATTATTATTGCTGGTGTCATGTTAAGTATTGTGGGTACAAGATTCAAATTTCTAATTTTAAGAGTCGGGATAAATATTTTTAAAAATTATATAAAGAATTTAGAAATAAATACAATATTTAAGCCTTAGCACTAACAATAAACAACATTTCATCAATTATCAACAAATATTTAGCACATAATCTCTTTATCAGTTTTGAAAGAAATAGAAACATTTTAATAACAATATGACTGTAATAATTTGAGGAATACATTAACCCTTATCATGAGATAGGGGCAGAAAAAAAAGAAACAAATAAAAGGAAACAATAAATCATATCAAATTTAACTTTTATTAATCATGTTAAAAACATTTATATCTATTTGTTTCAGTCATTTGTCAAAATTATGTTACACCTAGTGCTAACAGCATGAGCTTATCATATGTCATAAATAATTTAAATTGATATTTATTTATAAAATTAAATTCATTTGAACTGTTGCATAAATACATTGTGCATCATTTTTAAAAAGTGCAAAACTTACGTTAATAGAACAAATAACGTATTTAATAAATATTACAAAAATTAATTACAAAACAAAATTAAATATATTTGAACAAGCGTTAAACTAATTACTAGCATAAATATGAAATATTAAGTCTTTGACACATTAGACGTAAAAATAACTAGGGAAGCACATAAGTAGTTGAAAAATGTATAAACATCATCTGTACAGATACAGAAAAGAAAAATAAATATATTATTTTGTGCTTCGTTTTTTTTTTTTTTAATATTAAGGTCACAGCACACAATGGAAGATCTGTAGTGGAAATGGTCAACGAAGGAAACTTTAAAATTTTCAAAAATCTTCCATAATTCACAAAGAGTATTATAGATGAATAAAATTTTTGTCAAAATGCAAACACCCTGAAAATAATTTCTACATTCTTGAGGATTAAAGAAAGATATAAAAAAACTATGAAAAACAATATACAAACACAAAATTATTGTTTTCTATTTCGCCAGAGATAAATCTGAAAAATGCTATTTTTAAGTATTTTATAGCAATTATTTTTTTATGGCAGGTTTGTATTTAAATTATTTCTTTTATATTATTAAAAACATTATTTATGCTGGTGTCATGTTTAGTATTGTGGATACTATATTCAAATTTTAATTTAATATACATCTAGCTAAAACATTAGCTATAATTTTACCAATTAAATCCATGAATGTTAATAACTTTTGTACTAATTGAAAAATAAAATAAAATCATTCCAATATTAAAATAAAAAAAAAAAAGAAACAACTAACTAGAAATAAATAAACTTTTATTAGTAACACCTTACTCAAATTTACTTTAAAATGTTTTATACATCGAAAATATTCATCATAATTAATTTCAAGCGCTAACTTGTAACCAAATCTTCCCTGCCTGAAATGAGATGACATCTTAATTCAAATAAACTTAAAAAAATAAGGCGGGCTTAGAAATTTAAATTAAAAATCAATGACTAGATTAGTTCATGTATGCCTTTAAAACACATGAAGATGTACCTTTTATTTATAGACTACATGACTAAAGTATAAATGGGGAAATAAATGAAGTGTTGGAACTTCTACAATAAAAGGCAAATATTTTATTTTTAGAATGGCCATTGAGGAAATGTTCAATACCGACGTCCTGTCAAAACAAATAAAGGGACGTCTTCTCAAAACAAATAAAGATAGACCAAACTTTAAAAATATCACTTCAAGTTCTGATAGAAAAATTATAAAGATATTCCTTAAGGACTTCATTCAAAACCTAATCAATTCATCATCACATTGAATATAAGTAGTACTAAACTATACATTAAAAAATATTCTCCATTTTAAAATTTAAATTTTTAAACAAATAGATATTTTTTTAATATGGTCCAAATTTGTTTCATTTCACTATAGACTTATTAATTATTAGTTGATAGGGAACCCAAACATACGATATAGGGTAGCTACATTTTTTACCTCTTTAAATAAGAATAGTTTTGCTATAAAACCATCGAAAGATTAATGATGTTCTACTAAAAGAACATTTTTCACAAGCACATTATAATTTTTTACAATTTCAGGCTCATTATAGTTATAAAGAAAAAAACACCTTTTGGCTTTTCAGGTCTAAGTTCTACATTTTTCATGTATGTAACATCCAGATTTTTTTTTTTAAATCATTAATGATTTTTATTATTTAGGCAATCAAATTATGAGAATTAAAATTCAACTAGCAAAAACATATACAAAACTCCGTATGCATTTAGTTTTTATTCAGCAGGTTCATATTTCATAGAAAATAATGAAATTTCAAAGAGAGATAGAAAACGTGAAAATATTAAATTTCCATCTTTTTAGGTAATTTTTTTTTTAAATAGCATATACTAGAGAAAATGTATTAAATAAATACAAAAATAGAAAAAACAGCAATTAATTGTTATACATTAAATTTATACAAAATGAAATAATGAAAAATTCTAATCCCGCAGTTTTTGATCTAAATGATACTTATTCTATCACATCGGTTTTCATTTTAGAAGAAAATGAAATTAACTAATCAAACAAATTAAAATATTTCATACTTTACGGAAAAATCATTATAAGCAAAAATCATAATCTTGTGCTGATTTTACTATTACTAATAAATTTAATGAACTGCATGTATTTGACAGTTTATCCCAGAGTCAACAACAAAACTACCCCGTTAAATTCAAAGCTGTTTTGTCTTGACTAAATGCAAGCATAAAATATAAAATTATAAATGCTGAAGTCTCTTTTAAAGTAAGATTAATGTTTTTTTAATTATAAGAAATGAAGCATAACCTATTCACTTTCATGAACATAAAAACATTCAATGGAAAAAAAATAAAACTCAAACTCCCATTTTGTCACCCATTAAATTAGAATTACCTTTAAAAAAATTGTTATAGCGTAAACAATTTTTTTTTGTTCCATTTAAAAACTAATTTAAGTCAGAACATGACTTATAATTAATAAGATATTATAAGTATATAATTTAAAAAAACAAAACAAATATATATGTAAATATTTAGTCATAATATATGTTAGTCCAAAACGAAGGCAATTACTAAAAATCACTTAATAGATTTATAGACATATCAGAAAAAAATTAAAAAGTTTAACGAGATGATTAGAAATGATTAATCAATAAAAAATATAAAATTGGAAATAATGATAATAATCCTCCTCTAAAAAACAAAAAAAGATCATCCACATAAAAACAAAACTACATTTTATTAAATCAGTAAACACGAAGCAACTATAAATAATTTGTAAGCACTAACTAATTATCTTGAAGAAAACAATAGAAAAAAAAATTTCAGTAGAAAATACAAAAAAATAATTTCATGATATACAACGCATTTAAGATAAATATTTTAACAAAACCAAAATAGGAACTTTCAACAATGGTACTTAATAATTATCACAGAAATACTTCCTAAATACTAAATATTAATTATTAAAGAAGCAAATACTTCAATCTGTGCTTCTTTTATGAAAATCATTTAGTCAAAACAGTTTTAATAACATAATGCATCTTGCTACTGTAAAACCAAAACTCAATAAATTGGTCTCTTCTTTTTGTAAAAATTTTGATTTTACGAAATTTTTAAAACTAAGAACTGAAATTTTAAACAAAATTATACATAAATAAACAGAAATGGTTCAAAATACTTTTAAACCACCACGAACTATGATAAAAATAAAAAATTTCAGGATGTTCAAGTGAATAAAATAAACTGATAATGAAAAGAAATAAAACTTCCACATCTCCACAAGTTTGAAAGGCATCATGTGCTCTAACCTAAACTTAAGGCCTAGCCGTGGAGGCTGTTAACACCATTACTATTTGTAACCAACTTTGAAAGCCTGTTGCGTAACTGAGCTTCACTCTGACCTAAAAATCTTGGAAGAACGAAGATCGTGAACAGCGCCAGTATATGCAGCCAACAATACATATTCCTAAAAAATATTATCGCTATAATTAGTGTAATATATTACTTTAAAACATTAAATAAAAAGTTATAAATATATGCAAAAAAAACAACACAAATAATTAATTAGGTTTTATAAGAAATTTTGATTATATATATATATATATATATATATATATATATAATTAGGTCACTTAATAATTGTTCAATAAACTTCAAAATATTCATAGAGCCTGCTGTTTATTTGACGTTTCGGTCCCCCTTTTTTTTTTTTGTAGTTTAATGAACAATTACTAAGTCACCTAATTCCCAATTAAATAATTATGTTCAAATATATATACAGGCGATGGTCTCAATAATCCGAACCCCAAGTGATCCAAACAAGAAAGAAAAAAAGTGATATTCTTCCCTTCCCTGTATGCCTTAATTAGTTCACTAGAAATATTATCGGTTCCCATTGCTTTATGAGACCTTAGTTTTCCGATAGCTACTTCAACTTTACTCGGTTCTTCTATTAATGGTTCAGCTCTCTGGTACTCAGAAAGATAACACAGATCATTATTTCCCGTATTTAAAATATTGTCAGTATCTCTTAAACTTATTTAATATGTCTACCAGATTGGTCAGAATATTGTTACTTTCATCGCAAATTCTAGACGTGATGGGCAATAAATATTTGCATGATATCTTTATACCTTTGTACATGTTTCTTACATTATTTTTTAGTCTATTACTTTCTATTTCAATTATTTTATTTTTAAGATACTCTCTTTTTTTATTTTTAAGCAATTTAGTAATTTTGTTCTGTAGTGTTCGGAAGTATTCAAGACTGTCTTTCCTAGGATTATTAAGAACATTTAATTTAGCAGCTTTTCTTTTATTACACATGTTTAACAATCTTCATTGAACCATGGTTTGTTCTTTTTATTTTCTACCCATAACTTATCTATACCATCGTGGTCCTCGCCCGAAGATTCTAAAGTTTCAAACCTTAACATCTAGCTTGAATTCAGTTCTAATTGATGGATTTTTTAATTTTTCCAAATTAAAAATCTCGGTATTGAAATAATTTTCTTTTCTCTTTTTTTATAATAATTTTTTGCCAGTTTCGCAATTATTAATTCATGATCTGACCCACATTATGCACCGCAATAAGACTGTACATTAATTATACTGCTTTGCCAGCTATGTTGTATCAAGACATGATCGATTTGATTTCCGGTGATGTTCAGATATATTTATGAATACTCTTATGTAGTACTTTTAATTATCAGGTTTTTCGAGATCCCATATCAGACGGACCCCATTATCATTAGTATATTCGTCCAGACTTTCTTTACCGACTGTCGGAAAATAAACTTCTTTCCTTCTCACCTTTGCGTTCGTGTCACCTACAACTATTTTTACGGAGTTTTGCAGTAGTTTATCATATACCCACTTGCATTAAATATAATAAATGTTTGAAAGTTATGTAAAGTAAAACTTACCAGTATATACGGAGACTTGCCCAAAACTCTAGGAGCACAAAACTAAAGGTGAGGTAAGTCATGAGGATTCTGGTGAAGAAGCATGTTAAAACATCATAAAACTTGCTCATATTATATGAAGTTTGAAAATGAGGTCTAACATATTTTCGGACCTAAAATGAAAATTGGAATTAAAAATTTTCTTACTATTAACATTAAAAGCACTTAAATTATTAATTTAATATTTTGTTATTATTAATATTTATTTCATAATATGATTTAAGTAAAATAACATAAATATTAAAAAATAATTAATGATTAATATTTAAAGTAATCACATAAAAATCTATATTAGATCAGTTGGACTTCCAATTACATGTAACTAAAACTTAAATTTCAATCAGCATCTTATTTTATAAAATAACATGTGTATATTGTTATCTATCAGTTAAATTTTATATTTTCCATATTATGAGAAAATGTCTAAACTGATTTCAATAAAAAAAATTGTCCGTAATAAAATCTGAAGATTTTTATCTGTATCAACTTGCCACCTGCCAGCTAAAAATAATAAACTGGCAGCGGACCTAAAATCTAGGATCTTTCTCTGCTTTTCTTAGAAAAATGGCAAAAAATTTAATGGCAAAATTAGAAAAAGCAAACTTCATAAATTTGTTACTTACAGTGATAAAAAGGTATTTAGAGATAATTAACCTTTATTTGCAATCTTGAGACAAAATGGTAAGCGTACTATAATTTATCAAAAAATCAGGTCAATAGGACAAATATCAATTGGAAGTTGGTAGTTAAATATTTACAAACTTTTTAAGTCTGCCACAGCTGGTCATTGAGTGAACATAGATCAATCAGGAAGACTAGTTTGATTTTTATTAATTTGTTTTTAAATATTTTGGTAACACAATTGCACAAATGGGGAGACAAATGTCTAAACGCTTAGTAAAATAGGGTATGCTAAAGGAATTCTAATCTGATATAGTAATCTAACATGGATTTTCGTAATTTAATTTTTAAATTTAAACTTCTAATATTTATAATTATTAATAATTTAAACAGGCCAGAGTGATTCATTTATACATCATTGTAGTCGTCCCTTATCTCACTATTTGTGTGAATAAGTAAACACAATAAAACTAAAGTAAGTAATTTTATTTTATTTTTATTTGTTTGCACTTCTTAGCAGGCTTAACGTAAAACCATATAATTAACAGCAATTTAAAGCATACCCTATTTATGTTACAATTAATCACTGTTTACTACAACAAATCAATATTTTATTTAATCAAAAAGACCACAAAGCCAAGACCTGTGATATCAATGATAAAATTCCAGCTGGTATTTCTTGAGACTATGCTTAATATTGCATGTTCTCCATGCAGGAATGAAGAATGTGTGACCAGTTACTATATTACTACTTGATAAAATAGTTATAAGACATTCATCTGAAGTAAGGACAAAACACAGTCATTATTGATTAAAATGATATGATTTTTTACAAACCCATTCCCCTCTCCTAACTTCCAAAACTCTTGTTTGCTGATGGAAAAAATAAAAACATTCCTTTTTAAATACATCTACAACTCATTCCTATCAACCAGAAAATACATAGCAAAAATCAAACTTAAACAAGATCAATTTGGCATAAAAAAAAGTACAAACCGTTCTAGATGCCACTGTCAAGAGAGCACCAGATGTGAATGTAATGTAATAGCCGGGATGAAAGCCGTGCCAGATTGCCGATAGAGCGAATGTCAGAAAAACTCCATTCTTCTTCGATACTCTCTCGTAAACAACCATACGAAGCCAAGAATTAGTCAAAATATTCCAGCTCTGAATGCAGTCTCTCAGGCTCAAACCAAACTGAAACAAATATAAGCCAAACTTTTGAAAATCTGTTTCACACCAAGGTACAAACATACAATACCTATTATAAGGTACATGGGTATTTCACCTATCTAACTTATAAATAAACATTGCTATTTACTAAGATATTAAAATTATTTCTATTCCGTAGCCAAGATATTTTAAAACACACATATAGAAAAATATTTGTCTGTGTTATGTAAAAGTTTCCTCAACTGCATGTCAACTCCAATTATCATTTCTCCTTTAATTTCATGCTTCAAAATATTTTATCTTATTTCTATGCCAAGAACAGATTATTTTAGGAGATAATTCAATTGTACACTTAAATAGTCACTTAATTTTTCTTCTAACCTAATGAAGAGACAGAAAAAAATTGTTAAATTTAAGTCTTATATAAAAAACAGATGTGATAAGATAAAATCCTTGAAATATTTTAACATTTTTGATACTTCGCTCCAATCTCGTATTTAGCAATTGGCCCAATAGTAGAAATTGAGCTAATAGCTTTAACTATAAAGCATAGAAAAACAATAACACTAATTTACTGATATCTAAAATAATATGCTAAAGAATCAGTTTCATGATATGAGTCGAAGTGAATTCAATTATCAAAAACTATAACAGTGTTTTTTCTTGCCTTCAATATAAATCCAGTTTTATTTGGCTTGGTAGTAGATTCAAGACCTAATTACTAAAACAGAGATCAATTCAAAAACTTTTGTCAATCATAGTAATATTTCTATAGCATCTAAATTAATTTAGTCTATAGGACAAATAAATTTCAGATGATAAATAAGCGATTAACACATATTCGTCCGATAAGCTTTTACACTCTGGACATTTTTTGCACTGCCATTCACAAAATTTCAGCATATCTTTATCCCTTTTATGTAAAAAATAGAATTTAATTTAATTAGAATTAAAAGTACAAGACTCAATTATTTTCTGTTATATACAAATGGTGAATTTTCGTTATTTGGGTATTGTGATTATTTGTGAAATAACAAATTTTCGTATTGAAGTATGTTGCCAATGCTGCTATGATTGGGTTTATACCATGACAAGGGTGGTAGGAGACAGCTGGTCCAGAAAGGTCTGTATACATAATTTTAGGAAAATGAGGAAAAAAGAAAGTTTGGGAAACAATTATTAAAACAGCTATAACTATCAATTTATTAGATTCAAACACAGGTTTTACTCATAAATAAAGCTTAAATAGGTGTAAGAAATCTAGAATGATAAGTGAGTGGTAGAATGATTAAGTCAAGGTTGCAAAATTTTGAGAAATTGGATTTTTCACAAGTATTTTCAAATGATATTTATTATGCTTGTTGTCAATATGCTACAACATCTAACAAGAAAATAAAGACTTTTGAGTTAATACCACAGTGGCAATCACAAGCGGATCCAGGATTTAATTTAATTTAATAAAATATATATTATGATAATTACTTCAGAAGAATAATTAACTCCTAAGGCAACCATGCAATATTTTCATTTTGTATTATAGTTTGACTAAAATTTTATTTGTATTCATTTATTAAAAAAAACAAATAAATATAAAGTAAGAATATATAACTTAATACTGACATGAGAAAGAACTACTCATTGGTGTAGTACTTCTAATGACAAAAATTAAAACATAACTTAAAATATATCCCTAGAAAAATCATGTCTTTGTTGCAGTAGATAAGTGATATATCATATATATATAAATAATTTAAGTATATTAACAAAATAGAAATATTCTCAAAATAAAGCAAACTTAAACACGTAATGTTCTAATTACTTAAGTAACTCAATTTAAATAAAAATTTTATTATGTATAATTACTGGCTATTAATTACCTCAAAACCCAAAATGTCAACATTTGATACCAGGTCCCATTTCTGTTTACCATCGGAAGTAAATCCATTGAAGCCAAGACCAGAAATGTTATTAATGGCATCAGCAAGAAGCCATGCATGATAATATTTGAACCTTGCTGAGGTAGTTGATATATATAAGTATGCCATTTGGTATACTACCCCTCTTCTCAAGAATTCCTCTTCTGAAAAACAACAGATAAATTATTTTTTTATAATATATGGGGTGTCCAATAAATAATGGGAAATATTGAAAAGATTGATTAACAACAACTACAAAAAAGTTCATAAAAACCATGGTCCAATTTTCTACTAAAAATATATAATTGTATACATGTAAACCATATAAAATGTACTAGTGTTAAAGTGTTTACTATTGTTGTTCAGGTATGATTATGATAACAATTGAAATTAACATTGAAATGACCTTTTTGTATTTTGTCAAACCAGACTAACGGACCAATGTTTTGTACCATGTTATTATTATTCTTAGGGGACTTTAGTCCCAGAATAAAATTATATTTTCCTTCATTCATTTCATAATTGAGAACCTTAAAATACTTAGGGCTATCCCTTCAAAACAGAAATAAGAGATTTTTTTTATTTAGACATGTGCTTTTTTACAAAAAAAAAAATTTAACAGATTTAATCTCTGGTGATTTTGGGTTTGAGCCATTATCTACCAGCCAAATGGTATACGGTGAAGGAAGTATAATATTTCTTCAAAATAATCTACAAATATTGTTTCCATGGAAATCATAAAAATGCTTTCACAAACTTTAAAAGAAAATAAAAATACATGTTTTACAATAGCAATAAAAAAATAAACTGAATACATATATAACATGTATGTATACGCACCTTTGGCATGTTCAATTGGGAAGAACAAAACAGAGAATAAAACTCCAAATATCACACTAACAGTAATTTTTATTAAAACTGGATAAAACGGATTAGGTTTAATATAAACATCTCTATCACTTAAATTAGCATCCTGAAATGTAATGAATAATTTAATAATATATTTTTATAATCCTACAACTTTTAATTAGAATCATATTTAAAAAATTCGACATAATAAATTTAATAGATAACTGTTCAATGATATAAAAATAAATAAATATGTTTTACTGGCACTATTAACAACTTAAAATGTATCAGGGGATTATTGCTAAAAGTCACTAGGCAGATTTTTGATAGATTTAAACTTGTAATTAGGTTATTTCGACCTTATTTATTAATATATAAACACAGTAAAAGCATCAAAATGACATAAATCATATTACATATAAAAAACAGTAGCACTAAGTGTCTTATTTCTCGGCGAGAAAATTTTTCATGATTTCATGTAATAAACCCATGATACATACTGACCAAAATTAAAATTGGAACAAGAAAATGTTTTATTTGACAAATAATAATAGTTGTAAATTAATTAAATTTTATTTATTTTTTTTAAGGGTGAGGAAATTAATTAACTTATATTTAGCTAACATGGTTAGTAAATTCCCCTAACTTTTTAATACTTCGTTTTTGTATATTAATATTAACACATTATTCATTTATTTTTTTTAAAGAATAGATACAAAAGATTAAACTTACAGTTTGTGTTATCCCTGGCTTGAGGAAATTAGTTCCATTTATGAAATCCATATAATCAGTATAAAAAACCATTGGTCCAGCCATTAGCGTCTGAAAGTGGAATATGTAACTGAAGTAATCAAGAACTGAGGGAATCTTTCTAAAGAAAACAAAACCAAAAATATATTAATTAAAATAAAATGCTAAATAAAACACCATTTTATTTTATAAATATTTACTTATTGTCCTTCAATATACATCCCTCCTATATCCATACAATGCTTCATGTGAATCTTCAATTGCCTGAAACAGTCCTTAAATTCTGTGAGCTCCTTCAGGATGCGTGGCGCTTTCACTTTCACAGTTTTAACGGCTTTAAATCTTGTATCTTTTAATATAGATTGATGAATCATAGTTTTTTAATTAATGAACCTGAAACGAAATCCATTTTTTTCCAATGGGTTCCTGAAGGTAAAACTACCTAACAACATTAAAGCGTCACGTGTTCTGAAGGAGCTGAAAGAAGAAGTCCTGCACTGTTTCAGACAACAGAAAATTCGCATGGAGAATTGTAGGGCTAGAGGAGGTGTGTATATTGAAGATGATAATAAGTAAAATGTATATGAAAATCAAAATAAAATGTTTTACAGCATCAGTCTCAGTATTTAATAACTACAAAACATATATTACTTTCAGTCTGGTTCTCACAGCTATAAACACTGAGACTACTTATAGCAGTTGCAGACTTAAAAATGTCACCTTTAGCACAAAGAGAATAAACATGTAAAATTGTTACACACAATCTTTTTCACTAACACAGGTGATATGATGTGTTGATTTATCATAACTTTATTTAATAATACCAAAATAGACAGGAAGTTAAGCAATATTATAAACATTTATCAATAATATTATCTATCTGGAACTCAAGAATGACTTGCCCTGACATACAAACAAGAAAGCAATATACAAGTATATATATTATTAACATCCTCAATATACAGTGAGTGTAAAAATTATTGGGACACCTAGTCCAATTTAAAAAAAAAAATGTAATGTATTGAAAATAAATATTTTTTTCTTAAATTCCAATAGAATATTTTCTGTCTGCGCATTTTTATAATAAAATTTTATCATTTTAAAAATTTTGAAAAGTACACTGACTGGAAATGTTCAATGGAATAGTACTGTACTGTAAATAGTTACAAGCAAAAAGTATTGGGACACATGGTTTATCTTTAATCCTTTTACTATTATTTATTTCACTAATCTTTTTTCTCATTCTCCATCGTTCTTCTCATGTCTGTGTTGAAGAATATTTCAGTCATTTGTTGCGAACCTGACCATAGTGATCGAAATGGGATAAAAAGTGAAGGAAACAAGTGTGGGAGAAAGAAAAATTGTTATCCGCCACAAATATAATTCATTTGTATTGTACGTTTATTAGGGAAATATCCGCAATAATTGGAATTCCAAGAATGACTGTTTGGAATATAATAGATAGGCATGGAATAACCAAAAGTTTTAAGAATAAACATAGAAGTAGTAGGCTAAAAATATTTTCTAAGCAGGATAGAAGATCAATTGTTAGAAAAGTAGCTAAAAACCCACGTTATTCCGATCCTAAGTTAATCGCAGAATATACTCTCAATAATGAGAAACCAATATCTGTAAGTTCTGTCAGAAATATTCTAAGAAATGTGAATTTCCATGGTCGTGTGCCAAGGAAAAGGTTTTTGGACAATGAACAGAATAGAAGAAAAATATTAAATTTTGCAAATGATTAAAAATAAGCCAAAAACATTTTCGAATGGCGTCCTTTTCAATGATGAGAGCAAGTTCAATATATTCGGTTCGGAAGAGAAAAGAAAAATTTGAAGAAAAAAAAATTCTGAGCTAAATAACAAAATGTGTTAGCAACTGTCAAATATGTAAGTGGGTCAGTAATGGTATTGGAGTGTATTAGTACTGCCGGTGTTGGGAGATTGGAATTTGTCGAACGGAATATGGACCACAAACAGTATGTGCAAATCTTAAAACATTTAAAACCACTAGTTGAAAAATTGGGGATTTCTGAGTAATTTGTCTTTTATCAACATAATGACCCCAAACATAAAGCTCTCAGTACTCGGCTCTGTCTACTGTAAAACATGCGAAAATGCCTTGAAACTCCACTCTAGTCACCCGATCTCAATCCCATTGAACAAAAAATAATAACAAGAACGATTAGTAACAAAACTGATCTCAAACATGTGATTAAGGAAGAGTAGAAAAAAATTGAATCATCGTTCACTTCAAAGGCAACTTAGGAGTGTAATAGAAGCTAAAGGGTATCAGACAAGATATTAATGTAAAAAAAAGAGGAATATGTTAATGTTTAGTCATGTGTCGCAATACTTATTGTTTATAATTCATCTGAATTTTTCTAATAATTTATATAAAAGAAATAATAGTTATCATGTTGTTAAATTTTGTATATTGTAAATCATATTTATATTGTAAATAAATCTGTTAATTAAATTTTCGTTATTGAAAATTAAATAAAAGCATAAATTTAGAGTAGTGCCATTTTTTTTAAATTACACTTTCAGGTTTCCCAATACTTTTTACACTGACTGTGCCAAACTGTTGGTCAACCCCTTCTATTTGCATGGAATTTATTAAGCTGACAAAATTTCTGATCTGCATCCAATACAGAATATTATCTTAATATGATTAATATGGATGATTCAGGTATGCTATAGAGATAAATATTCATGCAATAGGTGAATTGGGCACAATTAATAATTCGATGCAAAGTAGATTAAGATTTTAAACGTAGATAAAAAGTGTACACATCATTGATCACCAGTTTAATTTTTAAAAGTATTTCTGTTTCTTATTCAAAGGAAATGATGGAAAAATTTTAAAAGCCAATTATTTAACTGTTGATACTAAAAAAATCATTTTTTTTTTACTCCAGGATAATATTTTTACTAATAATTTTTAAAAATGAGTATTATTTAATCAAGCGAAATGAAATTCACGAGCTAGTCAAAACTTTTTTTGTATAGACTTTTTTTGTTATCAAAAATAAAATATGTTCAATTTCTACTTTATAGATTATGTAAATATTCTTTTAAAAATTCATACTTTACTGCATAATGCTTCTGGCTAGGTGTCAAATCATTATCCTTTGCGAATCCATCGTGTACGCTAAATGCTAAACTAGTGATTTTTTGAGTCATAACCATCAATGGGCCTTAAAAATAACAGTACAATTAAAAGAAAATTTAAACAGAGAAAATCTAAAAAAAGAGTAGTAAATTGTATACAATTTAATCAAACATACCAGTTACATCCAGAGCATATACTGCACCTGAGTAGAATAAACGATGCAAATGTATACATGACAAATAACTGATGGCTACCATCATTGTCCATCTGGAATCAGCAACACAAACAAATTATAAAATATATAATAACATAATTAAATCAAACAGTAAAATATAAAGTTAAATTAAATAACTCTCACCGTTGGACGATTTTTGGGTTTAATATTCGAAGCAATAAATAACAAATAGATGGCATCCCAAAAAGATGAATAACTTGGCTATAATCAAATATAATAAATAAATTAATTATTTTTTATAAAGAAAGTTAACATCCAATTGCAGTAACAAGAAATAGCTAATATAATAACCATAACTAATAATAAACAAAAATAATATATTTTAACTAATTAAAAATATAAGCTTAAGATATTTTGATTTAAATTAAGAGCCTAAGTGCAGTTAATTTTATAAATAAAATAATGTGGGGAATCACTTTATTTTCATTTTATTACTTATTGAAAATAACAGCCATAACTATCAACCAGCAATTGGTTATAATAAAAAAAAAATAAGCACAATAAAGTAGAAAATAAAAACAATATTGGCAACACAAAATTTAATTGATCATCAGCATTTAGGGGATGATTTTAGAGTTTTTATGCTACAAAAAGAGTAAATAACAAATGAACATGTTATGTGTCACAAGTTTTCTTTAATCTAGGGTATTTTATAAACCACAGAGTTCATTTGTTAAATGCACTGTAAAAGTTCATAGCACTTAGTATCTTAGTGGTATTTTAATAGGTGTCAATAGCCATCTAGCCTTGATTTTTAGTATTTATTTCTCATTTGTAGTAAATATTTATTTTAAATAAACATTTCAGGGTCGCCACCCCATCTTCACACTTTCTTTAATATGTTTATTAATTATATTAATCCAACTATAACTTAATGAAGAGAAGGATAGTTGGGGTGATCAGTAAAAATAAAAATGGCAATAATAAATTATAATATTTATTTTAACATTTGCTGACATTTCGACCTGAATTTCAGGCCTTCATCAGAGCTGAGAAGAGAACCAGATAACAATTGGTATGAGAAACGTAAACAATGTAGGTACAAAAAAACTATCATAAATAAATAATTATAAATAAAAATACAACTATAAAAAGTAAAAAACACTATAAAAACTATATTTTTTTTTACTTACATTGTTTATTGTATGTTTCTCATACCAATTGTTATCTGGCTCTTTTCTCAACCCTGAGCTTCGGGTTGAAACATGTGGCAAATGTTAAAATAAATATTATTATTTATTTTTGCCATTTTTATTTTGACTGATCACTCAACTATCCTACTCATCATTATTCACTACAGTCAACCATCAACCCACAATTATAATAACTTAACTTTAACTTATTCTATAGAAATCTTTGTATAGTATTAATTTAATTATTTTTTCTTTTTGAAGGCACTCCTATTGCTTAGCATTGCTATAATGCCATTGAGACCTATTAAGATTTATTGCTGACTTTCAGGAGGAAGAATCTAAATATTGGTTGATGTACTACTTAAATTGTGAAACACTGGCTAAATGGCATTCTTTTTCTATATACTTACATCCCAAAGGCGAAATAGCCTAAAAATATGCCAACAATAAGTACGAAGGCTTGTCTGGCAGATGACTTTGTAATAGAAGGGTGCAATACACTTTGCATTAAAGGAGCAAGAGCCAATGAGATAACTTGTGAAGCAACAAAATTTATCTGAAAGTATAAAAAAAGCCACTTAAGCCATTAGGAAACAAATAATCTCATTAATTTGTAATCAACTAGAAAGCACAAAAAACAAAATAAATTTAATTTCTTACATGTTGTAGTGTTCAATAAGTGAAATCACTGATACACTATATAAATAAAACCCAAGCTAATATCAATAAACAAAAAGCCAACTTAAAAAGAGCTTTACTGCAAGTGAGGTTAGTAACTTTACATTAAGTAGATATTGCTGTGATTATGATAAAAGATAACTCACATGATCTAAAGGTATACCGGTGTTGATAGAAACACCTTCCAGTAATGTGTTCCCTGCATATGACCCTCCCATCATTTTATATTTCAGTAGAAAACTTTGGAAGAAACAGGTGCTGACTCCCTTCAATGCAAAGTAGTCTTAATATGTTGCCTTAACGAAACATCTGTGCCGACGTCCAACATTAATAGTAATCGCGATACCACACAAATCCACCTAAACAACAACCACTCGTCGCCTCTCAGGGCGGGTAACTGACAGTATGGGCTATTGGCAAGGTGCCCTAGGGGAGGGGAGGTGGCGTGATGTCTTCAATGAAATCACCTCAGCCAAGATCCACGGGTATCACCGCGTTAAATGGATCAGGCGGTCATGTTTTGGTAAACGAAAAACCTTACGATTTCAAAAAAAACATATTAGTTTGTATTGCAACTTATATAGCAATCGTTGCAAATAACGATAATGAATTTTAAATTCAAATTTCCCACGCTGGATGTAGTACTTACTAGTTACTACGCTACTGGTAACCAGTATTGAGTACAAAAAGCCGTATTTTTCAGTAACAGGTACAAACAATCCAGCTCCAAAGAAATACCTGTTACAAAATTGACGTACCTAGACCATTGGGTGTCTCCATGGGGATATAGTTTTTTTTAATTCTCTATACAAAAAACAAAGCAAGTTTTTCTGGAATAAATATAGAATCTAGGACAAAATATTCATCAAACGATCTTAATCAGTTCTAGTAAGATATTGGTTTACGCCGTACCAATATTTTTATTTGAAAATCAGCAACAAGTCTTAAGTTCAGGTAGCGTATACCTATCACTATACAGCAGGGTCAGTATTTCTCAACCATCCCTGCTAACCAGTAAGTAACCCATTCAGTGATTTAATTTTTTTAAAGGTTTTGTTATGATAATTCCAAATGTCTTTATATTTTCCTCTGCCTCATAAATTGGCGTAAGAAACATCTAATCGACTACCATTTTGAAACAAAATGTCGAATAGTAAAGTGGAGTTCATAGTATCATTGGCAAATAAAAAAAAAGAAAAATCTCTTTCAGAAAAACAGACGACGGCGTAGGAAACCCCTAATCTCCTGCGGTTTGGAAATAAAGTGGCTGATAGTAATGTCAAATTACAAGACCATGCTGATATGACTTATATCTTTGATACCAAATCTTTAAAAATCGACTGATGGCGGACGATAATCTTGAGGTAGAAACTTTTCAATTCTCTAAAATTGATGAATAAGAAAATCAAAAGTAGCAGCTTTAAGCGATAATTGACTTTTCAGTAATTTTACCTAATAACAATAGATTTCAATAAAGAAAATTGAAAATGTTATAATTTCCAATGGATAGTGAAATATAACAAAAGAATTTCATTAAATAAATATATTATTTTCAGAAGGTTGAGAAAAAATGAAGAAAATATCCATTTCAAGTTGGACAAGAAAAGCTCTGAATAACATGGTTCACTGAGTCAAACCAAACAGTACGATGAAGTGATTACTAGATGATAAAGTGACTTGAGGCAAGAGGAAGAAATGCCTCCAATGTCGTTCCCAAAATAATCAACTTAAGACCAGGGATCACCGAGTCTGGAACTATTTTTAACGAGATACTTCAGATGAT
Organism: Nezara viridula; assembly: GCA_928085145.1. Taxonomy (NCBI): domain Eukaryota; kingdom Metazoa; phylum Arthropoda; class Insecta; order Hemiptera; family Pentatomidae; genus Nezara; species Nezara viridula. The sequence continues at coordinate 104,956,500 of OV725082.1, forward strand.
GTCCGATGCCAATGCGATAGACATCTATCATCAGATCTCAAAGAGACCTTTCATAAGTCTAAATGTGAACCTCTGAAATAAATGAAAAATATATTGAAGTCAAGTAATTTAAAAAAAAAAATACTTAATCGTGGGCACATCACCGGCCTTTCCACCTATCTACTTAGAGTAGAAATTATTTTCTCTTTGAATCTGACATTTATAAAGAGTCTTTGAAGTGTGTTTTTAATTCAAAGCCAAAGCTCGTCGAACATGAATTTATTCCAATTTTGAAAATCTATATTTAAAAAACTACAAGATTTTCAAGATTAAAATTTCATCAGTAAGTAGTACAGTATGATCGGACTAAATCATTATTATTTTATTTTTTTATGTTGGCATTACAGACATTGTATATCTCGTGCCGCCTTAACAAGCCTTCTCCGTCTCTGTCTATCTTGAGCTATTTTTTTCTTGTTATCTCCATGCAGCTCTGCTACATTATTACATATAATAATACAAAGATGTCTTTATATGTTCGATCTATCCATCTGCTTTTTGGCCTTCCGTGTGTATTGTTGAGGTATTAATTTTCTCCATCTTAACCTCCGTGCCTTCTTATCATGAGATATTGATGGACCAGTTTTTGTAAACAGCTCTTTATTGGTCCTTCTCATCTGATAGGACTGGCAGGAAGGTTCGGGCATTAAGCATAGTTAGTTGGTTTTAGGCAACTAATAGGAGCCATGTTCCTGCTTGAAGAAGCGGCAAATAATGCCCGCAGATATCTTAGCACACCAACAACAACAGCGTCCTTGCTATTGAAGCCAACTAGTATTAATTCCACAATAAAAAATACAGTGACTTGACATATAATGAAAATAGAAACAATCGATACATCATAAATGAATATCTAACATGTATCAACATGTTAATGCTGATCAAAAAAATAATGCTGATTTGTGATCTTAATTTCTTCTAAATACCTGAAGTTTTCGTATCGTCATATTTATCAGAATACCATTATTATAATGTAAAGAATTATGATTTTGTCAAAATGATAAATTTCTCGAGTGTAAAAAAATAAAATGCTAAATCCTCCCATGGTGAGTGGAATAGATAAGCTATATGGAATGTTCTTTGTTTAATTAATACAATAATAAAATAATTAACATGAAACATATAAAAAATAAATTACATTATAGTATGTATTTCATAGTTTATGATTATTACAATTTGTTTTTGCCATTTATTTATCCGCACCTGTCAATTGTAACTATCGACATTCGGCAGATGTGCCGGCATAGCCATGAGAAAAAAAATTTATAAAAAAATGAAATAAAAAGGCTTGATAAATATGAATATGTTACATTACATTTTTAAACTAGTCTAAAATTCAAAAGTTTAGAATTAAATTATATTTATTCAGAGATTTTTAAAATATTTTATTGCTAAAAAAACAACAAGAAAGTACAACTGTGTTTAATAAAATCTATTCTGCACCATTCATGAGTAAAAGTGATAAAAAGTGTACAACTCTCGGAACAACTGAACTGACTCCTTAAACGACAAACCAGAAATCAGGAATTAAATTTTTGACAATTGTACACTGTTTCAAATTAATACTAATACTCTCTTCGAACCAACAAAAATGTTTTGATGCTTCAAATAATTTTTATATTTGTAAATGATCTGTTCAGCACCATTGGAAAATTGGCCTTTTGCCATCTTGTCAAGTTTTCTAATAATAAACCTCTATAAATTCCGATTAGTAGTTTTTGTTTGTACCAATATAGATAGTAGAAGTAATAATTCATCTATTTTTATGGCTAATTGTATTGATAGAGGTGCCATTGAAAGACATAGTTATATCAATCATAATAAAAATAATTATAACCCACATACCATAAAAATGTTTCACTGAATTGAAATCCTGAACTATACGAAAAAGTTCAAGCCAATTTTCAATTATATTAATTTTAATAACAAAGTGACATCTTTTACCGCCTTAATCAGTCTTCGATATCTGCCTATCTTGGTCTTTTACTTTCCAGGTATCTGCATGCAACTCTACGTTACCTTTGTTGATTTGATCTGTCCATCTGTTTTTTGGTCTTCCATGTGATCTTTTACCTACTATTGAGGTATTCATTTTCGTGTAGAGACTTCCAGATGGATTCCTCAGAGCTATATGCCCCGCCCATCTTAACCTCTTTGCCTTCATATCATGAGATATTGATTGACCAGTTTCTGTGAGCAGTTCTTTATCGGTCCTTCTCCATACCTTAGTACTCTGATCCCAGATAGCTCCGGCTAACTTGCGGAGGAATCTGTGAAAAATAAAATAAATTAAAATCGTGTTATTTTTTTGTATAACGCTTACATACCAGCGTAGCTTCGTGATTAAAAACGTAGTATAGACCAAATTTATTGTAAAGTACTAGCGCATCCAGGATTTAATTTTGGGAGGGGAGCTTCAGCAGGAAAGCTTTTTTTTAATAAAAATAACGATAATTACTTTGGAAAAATAGAAAGAAACTAACTACCCATATGAAATGGTGTTTAAGTGATTCCAAAATTCTTTTTAAATGTAATTACACGAACAATAATACTTTGAGGGATAATGTTTTAATATTTTTTTCTATAAAACATGGTTATATTTTCCCATTTTGGGATAGAGGGGCTTCAGTCTGAAAGCACTCCGGCCCCCCCCCCTCCCACCCTCCCGTAGATCTGCCCGTGTTGTAAAGCAACGATCGTCATCTATGATCTCACTATTTTATATTCATATAAAAAGCAAAAAAGCAGAAAATATAATTTAAAAAAAAAAACATTTCCTAATATAGACAAGTTTTATCAAAATTTTGACGTGAATCTGCAATCTCAGCCTAAAATCTTTTTGCTATAATGTTTTTAAACACATATAACAATATATAAATAAAAATTAATTTTAAGTATGGTTCGATAAATTACTGCCATAATGGTTAAACTAGAAATCAGATATATATATATATATATATATATATATATATATATATATATATATATATATATATATATATATATATATATATATATAAATGTATGGAATAATAAATAATTTTTTAATGTACACTATTCTTATATTGAAAAAAATTACTTTAGTCGAACAAATTTCTTATTATAAATTATGACTAAGAAAAACAATCGATAACTTATATTAATTCATTCAGTAGATCGATTAAAAGTTAAATCGAGTCCGCCTGAGGGTGACAGGTTATCAAGTGAGCCTTTGTGCTGCAAATGCTTGGCACTTCTGATAAATAAAATATGAAGAGATTGGGTTTTATTTTTTACTTTTTTCATCTCCATTTCACGATCTCGAAAAGAATTTTGATTACAAATTATTTTTCATATTTTTTATTACATCTATATAAGCTCAAGGCTACCGGTTTCAAAAATCATTCTTGGTATTCGATAAATAAAATCAGAAGGAATTGAAGTTGAGCTTCGTCGTAATATGTTTAATGAATACTTTCTTCTCTTCATCTATATTATATATTGAAATATTATTTATTCTATAAATTCTTATCTTTCCAAATATAAAAATTTAATTGTTCAGTATCATTCAGCGTTGGCAAACAAGACTATATCTTTTTTGTGGGATATGATGTAAACAAAATAATAAAAGAATACACAAAACCACGAGCGCTTATCTGATCTCAAGCCACAAATATTCACAATTTTGGAAATATATAAGAGAATGTACAGAATCTCGCAAGCTTAGATAAACGAAAAGGTGTAGAATGATTTTATACAATCTAATTGTTGCTATGTATTGGACATAGCAAATAAGTTTTTAAAATTATTATTTGTCAAAAACAATGTTGAATGAAACCGACTTCTGACACCAAAAACAGCGTTAAGGGTAGAGAGTAGGTAGGTAAGGACCGTCATATACCTGGACCCTGGGGAAGACTCGGAGTAAAAACTAATAACGGATTAAGTAACTGGTTCCTTTTAGGGTGTTACCAGTTATTGCGAAGTAATAGGGTGAAGTTAAGAACCAATGGAAACCATCCTTACCCCACCCTGAATATTTGTATATAATACGCCGAGAAGGAAGAAAAGAGGTGTTATGTTGATGTCCGGCCTTGAGGATAGGTCTCATGATGATGTCCATCCTTCAGGATAGGTCTTCTCATGTTTTCTTCCGGCTTGGGAACTGAAGGCTTGGCCTCACATAGACCACACAGATGGGCGTCTTGGAGCAGTTTTTGGAAGCAGATGCAGCGATGAAATCTACTACCTACACTACATCACATACCATAATAGCTAAGTTGTAATTCCCAACCATAATGTTAAAATATTTCATGGCAAAATAATTCTCAAAACAGTCCATCTGAAGTCACAGTTAATTGTTAAAATCATTGAATCACGCAGTTAGTTTTTTGTAAGTATAATTTATATATATTCTTTATTTAACATAGAAATAAATTACGTTTTTTTAGCAAAAGTTATTTTAATCCTGCCATCCATTCATGTCTTGAAGATCACAGGTAATGTAGGTAATTAGAAAGCATGATAAACACAAACCAGCCTTTGATAAAAGAAATCCAATTAATTAATCCTGGACCAATCAATATGTTATAGATTCAAATTTATTTTACTATTTTTTTAATTATTAATTTTTATTAAACATTTCTGGGTAATTATCATAATAATTATCCAGTGGCATCCCGATAAATTGCAACACCCCAAGACGTAGCAATTTTTATGTCATCCCTTTTTTGGGGATGAAGCGTAATATTTCATTGTTTTGTGACAGAAATTATTACGTGCGATAAGACCGATTTCCATATTCTAAATTATAACAGGAAGTGGTTTAGTCATAATGGTATCATGACACGCCGCGATTTAGGAAAACAATCGGAATACAATTTATCTAATTTCACGATCCTATTGACTTAATTTTTAACCAGATGAAGATTTAGTTTTCTAAAAAAAATAAATTTAATAAACCAAGGAGGCTTATTGAGATTTCAAACAGCTGAGCCATTAGTTCTACACCTCTGTTCGCGGCCTGGACGTGAGCAGGCATTTGTTGAAACAATTGCCTGTCAGTTCAATGAACTTCGAGTTTTGTTCAGGCATGAGGTGACTATTGGTTCACTCTCGCAACAAAAACAAAGAGTTTGGTTTGAACCTTTTTATCTTTATGTATTTATCAATACCTACTTTGTTTGTTTGGGCTTAATGTTTTTATGTGTTTACTTGTACAGGATATCTTACAGATAACAAACCTACTTTAGCCAAAATGGAAAGCTAGTGAATTATTGCAAATAAATTTCAACCCGCCCAGGCTGGATTCAGCCCAAGGATTGAAGGAGTATTTGAACCTTAAAACCGGATCAAATTTTATTTCTCGTCATTAATATATAATTATGTATGTATCATCAAAGAAAAAAAAATATTACACCTATGCATACAAAGTGATAAAGAAAAATAAATGAAGAAATTATTGTAATTAAATCTGACAAATCTAAGTTAATAACGCTCTATGTGAATATGAATATGAAAATTGTTACACAATAAAGAACATACTTATAGAATCATATTTAATATATAATCAATATTCTGACTTTTTTTTTTCTTGTTGTTTTCTACCTCACCTTTTAGGCTATACGGGATTTTCTAGGGTTTTCCGGGGATTTCCGGAGGGTGAGGGCGGGGAATTTAAAATCCCCTCCGGCACCGAGAAGGGAACTCCTCCCCTCCCCCCCTCTTTTGAGCACCTCTGAAACTGACAAGAAAATAAATATTTTACTTATTGTTATAAGACCATTTTATTTTAGTTTTTACTGATTTTGAATTTAGTAAATGATTTTTCATTATTAATCAATTGTCTTTGTTTCTTTTATTCTCTTATATATTTCAAGGATTGAAAGTAATTCATAATATATTTGTAATTTATACTGTATTACAAAAAAAAACAGAAAGCACTATCACGATTTTTTTGTGATATAATAAAATTTGAATCAGTGAAAACAGAAATTACTAAAGGAAAAAGTACACAAGGGTTTTCACTTAAGAAAAATAAGAGAACTAGGCTGAAATCATTCCAAAACAAAGAACTACTGTTATTTAAAAAATCTATATGTTTTAATTTTATTTTAAAAGTTATTAATAAGGTCGTATTTTATCTAGAGAGAGGCAAAATCGGAATCGAAGATTGTATGATTACAAGTGAAAATGAAACTTAATAACCACGCCAATTCTGTACTTGATCCCATAGAAAAAAGTGTAACACGATTCCTTATTAAGAATCGTAATCGGAAACCTGATAACGATTGTAATCAAGATCACTGTTATCTTACTCACTTTACCATAATCGTAATCGTTGATTATGGTTAAGCCCATCTATGATTTTATGACCTTTTTGTGTTGTTAAAAAAAAGGAAAATTCTTCACATCGATGTCTATATTTGAAAATCAAATAGAATTTTCAAATAAATTAAACTGCTGAATTTCTTTTCAACTTTTTCTTAAAAAATTAATTTAACGAAATTGCAGGGTTGAAAGAAAAAGTTGAGAGCGCAGAAGGAAATTTTCTCGCACCGATATACTAATTTATAACCCTTTTAATTAATTTGAAGGGGCAGAAAGTATGTAAGAGAGATGAGACCCACATATATCAAATTTAAGACTCCAATTATCAATAACGGATAGCCGTATGTGGTATAATTAGGTGTTCTGCCTAACTTAAAAGTATAACTTTAAAGACTGTTAAATTTCACGATACACAGAGCTTGTCCACTCAATGGCAACGATGCAAGACATCGACGTGTTTCTGATATAAAAAGAAAACTCATGTAAGTTTTAAAGATAACTTTCGAATGTTTAACTTTCTTCGATTAAACGTAGAGGAAGAATCTGAATAATAAATCTATTGATAAGACCCAATATCATATTCGTCCTTGAGGAGATTAACCCTGACCCGAAAACTGAGAGAGCCTCAACTGATTGCATAACGGGCAGATACCATCCGACGATCTCTAACGAACGCGTCGCGAATCTTTAAGAACCAGATTCTTAACATACTAAAACGTCGTACGACAGCTAACGATGCGGTTCATTAAGTAAGATAATTTTAGTTTGTATGCGGTTTCTTTAAAAAAATTAAGAGCAAAAACTCCTAAACAAATCCTTGAGCCTGTGGATTATTAGTAAATAATAACCAGGTATAGTCACTCAATAGAAATGAAACCGACAACATGTGGGTTAACACATAATAAGTTAAAGATAAATATGATGATCGTGATACTAATTATTATGAGAAGACACATGTAATTCACATAAGAAGTACATCGACAGGTACATGATGGACTTGAAAATGGCTCGACGAGACCAAGCGTCGTAATAAGATTTTGTAGCTATTAACTTGACCAAATTAAAAATTGGTGTAAGTTAGCATAAAATCAATAAATTGGTAACCCAGGTATAGTATATTTAACTTCTAGGTTTTATAATTGTATAAAGGGGCGCCCATCTCCTCCCCAAGTTCCATGGCGCAAAGAATCTAAATCCCCTCCCACTCATCCCAAGAAATTTTATTGCTCACTTTAAAAACAGAGCAAGCTAAGGTAGAATTAGAAAAATCGTAGATCATGTACAATTACATTACTGCGGTCTATTCCATGTTTTCCCTTAATCCCTTAATAATCCTATCAAAACTCTCTCCTCCCCCCGCCCTTAACAAATTCAAAAACCCGTAAAAATATATTTCACTCATAAATGTTAATGGCACACCTTGCGCCATGAAATCCCCTTCTGGCCACTCCAGACTGTACAAGTGTGTTCTAATTTTAATTAATGATTATGTGAATGTGCTCTCAGAACTCTATTATAAATGTCCTTTATTGAGACAGATTGTAATATTTATCAATAAACAAATAATCCTGGAAATTTTAATTAATTAAACAACCCGTTGAGATAAATTATATTTTTTCAGAACCTCGACTTTCGAAAAATGTGTTGATACTTTATATATATATTTTTTATTGAGTTATATTACTTTTTTTCACAGCTAAGGACATTGTTAACAGCGGTAAAATATTTCATTCACACCTTACCTACAATAAATAAAATTAAATTAAAGAGAATATTAGCGAAATAATAATATTAGAAATAAAGAAGTATATAACAAAAAATAAACTTACTAATCAAAACAACAACATAAATGCAGACATACTTATATTCATTATTTTCAAACATTCATTCATTAAGGGGAACCCCGAGCCAAGCTTTTTTCCCTACATGTTGAGGGAAAACAGGAGTCTTAGACGATCCCAGCTCCTCTCTCTTAGCCGCATCACTGGTGTTAATGAGCAGTGGATGCTGGGCAAAGGCGTATAACCACAGGCTTGAGCGGAGAATTTGACCATTATCGGAAGTCCAATATATACTTATTCACAAAAGGTCTTTGGTCTTTTTGTTGGTATCTTAGAACGGAGCATCGACTATTTTTCAAAGGACTTCCGACTGAAAGGAATCGATGCATTTGATTTTAGAAAATTTAGCTGTCCACACAGTTATAGTCTAAAGCTTCATAGGGATTTCAGGTTTATCTTGTAGATAAGTAATGATTATTATTAGATTATCAGTAAATAACCAACCACGTATAGTACATTTCACTTGTCCACCAAAGTATAATAATTAATTTTTTTTCTTCGTTTATATGATCGAGAAATAAAATATAGGCTATTTTAAGAAGCTATTGAAATGACCTTCAGAATTTAAAGCACTTGTGTAGAGAAGGCGTCCTTCATCGACCTGGATCGTCGGGCATTCCACCTCACCTGGTAAGGCACGGCTATTATAATTCTTCTGGACTTTATAAATAACCGTAAGATAAGATTATGAAGTACTATGTAACAGGTTTACAAAATATTAAATAATTCAATCGCTTCCTTTAATTAATTTTAGTCTATTGCTTTATTCTAATTATTGTATACTTGTAAAAAATATGAAAGAATAATAACTATTTAAAGAAAAAAATAATATCGAGTATGCACTCATATTATTGTTTCTGTTGGGGTTCAGCAACCAATTTTTCCTTTCACTTTCCTATATATGTAATACATATAATTTTTTTAATCTGAGTTTTCAACGGAAATCCACTAATCAGAGTCCGAATAATCAGAGTCCCGTAAAATGGTCTATGAGTCTGTGTGTTTATGTATGTAAACAGCCTAGCTCAAAAACGAAAAGTCGTACGAAACTTATATTGCGTATTTAACGTTTATATATAGCTCTGATGTGACAGCAACTTTTTTGTTAAAATCGGAGTACCGGAAATGCCACTTTATATCAATTATAAATAAAAATTCATTTCAACGGTTCAGTTCCACGCAAAGCTTACAAATGTCAATTTTGATTATTCCGGTGTTGATAACAATTAATTTTAGTTGCTAAAAGAAGTTCAAATGGGTTTTAAATAAGACAAATATCATGAATATGAATAATGTAAATATTGAAAACATTCATTTATTGATATAAATGATAAAATCACTATTACTGTTTATTACTATTTGCTTTAATATTGTTATACTTTTTATATTTTATATTTTAAGGTGTATTATATGAAATATGTCAATGTTTTTTTGGTGTATATAAATCCAAGCCTTACTAATAAAGAACAGTAAATAATAATTATTAACAGCAATTTGACAAAAGTTTCTCACTTAAGGAATTATGCAAACTATTTATATGTATACATAAATTGATTGAATTCTTATATGTAATTGATCATTTCTAAAGAACTAGTTATAAATTGAGTCATAAATATACGAGAAAATTAAAAATATATTGATACGAGTTATGTATAAAATCATCAATATGGAGTTTCTATATATATGCATATTAGGTATTAGGTTATAATTGTAATAAGCCGACCAAAAAGTCTTGTGTTTCTAAAATGCAGGTGAAGATCAAACTAATTCGTCAACGGTTCACCAATTCTTGCATCACCAGAATAGAAATAACATGATCACTTAACTCTATAACATCCAAACGAAGAGCAATTTGCTAAACTCAGCGATAATTCTAACGAAGCAATTCATCAATCGATTGAATCCATCACTAATGGACAGCGATTTATGCTGAATTCAAGAACGATCTGCTGGATTCTAGGGGAAAGTTAAAATTCCTTTAAGGTTACAAAACACATGCAAAATAAAAAATATAGAATGAAATATGTAATTGCTTAATTTGTTGAGTTTCGAAACAGAAATAAATATAGATGGAAAGTAAACTGAATATAAATATTTTAAGTAAATTGGACAATAATGAGGTAACGAATCCATTGGTCCCAAAAAAGCCGAGAAAACCACTGAGCTATCGGTTTATGTAACGCGGTAATTTATGCATTTCCAATGCCCAATGATAATGAGCATCGCTGAGTTTAGGAACTTGGACATATGCTGAAAGTCACCTATATTTTTTTTTTAAAACATAATATTTTTAATTTCACGAATATGAAGTCCATAAACTATATTACTAGTATTTATTTTTTTAGGTATTACATTTACCATATCAAACCAAAACACTATCTGCAACCTGTATATAGAGCCGATGACTAACAGATTTCGCTATCAAAAAGTGGAGCTCGATAGGATTTGAACACCCCTTATCAGCCAGTATCAGCGATGAGAGCGGAGAACAAGCTGATATTCAGTGACAGACTACACGACCACAACAAAGGACTGACACGTTCATTTGCCCCTTCAGAGCCTTCCAGACCAGGCACGTTTTAGTGACGGGGTCTACTCTCTTATCTGGAGGGAGGAATTTTCAGCAAATCTGAATACAGCAACATCATGTATTAAAAATCGTTATAAACTCAACATTTATTAGGGAAAATTCATTAAATGTTTAAAATCAGACCTGTTCGTTCGGTCATTATCCATAGGGTTTCACAAAAATACATATAATTATCTAGATATTAAAGGTATTCCTACTCATAAATTATTTACTCCATATCCGTACTATCCAACAAGATTCATGCTTTTCGTAAGAACACTGATTAAATTCTTCGAAATATTGATAAGAATACAGTTTCTGTACCTTAATACACTGTCGGATCTAATTGGTAAGCAAAAGGGCATAGGGGCGCCGTTAAAAGGGAATTCTAAAAAAATGATTTTGTTGAAAATAATTTACATCTAATTATATCCGTAGAAGAATATATTGTATATATATTAGTGATTGCACGATACGGGACAAATTGAGCTTGAAGATTTTGATGCGTACAGCAAGACCGGATAGTTCTTCGGAACTATCGGTCCTGCGTTTTTAAGCCCAAAACGTACTATTTTCGAGATAACGCAAGGCATAGGGTTCGCATCCACACAACCTTACGTTAATTGTAGTACTGTCATTGAATACATGTCTCATTTCGTCGACTTGAGGCCTCTATGATCGAGAGAGGAGGAGTTTATATTATTTATCGATGGTGTTTTTGATCGGCAAGCCATATCATCGTTAATTCTTCACCAAATCCAAGATTGAGCCACCAATTTTGAAGGCTTCCTTCTCCTTCAGGCGGGCAAAATAGTCCAATCACCCCAAAAATTCAATCAAACAAGTTATGAAAGAAAATAAGCTTTATTTGAGAATAAATAAAAAATTATACACTGTTTCCTTATGTCTATGATCATATAAAAGATAACTGAATTCCCAACAAAATGAACAAAAAATCATCAAAATCGGACAAGTTTTAGCAAAGATACAGCTTATTGAAATTTGTAAACGTGTTGGTTTCAAACATAAATTAATTTTTGTTTCCTTTGCCGATTATATTTATCGATAAAGTAACAATTGATTTATTTATCTTATGATACGTTGCATTATTATATTTTATAATTAATTTGGCATTTGATCACTAAAGAATATGCTTTCCGAATTTTTCGCACGGGCCTAATAGTCAAGTATTAATTTGTTATGCAGACGTTAGAAATCAATGATAGATTGTAACAGAAAAAAAAATTAGTAATCAAATATAGAGTAGAAGTCCAATTCTTTGATTGAAAGATTTGAGCTTTTTACTAATAATGACAAAAAACTTTGTTTTATTTTCAATTTTTATGAGATTTTCCATATGAGTCTGCCGGGTAGAAAGTTGCATCGGGTTGCAGAAATGCTTAGACATCTCACAGCTTCAATCAGTGTAATATTTCTGGTATATAATGGTATTGTGAGGTAAAAAAAAAAAAATTTTCACCACATTTACATATTATGTTGTGTGTTTAAAAATGTAAAAACTGAGAATTAAAAAGGGTACAAAGCTCACCATTAAACATAAAATTTTTTAAAATTTATTTTTTAAATATTTCTCTAAAATTGAATATATTATCATATACCTGAGCAAACACCCCATGAAATAAACAATTATAAATTCGGTCGTCCGTAAAGAATTCAAGGACCACGGTCATAAATATTGAAAGGAAATATGTAGATCATATTAATACATGTAAAATAAAACACGTAAAAACTGTTTGACGTATTGCATTAGACCTCTGTTCCTAATTTGATTAGCAATTACAATTTCCATTTAAGTATTTAAATATAACATTCTGAGTTGCTACACATGGAAGCTAAACTTCTTTTACACAATGCATAATTAGAAAGATAAAGACATTGTGAAACTATTCGTGTTGTTGCATACAGTTCTGGTACCAAGAACGTCATTAAGGAGAAAAAACAACTAACATATGATTACTAATACATAGTAGTAACTAATCTTTAGAAGTATAAACAATTGTATTCAAATCTTAAATATTTTTAATGGGGGATTCGAAATGCCAAGAGGACAGTTAAAGCAAGAAGGATATTAAAACATGGAAACCGCGTACTAATATATGTACGTAAAAGGAAATATCTAAAGGCCATAACACTTTTTTTTATAAATAGTAATTTATTCAATGCGAGAATGCCATTTTTCAAAACACGAAAAATGTATTGTGTCCATTATTATTTTTTTTAACGTCATGAGACAAAATAAAATATGATAATGACTAACGGGCCAAAATAGACCAGCGTGTAACTAGTGCAAACAGAGCTTTCTTCTCCCTCTCAAAGGTATTGGAATCCCGAAAAATATCAAGAAATCCCAAAATTAAGGTGTACAATGCTATGATAAAGCCAGTTCTAATATATGGCTGTGAGACCTGGACACTAACCAGCACCTTAGAAGATAGTATTGAAAGATTTGAGAGGAAATTCATTAGCACGATAACCGGAGCAATCTGGGATCAGAGTACTAACACATGGAGAAGAAAGACCAATAAAGAACTGCTTATAGAAACTGGTCAATTAATATCCCATGATATGAAGGTACGAAGGTTAAGATGGGCTGGTCATGTCTATATGGAAGCCTCTACGTAACCATGAATGCATCAATAGAAGACAAAAGACCACGTGGAAGGCCTGAAAGCAGATGGATTGATAGCGTACAGATAAATGGAAAGAAACAGCCCAAGAAAGGCAGAGATGGCAGGCTTGTTAAGGCGGCAAAAGATTTACACGGTCTGTAATGACAACAGAAAAAAAAATAGAATAAATGTAATAAAAGTTCTTAAAGTGATATAGTATTATCTATCATCAAATTAGAATACATTTGGAACTAGCTGATTACGAATGTAGAGGAAACCATCTATGAAAAATTATTATAGAATTTATTTTATTTTATGTACTATATACTCGTACATAAAATAAAATTAATTAGGCTTTATTTAATTTTTTTAAATTAATATTACAGTAAGGCAATGGATAAAGAAACGATTAAATGGGTGTTGTTCATACCATATATACAAGATGAAAAAATAAATAGGTATATAAGCTTAAAGAAAAACAAAAATACTCAAAGTCAAATGAATAAATTAAAATATTAACAAACAGAAAAAAAACAACTAAAAATAAATAAATTACCTCACTTAGAGAAATTGATGAAAAATTATTCAGGCATTTAATAAATTTCAAAGCTTTTAAAGCACTACAAAAATTTGAATTGTTTGTGACTTAAATATGAAAAACGAAATACTTCGATTATTATCAACAGCATAGAAGGTTTCTATGAAACATTTTAGAAATCTACACTCCGTGTCATTAATATTTCCACCATTAAACTCTCGTTCAATATACCTACATAAGATAAATAGAAATTATATCGAGCATGTAATGCTGGATTCATATCTTGGTTTTTTCTCTCCAGATAAACTTAAACGAGTTCACAAAAGTGCAGAATCCACAATAACTGAAATATCCGATGTGAACAAAAACTAGATCAAACAGACTAGAAGAGGTCGGTGGGGAATTCGTCCTACGTCCCACGATGAAGCGTAGGTGGGATACCATACCACTACTTCAAGGAGTTAATTTTAAGTGGACATTTAATGTCGCCTCTTCAGTGTGAGGAGGCGTGCCAAAGATTCGGATTTGTCTCAGGATTAATCTTATCTAAAAAACTTTAAATTAAATTAAATTAATATTAAATATGTATTTTAGAAATATTTATTTTCGTAAAGCCGTTTGTTTTCATAAAAACAATAAATATGATACTTTTCCAAACCTATATAAATTCTCGACATGGAATTTATTAAGAACTTTAAAGATTCTTATCGGAAATTCAGAACTAATTACCCAAATTAAAAAAATAAAAAGTATTATGACTTTCATAATTGTGGATCGATGGTTGGCCGTAGTAAATAATTCAAGAGGAGATTGGTCAGATTTTTTTTTCGATAAAAAAAATTAAATAAATAGATTATATATTTTTCCCCCACATTTCGGCTGAAAGTTCAGGCCTTCGTCAAGGCTGGTCAGACGAAAGGACTACACTTGCGGGAATCTTTTGTTTAACCAGCCCTAATGAAGGCCTGTACTTTGGGCCGAAACGTAGACAAAAACAAAAAAAAAGATAATTTATTTATTTATTATTAAAAAAAAATTGACTGAACAAACCAAATTTTCTCTTCTCTAATCACTTTATAAGATAATTAGATCTTTAAAAAAAATGTTAGTAAAGTGTACATATTTAAAGGTATCATAGAAAAAATGGAGAGAATTATCTGTTTCCTCTTTCTATTTAACCATAAATTTCCTCATCCTGCACTGATAAAGACAATAGAAAAATCTCTGACTAGAATTGCTATGGACATATTTTAAAGATTATTATGTTGGTGGCGTGTTATTTCTAACTAAAATAAATAATTAATGAGCTTCGAAATAACGAAAGGATTAAAATTATAAAACAGTGAAGCAAGAATAATATTACAACAAAGCAAGGACGTTTATTCACGGAATTTCTTCTTTTTTTTTCAAAGTTATTATAACATTGTGTTTTATGTTAATAATTTTGGAACAATTAGAGTGGTAATGGACGAAGTCATGAAAACTTGTTTGTAGACAATTAAAATGAGTATTAACCGCTTAAGTGTTTCTAACATATAAAAACCAAACAATGCAATACTACCTGTTTCTCTCCCGATAAATTTGGTTAATACTATAATGAGAATGTTAAGAAATAAATTTGATTAATCGAAAATCTTTTAAGTAAAATTAAAGGGGGGGAACAAAATTATCGATCACTAAACAAAAAATAAAATAAACCAAACTAAAAAAAATTGACAAAGTGCGTTTTATAATTTTGTGGTTTCGTACTAACTATTTTCCTCCCTTTTTTTATAACCGTGTAAATAAATCCCAGTAATTCACAATAAATAATGTTTATATTTATGTTTCAAAGTATTATAAATTATATATATAAATATATATGTTATCTTCGCAGCCCGCGGTAAAGAGCCCTTTTCATCAACTTATCAACTCTCGTCTAAAACTTCGTAAATGGTTTAATTTCATCATAAATAACAACTTTATCTCTAAAAATCTTCATAAATGAGGGATTTCAATCTGGAGATCAGTAAACAAGTCAATTTAATGAGGCATTAAAAACTTATGAACACCCATTGGCTTTACACTTGAATCGAATGATAAGTTTGATCACAAAATCGAGAAAAAAAGTTGCCTACGAAAATACTTTTATGCTTTATAAAGTGATTATTTTAACACGTTGAGGGATTCGATTTTTGAACGGTCCAATATTTTTGCAGGCCACCTTTATTCTTCATGAGCTTATTCATGAGTTTTTAGTGTCTCATTAAATCTTCAGATTAAAAACGTCCCATATTCCGAAAATTAACGCAAATAAATGTGGGTTTATGGTTGACTGTAGTGAATAATTGAAGAGAAGGACTGTTGAGGTGGTCAGTCAAATTAAAATGGTAAAAAATAAAATAAAAAAAATAATTTTATTTATTTTTATAAACGCCGACGTTTCGGCACCAAGTTCTGACCTTCCTATACAGCAGTCCTGATGAAGGCCTGAACTTCCGGCCGAAACGTCGGCAAATGTAGAAATAAATAAAATTATTTATTTTTGTTTACCATTTTAATTTGACTAAACCACCACAACTATATTTCTCTTCAATAACGCAAGTAAAGTCTTATGTAACGATAAAATGAAGTAATTCTAGTAGTTTTAGACGAGTGTTGATAATTTGATAAAAACGGACTACTATTTGTCAGGTATAAATGTTTATCTTTTTAATCTATTTTATTTTTTATCAATTTATTTATTTCACTTATAATTCAGTTAATTTTGCTACAGATTTCTGTATTTTATTTAATTTTAACTTAAAGTTACATTTCCTTGGTTTTATTATAGTTTTTGCCTTTGCTATATAGTTGTATATTTTTTAGTTATTTATTTTATTTTTTATTGTATTGTATACATGAGTGTGCCTCACTCAGCTTTAGTACTAATTGCCCTTAAGTGTGGCAAAATGTATTATTTCTTAATAAAAAGATCTTTAAAAAAAATATAGTTGTCAGAGAAGAGCAAATGGTACTCTGAGTACTAAGTATTTTACTCGAATACTGGCCTTTTTTGAGTACAAATGAATTTAATTACTACTTCAGTTGATTCGAAATCATTAACTGAAGTGGTGATTGATGTTTATGTTTATATCGTGTTGTCATCAAGACTAGAGCGTATCCGAATAATCAGTTTACCTGACTAGAAAAAAAAATCTAATGGCTGAAATTGGCGCATTGTTAGTTCAAGCAATCTCAGTAGTTTTGTACGATAGTTATACAAAAAATAGTTACTAAAACATAATAAATAACAAAATTTACATTTAAAATTAAAAATAGAGTCAATAGTCCGTGGTATAGACCCATTTTTTATCTTATTATTAACATCTGCCTGAAACTTACTGAATAGCTTCATCTCATCGTGACCTACAACTATTTTATTTACGAAAACTTTTGGAATTGGGGCGTTTTCAATCTGGAGGGGGGTGGGAAAACATTATCTATTTAATTAGGTACTAAAAACTCGTAAATAACCATTTGCTTTCTACTTGGATTGTAAGATAATTTGATCACAAAATCAATAAAGAAGGTTGCCTACAAGAATATGGATGGGGCCGTTTGTCCTATATAACCTCGTTATTTTGAAAATTTGGGAGTATAGGTCACGCCAAACAGCTAAATGTTTTTGAAGGCCACATTTTTTATCGATTTTGTGATCAAATTATCTTACGAACCAAGTAGAAAGCAAATTGGAATTTACGAGTTTTTAGTACCAAATAAAATAGATAAAGTTTGCCTCTCTCCAGTTTGAAAACGCCCCAATTCTAAGAGTTTTCATAAATAAAATAGTTGTAGGTTATGATGAGATGAAGCTATTCACGAAGTTTCAAACGGATGTTAATAATTCGATAAAAAGTGGTCTGTACCACGGAATACAATTCATTAAGTTTTATTTCACATTAACATGCGTGAAATCATCGCTTCGAGAGTAATTGTGAGGATAGAAAATACGGTTTGATTCTCCGTAGTATGTTAGAGATACATGTGAAAATTGATCCATCAGATGATTAATTATACGAACAAATAAAGTTGTAACTTAATATGTAATAAGTTATATCTTTTAAATGCAATCAGTTTAACTTCCTTTTCAGTGGCGGCAGTAATACGATACGCCTAACGAGCCTCGCGTGACGGATGTGGAACCTGTATGTTTACAAGAGTCGCTTTGATAATTGAAACATTATAAAGATAATAATATTCCTGGCGATAACTGGTCATTAAGATAAACTGTGTGTAATTTAGGCCACCACTACAATTGTTCGTAATTTGTAATTATGATTTGGAAAATCAATAGTCGGGTCCAGTTAATTTCTGTCCAAGATTCAAGGACTCGATACAAGGAAAATTAATTAATTCGCCTGTTTACTTTTTAGCAACACACACAATATTTGGAAACATTTTCCTTAAAATTTAAAAGAAAATTTAATTGAAAGAAGTTGATCGCTTTTAAAAATTATAGCGGCTCAGATCGCTTAAAGCAAATTTCTCTAAACTAAATAATTTCGGTT
Source organism: Nezara viridula (assembly GCA_928085145.1). Classification (NCBI taxonomy): domain Eukaryota; kingdom Metazoa; phylum Arthropoda; class Insecta; order Hemiptera; family Pentatomidae; genus Nezara; species Nezara viridula. The sequence goes on from OV725082.1 coordinate 104,974,955, forward strand.
TAGTTTTATGTCACTATGATGCACTTCTTATCTGATGAATTAATCCCTAAGGTGGATTGTTTATCGTGTTTATAATAAGTCAACAACTATATCTGTTAACTCTTGTTGAAACTAGTTTAGTATTGTGTTTGCTATTGCACTGTGAATATGGAGGAAAATATCATTCATTATCGGCATATTTTGTTGTATTATTTTAAAAAAAGGTAAGCGTGCTGCAGAAGCTGATAGAAAAATTTGCAGTGTTTATAGAGATGATGCCTTAACCAAACGCACCTTAACCAAAAGCTCATTTCACCACTGAAGTATTAATTATAAAAACATACTTCAGCTTTTGACAAAGTAAATGAAAACCATGTTTTTTTTTATTACTGTAGTAAGTTCTCCTGAGGTAACAAGCTGAAAAAAAAAATGAAAAATCGTACCACATTTTTCGCAACATTAACCTCGTTTTGATCTCGACTAAAGTAATTGGCCTAATGTTTTTGAAGTCAGAGAACTCGGAACGGTAAAAACAAGATTCATCTTACATAAAAAAATCAACAAGTAATTCACATTTAAGGCTCTTCCTGGTGAAAAGTACACTTTTTATTCCCGACCTCTGGAATTTGATCTATTTTTAGAGACTGTTTTTTTTTTACAAAGGTCATGATATAACATGAAATTTGTTTGACTTAAAAAAAAAAAAATTATTGCTGGATGAATAATAAAAATATGTTGGTGCTTTGATTTTTAAAAGTCAATTAGATAAAGTACCTTTATTACCATTACATGAAAAAAACATGTTTGGCTTTGAATTATTTTGAACATCGATATATTAGTCATTACAAGCCATGTCTAGAGGGACCTAATGGTAGTCTCAATGTGTTTCGCTAGCCAAAATGTTATTGACTCTTGATTTAAATCATTGTTTATTTATATTTTATCAAGCTTCAATAGACATTTTAGGTGATAGTTGCATGTTTCAGCTTCATTTATTCGATAGTATTTTATATAATTTTAACTATGATAACTAATGGTGGGTAAATCGTTCACTGTCGTGAATAATGAAGAGAAGAATAGTTGGGGTGATCAGTCAAATAAAAAGGCAAAATAAATGATTCTATTATATTTTGACATTTGCCGACTTTTCGACCTGAAATTCAGGCCTTCGTCAGGGCTGCCTCCACAAGTGTAAGCGGAGAAAATGATTTTGATGATGATTTCTATTCATGGTAAATAATGATTTTAAAAAAAAATGGAAAGCTTTAGTTCTATTTGAGAAAGTACTGTTCTTGGTCAAGGAGGTGATTTGTCCAAGATCCCGCTCAATCGTCTGGTTTTCCTCCTTATAGAGACCCACTTAAAGAGACTGGGTGTGCCCCAGGAGGGCCTTCCAACCCCAGGATCTCTTCACAGCCGATGAAACAGAATGAATAATTTATCTATCATCAGCCAGGCTTGAGATAACCAAAATTGATTCGCTTATTTTCAAAGTGAAACCTAAAAAATATAAGCAAATTTCAAGAAATGGAAAAAAACTAGATTTTCTATTACATATGTAACATCAAAACCAATATTTAAAAAAAAAATGGATTATGAAATTCTTTATTTCTATAATATATCTCTGATTATTCCGAAGATCACTGATTATTTCAGTATCGATAAAAAAACATTGAAACTTAAATAGGGTCCCTTTTGGAAAAAATTGAATATACAACAAAAATAAAAAGGTTGATAATGGTTCGGTTTGGAGAGAAAAATTATGCATGATTTGGAGGAAGGTAGTTATATATACTGTACTATAAAAAATTAACTTTGTGTTCACAATATTTAATTTTCATTTAAATAAAACGGTTGTGATCTCTGAACAGTATATATATGTCTGAACAGTATATATATGTATATGAACAGTATATATATATATATATATATATATATATATATATATATATATATATATATATACATATATATGTATATGAACAGTATATATGTATTTTGAGATAGATTGTAATATTTTTCAATAAACAAGTTCTACAAAAATAAAAATAAAACGGTAAAAAAGCGTTGATGATTTTTTCTGTAACGAAAAGTTAAGAAATGCTTTCAGTGCTTGTAAAAGTTTCATTACAATAAATATTTTATCTTCACACCACTTTTTTGAAATATTAAGATTGTTTTTTGAGAATAAAAATTTGTACCATCGGATTCATATAAAAAGTATTAGGATTATAAATTATCTAAACATAAGAATAAATCTAGATAATCGATATTTTTTTTCTATTATCGTGTAAATATAGCTATTTTCTTTCCTTTCAAGCCAATTAATTAGAATATTCCTTTCTAGAAATCGTAGCATATTGAGGAACTAACGTCAAACACAAGTTAAGAATATATCAAACTAGCCTCAAGGTCAGACATTTGATATCATTCCTTCCTCTAATGACTATCAAGATCATATATGAACTCATTCCTTCAATCGGACTTGGGAATAACTTATTTTAACTTAATAACTTCTGAATGTTTCATTATTCATCATTCATCTACACTCTTCATCATTCATCAATTGTAAATAAAAATAAAAGCCAAGACATCACACGGAGGTTTCGTGTTCACTCCACGATATGGAAGTATTTATATTTATTTCAGCCTAGCCATTTCTAGCGTACAGGTTGTTTTGGAAGTACTGCCTTTAATTACTAGGTCCTTCCTGTAAGCCCTTTGAAGGATCAGATATCCATTTAATGGAGTCATGGTGGGTCTACCGGACCTCAGAGCCGATCGATAGCTGGGAATAGAATAGAACCGAAAATAAGTACGAACAATACGCCATCTGATAAAGTGATAATCGCTTATACCGTATGAATTATACATATCAGGATAATGAAGGAACGAATGATGAATAGTAACGAAAGAATTTATAAAATTGATACTGAATATTTATAATTCTTTATAGTAATATAATAGTTCATAGTTTTAAATTTTTTACCCGCTAGTGGAAGAAAGTTAGTATTTTTTTTCTCTATACTTTCCTACCACTGAATTACAGCTCTTTCAACCTGTATCAATACCTTTTAGATTTGTTTCATTTATTAGCTAGAAATAAACAAACACTCCTGAAATATTATTTTGGATCATTGGTTTTAAATTGTTTACGGAGATCGAGTTTTTTGAAACTGGTCATAATTACAAATTTTATCCTAACATATATTAGTTTTCTCATAAACTAAATAAGTAAATAAAAACATGACTATGACCACGATTTTATAATATTAATATACTATTAATAATTATTTGTTTTTATTTTAATATTTTTTATTAGTTATATAGATTTATTTTCTAATTCAATATGCATTGTATATATGAATATAAATCGGTTTATTATTAACCATCAATTGGCCCAAAATTATTTTAATCTTTAGCATTTAAATCTTCATAAATTTTTCATGAAAAGGAGAGTTAATAGCTTAAATAAATTGTTGATCCCAAAATCCAATCAGTCAATAATACTGACTTAAACTAGTCAATAACGTCCCATTTAAATTTATTGGCACGATTTGTCTATTTTTAAACATTTTCAGAGAATGAATGCAGAAAAGAAGGAAACTGAATCACAAGATAAATATAGACAGAATGTGCCTTACTGCATCGCAATTGCAATACTACGTAATAACTCATGTGCTTTCAGGAAAATTCACAACCTTAAAAATCGCTACTTTATGTCGAATAATAGTCAATTTTTAAAGATAATGTCTCCATAAATTGGAAAGTTTACTTTTGAAAGAAAAAAAAATTAAATTGAAATGTTTTAATTTCGGTTTATTATTTTCTATAATGAACCATTGTAATCGCCAAACAAAAACGTTACCCCCACTCAAAATTTGAGGTTTTACGTTTTAGTATACGTAGAATTCGAAAAGCGATTATAACTTTTTTTTTTACGTCCGCCGTTGCCGCATTTTTTCTAAGACAACTGGACTTTTTCAAATTTGGATTTAAAGCCAGAGGTCACCCGAGAATGATCCTCCTACATCTACATTACTATCCGTGTTTTCGTTTAATGTGGCGGCCGAAAAACCTGCTATAGACTGTAGCGCCTAAACGAATGTACCAATTTCAATATAACTTATTTAAAGTCTTCTTCTCGATACACTTCAAATTGGTCTATATAACATAATTCAACGAAAAGAAGCTGGAAAAAAAGTTACAAGGGGTGGTAAAATTACATTCCCGAATAACTCAAAAAGTATAAACTTTTTTGTAGATATTATACATGGTTATTTAAAAGTTTACGAAATTTTCTTTAAAAAAATTGGCTTAATCGCATATATATATATATATACAAATTCTTTTTCATATCACACAGCATAAAAAATATCAATACTATAATATGCCAATACACACTATTACAATTATACAATATATATATATATATATATATATATATATTATATATATATATATATATATATATATATATATATATATATATATATATATATATTATAAACCGATACAAGACAATTTCTGAAATTTATAGGAAAAAAAAAATGTTTGTATGCCAAAATTTTAAAATCAGAAAATTAGAACGCACACATAGCAAGTAACATATTTCTATGATCATAGACAAAAAGATATGGTTAGTTAAATAATTTAAAATTGAATAAATAAACTTCTTTTTTTCTTTTTTCTGGGAAGTTGTATGTTATTCTTTGTTATTTGGCAATGATGACTTCCAATTAACAACAATTGAATTTATTTGTTGTATTTCCAAATTACATTTTTACATGTTAACGTTTCGGGATATTTACTCCCATCTTGAGAACTACAATCTCAATGATTTTTGGTCGATACATGGCTAAACAAATTTAGTTAAAATATAGTGCATGTTACAATACATGTCAGAATTGGGTTGTTACATTAAATTTATAATTACCGTTATAATAAATTAAGATATAAAACATACAGAGCAATATCTTGCTTTTAGACCAATTATTGGGTGTCTGCCATAGTTAATACAATTGACCTTTGGATATGACTGTTTATTTTTATACTATTGTTGTTAAATGTTTATTTCTTATGTAGCTGCAAAGGCATTTTTATTAAATAAATAATAATAAATAAATAAATTATAATAATAAATCACCTTTTACTTCGTTTTCTTTTTTACTTGGAAAGTAATGTTACTTTAGATGCATAATTGTTTGGAAATAATAAACCATTGAGGAATAATTTGCAGCGTTTTTATTTTTCTAATTATAACTTTTCTTAGTGGCCTACTTACTCCAATCAACTTTACAGTTACTTTAAAGCATTACGGTACCTCCTCATCTATAAATCGCTAAGACTTTCTTCAGTGACGGTGCTACTCTGGGGGCTTGGAATTTTCAAGTTCGTTAAGTCTGATTCGACTTATACAACTTCCCGTTATAGAATGTCCATTAGCTTTGAGACAGGTCGTTTTATTCGCTAGTATAACCTAGTTTGAAAGTTTGGCTCGCGTTCCACTGTAATTATTTTTCAATAATAATTGATTGAAATATTTTTATTTTTTATTTATTCTGGTTTCCCATTGAATTTTTCCCTACCACTTCGGGTGTTTATAGAGAGATTATTTCTACGTTCGTCACAATAAAATATTATCAGGAATTACTGAAAATCAATAAATTGTTTATTTAAGAAGGATTATAAATATAATCTCTAGAAAAACAATTATATGTAATTGGCTAAATAATAAGAAATGAGAGAATTTCAAGAGTTCATTTTTTAACTGTATATGACGCCTTATAATCATTTTAAGATTATGATTCATAGTGGATTGAATAATACATCCCTAGCCTGAAATAACTTGTGCACAATCAAATTTACTTAATTTTCATGGAATCGAAATTCGGATTTGTAAATCCGAATTTCAAAAGATAAAAATCAAAATATCAAAATCCAATTCAACCACCCAGATTCCGGAATTAATATCAAGGCTGCAGTTTTTATTTTATAACCAGAGCTCGAAATTGAATTTATGTACATATTACTTTTCATGCGGTTTTTTTCAACTATTGAACAAATATCTGAACGATCACTGTCTTAAGTTGAGTTTAACCTAATTTTATTTTTTAATTCGTTGATAAATATGGAATATTCAGAAACTCTTCACTATTATTAAACTTTTGTTATCCGGATTCAAATTGTACGAATGATGTGGTATATTCGTACATGAAATCTAGAGACAATGGCGCGATTAAAATTATGGCGTCATCAAAATTTTTGAGGTAGCCAGATTTTGTAAGTTGTTAATTTTGGAGGAAACTATTTTTTTTTTTTTTTTTGGTATTTTAATTTAGAAGCTATTATAGAAAAGAAGGATATTATAGCGATATATCCGTTCTGTGGCTAATTTGGAAAAACAAATTTTAACTCATGTTTTTTACTGTATTTCAATAGCTCTTGATTGGTTCGTTCTACGATTAAGTGGTGGGAAAGAAAGTTTGTAATAATTAAATTTTCTTCAATAATATGTATTATTTTACTAGTGTATCTACAACGGTTCAAAAGTTATATCAATTATAACTTTATATGTCAATTACGAGGATTTGCAAAAAAAAATAATTTTTATAATATTCGTTATTATTATATTGCTCTAACTCTCTATAGATTTAAATCTCTATGTAAATATAGATATACATATACGGACATACAATACGTTTATAAAATTTAAAAAAAAAATTCTGCAAATTCTCGAGATCAAAACATAAAATTATAATTGATCTAACTTTAGAACGGTTAAAGGTAACTAATAAAACAATATATATTCTTGAATAAAATTTAACCATTAAAAATTTCCTTCTCGATGACTTAATTATAGAACGGAGTAAAAAACATGAAGTGAAAAAAATTTTTTCCACACTAGCGATACTTGAGGGCCGATATATTGAAAACTAAGCAAGATAGAGAAAAAAGGTATATAACCTTTTTATATAGGTATATAAACATTGCAAATTTTATCAGCTTTGACCTACTAGACGCCATGCCCCTCCCTCCCCCCCCCTATCTGGCTCGCCACTTTAGGGTGGGAATTAGTATGTTTACCTCCTTACTAGTCCAACCAATGTCCTAAAGTCAAAAATTGTGTTGCTAAAAATTGCCACCATTTTCCTCTATACCTCCTGTTCGAGCATTCATAGACTGGACTTTTATGTCAAGTTCAAGTTAAAAACAATAAGACATTACAATTCAATCGAATTTACTTCATCATTATATATTTATTAAGATAAACTAAAATAACCAATCACTAATATAAAATACAGTCACGAGAATGGCTAGTCAAGTATTTGGGTCCCACGTTCCTTTCCTTGAATCGAATCACGCCACCCACACGCCCAACGTTACATCACCTCATCTCCACGCCACCGGTGAATGCTTTGTCATATTGTTTACAAGGATTTTTATATCGCAAAAGGAGTCAATCAAAATAACATGGAATAGTGCTCAATAATACGTTATGAGATAGGTTTGAAGATTTGAGCAAATATTTAATAGGATTTAAAAGTTATATATAACAAATCAAACAATTTGTATCAAAACCATTATTAAATATAGTTTAATACGAAATGACATTTCCTTTCCTAAAGAAAAAAAAAATGTTAAGAATAAAAAAAAAATATTCCGTCTAATTATTTCTTTAGTTTATTAATTTGTTTAGATAAAGCTATTTTCGTTATTAATACGATTTGGTTTATTCCACAGATTGCCTCAAAGCTATATATAAATACGATCATTTAATTTTTCAAAAATCAAAATAATGTATTAAGCTATAGTCCAAAAAACAAGAGATATTCAAACATAATCTACACAATATATACTATGAGATACATATCACGTTTATATATTTAGAAATTAAAATACTGCTGTGTATTATGATCTAGGACAAACTAAAAATCTACTAAATAGATCACCCTATGGTTCCTAGAGTGTCTAGAATAAAATCAATTTTATTTATTTATTTTTATTTTTTTTTAGAATTTGGCCTTGTGATCTCCTAATTTAGATACGTTAAGTGGGCTACCAATGGCTAGATTCTCTACAATTCGTTTCATGCTATTGTATTCCTCTGTACACATTTACTAGATGTATACTTAATTTATACAGTTGTAAATTTCATAATAAATTTTTAAAAAATTATTTTTTATTATTATTTTTAATTTATATTTTATACTTTAGAAGAGCTCTGTCAGGCGTTTTATGCATCCTTACAATTAACAACTGGAATATTCCAGATTTATAATTTTTCATTACTTGAAGAAAAAAAATAAAAATTCCATTAATTTCTATAAGATCCAGTTCACCATTCCCTATAATTCTTATTTATCAGAGGAATCATTTTTCTTTTCTGTTTTTTTTTTTTAGGTATGCCATATCTTACATCTTACTAAAATTTTTTGTCAAATTCAATGCAAGTGGTATTATTTGGAAGATTATGTCCTCCTTGAGATGCGAAAAATACATATCTGTCAGAATATTCAGGAAACAATTATGAAGAAAAACAAATTTTACTATCCCCTAACTATTTTATGTTATTAGTAATAAGTTGAATTGTATGGTTTTCAAATTAAAAAAAAAATGATAAAAATAAAATAAAATAATAGAAAATTGACCATTATTTGCAAATGCACCAATTTTAATTTGTGCAAATGTTTTAATCTATTATTTATGTTGGATGAACTATTGTAATCTACCAAGGAAAATATAATTAAATCCTGCCTCTTATAATACGTACATATACTTATTATCATTTTATTTGCCATTTATCCTCTGACCTTTTTACTACTCGAATTATCCGCATGGCGTAATTAATAATAACAACCCAATTTGATCGATCGTTTTTTATTATTATATTTATATAACGATTTTATTAATAAGTCATCCAGTTTCCTTTTTTTTATCAAATAAAATTTTAATTATTTAATATTTTTCATTTTTTAATGAATTGATACTATTGATTATTTTTATTTATATTTATATTGTACATGAATAAGTTTTTTGCATAATATGTGCATATATAATACTTCATTAGATTATGTGTTATCAGCTGACAATACATTATTTTTGCTGAATCATTGCGTGAAAGATACGAATGAAAATAACAAGTCAGAATAATCAGCATATTTCTAATTCACTTAAAATAAATAATAAAATGTTATTGTGTCCGAGGCGCTTTTAGCCACAGCGCATTTTTATTAATTTTTTTTTTTTGCTGCAAACAAATTTAACTTGAGCGTGTTAAAAAAACGAACCATGACGAAATACTTCAAGATACCACTCACTATATTACAGTTGAATCATTTTCTTAACGTGGTTTATCTTAATATTCAATACAGAAGATTGAGAAAAAGATGAATTTCGTCGATATTTATATACTTTAAAATAGCTTATTATGATTATCAAAATTAAGTAGGCACTAAAAATATTTTCTTTTGATTTTATAGTCGAATATAATAATAACAATATTTCTTATTTATTCTGGGACTTATCTCTTAATAGTAAAAATAAAATCAACAAAAGATCAGCTTTAGAGGTTATATTTTAAAAGAAAATTAAACTTAAGTTCAATTTAAAAAAATAATTAATTATAATAATTTTTATAAAATGATTAAGTGTATTAAGGGAGAATTTTATTTACAATTCTTGGAAATATTTAATTGATAGAATAATTAATGAAGATCCGGGATTTTAAAGCGGGGATGATATCGAAACGACAAATGGTTAAACAATAGTGATTAAATTGTAATAGAAAAAATATACGACTTTTAAAACCCTAAAATAGCTTATTATGAATATCAACATTTAGTAAGTACTAAAAAATATAAAGAAAACTTCTCGTTCTTCGTTATGCAGCAAAAATTCAGAGTATGCCAGAGCACAATAATTTTGATATTCTGTATAAAGGTGATTTAAATGGTTCAGAAATACTTCAAAGTCGAATTGAGAAATACTCCACTGAGTATGAAATTACAACACATATAAATATTATACCTCAGAAAATAGGAGATACCCCTCCGTGGACAATTCCACCAATCAAAAATGAACTAGGACTGAACAATCTTCCAAACAACACTACCCCAGAAGAAATTAGATATAGTTATCATGAAATTGTCCATAAATTATTCCATAATCATGACATAATTTTTACGGACGGTTCAAAATCAGAGAAAGGTGTAGGATGCTGTATAGTAACCCAAAACAATATAAAAAAATGGAAATTAAATAACAATAATTCAATTTTTACAAGTGAAACGTGGGCTATTCTCAAGGCATTTGAATACGTAATCGACACCAATATTGAGAAATCAGTAATTGTGACCGATTCCTTATCTGTAATCAAGGGACTGAAAAATGCATGGACATGTAACACATTGCACAAATAAATTCAGCTAATGAACTTGAAACTAAATAAAAGTAGTCGAAAAATAATATTGTTTTGGGTACCCTCACACATTGGCATAATTGGCAATGAACGAGCCGATGAGGGAGCAAAGGAAGCCGCCAGAAGCACAGATTTACCTGTTTTAGGATCGATGTTTCTCAACGAATGGAGAAGAGAAATTTCAAAGAAAGTGAACGCCAGTTGGAATGCACAGTGGAGATTACTGCCGCGCAATCACCTTCATCTGACCAAAGACGAAAATCGAGCTTGGTATCCTCCAAAACACCTGACATCAAAGGAGTGTTCTATAATAAGCAGGCTCAGGATTGGACATACCAAACTGACCCATCTCCACCTACTTCTTGGCTTACATCGACCAACATGTGCGGTATGTGAAAATGCTAATCTGACAGTTGAACACATATTCCAGTGCAAAAAGTTCCGGAAACAGCAAATCGAACTCCAAATAGAAGACAAGGCACCGTACAAGGAAAACGCTGGTATCGAAAAAACGCTGAAGTACATCCGAAAAATAAAATTGATTAGTTATATTTAAGAAGAACGATCGTCGCTAATGGCCCTGGTAGTCGATGCGACGTTAAATAACAGCAAATAAAAAAAAATATATATATATATATTTCTTTCGATTTTATAGTCAAATGTAATAATGATAATACTTTTTATTTATCCTGGGACTTATTTCTTAATAGTCATAATAGATTCAACAAAAGGTGAGCTTTAGAAGTTAAGTTTGAAAAGAAAATTAAATTATTTCAATTAAAAAATAATTAATAATAATAATAACTTTAATAAACTGTTAAGTGTATTAAGAAAGAATTTTATTTATAATTCTTGGAATATTTGATTGAATAATTATTGAATATGCAGAATTTAAGTGTGAATGACATCGGAACGACGAATGGATAAACAATAGTGATTTGTTCGTATTAGAAAAACTATACAACTTCACTTTTAAAGCCTTACGATCAATAAAAAAAATTTATTAATAACAATGTTAAAAAAATTAAATATAATTAAAAAACCGTCTATAATATAGAAAGACCATCATGATAATACGCAATAAAATTCATACTTAAAAATAGTTTTAAAACTGTTTTTGCGGAAAGGAACATTTAAAACTGGCAAATCATCACAAAGTTTCAACCGCAACCTATTTCTGTTCTGGATATACGAGACGTGAAAGCTGGGAAAATAGTACATAATATATGTCACAAATAGAGGATATGATATTTATATAATTATTTCATAATATTGCCTCAATAACCCCCATTCATCTTTAAATAATGGTTTTTCATATGTGAATAGTTTGTGAACGACGACCAAATAATGTTACAAATTATGTAAATAATGACAGGTGCGGGGAATATATATATATATATATATATATATATATATATATATATATATATATATATATATATATATATATATATATATATATCGTATCGATATTTTCCAAATATATCGAAATAATAATTCGATACTTGAATTAATTGGAACACAAAAATTTTAATATTTGTGTTCCCAGATCCCTAAGAAGTACCTTAAAAATAAGTATTGAAACATTTATGAGAAAAATCCTCGGCACGATAACCGAAGCGATCTAAGATGAGCATACCAACACATGGAGGAGAAAGACCAATAAAGCATAAACTACTTTTAAAACTGCTTAATCAATATCGCATAAACCAAAGCAAGGAGACTAAGAACCTTACAACAACGGAACATATCTTACAATATTGTTAAAACTTCGATCTCACGGACGAGGATTTCACATCGCTTCCAAGAATATCGACACACCCTACAACCAGAGATCATGAAGGATTTGTTACAATTTCTGAAACGGCACTATTACTATAGACATATTTAAACAACATAATCTTAATAAAAATAATTGCAATTTAAATCAAAACTAACCTACATACTTCTAACAACATAGTCTTTTTAAAAATCCAACACCTAAAATAAGACAATATTTACAGACATATTGAAATGTAATTACAATGAGATACCTTTAGCCTATGTAGTTGCATATGCCAATTTAATGAATAAATAACATGTCTGTGAATATGCAAAGATAATTAAAACAACTTCCTATCATTGAACATTGGGTCATGAAAAATACATATATTGACTGTTAGCACACATATTGTCTTTATATATTCTGGTAATTCAACTTGTGTCCCACGATGTTGTTTTCAACACCCTTACTTATTTATAAAATTTATTATCTACTTAAAAACATAACAGTATTATTTTGATTTTTATATTATTATTTTATTTATTTTCGGTGGGAGCCACTGTACAAATAGATTTGGTCTCAACTTAGCATGCTGAATAGTAGTTTACAAATACTTTGCATCAATGTAATTAATTTTAAAATTTTAAATAATTCCAAAAAAAAGGATCGAAATTCTGTCTGAATATAAAAACGAAAATAAAAAAAATTATATATACAATCAGAAAAATAATAATAATAAAATGGGTAAAATATTTTTTTTAAACAAATGAAAATTTAAAAAATCATTCATAAAGAAATATGACAGTGGATTAATAATTAACGAGGTCTTAAATAATTGAATTGATGGTTGGGATGTTCATAAGTAACAAAATAAAAACAAACAAATTATATTTATTAGATTTTTGTCAACGTTTCGGCTCACAGTTCAGTCCTTCATTAAGACTATGAAAAGACAAGATAACATAGATGTATTTATCGTCTACTAGTTTCTCTTGTCTATGTTATCTTGTCTTTTATTAGCCATGGTGAAGGGCTGAACTTTGGGTCGAAACATTGGCAAAAATCAAAATAAATATAATTTATTTATTTTTAATTTGTTACTTGTGACTGAACACCCTAACCATCTCTTCAATGTAACGAATCATGATATGGTCCCTAATATACAACAGAATTTTTCATTTTAAAACTCTTGAATAGAAAAAAATATCCCAAAAATAAGACGGTATCCTACACACAATCTCACATATTCATATGTATACCCTCTTGCAGAAACACTCAACAACAACATGATATGATAAATGTTTGTAATAATAAAAGGATGAAAGAATAGAATATGAAAGTTTTATTAGATCAATGGAGTTATGGCGATAAAAAAAAAATACTGTTCCTAAATAATTATCAATTTTTTTAGGATGTAATATCTTTTAATGGTCGTAATTGATTGAACTGAGTTCTATTACATGGCATAATATTAATCAGGTAGTGCCTATAATATTTATACATCGGCTAAATAACTAATATGTGAAACAGGTCTTCCGCCATTTTTGAGTTGCATATGAAACAGACATCTACTGGTAAATTTTGAAATTTTGTTTAAAGAGGGCTATCTTAATTATATATTTACCGGAAATTATTAGTTGAACTAACGCTTTTATGTATTTAAAAGGAGCATTTGCTATTAAATATATTTAGATTTAGATTTATATATTCATTTATATTATTTAAAAATTTATTTTTTCTCAATAACTTGATAATGAAGGCTATTTCTTTTTAGTTCAATGGATATTTCAATTATTTTAGGATCGATTAACACTTACGGTGGTAACACTCAAGTAGAGAATATTGTGGGTAATCGCCAAAAAAAATGTTTAACCTTCGGTTCATGCCCGGAAATTTATTTAAATTGCTTGAAAAAGGCCTTTCAAACTTACATCGAATATTTATACCTAGCCCTCTCTCATACCCTGTGTCGACACGCTCCAATTCTTCAGCCCAAACAATGTCCGTCCTTATTCAACTGAAGGCTGGCACAAAATATTTAAACCTGACCGATGGAACAATATTTTTAATATTTCAATACAAGATACGTCCACATCAGGATATGAAAATATGTAAAGGGTGTCCATGTGAGTAAAAGGAAAATATTTAAAGGGATAAAAGCAGACCTAACGAGCAACGAAAAAGTTTTTATAAACATTGGTCCGATTTTCTGCAGAAATGTAGGAAATTTAAATTTTGTGTTTTGTTTTTTTTAAGTATGTCATGTTTGTTGTTAAAAAGGTAGCGATTACTAAAGACGATCTTAATTGAGGCAATTAAAAATTAATCAAGACAAAATTAAAATAATATCTCATCATCGTAAATTAACATTTCTAAAAAAAAAGTAAACTCATCATTGCTTGAACTATTTTCATAAAAACGAATCAGGATTAGAAGCGTTTAATTGGCCACCTTGTACAGTTAAGACCAATTCATATTTTAGTGACCTGTGGAAAAATACTTGTGCTTCTGATTCTTCGCAGAAAACTTAAGTTTTATGTTTTTTTTTTTTTTTTATGTTGTCACGTTTTTTGTTTGATGGGAGAGTGAAAAAAAAACAATTACTTCACAGTAAACAAGATAAAATTTACTTAAAACAAAAGTAGAGTTTGTCGTTGTTAAAAACGTGAAATACTTTTTTTAAAAACACGAAAGTTAAATTTTCAATTTTCTAGATTTGTGAAGAAAATCGAATCATTGTTTATAAAAGCATTTTTGTAGCTGATGGAGTCTGCTGACATCCTTTTAAATATTTCTATTTATTTACATTACTTACGAGACACTGTGTGGAATGTATATAATAATGTGTGTGTAAATACATGTGAATAGACAGAAAAATAAACTTTATTCCGGGACAAGACCCCCTAAGAATAACATTAATGAAGAAATAAAAAAAAAACTTAATAAAAATTCCTAGCACTGAGAGTGTCGAGGTTTAGTACAGAGGATGCAAGTTACCAGAAGGCCTCAGGACAGACGTGTTCAATATAGGGGATAACTTGACTTAGTGGATGAAGGAAGGTGTGTAGAAGGATGACCTTTAGTTTCAGGCGGGATCAGCACCCAAATCACTCTTGGTCTGCGGTGTAAGGGATCAACCTTAACACTCCGCAAGAATGGTAACCACAAACTGAGAGATCAATCTGCAGAATTTGTGGGAGGATGAAATACTAACGGAGGGATCGATCTCCTGATTTAGTATGTAGGAATACAAGCGGATGGATCAACATACAGACTTGTAGGCAGTGAGAGAAAAGGATAAAAGGTTAGTAGGCAAGGAGAAGTAAAAAGGCAGAATGACGAGAACAATAAGCGATGTGAGGCAAATACTAATCTTCTGGATGTAAGGTCTTCACCCCGGAGGACGGAGACTTGATGATCAAAGGTTTTTTTTTTTCGTTTTTTTCTTAACCTCTATAAGACAATTATACAATTTACTGTTTATATATATATATTCTAGTACATTCTTTACCTTTTCTTACCCGGAGGTATTTTAAGGTGAAATTTGGGTGTGTGCTGAAGGCACTTGATACACTTGTGGCCAGGATCCTAAATTTTAATATTGAGCAGGGAGGGACCGCTCAGCCAAACAATTTTGAAAAAGGACAGTGGTATTTATTCCACCATGACTAAATCGGCTATTGAGAGCCCTTACAATTACAGTCATTTGTAAGCTTTGAACAGTATATGGTATTGCTATTAAACTTTATTTATAAAAAGTATTTATAATGTATATACATATTTCAATTTACAATTTTATTATTTTACTGTACAATAATAAGAAATAAAAATACATTTTATGTCCACTGCACGAGCGAGCTTGTGCGGCGCTGCCAGTTAGTGGGCAGGTGAACTAGTTGTTCCTTGTACCGAGCTGCCTCCACAAGAGAAAAATAATTTAATTGAAGTATTTTTGTTTAAAAAGAAGTATTAACGTAATAAGAAAACAATAGAATATGTATGTGCAACTTCGACAATGCTACTAAATCGAATGTGAAGGAAGTTGCTTGTCAGTGATACCGCTCAAACTTATGCAATCATAAGTGCTTCTAGAAAGTTCTATATCAACTTCAATATTCGTTAAAATTCCGTCAGGGGTCTTTAGAGAGCAATAAAAAGTAATATTGTGAGTGAGGATCATAACGTTACGACAATAAATGGTTGCTTTCAAATAACCACCAAGGAAAACTAATTCTGCTCAGTAATAAAGAAGAGAAACGATTCCGCAACATTCGACACGGATTTCTCGTTGCAATCGAAGTATTGATATCATAATTACGTGCCTTGCACTGCAAACATTTTTTTTCATCTTAGAATAAAAAGAAAAATAATTGTATTCGAAAATAAACACAGGAATATCAAAAGTGGACAGAAAAATATCGATCATTTCAAGCCATACGACCTTCTAAATAAATGAATAAAATAACATTGATTAATCAATATGTGTCTTATATACACAAGACCAATATATAATAGTAAAATCATATATTACCTCGTTAAAAAATAATACATTTAATAAACAAAAAAAAAATAATATTCTCAAACTGGTAAACATAAATAATAATAATAAAAAACAACAAGGTATGCGCTTTAGACCACACGATAGAAGTGAAAACAGCAACAAGACGAGATTAATAATATGAAATATAAATTATAAATAATAGCTCATTATAAAGATGGTCAAATGCTGAACATTTCCCTCTATTACAGTATGCAGGTCCGATTTTTAGCTTCTGAGATATGTTAATCCATAGCTTCCATAAACCTCTTTAAATTGAGTATGCGGTTCTGTTGTATCGCAGTATTTTTCAATTATTTTTATTACATCTTTCCAGTTGATATTGGTAAATAAATTTACATATCGTCTATTTTATTTATTCTTTCAAGCATTTGATCCACCTCCATTGAGTTTTTTTACATCATTGTTACTATCTGATTTTAGGTTATTGAGATATTTATCCAATTTTTTCAGTTTCCCCATTGATATTACTACTGATAGGACTAAGTGGAGCGCCATTTTTATCTTACTTTACTAATCCATGTATTCTAGGTGTATAATTGTTAGGGTTAATTCGTTTAATAAGAATTTTTTAAGGTTAATAACAAAGTATATTGCATAAAATATAGACATCAAAGCAAGGTCAACCTAAAAATGTCCTTAATGAATATTAATGAATTGAATAATAGCTCATTATAAAAAGTGTCAAATGCTTAACATTTCCCTCGCTTACAGATCCAATTTTATTGTCTGAAATATTTTAATCCATATATAAGTATTTAGAGATATTATTAACGCCAAATTTATCAATGAGTAAGCATTTTCAACAAAAAGTTTCTAAAACAATGATTAATATAAATGCTATATGGAAGAAGCTATTTACTTACAATAAAATAAATTTGAATTCAAAACTTAAAGTTTTCAAAGCTGCAGTTAAATCAATTATAAATTATGGTGCACAGGTGTGGGAAGATTGTGAATATAAAGAAGTTGAAAAATTTCAGTACTATTCCAATAAAAAAATATTAAATCTACCCAGATATACACCTGCATATATTATTCATATAGAAACGCAATTAATTCCGTTGTATCTAGAAAATATAAAAGCACACCATAATTATATTTGCGGAGTTATGCAGTATCCGGATAATAGGTTACCCAAAATAATAGAAAAAAAAATAATTAAAACAGAAATAGGCTGGTATAAATAGGTAAAACGTTTAACAAATCAATACCAAATAGATTTCGATTTTAATAACATAAATAAATTAAATGTGCATTTTCAGAAAATAAGAGAAAAACTGGCAATAAAATTAGAAAATCGGTTCAAAACCCTAGCAAAAAATTCAAATAGAAATAATATATACAAAAACTTAAATCATGATATATCAGGGAACAATTATTTCGATAAGAAATATAATGAAACGATAATAAAATGGATATTTAAAGGCCAGAGCAGAATACAATTAAACTGTAGGATATATTACGAAACAAGTAATAAATTATGTTCATTATGCAATAGGAATGAAATAAAATATATGGCGCATTTCCTTGGTGTATGTCCTGTTCTTGCAGAACTTGGGAGAAAATATTTTGGAAAAAATAGTCTGACATTTGGGGAAATAATTACACATTTAAACGGAAAAAAATGGGTCTATCCAATTATTGTAAAGTAGTCTAGAAATACAGATGTGCCTTATGCCAAGAATTTAATTATTAGATGAATAATGCTTAGGCCAGAAAAATTATTTATGTAATTGTATTAAAATATCTATATTAAAAATGTGTATGTATTTATATATTTATATATGTGTAATTATATTTTTGATATTAGGAGCTGATACATTGTATTTGGGTACTTGTTAGCATTAACACTGTATTTATTAACATTAACATATTATGTATTACTTTAAATTATTGTATCAATAATACTTGTTTTGCCAAGGCCTGCGTATATTTTGATTGAGCTTGGATACTTCTGTTGTATGATATTGTATAAATACTCGATAAAAATTCATTCATTCATTCATTCATATTCAACTAACCTCGTTATCATTTGGTTTTCGACGCTATTATTCCTCTTTTCGCCTCTCTAACACGGCGTCGCGTTGAGATACAATTTTGGATAATAGCTCATTACAATGAGGATGGAATGTTAAACATTTCCCTCGCTAACAATATGCAAGTCCGATTCACAGTTAACGAAAAACACTTCAATTAGTCGACTCCAACCGACATCACCCGAGCGTTACACATCGGAGATCTGACGGCTCAATCTAATTCGCTCTCCACAAAAAAAATGTAAAACTCGCATAAAGAAGTTTTCGGTTCTTGTAGGACCGTAGCGTCATAATAATAATAGTAATATTATAATAAAAAAAAGATGATTTATAAAATATAAAAACATTGATTGAAAATAAACAGAATGTTTATGCTATACTTTATTATACACGCAGTATTATACTATACTATTATATATATGTTGTGTTGTACAGTATCATTACTAAAGAATAAGTTTCTTAATTTTATCAAATGTATCTAAGGTGTTCATGACATGTGAAATTCTAATCAATTAAAACTACCAATTTCCGAATAACCGTACTTGGACATGTTTGCTTCTATGCACTTATTTAATGAAGTTGGTTTGAAACATAAATATTTAAATGTATATAGGTAAAATTTTTGGTAATTTTTAGAAATTTAGACAGGTTTCAACCATCGGCTTCCATTCTCTAAAGCAATATATAAATTCACGTAGCAGTCCCAATCGTATGTCAGATAGATGACACAATACATTGAAATTCTGACTTGTTAGTTCTAGTTTTTTTTTTTAAACTGCCACGTCATCTCCAAGATGAAATCATCCATTTCAGATACTTGTTTATTAGTTTAGGTTGAGTTTAATAATTATGTAATTTATTATTAACACATTGAAATATCTCTAATAGGAGTATTTAACTCGCCTTGAAGCTGAAAAATGAATTCAGAAGTGGATATTTTGAATTTGAACAGAAGATGGGCTTCACTATATATTCATATCCACTTTCACGGGCTCCCATTTTCGATACCTCTTTATCGAATTATAATTATTTATAAGGGCTATTTGGACTTACGGAGTTGAGCTATGGGGCTCCACTAAACTATCGAATTTCTCTGGCATCAAATCTTTTCAATCAAAAATCAATCTTAAAATTCTCTATGCTACTTACTTTGTCACAAATAAAATCATCCATAACGACCTTAATATATCATACGTTTCCAATTTGGCCCAATCCAGATATCTATCCTTTCATAATAAACTCCAGAACCATCCGAATACTCTCGTTTGTAACCTTGCTTCCTCTGCGATCCCTGATAACACTCCAGGGCGACTAAAAAGAAGATGACCTCGAGATCTTCTATTGTAAACACATTTTTAGAATGCTACACGTGGGTAGTTTTTTAACAAGTGTTTTCATGTTATCATATCCTGTTATAAAATTTACTTAATGTATTTTAATCTAATACTGTTGTGAATATCATGAATAAATAATAAAAAAAAATAGTTATTTATAATTATAATTATATTTATTCATTGTGTCATGGCTATCTTGATAACTACCAGATCCTCACACAACAAAACCATGGTCTATGAAATGGAAGATTATCATACATAATCTTCTTCATGTGATTTATTTTATGAGATGTTATGAAAATGGCGTATGATTATCTGAAAAATAAATGTTTAATAGATGGCCCGTGCGTATAATTCGCAAAGAATATTGGTCAGAGAATATATGACAAAATAATAAGGAAATGAAATTATGCTAGGTATCATAAGGTGGAGGAATTTATCCTTATTTTCTCGGTGATTACAATCGACCAAGGAAATGAAAATTATTTTAAAATTTCATTCACGTTTTAAACCAACGTGTTTACTGATTACAATAGCCCGTATCTTTGCTAATAATAATCAACAAAGTAATGTATACTTTTTGAGTTATTCGCAAATAAAGATTTTTTTCTTTGTAATTTTTTTCGAGAAATTTCGACGGGATGTGATTATTTTTCTCACCTGAAGGAGAACAAGACCTTCAATTTGAGAGGTCAATCATTGGATTTGATGAAGAATTGAGACAAAGATATAGCGTAACGACAATAAAAAAACCTTGAGAAATAATATATAAAAATTCAACAAAAACATATATTACCTATATATAGTATATAGTATATAGAATAGAAAATAATTTTATTCTGGGACGAAGTCCCTTCAGAATAACAAAAAAGTACTAAATTAAAATGTTATATCTGCCCAAATAAAAGCAAACATAAAAAGTAAAGATAAATATAAATCAGTAAAGAAAATATTTGTTATACATACTATATACAAAGCAAAATAAAAAAATCTATATACAAAACTCTTGAAACCTTGCCAAGACACTTAAAACTATGTACAATGGTAAAATATAAATATACACTTTTAGAAAAAATAAAATAAAATAAAAATACATTACATTTTTCTTAGCTGTAAACTCTGTGTTTCTGTTGAAGAAAAAAAAGAAAGTCCAATCTGATAATAAGTTTTTAAGTTATGAGCTATATGTAAATACATTATTATGAATAATATGTAATTTTACATAAAAGGTTAGCGGGTATCTGACTGTTTTTGGGACAGGAATTGGAATAGGGGGGTTTTGAATGTAAATAGGGAAGAAGAATGCCGAATTTTGATAGAAAGGGAATTTCAGAAATTAGCAGAACGAGCAATAAAGTAGTTTTGGAACGAGACAGATCTGTGAGAAGGAATGTAAAGGTCGGAAGGTGGAGATCTTATGGAAAGGGAGTGGACTGAGGACTTGAATTGGAGAAGGTTGTAGGCGTAAGAAGGACGATGATTGTTGATGATTTGATAGAGGAAGGTACCTAGGATTTATTGTCTTCGAATGGAGCGGTCCTTCAGTTACTAAGTGTATACATGTGCCAAAAAAAAAAAAAATATATATATATATATATAAAACAACTATCCCTAAAAGTATTATTATACCTGTAAGTAACGATATAAAAAAAATTTAAGTACTGATAAAATTGAATCCTGAATGTGCTACTCCGCCGTAGCAACACGAAGCATGTACGTTCTATTATTTTACAGTATCTGTATCTGATGTCGTCGAACAGATTATGTAACTAAAGAGAGACGATACAGAAATAGGGATTGGGAAGTCTGAAATTACGATAAAATGATTCATAAAAACACGATAACACTCCTCATGATGACCTCTAAAACAACAGACTGAGATAACTCTGTTTACCGTTATTAAAATGTTTACGACTGCGTTTGTTTGCCAAACATATACATTTATAAATTAAAAGCTTCTCACTCTTTGTTAAAGGCAAACCTATTTGCAAACGATTACCAAAACTTAAAAGTCATGCAAACTATAGTAAGCCTATGCCAAATTCTAGAAGGTTTTTAAATTATAATCTTTCTAAATGTCAAGATTACGCTGAACTTTTCCAATATTCCTATTGCATTACTCTACCCCTGCTGATTGAAATGGAAGGAAATGTCTATCTTTTTTATTTATTTTCTTAAATTTTATTTATTGATGACACAAACCATGCCAAGTTATACATTGGCATTTATGGTCTCTGAAAAAGCTAAATTAAATTTATTTAGTTATTGGCAATAAAAACTTACATGACATATCAAACTATGTATTTCCTATAATTTACTTTAAGTTGGTACAGACCCCTTTTTATTAAATTATTAACATCCGGTTGAAACTTGGTAAATAACCTCGTTATTTTAAAAAAATTTGGGGATGTAAGTCAAGCCGAACGGCACAATATTTTTGAAGACAACCCTTTTTCTAGACTTTGGGTTCAAGTTATCTTACGATTCAAGTGGAAAGCAAATGGGTATTTACGAGTTTTTAGAAACCTAATTAAATAGATAAAGTTTGCCAACCTCCATATAGACAACTAGCCAATTCCGAGAATTTTCGTAAATAAAATATTTGTAGGTTACGATGAGATGAAGCTATTTACCAAGTATCAGCCAGATGTTAATAATTTGGCAAAAAGTGGTCTGTACCACGGACTAAACGTTTCGGGATACAATTTCCATCTTCAGAACTTTATCACTAAATAGCCTTCATTAGTAGTTAATAGCTAGAAACAAGATGAATTATAACAAATACCTAATTTTTTATATCATGGAAGTTTTTATAGCCAACAACTAAATAATATAAACAAATTCTTAACAAAAGAAGAAAAGATGCAATTAAATTAAAGGGTTTTTCATGAATGAATAAAATTTTGTAAATAAACGACTATTATATCACCCTAAATCGTCTGAAAACTACCAGTTTTCCAAATATTAAGTTAAAACTTATACAAGGAAGTTTTTCCAAAAATTAAAGAATTTGCAGTCAAATACAATACTGATGAAAAAAAGTTCCTTGATTTTATTTTTAAAAAAATAGAAGATGCCGTAAATTAGAAGTTGAAAAGTCCCTTCGAAATAGGCAAGGATGGACTTATAAGTTCACTTGAAATAGTTTCAGTAATAAAGATCTTTTAAAAATAATTTGTGTTACAAAAAAACTTTATTTAGTTTAATAAATTAAATAGTTCTTATAGTTACCTATTGTATTGTTTCTAACTATTCAACAAATAAAGTTATAAATAATAAAAAAAAAATACTAAACTTAATTTTCTGCTTTTCGGTGTGAGATGAGACTATTATGTTGCGATCGAGGTCTTTATATCACCTCTTTAAATATTTATGGATGACGATATAATATGATATAAGTATAATAACTTGCTCCTTTAAATAAATAATTTTTTTTAAATTAGAAAAAAAAACCTAGAACATGGTTTTTTTTATTAGTTTAATGTGTAAGTGTGCTTATAAGCTGCTCTCTAACATTCTTTTTGAGAGGATCCTCCCGTATTCTGAAAAGGAACTGGGGAAATATCAGGCTGGATTTCGAAGAGGACGCTCAACGACTGATCAACTGTTCTCTCTGAGGATGATCCTAGAAAAGACTATGGAGCGTAAGGTAGTCACCCACCATTTATTCCTGGACTTTAAAGCAGCATACGACAGCGTTGATAGAACGCAACTATACTGTGCCTTGGAGGAGCTAAGCATCCCTCAGAAGCTCGTACGCCTAATCAAGATGACCATGGACAGCTCGAGATGCAGAATACGCGTCGGTTCTGACGACTCCGAAGAGTTTAAAGTGAGCAGTGGGGTTAGGCAAGGGGATGCCCTCGCCTGTCTATTGTTCAATTTGGCAGAGGAGAAAGCTGTAAGAGACTCCGGTATTCAGACCAAAGATATAATCTTCAATCGCCTGACACAGCTTCTTGGTTTTGCTGATGATATTGACATAGTAGGTAGGTCTGAACGGGCTCTCAGAGAAGCGTTTATAAGCCTTGAAGCAGCTGCAAGACCACTTGGTCTAGAAGTCAACGAGAGGAAAACTAAGTATATGAGAGTTGGCGGTGAGGTGGATCTGAACTCTCCATTTGAGGTAGGTTCTTTTAAGTTTGAGAGAGTGAAAAGTTTTATATACCTTGGGTCTGAAATCAATAGTAAGAATGACATGGCTCAAGAAATACAAAGAAGGATCACGGCTGCCAATAGATGTGTCTTTGGACTTGGCCGACACTTAAGAAGTAGGTACCTCTCAAAGAAGACCAAGCTGATCATATACAAGACCCTTGTTCGCCCTGTTTTGACATATGGCTCAGAGGCTTGGACGATGACTAAAAGGGATGAGATGAAGCTGAGTGTCTTTGAGCGAGGAGTCCTCAGAAGGATTTATGGTCCAGTAAAGGAGGGTGATGTCTGGAGGAAAAGAAAAAATAGGGAGCTCAGTTCTCTCTATGCAGACATCGACGTAGTCACGTATATTAAACTGGCCAGACTAAGGTGGGCAGGGCATGTGGCCAGAATGAGCACCCTTGAAATACCAAAAAAAATAATGATGGAGGAGCTGCACCTCGTAAGACGGGTAGGAAGGCCGAGGACGAGATGGTTGGACAACGTGGCCTATGATGCGAGAACCCTGCTTGGTGTGCGGAACTGGAGAGCTGCAGCA
Source organism: Nezara viridula (assembly GCA_928085145.1). Classification (NCBI taxonomy): domain Eukaryota; kingdom Metazoa; phylum Arthropoda; class Insecta; order Hemiptera; family Pentatomidae; genus Nezara; species Nezara viridula. The sequence continues at coordinate 104,999,743 of OV725082.1, forward strand.
GAAGACAGAGCCAACTGGCGGAGGCTCTTGGAGGAGGCCCAGTCTCGGTGACGGGATGTTGTGCCATACATGAATGAATGAATGAATGTGTAAGTGTTGACTGTTTTGTTTCATTTTATGGTCAACTCCAAATCGACTAATCAAAAAATAGTATAAAAAAAAAAACAGTACCACTACTAAAACCCATGAAGGATATTAGATTCAATATAATTTATGAAAAGTACTGTTTCTTGATTAACGGATGTGTAAGGGGGTGATTTGATCGAGATCACTCTCAACCGCCAGATGTTTCATCCTAATTAATTATTTTAATTAAGATTACCCAATTTATAGAGGATGGTGTGCCCCAGGAGGGTCTTAAGACCCCAGGGTAGATCCACGACTGATGAAACTGAATAAATAATTTATCAGCCATATACCAGATTTCGAACGTGAATTTTCATCAACTTCCATTGAACGCCTACTATCTTTCGCATTCCTTTATCAGATTTAGTTTTACATATTAAATACCAAATTCATATTGGAATTATCATATTATAATTTTATTATCTAAGGAAATTATGCAGCAAAGTTACCTTACAGGTTTTAATGTAACTGCTAATTATGTTCCCATAATTACATAATTAAAACATCCTCTTGTATTCATTTTCATGGCTAAAATAAATTTCTGCCTCTCATCAAATAACCATATGAATAATAAATTCTTTAGAATAAATAAATTGGAAATATAATTAAGTTTATTTTTAAATTAAAATTTTAAAAATAATAAAGGGGAGGTAGGGCTTTCGGGCTGGAGCTCTCCCCAAAATGGTAAAATATAACCATGTTTTATAGAAATTTTTTTTTTTAAAATCTCTTAAGGTATTATTGTTCGTGTAATTACATTTAAAAGGACTTAAGGAATCACTTAAACACCATTTCATATAGGTAGTTAGTTTCTTTCTGTTTTTCCAAACTAATTATCGTTATTTGTATGAAAAAAAAAGCTTACGGGCTGAAGCCCCCCAAAATTAAATCCTGGATCCGCTAGTGTGAAGGACCATCTGTTAAGTGCAGAAAACCCTTGGTCTGTGGTTCTTCCACTTACTTACTTACATTATTAAAATCTATTACTAAGAATATAGCAGTCAAACTGGATTTTTTTTTTTTTTTTTAAATATCAAATGGTTTCCTTCTATACTATCAGTAGAGGCTAATAGATCATAGATCTATTATTCTCCATTTACCTATTCAATAGATTTATATATTGTTGAAGATATTTTTTGTTTTGTTTTTCCTCTATATCGGAGTTTCCGGAAAAAGGGATGAGGATGGGAGATTAACGCCAGAGTTAAAAGTCCCCCTCGGCATCGGAACGCGAACTCGTAATTGTTTTTATCGTTTTTAACTTCGGATTTCAGGTAACCGGGCTATGCGCGGTGCTCAGCACACCATTGACCTCTTGGCTATCCCATCTCCCAACTACACTGGATCTTGATGTCCGCGTCATCAATTCATCCCATCTCGATTTGTCGACCTTATCAGAGTTTTGAAACATCCCAATTTGTTCAATGACTTTTATTTTAGCAGTAGCAAGGTTTTATGTTTGGCATTCGTCACTTATCAGACACCTAATCCACACCTCCATCAACCGGTTCTTGTCTAAACCCAGTCCCCTCAGATCGGCCATAGTAGCGCAATCTTCCCATCTTCGCTTCGGTCTACTCCTCGAACGTTTACCAGTGGGCACAGCAAATACTAACTTTTTAGGAATTCTTTCGTCACTAAGCCCATCAATTTAACAAGTCCATTCAATTCGCCGCGATGTAATCAGCTCAATTATATTAACCGGATTCAGTTCACGCAATTCGACGTTGTAACCGTCTAAACTCTTCAGTTAACTCAGACCTTCTAAACCTATCGTCTAAACCTTCAGACGTTGCTTGTCACTTAAATATATTTATTGTAGATATGTCCACAATCTCATTTTGTCGTACATCCTTCACAGCTTATTGAGCTCATTTTTATTTAATTATATTAAGATATTTAACAATATGATGCAACTGCATTGTACAACATATAAATATTAAACCATCGTAATACATTATTATAATTTTTTTTATTACATATATGTATATATAATGCATAGATACTTATACACTCAACAACACTACATACTCAACAATGATTTAATTTTTTATCATTAATCAATTTTTATATTTTATATTACATTTTTATATTAATCAATTATTTCTATTTTAATAAATCAGAAGTATTCATGCAACATTTTTTTTTAAATAGTGATATATACTGTGTATATACTCCACTTAATCTTTAATTTGAATATTATTGAAAAAAATATATTTAAAAAACTACTGGTTTATTAAATTGGAACAACTTGATTAATGTGTTATATAGTGTAATTAAAAAATACTTCATAAAAATGTTTTAATATTTACATATTGTATGATTAAGTTGCATCATATTGTTAAACGTCTTAATAAAATCAAATAATAACGAGCTTCAGGGGACAATGGAGGATACATCGTAAAACGAGACTGAGGAATTCTCAATAAGAGCTCTGGAATTGGCATCGATCCTTTGGGTTCAGTGAATCCTTTATTTCTTTTCTCCTTGTTATTTGTTTTGGTCTTAAGAAGAAAAATTATTCCTTATTTGTCTCCTTATTTATTATTTATAAGATATTTATCTTACTATAAGTGGTTGTAGAATTTTCCACTGTATTATTATTAGAAATAGATTTATCATTGGATGACCTCTGCCGCTAGATTTATTTTTGTTCTTCGAAATCATTCGTTGATTGCAAATTTATTTTTGCAGTTGTGGAGCCATAATATAGATTAACTTGACTTGTGTTACACAATAAAAAATGTTAACTGTGTACAATATCTAAGTAAGTGTATTTGTATATTCTTTTATTTCATACACATACCATTTAACATATCTACAAAAAAAAAAAAGCAACTAAAATCTTTCAATAATTTTTGATATAACTAATATCACATTATTTTTTATATTCATTTGGATTATTTTAATTATAGATGATAAATTAAGAGTGTAGAAATGATGAAACTAGACATTCATTCTATCAAGTTTAGTAGACGAATCGATGCAAATAATGATATTTTTGAGATTATAATTTTTCCTCTATATTTATAGAAATATAATTAGATATTTATTTTTCACTTGCGTATTAATATACTGAAAAAACTATTTTTCACTGAGGTTCACAAATATTAAAAAGCATTAATTACCAAGACTCATAAATAACACCACATAATATGTACAATATACAATATACAAAAATAACTCTTTTCCCATTTCATATTTTATTTTATATATTTCTAATTTTGAAAAAAATTAGACTGCCAATTTTTAATTGTCTTCGATATGATACGTTTATATTATTAATATCATTATTTTTTTTTAGATTCATCAGATTCCATAATTAAATTGGTTTAAAAAATACTGATTTACAAGACAATACTGAAACCCATTTGGACATACGGACTAGAACTGTGGGGAACAGCTAAATTTCCTAACACCAAACGCATTCAATCCTTCCAGTCCAAAGTCCTCCAGACAATAATAGTCGATGCTCCCATCTATGTAACGAATAAAAACCTGCATAATGACCTTAATGTTCCACTTTATTCTTGATCTTATCCCAGACAAACTTTCTAAATTTCACCAGAACGTTACTCATCATCCAAATCCCGTAGTACAATCCCTATCAAGCACCACCCATCCATACAACCCCCCTCGTAGGTTAAAGCAGCAGTGGGCCCGAGACCTTTTGTAAATATGGGTATATTGGAGTTCTTGCATTGGCCAGATCCTCCACTCAAGTCATGAATGTCTGCGGCTGTAGAGCTCTTACTCATCCTCCGCTGGTTTTAAATACCAGTGAAGTGGACGAGGGAGAAGCGCAGAGATCTCCTAAGTCTCGGTTTTCCCAGTGGAGGGACAAGATTGGTTCGCAATTGCCCTGGATGATTGTAAATAGTGTATATAGGAATGCTTGTATCTAAGATGTTTATTTTATTTTTACTTACTTATGTGCATATATATATATATATATGCACATAAGTAAGTAAAAATAAAATAAACATCTTAGATACAAGCATTCCTATATACACTATTTACTTAATTATCCAGGGCAATAGACCTCTTATAATATATTATTTTGTTCTTATTTCTATGTATTCTTTTGTTATTACTTTATTTATTTATATTTCTGTATATACGGCGTGAAAGTAATCTCTGAACTCAATTGTAACTGTCCTTAATTGAAAAAAATTGTAATATTTCTCAATAAAAAAAGTTTTTAAAAAAATGGTTAATTAGGAAGTATGAAATTACATATAATATGCAATTACTGTGTATGTCTTTTTATTAAAAATAATTTATTATTTTTCATTTGAACGTTTTGCTGGATAAATATTAAAACCAATTTTACGCTGTGGGTTACTGTCATATGGCTGAGAAGTCTAAATTTGGGATTCTATATTTAGATGTTTGTTTTCTACACATCTTGTATTACCGGTCTGCTACGATAGACATGCTCAGAAAACTAAATAGGGTATAGAATTTCTAGCAAAATTTTAATATGTAGGGATCAATATTTTAAATGTCGAAATTGATTTAAAAAAAAGTTCTTGAATCGTAAATTCAATTTTCCGATTTGAAATCCACGAGTACGGAGTAACTTTATTTCACCTCTTAAGTCTGTAAATACTAGAAATCGAAAGGATTGGCTTTATACCTATAAGCTCTCTCTACATATACGCTTACAACCTATGTAGGTTCTCTATCAATCTTAGCATGGCCGCCATTTTGAATCCTAGTTGCTACATGCTGGCAGACGTGCATTTTTCTCATCAGGCCTGTGGATATGATCAATTTATACCAACAAAGCTTAGTATGAAATAAGACCCCTTTTTGGCCAGAGGCTCTCGGACTAAACCTTTCGTGCACACAGAGTGCCCGGTTTGGTGGGTTTCTACATTGAAGACCGATCCAATAAAACAAAAGCAACTAAATTGAAAGCAACAAAACGATAATTTATTCTTCTTTTTTTTTTAATTTGAAGCGACCACAATACTTTCCTCACTTATTAGCTGTGGAAAAATAAACATTACAATTTTGATAAAAAGCTTGATAAAATATTGTATCAGTGACTCACGTGAAATGTTATTATCAGACGCCGACAACACTGATAATGGATCAAAATGCCGATTTTTTTAAAAGTGATATAATTTATGTCTCAGTTGATAAGATGATAATGTTAATCTTTTTCTATTATTACTTTCTTATCTTGTGATATCTAAATCGAAGCGTTTTTTGTAGTTCCTACAGATAACTCATAATTCGTCATAATTTTTAATCCTTTTAATTTACACTTTCTTTTTAAATAATAATTAAAACATTAAATATTTTATAAAATATGGAAAAGCACGTTTAAGCAAAGGTACTCCCGAAGCTAATAACAGAAACAAAACTAGGCATTCTATCAAATTGTTATTAAATAATTAATGTTTTTTATAAGGTATACAAAAAAAATACCAATTGTCATCGTAATCGAAACAACAGTTTTTATAAAAAAATAAACAAAGGCTCTGTATTTTTGTTTATGATATTATGCTTTTTTAATTATTTTGATTTATACAAGAAATAAAATAATTTTTTATTCTTCCTCGTTTTTTTTTTTTTTTAGTTCTAAATGTTTGGTAGGCACATTAGAGGAAAGGAAATATTTTAGACATATTTTATATTGAGAGATTATGTCATGGCATAATTTGTTTTATTACTGCATATTTAACGTTTATTTATTGCATATTATATGGCATATTTTGTGGGGTTTTAATACATATAAATTCAGGCCCTGGCTATAACATTTAATAACTTTATTTTCCTTAAATAATTTAAGGCACTTTAATATAATTAAATATTTACTAGCCCTATTTGGAGCAGTAATTATGTTCAAAGTATGGTGGTAAATAAAAGTTTTGTGATGTGCGTACCAGATTTTTAGCTACTGTACTACTTGAAACTCTTCGAGAATGATGTCAAGAACATTCTCGTTTTTTTTTTTATTTTCCTTTTTTGTAACCTATCAATACAAAAAACTAATCTTAAAAGATTGCTGTTGAGTGAAATGTATAGCTATCTGGTGCTAGACAAGTAAAACAATTTGGACATGAATTTAAATTTTCCTGTAATAGATGTTTGAAAACATAAAAAAAATAAATAAATAAATTAAGGAGTTGTAAATAAAAATTAAGAAGTACATTTTAAAACAAATGTTTGAGTCTTTATAAAGACAAGACAGACCAATATCTCCCTAAGACGTCATCAAATAGTAAATGTTTATATGTAATAAGAACTGCTTGATTTTCATATATTTAATCTTATCTTTTCTTAATGATCTTGCATAAGCGAAATGATAACTGGTTATTTATTTATAAGTATTTGTTGGAAGTATGACATGGGCCTTGTATCTTGGAATTACCCATATTATTTTTTTATCTGTTGAATTGGCTTATACTTTTACTATTTAATATTCCAATTCAATTATTAAAATAAAATAAAAATAGACAAATTAACAGAGGTTATTAATTACGAACGGATGGTGCCGAGAAGTCACTGCATTTTGTAACAGTACCATCTAAGTAACGTAACCGATATTTCAGTCCGACGGGATCAAGTTTTACATGGCGGAATCCAATCTCAGTTCGTTATCCTATTTCGAAAGACACAACAGCTCATGTGTGACAAGGACATTCAAGACCTTCTAAATTTTATTTTTAGAACGGAATAAGATTTCCAAAAAACTTTCATACATCGATAGTGTTGGAGAGATTTTTATATATGGCCACTAGCGGATCCAGGATTTAATTTTAGGGGGGGGGGAGCTTCAGCCCGAAAGATTTTTTTTTTCATAAAAATGAAGATAATTACTTTGGAAAAAAAAGAAAGAAACTAACTACCTATATGAAATGGTGTTTAAGTGATTCCTTAAGTTCTTTTAAATGTAATTACACGAACAATAATACTTTTAGAGGTATGTTTTTAATATATTTTTCCATAAAACATGGTAATATTTTACCATTTAGGGGGGGGGGGGGAGTCTTCAGCCTGAAAGCCCCCCTCGTAGATCCGCCCGTGTACATGGCCTACTAGATATAACAGATTGGAAAGATCAGTAGATTTCTCTTGACAGATCACTGGTATATTTTGTAATGTTATGGTTAGATATAATTAGTCAGTTGTAATTATACTCAAAGTACACTGAAATCCCGTACACATTGTCAAGAAATATGTTCCTCAGGCATTTCTTTTTCTCTAAATAACTTACATACATAGCCGAAAAATCCCATGTCTCTCACCACTACACTGAGTTGAGGTGGCTCTTCCCCTCCTTTAGAAGACAATATTTCCTGGGTACGTTCCTCTATCAAATCATTAACAACCATCGTCCTTCTTACGCCTACAACCTTCTCCAATTCAAGTCCTCAGTCCACTCCCTTTCAACAAGATCTCGACCTTCTGACCTGTACATCCCTTTGCACAGATCTGCCTCATTTCAGAATTCCTTTATAGCTCGCGCTGTCAATTTCTGGAATTCTCCACCTAACAAAATTCGGCATTCTCCCTCCATATCCACATTCAAATCCCTCCTATTCCAATTCCTATCCCAAAAACAGTCAGATACTTGCTAAACTTTCGATATTATAAATTTCTAGTCATCATCAAACGACAATGCTATTTTATACTGGGAACTTCACTAGGGATATTACAATATTTTTCGGCTCTTAATGCCACTGACCGCATCTATTGTTTGTTTTTTTTATTTTTATTTTTATTATTATTTTTTATTGGTATATAATTAAATCTGTACCTCTAGCATTTGACAATGATGAGTCTACATACTAATCATTATTTAAAGACACTGATATTTTATATTGTCAGCTTTGTCTTTTCATTGTTAGCAGAAACACACCTCATTTTAAAGAAGAACTCAATGTATTTTTTATTATTTTATTTTTCAAAAGACTATAATTATAATTTTTCCTACTGTACATAGTCTCAAGTGTTTTATATTCGTTTTAAGTGTTTTGTATATAGATCCTCTTTTTTATTATTGTTTTATTTTGGCCAGATGAAGTATTTTAATTATGTTCTACTTTGTTATTCTAAAGGGACTTTGTCCCAGAATAAAGTTGTTTTCTATTAAAAAAACTATTTAAAAAAAATCCATTAATGGATTTACAAAATGTTAATTGATAATTTATATTTTTTTATTTTCTTTAAAGGTTTTATTTACTGGTATATTTATCTAATGGGAAAAATATATAAACTCTTCTTTTTTTTTTTAATTAATAAAACAGTGTTTTAGGCTAATTCAATTGTATTTGTTTACATTTATTTTATATGTATATATTTATATTTATATATATGCATACATTGAAATAATTATTTTAATTGGGAATTAGGTCATTAAATTAAATATAATTCAATGATTCCGTTTTTCCTTCTTTTATTAAAGATGAGATTCTCTTTAGTATATATAAAATTTAGCCCCGATATGACTCAGCATCGTCTACCATCACAGATATCATGGTACTGGTAGCACAGATACTATTAGTATGATATCTGTGCTAGAGGTTGTCAGCGTGTCCCTGGGTCGAAGTATCGGGGCTCAATTTTATACAAGAATTATATCAAATTTTATGGCCTTAAACCCAATTAAAATAATTATTCCAAAATTTAATATTCAAAGGTCGATCAGAAGAGATTTATTATACATTTAGATGTCTGAGTATATATATGGAGATTTCAAATTTTTTTTTAGCTGATGTTCAAACTGAAATAATGTACTATTTTAAGCAAAACTACATCTTTGAAGTTTCTTAAAAGAAATGTAATATTCAGAGATTTGTCACAGTTAATCGAAAATTCTCTTCGGTGACAGCAACCATTACATAACCGGTTGTTACTAATCGTAAATTACCTAATTATTGTTGCAGATACCAGGGCAAAAGTGATAAGGAAACATGCCTTATCAGGTCACAACAAATTTTCATCGGGAATAAAAATTTTTGAGCTGATAGTTTCATTCGTAATTTAGAGAGCATCCTCTTAGTACGCTTCCTTTATCTTTCATGGTATCGATTAATTATTTTCAGTATTGCAGAAAAAAATTACGTCATATAATTCAATTAAAAAAAATCGTTTAGAGCAGCAGAATAATATCAGTAAACGCTTCTGGACATCACTTGAAAAGTATTGGATCCATATTTCTTGACCAGCAGTTATGAAATAAGGTTTCAGTCAGCATTCAGTCAGCTTGCTCAACTGCTAAGATCACCCGCATTGTACATATATATATTTATATATATGTACCAATTTCTAATATACAAAACTATTAATGCAGATCCGACTCTGAGGAAAATATATGATCGAGATTTCTGTTAATAATAAAATTGTGAAAATTACTCCACAACTTTAGTGCAAAATGTGCAACACTAAAGAAAACGAAACACTTCATCATATATTACTTAAATGCCCAACTTACAGTAGTTTAAAGTTAAGAATCTACCAGGCTATGGGAAATCTTAATGGAATAGGAATATTTAAGCCAACAAGTGCAGAAGATATGAGAAAATTATATTTTTTATCTCAATTATATCAAATTATAGAGAATTGGTAGGGTAATCTGGAATATTGTCCTCCGCATATTATGGCAAAAATTCCATATTGCACATCGGCATGTAATCTGTCCGGGTATTTTTCTTGTTGTTTCTCTTAGGTATAGGGGTAATCTTTTAATTTAATTTTAAAACATAGTTTAATATTAATATTTTTTAAAAATGTGTATTTATTGTTTTATGTGTATTTATTTATGTATATTGTTGACAATTTTAGATTTTATATTAATTTGATAATTGGAACTATTTTAACTGTCTGATCTTTACCGAATATGATTTTTAATTTATGCTTAAGAGTGTTGTAATATCTGTTATGTAGTATAAAAAGGAATTTGTATTTCCATAAGGATAATAATGTTTGTTATTTTGTGATAGACTCCATTTGTTTAGCGTTTTTCCCTTAAAACAGACAAAGAATGAATTGAATTTAATTGAATATATATATATAAATTACATACAAATATTTTTTGTTAAAAACCATAAATACATTTTTGTATATTCCGTATCTTTTTATTAAACTTCCGTAATATTTTTATATATATGAAATTTTTAATTTTGTAATATAGGTGGAAAAAGAACTAAATGTCTAATTCTAAATAAATAAAAATATGTTTGCCTGAAAAATTGATTGAGGCTTTGGAAGTAATTAAATAAATGTTGCGAGAGAAAGCCCAAGCCATTGGTAGTCCTTACCACAACTCAATCAGAGAAATTGAAGCATTCTTTTGCACCTGACACACCGGCTCTTTAGAACAAATTGTACTTAAATTAAGCTATATTTAGATTTAAACGTTTAAGTGAACATGTTAACAAAACCATATTAAAAATAGTGTAGCTCAAATGCGAGACCGAGAAGAGTCTTGGTATTGCAAACTCAGTCTCGGTCATAGTTTTGCAGTTACTTATTAGCTAATTACTGTAGAGATATTACTGTAATTGTTTAGATGGGAGAAACCTAACTAAGGCCGAATGAAAAATTAGAGGAGTTAAATGCAAAAGCATATTGGTTATACAAATTATTTACATATTGTAACTAAGATTATCAAGTATTAGTAACGATTTTTTTTTTTACCACTCCTGGTCTTGGTCTTGCAACAGTTAGGCAGCCTTGGTCTTGGTCTTGCCAAGTACTAGGCCAAGACCGATTTTGGGCAACACTAGTTAAAAATCAGGTCTTGAAACGATGAGTACAATTTTTAATTAAATTAGTTCCGACTAAATAAATATAAATAATAAATAAATATCAATAAATATTTGGTGTTAAAACTATTAAACACAAATCTAAGACTTCAATTTCGTATAGCCGATTTAACGCGCAAGCGCAGGCTCCTTAGTATAACTGTGACTTTTATAAATTATAGCACTGTTTTTTTATTTATTTTTGTCCTTTTTTGGCTTTAAGACATGTCAAAGTAAGTCATAATTTGCCAATAAAATATTTTAATTGTCACTGTAAGGTAAAATTAAACTGGATATTTATTGAATGTTTCTGGATTTATGATTATTGAAAGTAACTTATATAGAACTTGAACTTGAATGATTAATAATTAAAAACTGATGTAACAGTAGAAATCTCTGTTATTAATAAACATTTAATTATATAAATCTCTGTTATTTTACTTATCTTGTATATTACTTTATATATATATATATATATATACAGATATTCTATTCTATATATCTTTATTTATTTATTTATTTTTTTATTTCTCTTCTTACTTGTTTTTTTTATTTATTTTCCTTTCTTATGTACATATTGTGCGAATGAATACTATAGCCCTAGTAAAGAATGTCCTTCAGCGTGGCAGACTGCATTAATTACAACAAAAAAAGTAATTATATAAATCTATTTTTTTTTTATTTCTCTTCTTGTTTTTTTTTTATTTATTTTCCTTTCTTAGGTACATATTGTGTGAATGAATACTATATACTATTAATCTCTGTTATTAATAAACATTTAATTATATAAATCTCTGTTATTTTACTTATCTTGTATATTACTTTATATATATGTATATATATATATATATATATATATATATATATATATATATATATATATATATATATATATATATATATATATATATATATATATACATATATATATATATACAGATATTCTATTCTTCTATTCTATTCTATATATCTTTATTTATTTATTTATATTTTTATTTCTCTTCTTACTTGTTTTTTTTTATTTATTTTCCTTTCTTATGTACATATTGTGCGAATGAATACTATAGCCCTAGTAACGAATGTCCTTCAGCGTGGCAGACTGCATTAATTACAACAAAAAAAGTAATTATTTAAATCTTTTTTTTTTCTCTTCTTAATTGTTTTTTTTTTATTTATTTTCCTTTCTTATGTACATATTGTGTGAATGAATACTATAGCCCTAGTAACGAATGTCCTTCAGCGTGGCAGACTGCATTAATTACAAAAAAAAAAAATAATTATATAAATCACGGCAATGTTAAAACAAACATTTGTATATATACCTCAAAAAATACCCACAATTATAATAAAAGGTTACCCACCTATGTGTTGTATTATGGACCTGCGGTTCTCTTGAACATTTATTTATGCCACGGTAATATAAATACCTTACCGGACTAAAAACGTTTATGGCACTCTTTCTAGATTGAAAAATATATGGGATACCTTTATATGAATATATTGTAGCTCCTACAACTTCACTTTCACTTATATTTACATGAGTCACTGATTTCCCAAGTGAAGCCTAATCGATTTTTATCGATATTGAGACAACTATCGAATCCTGTGCAAAAACATCCAATGTATCCGATGGTGCGATTATTTTTCTTCAAAAAAGAACCTAAACATTAGGAAAAAAGTGGTGTGAAAATAATTTAATTACCGAAGCCGGTCTTTTTTCAAGAAATTTAATAAAAGTTGCATCTATCTTAAGCATTTAAACAAAACGTTTTTAAAACCGTTAAAAGCCTTTTTAACCGTTTTACTCGAAGAAAAGTTTAAAATAAATGCGTTTTATTGTAAACAACAAGTTAATTGTTTATAGCGCAATTTTGATAAACTTTTTCCTCCCCCGTATCATGCACCATTTTTCCTCTCAAAAACATATACCTATTAACCTTTTTTTTTTTATTTTCAAAACGGAACCTATTCAAGTTGCAATGTATTGTAATTGCTACTTGAATAATCAGTGATTTTTGGAAATACGTTCTACAAATGAAGAGTTTCATATTTTTTAAAATTAGTTTTGATTTTACTTAACTGGATTAATTAATTCTATCAATTAATTGGAATAGGAAATATAGTTTTTCGCCTTTCCTGAAACATTTTTAACAATAATTAGGGCTTTCTTTGAAAATATTCAAACGAATACAAGCGCGCCCGAGTTCATCCGAGATAGCAGGAAAGACTAGAAAAGGTAAGACATTATTATATACGAAAACATATCCGGTTTTCATAAATGTTATCGTTTCTATTTAATCGTATAGATTACAGTGATATCAAAATTAAAATTTGTATATATACCGGTACTTAAACAAATAAAAATACTCACAATGAAATATAAATAAATACAGCACCCTTCTTTATCAGTGGCACTCTTGTCGAATTAAAAATATTTCATAATTAAACAACATTTAATTATTAATTATAATCAAATAAATAATTGAAATATATAGTTGTAAAAGGAAATAGCTAGTGACAAACAAAATAAATACAATACATTAGACAGCTAAGAAAACGTATGATAATTAATTGTTTTAAATAATGTTTCATTCCGTCGATAAGTTTTACTTTGATTTCCCTTTGTCTAAAAATATTCACTTCTCTTAAGAGAATGGCTAGTGAAAGTTGTGTGATGCGGGCACCGCATCAGATTTTTTTTATTTCTTAACTGCACGAATTCTAGACTCTATTATAATAGTTATTATTAAATGCTCTTTCATCTTTTTATTCGTAAAAAAAGATTACCGAATTTTCGACTCATGGTTCCAGTTTGTTTCAGAACATTGTTTACTAGTGGACTTTTAAGTTTGTTTAATCAGTACTCGAGTCTGACATAATCGTAATAAAATATCAAGTACACAATCGGTTGAACGTCATACTATTACATCATATATAGAGATAAATTTAAATGAATGAACAGAAATAATGAGGATATCAAATATTGATTGATAATGAAGAAATAAAAATTTAAAATATCAATGGGTGATATACCGCTAACAAGATGAGGAAATCATTGATGATGTGGGGTCAATTTCCATTATTTATGATTTAATCAAGGTCTAAATCTTTTCTTGATGGTACATTCCTTAATTAGTATTGACGAATGTTTATATATACAGAATAATTTAATAACATCAAAATTATAATTAGTAATGATGAGATTTTTTTTAATTGAACATCAGCGTTTAAAAATAAAAACAATATTTTTATTTGCGAAGGATCAAAGTAATTAATTTTTAGGTTTATTGTTTGGATATTATTTTTAACGGGGTTTGACATATGTATGACTTTTTTTTTTTAAAGTTCCATTATAACAGTTTTTATGAAATATTTAAAAAAAAAGAAAAAAAAGGTTATGGTAAAAGTCTTAAATTTTATTTATTCAAGTTCTTAACTAAGAGTTATGTTAAATGAGAGATAAATAGTAATGAAGCTTGGATTACAGCCATAATTTATATTTAATAAATTAGCTAAGAATGGAGATTTTTTTTTGTTGAAAAATGAATTACTTTAATATACCTATTGAATAAAAATTCTGTTAAATATTTAATTGAAGTGTCCAAGGTAAAAATGTTTTAGTTGCAAAATAAAAGGAAACCACTTGTAGCAAAATATTGATTTCGTAGCCTATTTATTTGAATAGTTATAAGCAGTACATAGGATTGTGAGAAGCTTCAATCTAGACCCAAAGCATATGTGGCGGCGGTCATATATAAGTCGTTTATTCATACAATGAAACCTAATCATCATTAAGACATTTTCAGGAAACACAAAAATTATAGTTTTTATTCCAATTGTAATATCAAAACTCATAAAAAAAATCCCCCGCAATTAAAATTTACCTTATTTCCTTAGATCATTTCTTTCCTTGTTTAGAAAGTCTGAAAATATTTTCACTCAAAAATCCATAACCCCGTTAAAATGTGCTCCCTCAAAATTAGTTACCAAAAACATTGTTCGGTCTCTCTGTTCTCTCGAAATGTCGAGAAGAATGGTAGTTGTTATCGGGTCTGGAAAATGTGCTTCAAAAAATTGATTTAACCCATTTTTTACATGCAATTTTAACCAACATCAAACTTTAAGTTCTATTATTTGTAGAACTAGAATTATAGATAAGTATGCTACTAATAGAAATGGTGAGGAAGCTACATTTTTGTTTTAATATAAAAAAGAAGCGAGGTATTGTTTTGATAACAGGAATAGGTCAGTGACTGATAAAAGATAACAACAGTTAATCTGCATTCGTAATAATCATTTTAAATCTGATTATGAATATTATATAATAGTTCTTTTTTTATTAAATGAAAATAATAAACAAACTAAAAATAAATATGAGTAAAACGATAACGAGTGAAAGTACTCTTCTTCAGCTTATCGGTGACCTCATTTTCAAAGCTGTCTTCGTGATAACTTTAAGACGAAAATCGTAAGATATAACATATTATATATATATACGAACATAGAAATCATATAGTTATATACGTAACGGTCGAAATGTAGACACAATGCTAAACGTAAATTATAACGTTTGTCCCTACATTACATTTAGGAGTCGACAAACATGTGTCTGACACATATTAGTAGACTAAAATAGATTATTGGATAAATAAAATTAATTTTTAAATTAATTTTTTTTATTATTGAAATTTACAACTGTATTAAATGATAAATACAATAAATAAATATGAAACAACATGATATGTACAACATGAAGAGAAACTACCCATTGGTAGGACTTCAATATTTTTAAATTAAATTTATGTTTCATCAGATGTTAAAGCTTATGATTAAGAGCAAAAAAGGCGACTATTGCTGTAGCATAGATATAATCGCTGCATTTGTCGGAATGTGTTTGAATTAAGAATGTCTCTACTGGCAACAGGGGGGGGGGGAGGGGTTCACCTTTCACTATTTGTAATCGAAAAAAAAAGAAAATTTTAGGTTTGAATAACTACTACAAAAAGTGAAAACTATAGAAAAGATTTCTCTCAAAGATTTGCTTAAATTTAGAAACAATACTAATATCATTTAACTAAAAAAAAAAATGGATTTTATCGATATACTATTGAGTTTAAATAGAAAATAATATTATTATAGAGTTATAATTCGCAACAAGATAGGTCAAAGTTTAAATTCAAAAGAGATAAATAATAATAATATCATAAAATTCGTATTCGACTTCATCATTACTGTTTTAGATCGGACGATGTATATTTACCAACACGAATTTGAACCAGCGTCCCTGAAACATGGCTACCGATATCTAATCACTAAAGAATTGTTTGTCCCTCAAAGTGATTAGCACAATTAGAAACTCGGTACCTAAACAATGATTTCCGCTTCCTCCGTGCCAAACAGTGTACTTCCCTTTCCTTATCGAGACCTCCCATGACTAGCGAATCCCTTGTAGTACCACGATATCCAAATTTTACCCATTAGCCTCGTTCGCCACAGATTTTAACCCGTCCAAACTCCTTACGTTCCATGTCTCTATCTAAACTAAAAGTCAGAACCTATACTTTAAATATTTAATTTTCAACTTGCGCCATGAATCCTCAAAATCAGTCCCAGGAGACCTGAACGGGAAATTAGTTTACTTCCAGATAATGAACTTTTTATCTTAGGAAAATCCATGACTATTTGAGGTGTAAGGTAATCTAAATACAAATAAGTAACATGTTCAATCCTACGTTATACCCACCAGCAAGCCTGGGAGCCTGATCTCATTGTAGGTCAGCGAGTCCATCGGACATAGCCGGGAGGCACTTCTATAGAATTTCAATCTACCATCGTCCCATTCGCCACCCGTGGGACGCTCTTCTACGCGGCAAAGAGACCCAAGCGAGGTCAAAAGAAATAGGAAAATTAAAATATTTCTTTAACAAACAGATGCATCGTAATTTTATTTTTAATTTAAGTTTAAGGCGTATAAGTGGTTGCGCAATCTCAAATCCGACAATATTTTTATAAAAATCACCCCACGAAACATAAATATCGACCATAATATCGATTAAATCCGAAAAGTTACAAAAAGTTGATGCGCGGTGGCGCTATCGTGTAAATCCGACAATATTTTCATAATAACCGCCTCCTAAAACATAAATTTCGATCCTAATATTGATTAATGGGTGGTTAGGGGTGATCAATAAAATATCTATAGTCTTTATAATGGGGTAGTTGAAAATTAAGGAGTACTCAGAGGAATTAGGCTGAGTACTTTCTGTAATTCGACATAACACCGCAAGTACTTTCTTTACTTAACTAACCTATGATTAACGCTGCGTGAGTACTCAATACTCGCCAATGTCTAGCCGAGTACTGAAAGTACTTGATACTTTTTCCTAATAAAAGTACTCAAATCATAAAAGAAATAGAGTACTAACCATCTCTAATCGAAATCTTAAGCTCACATGACAATACATAAATTTACCTTCTGTGAGTTTACGCAACATACAATTCCAGGACTTTCTGAAATTTTTCATTATTTATTATGTGTTCTAAAGCACACACTGTTGTTTTTTATATATTTTATTTTACTATCGAATATTTGATTTTTAATTAATTGATCAAAATGGAAGAGGTGAGGGAAAAAAAATGTGATCTATTTGGACATTTTTAACATTTTAAATTCGTTAAAATCTCAATTTAGAAGAGATGTAAGGGAGGACAAAGATTTAAAACTGAAAAAAAAGCGAAAAACCATTAGGAAATGCCGAAATTTACCCCCGCTTCTTCTTGCATTGTTTTGTTTAGAAAAACATCTTTGTTTGGGTAAACTAGAGTAATGCTCTAGTACTTTTAATAAAAATGATTTGAACTTCATAACTTCATAATGCACTCCTTTCCACACCACCGCTGAGGTAGAATGCTTAAAGTGCGTTTTTTAAATTTTGTTTCCCCAATTGACCTAGTCCATAATTAACCTACAGTCTTCAAGAGACGATAACATCTTCTTGAAGATTTCCTAAGCTAATACAATACCCTAGAAGAAATCAAATCTAGAAGTGTATTCAACGAACGAAAAAGAAGTTGTTTATTTCTAAACACAATTGGACCATTACTAAATATGTATTCCGCTAATATAAGAAGATTTGGCAAAATTAACAAGCAGTAATATTTATTTTATAATTTGAGCAATACCTTTTTCCAAAATTTGTAGGGTAAATTTTCATTACTTTCATAAATACTTTAAAAATCACTATTCGTTTGTAAATGCAGTTAAACTTTTTATTTACATTACTTTCTTAAATAATTTAATAATCATTATTCATTAGTAGGTGCAGTTAAATTTCTGGTACATCAGAGAGCTATAACAATTATTGCGAAGTGAGTCAGTTCAGAACAAAGACTAGACTGAGGTCGAAGTACAAGTGTATGGTACAATGTTCGAAGTAGTGGGTTATAGTAAAATTTAGAATTGTGTTTATTTTCTAACACAATTGGACCATTTTTAAATATGTATGTTCATGATTGCAGCTAATACATGAACATTTCGTTAAATTAACAAGCAGTAATATTTATTTCATAATTTGAGTAGTACGTTTTTCCAAAATTGCGACGTAAATTTTCATTACTTTCTTAAATAGTTTAACAATCACTATTCATTTTTAGGTGCTGTTGAACTTTTGATTTATCAAGGAGCTACAACAATTATAACAAAACTGCAACTAGACTGAGGAAGATGTACAAGTGTTGAGTACATTGTTCTAAGTAGTGCGCATGTAGAAAATAAAGAAATTTAGTTATTTATTTTTTAACATAATTGGGCAATTATTCAATATTTACGTCTTTGCTTATAATATATAAATTAAGAATCGGTTAATTTAGCTAGCAGTAATATTTATTTTTTAATTTGAACAATACCTGATTTATGAATTGCAGTGTAAACATTTCTATTACTTTCTGAAATAGTTTAATAATCACTATTGATTAGTAGATGCAGTTTAAATTCTGGTGTATTAAAGAGCTGTAACAATTATTGCGAAGTGCGTCGTACAGAACAAAGACTAGACTGAGGTCGAAGTACAGGGTCTAGGGTCCAATGTTCAAAGCAGTGGGTTATATCAAAATTTGGAAATTTATTTATTTTTAAACATAATACATGTAGTACCTAAATTAAGAATGAAGAATTAAACAAGCAGTTTTTTTTTTATTTAGTAATTTGAACAGTAATTTATGTTTCAATTCAGCGTAAATTGTCCACTGCTTCCTTAAATATTTTATAGGCAAGATATATTGGTGCAGTTAAACTTCTGATACTTGACTGTGTTAGAAGTTTAATTCATAAAACTGTTATGATAATTTAAAACTTCATCTTGACGGAGCTATAAATACACTTGAAAGTAGTATGTTCCAAATGGCATAGCCACGTGTTGTCAAAAGTTCAAATTAATCGAGTTAAACTAAAATAAATTTATTTATTTTCTAACACAACAGGGCAATCGTTTAACATTTACTATCAAGGTTCTACATACATATATAAATAATTTATTAATTTAATAGGTAGTAACACTTAATCAAAATTTTAAAATATATCATATTTTTAAACATCAGAGAGCCATTTCAGTTCCTTTCACGGGCGGATCTAAGAGGGGGGGAGGGCTTTCGGGCTGAAGCCCCCCCCCCCAAAATGAAAAAATATAACCATGTTTTATGGGAAAAAAAATTTAAAAAATACCTCTTAAAGTATTATTGTTCGTGTAATTACATTAAAAAGTACTTAAGGGATAACTTAAACACCATTTCATATAGGTAGTTTGTTTCTTTCTGTTTCTCCAAAGTAATTATCGTTATTTTTATGAGAAAAAAAAGGTTTCGGGCTGAAGCCTCCTCCCAAAATGCAAAAATATAACCATGTTTTATGGGAAAAAAATTTAAAAAATACCTCTTAAAGTATTATTGTTCGTGTAATTACATTTAAAAGTACTTAAGGAATAACTTAAACACCATTTCATATAGGTAGTTTGTTTCTTTCTGTTTTTCCAAAGTAATTATCGTTATTTTTATGAAAAAAAAAAAGTTTCGGGCTGAAGACCCCCCAAAATGGAAAAATATGACCATGTTTTATGGGAAAAAAAATTTAAAAAATACCTCTTAAAGTATTATTGTTCGTGTAATTACATTAAAAAGTACTTAAGGAATAACTTAAACACCATTTCATATAGGTAGTTTGTTTCTTTCTGTTTTTCCAAAGTAATTATAGTTATTTTTATGAAAAAAAAAGGTTTCGGGCTGAAGCCCTCCCCCCAAAATTAAATCCTGGATCCGCTAGTGGTTCCTTTCTCAAATAGTTTGAAAATGATGATTTATGTAGATGCAGTTTTACTCCAGATGTACAAAAAAAAATAAAATAAATAGAAAGATATGCATAGGTACAAACCTGAAACTTCAGCAAATACTAACAGAAGTAAATGAAGTTTGGGACTTTTATGTTTTAAGTAGTACAATATAGACAAAAAAAGAATTTTAATTATTTTCTTCCACGTCATAGACAATTGTTAAACATTTATGTGCATGTTTGAAGTTATTCAGGTATATACCCATATAAAAGAATTGGTTAATCGACTGTCAGTAATAATTAATAATAAATAATAATTTTGGAATTTTTATTTACTTTATTTTTATTACAGTACTTTATTTCTAAAACGCAAAGAAACATTTGAGTTTCTTTCTCAGATAGTTCAAACGTAATAATTCATTAGGAGTTGCAATTAACATCTATGAAAACTAAGACAAAATTAAATAACTTATACTTATATTAAATAAATTTCATTACATACGAAATGAATTGGTTCATAGCTGACTATGATGTGAGGGCGAAGTACAATTTTTGAACTTGCACAGACACGTAGTGTGCAATGTTTAAACAATGATTTCTTAGAGAATATTTCAATTTGTATTTATTCTCTCTTCTAATAGATCGTAGAAGGATTGTTAAATATTCATGTGCATTCTATTAGTTTTATAATTTTATTCCTATAAATTTTGCCAGACCAGTTTGCGAGACTTGGTTATTTCGACTCAGGAGACCTCAAAACGTGTATTTTCGTAGAAAACTCAGTTTCGAAAATGTTCACGAAAGCAATACTTTTCCTCGCTATATATCACATACATAGGTACGTGAAAGTAAAAAAAAAAATATCAATGCAAAGAAAATCGTATTAAATTTATTCTAATTAGGTATACTATATTTTAATATGCGCTGACCTGATACAAAAGATGCTTCGAGTGACAACCATTCCTGTCGTGTATATAGATGGTGTTCACTTCGCTACGAATCCTAAAAGTACAAAGGAATATTAGGTAAAAGTATTATATATCATATAATAAAGGCATTATTTGATTTTTCCCGAAAACGTTGGCAGTCTCAGACTTTTGAGTTAACAGAAATAGTATCATTTTTTTAAATATCGAATATTTTTTTAAGAAACATTAATTTGAATAGATAAAATATTTTTGCATTAACTTCTCTTTTTTTAAATTATAGATAAGAAAGTTTATATTAATTTCCAATAATTAACGGATCACTCATACTACGTCACTAATATTTCTAAAATATTCTCTACTCAAACAATTTGCCATAATGCTTTTTATCGAACTAAAGATTATGTGGAATTCCGATTATTGCAAGTTGATGTTTTATTTTTATTTATATCTGCTAATTGCTGATAAATGTAATAACAGTTTCACATTGAAAAATAAAAGTGAAAACAAAGTTTATATTGAAATGATTGGGACAAATTATTAATATGAGCACTATCTATGTTAATTCTCTGTTTAGCTTAAACTGCAAGAAATGACATATTTCTAAAATACAACATATAATTTCATAAATATAAATTATATTTAAACGTCATATCGCTACTGTTAATGCAAAAGGTTGTATTTAAAAATGGATTTTGTTTACATAACATTATAAAAACTGGTTATTTCTTTATGATTTATTCGTATAATATCATGTTTTATTTTTCTCTGCTATTTTCCATCTTATTGCAGTTGTACACTACAAAATATCACCTTTAGCACAAGTAGAATTAACATGGAAAACTGTTACATACGACCTTTTGCAATAGCCGTAGCAATATTTGATAATTTTAATTATCACTGCAAAAATCCGATTCATTGGTCCAGTCTCATGATAAATATAGAGTACTTTAAAATAAATATCTCAATATGTTTTTTAATTTTATGTTGTAGCCATCTAAGTTTTTTTTTCCAGTATTACATTTTAAGAACTTTGGTAAATATGGATTATCTCAAGGTTAAAATTTTAAAATGACTAAGAATTGATAATTGATAATAACATTCAATGATTATCTCTTTTGATTTGAGAAGTAAGAATTTAGATCATAAGGCAATTCATAACAGAATTCGTTAGAAAGGCCTAAGTAAGTGAAAATTAAACAATTTTAGACACTTAAGAACTTTAAAATGACTTTTAGAAACATTTACCTGCATACAGATATGTATAGCTTCACGATTCTTCAAATATTTATCAATATTATTCACATTTCTTTATAAATGAACATAAAATTGTATTTACTAGAATAGAGTATGCTAACTGGATATTGGCGGAGAACAACTGTTCGTTAGCGTTCATTCAAAATGAATGTTCTTGGCACAGCTTTAAAGAATTAACTTCTACACTTACTCTCCGATATATAACGATTTCAATTTTCAGGAATAAATTTTTTTTAAAACTTAAGTAAACAGATCTGTTTATAAAATAAGTTGATTTAGACAGCACTGCTTCGTGCAAATTTTAATCGATACTTCAACCAATTAATTTGTGTTTTAACTTGTTAAAAATGCTATCAATTCAGCATAATCCTATATGTTTTTCGTAAACTAGGGCCTAATTATGAACTATGTTCCTAGGTTCGTTAATCAGCTATAATGAAGGAGATATTTTGAATATTATTCTTAAAATTTAAATTATGTCAACTGTGGACGTTAAAGTTTTAGCCCTATTCCTTGTAAATCATCAATGTAATATTTTTATTCAATCCTTTAATTAGTATTATTTCAGAGAAAGAGACATCTAATTTCTAGGGAAGAAAAAGAATAATCTAACTGTACCCGCTGAACGGGGCCACTGATACAGACTGCAAGCTCTAGCGTGAAAATCAAATAAAAGGACCAGAGTCGTGCCCGCTAGGAGGCTCACGGCCGGGTTACGGTACCACCCAGAAGGAGGACATGTCAGCAGAGCAGGGATCTCCGGGGTCAAGGTTTCATCACAGGCGCGTCTTTGCACTGAATATAATTAACGAAATGGAGGCGGAAGAAACTAATAATTGTTTAATACAATAGTTTACCGCATCCATTATATAGTTTATCATAGGATTCGCATTTTGTTCACTCCACTCTAAACTAAGAATATCTTTACCAACTCAGTTCTAATCAATGTCTCTGAAATATTGCAATTGATATCCCATCTCCAAAAAATGTATTTCCCTAGAAAGGAAAAGAAACAGATGTATTTTAAAAAAAGCCAGTGTCTAAGCAATAGTAAAAAGAGTTACACTTTCTTCTCAACCAACAGTGAAGTTCTCTTAAATTAATTAGCCTTCTCCTGGCAACCAGACCTCATGTAAGGAGGTTGAGGTTATTGAACCATAAGTCCATAATATTTCAACCTCATTTTGTTAAAAAAGAGATAAGTGAATGCATCCTTGAACCCTATATCACACCCTCCAGAACTAGCGGATCCAGGATTTAATTTGGGGGGGGCTTCAGCCCGAAAGATTTTTTTTCATATATATAACGATAATTAATTTGAAAAAAAGAAGAAAGAAATGAACTACCTATATGAAATGGTGTTTAAGTGATTCTTAAAGTCCTATTAAATGTTATTACAAGGACAATAATATTATAAGAGATAAGACATGGTTATATTTTACCGTTTTGGTGGGGGGAGGGCTTCAGCCCGAAAGCCCTCCCCCCATATATCCGCCTGTGCCCTCCAGGTAACCATGCACTATTGGGTCAAGAGACCACACAATGGACCTGGTAGGAAAAACTTGAATATTTTTTTTCCAACCACACATCCAACAAGAACTAGCGAATCCAGGATTTAATTTTGGGGGAGCTTTAGCCTGAAAGCTTTTTTTAATATATATATATTTATATATAATTATTACTTTGGGAGAAAAGGAAATGTAATTACACAAACAATAATATTTCTAGAGATATTTTTTTAATATTTATTCTATAAGCAGGGTATCCTGATATCAGGATCCCCCCACGGCTGATGATACAGAATAAATAATCTGCAAGTGCAAGTTTTCAAGCATTACAAGTGCCCTACCAATGAGTTACCCCATTCCCCACAATCTTTTCTATATTCTCAAAAAAATTTAACATGATTTTCCATATCATCATACAGTATGCACAAATTGAAAACTATTAGATTCTCATTGGCAACAAGATGGGTGTATATTACAACAGGAGGAAGAAAACAACTTTTCCAGTGGCACCTTTAAGGTTCAATTTGTTTTAAAAATGAATAGTTTTCAATAAAATTTATCTTCATCCATTTTCCGATTACTTTTTTTTTTTTTTTTTGTTACTTAACCAGCTTGAATTCATGCTATAAATTAATGATGTATTAGTTTTCCTAAGGCCTGAGTTCTTCCTCTAGAAATCTGAGTGAATAAGTAATCTCTTCATTAGGATCCCATTTCTCCAAGATAAACATTGTCTGTCATTAGCACTGTTCATTGATAGTTGAATAACATAAAAGTTATGTTATTTCTTGAACCTACTAATTTCTAAACGAAATTAAAGTTTTCTTCAATTGTTAGCATGCACCCAGTAGTGAAACATCATGAATAGTACATAAGCCTACAAAATGTGTACCAGTATGTTTTAAAATTATATAGCTTTCATGTGATAAATAAATAGCTTACTTAAATAAATGTGATTAATTAGATAATTTTATATTAATGAGGCACTAATTAAGGACTGGGCAAAGGAAATTGAGCAGGTCAAAAACGCTACGTCTGTTGTGCCAATAATGAATGAATAAACACACAAATTGCATTATTACATATAAGACTCATTATTTATGTAATCAATTAGCCGTTTTCTGCTAGAAACTATCAATTTTATTACATATTCTATTACTTAATACAAACTATTTCGAAAAATTCAATATTTTTGTTGCTTTAATGTCTTTTCACTGAAATCATATTTTAAAATTTTATGTTTTTTTTTTAAATGTTTATGAATTTCAGGTTAGAGCTGATTAACTTTACATCATCCAAGTTTTATGTTTTATTTATATAAATCATTTATTAAAAATCTTACTTAAACGGCCAAAGTTTTATTTATAGTTACTTAATTAGTCCTAATCATCTTGCTTCTAACATAGCAATGTTAAGCATCAAATGTTGGGATGAGGTTCAAAAAAAAAAAAAGTTTAAGGAAAGTTACTGAGACAATTGGTAAGTAAGTGAATCACATTTCTTTCGAAAGATTCGTGAAATGAAAAAAAAAATATTTTTAGGATATCTTGTCTACTCATTAAATGTTAACTTAATTATTTTTTAGAGATGGCGATAGAGTTGAATGTTGAAATTGTAAGGATGAAGAATAGTCAGGATATGCAATAATTAATGGTGTTTATTAAGTTTTCCTACGCCTCGACCCAATCATGCGGGTCATCATCAGGATTCAAAATTTAAAAATACAAATTTACACCAGAAAAATGATATAGATAAACTTATGTGATTTGTTTTCTTTTATTATTTACATACTTTAATTTCTATAATTTTTCTGATGTAATTTTGTATTTTTTAATTTTTAGCTCTGACATGACCTGTATGCTTAATAAACACCATTATTGACTATTTTTCATCATCCTTTTAATTATCTTTTCATGCTATCAAAGGTGAGAGTTTATTTATTTCATTTAACATGAAATGGGTAAAAAAGAAAAAGAATTAATGTTATTTATGACACAAGAAAATACTTTTCTATTATAAATGAATGGTGGGCAGTTCAATATAAAATATCAAATAGTTTTAATATTACAAATATTAGTTGTATATTTTTTTATTTATAAAATTAATTAAGAATAAACTGATGTAGTACTGAAATAAAAAAAAACACAAAAAAGTATTAAACAAAATTAACTAATTATTAAAGATAGCAGCACAAGTCAGGTAAGTAATAGTTCTCATTTGGGGCACAATTTCTCAGGCTCCTAATTTTTGAAGCCTTTAGTGCCAAATTGGCACTGCCAATGCTAGCTTGAAAATTTTGAGATTCACGTTAGTGCTGCTATCTTACGGCATTTATTTTAACTAAATTAGCTTCCAAAATTGACACTAGGTAGCATTACTAATGTGTCTTATAATTTTATTTCTGATATCCCCAATACAGAATACAATTTTTGGAGTCAGCATTCAGCTTCAGAACTTTGAAAAACAAAACATGTAAAATATATATCTAAAATAAAAAATAAAAAGGTTTTAGATGGTATTCATAATTGTGGGTAAATGGTTGACTGTCGTGAATAATGAAGAGAAGAACAGTTGGGGTGATCAGTCAAATAAGAAGGCAATAATATATGTTAATATTAATTTTGGCGTTTGCTCGATGTTTCGACCTGAAGTTCAGGTCGAAACGTTGGCAAAAGTCAAAATAAATATTATCATTTATTTTTGCCTTCTTATTTGACTGATCATCCCAACTATTCTTCTCTTCGTTTGAGATGGTACTTTTTGATTTTGACCATGGTGAAGTAATTCTAATTATCTAAGAGAGCATCAAAGATCTAGCCAGAATTAAAAAAAAATTGTCATTGTTTCTCACTTAACTGTTAGCTTTTAAATTGGTTTTATTATTAGAAAATATATAGAGAGCAGGGTAGCTCAGTGATTAAGCCTCTGACTTCCTATGCCTTAGGACCCAAGGATCGATCTGGGGATAAGACCTTCCTGGGGAACATCCAGCCTTTATTATGTGGATAGTCTTAATTAAATAATTAAATAAGAGGAAAAACCTGGCTATTAAGTGTGATCCTCAGCCCACTCACCTCTCTGCATAATCATTGGCCTTGGCATAGTACTTCCTAGCAAAGTACTGAACCAACCTTCCCTGGGTTGGATTGTAGTGGTAGAGGTTAAATATATAGTCCATTTACATAAATTATAGGACTGTACTAGCAAGGAGTTTTCAAGAAAAGATGTTTCCACAAGTATATTTTTTTATTAGAAAGCAATTATATTTCCTAGGCTATGCCAAAAAAAAAAAAAATCAGGGCTAACTTAAAACTTTATTTGTAACATTTATTTAAATATGTTTGAAAAGGGTAAAAGACCATTTATAGTATTTATTTTACATTCTTGATTAAGATGACATTTCAGTTAAAAATATATACATTTTCAATTATAGAAATAACATTAATTATTTCAATAAACTTAAAACTTATCAAACATATTTGGATTTTATTTAATTTACAGCTTGCAGTGAGCAAAAGATAGTTGATAAAAAATAACGATAATTTTGTTTTCATCTTTTATAATTTAAACCACACTTGTCAAGCACACGACTAACAGTCAGTATACATGTTATTTTTCATTAAAATAAAAATTATCTATCTTCAATAATTAAGATAATCTAGGTTCAGAAAAAAAAAATACATCACACCACAACTTAAAATTTTGCTATTTATAAAGTAAGCAGATTTGTTAGAAAAAAATAAAATATCATAATATGGTATCTGCAAGACTAAAAATATTGATTTTATTAGGTAATTTGTTAAGTATAGAATAAATAGCATAGAAGTATTTATATGCGAAAAAGATGCAGTGAGTAAAGTGGCATCATACTTATTAAAAAGATCTACAGAGAAATTAGCTAATTAAATTTATATATATATACATATATTTTTATATACAGCCAAATTTCTGCCTGTTGGCTAATGGCTTCCGCTTCCATCAGTCCCTCAGCCTGCGAAACTCTCAACATCTCTCCACCTGACAGGAGGCCTTCCTCTTCTCCTACCCTCAGCCTCCCACTCAAAATACCATTTTTATAGCTCATTCAATATTATCCTTTAAACATTTTCATGCCATTTGTCTTCTTTTTCCCACTACATCCTGTATATTCTTTCTTATTTGATTAAGTTGATGTATATTAAAAAAAAGATTTTGTATTGAAAAATAAAGTCTAGAATAAAATAAAATGAAGGAACATGTTCATTAAGATTAGCTTCATAAAAAAAAAATGTTACTGCAGTTATGGATTTGGAATGTATTAAACCAAATGAAAACCAACTTACACCTGCTAATCGTCTTTTTATTAATTGATTTTGTTTTATCACTAGTTGTGATTAAAAAATTATTAAGCCATGAGATGTGATATTCAATTTTTTCTTATTATTATAAAAGCATAATACATTGAAATATTTCAATAAGTAGTTGTCTGTACAAATCATACAAATAGTTATGTATACATAGGAATCTCACATCAAATAATTGAATAAATAGAGAACTCACCGAATCTCAAATTACACGCAAATGATAATTGGAATAAATAAATACTGTTAATGATGGGTTAGGTTAGCAGTAGTTCATTTCTAGTAATAGAAGTAATATTTTTTACATGAAGGCAATGCAAGCTAAAGAAGTAAAATATATGTATTATTTCCACATGTTTGTTAACAAAGACATGAAATAAGAGTAATAGAAGTAAAATATGACAATACACCTATATTTATTATTTTGATTGCTTAGGCAGAACGGTCTGTTCTTAGTCCAGTCAATGAATGCCCGAAAAGGGGGTATAGAGAGCATGAGCAGGGACCTAAGCGATCCTTTTAGAAACTTGTTCAGGGTGCTTAAGGTATAAACATGTCAAAAGTCCTGACGTCTAGGTGGTGAGCCAGGGGAGAAGAGGGGGAGGGAGGAAAGGTCACAATTTTTGGATTTCCGCTTATATCTCGAAAACTGTCCATCACAGGGAAAATATTTTCTTTTGTATAGTAAATTAAATTTTATAAAATTATATAAAACTTTTGTTGTGTAGGTTTTATCAGAATTCTAAACCGTTTTTGAGCTACATGCTCGGAAAAAGATGAAATTTTCCAAAAAATTCATTTTGCCTCACATTTTTCATCAAACATTTCTTCATATATTGTCTAAGATATTCATATTCATCAGATAAACAAATTCATTTAGAAGTTTTAAAGACTTAAATTCTCTGTTAGAATATATACACATACATATGCAAATTAATCTCCAATCAGTCTACAATTACAGCTATTTTAAAATATTTTATAAAATGTCATTTTCAGAAAAATTGGTTTTAGTCATATTCTTGACACATAATTTTTGTTTGGGTGTCTAATGATATGTGTGGCGACACTTTTATTATAATTATTAAATAAATCAGAAAAAATTGTGTTAATTGAACAATTTAATGTTGTATTTTACAGATAATAAAAGTCTCACGATAATTTTATTATATTTTGTTATATTAAGTACATGAAATTATAAACCTCATTATCATTATTTTCAATAACTTATTAATATTGCACTCGCGAATTTAGATGGATTCATGTTTTCATTAATTTTAGGCGTCTGGATCTTTGCAAGGATTGTTCATAGCATCTTCACCCTCAGTAGTGGTAAACGGTAGGCCAGACCTCCCCTTACCGTACACTCCCCCATATCCCTATAAATTTCATATTGTTTGTTCTTTGCAACTATTAATTAAAAAAAAAAAACCAATAGTCCCCAAAAAAAGTTAATATACTGTCACAAAATAGCGGATTGACATATTTGACTTGAGTTATTTTTTCGGTCACTAAGATTCAGCATTTGGTTTAATTTCATCATAATTGGCATTTTATTAAAGCTGAATAATTACAAAATAATAAAACATTAAAAAATATTACAAAATAATTGGTTTAAACAATAAAAACACTGGTAAAGTAAATTTATTCAAATTAATGTTGAAAATCAAGCATTGTTTGTAAATAAATGGCCACAATAACGAAAAATACCTTGAAATAAAACATCAGGACTATACATTTATCTTTCTATATCAGCAATTAATTTTTAAAATATTTGAAACAGTTCATTAGAAAATGCCCATAATCGGCCAAAAAAGCGGTTCTTCTGTAAGCACTTACTTCAGTACTCATAGTTATAGAGCTTTAATAATGTTTTTGGTATAACTTTTGTTTGTTCGTCTAATAATATGTGTAAACACATTTTAAATCCAGTTACTAAATAAAGAGAAAAAAAAATCAATTAAAAAGATTTTTATATTTTTTGCATACTTAAATAACTGGATTTAAAGTGTGGCTACACATATTGTTATTGAAATGAAAAAAAGTTATACCAAATTGTTATTATAGCCCTATAATTATGCCATTTATGAGTACTGAGGTAGAAGACCTTCCTAGACGTCAGGACTTTTGATATATTTATACGCTAAGCACCCTGAACAAGTTTCTGAAAGAATCGCTTAGGTCTCTGCTCACACTCTTTATAACTCCTTTGTTGACTGGACTATCTATACTAATTAAGTATAATTTCTCCCCAATATATATTTTTTTTTCAAAATTATGCTTTTCATCTTCTCAAGATATCAGGAAAAAGTTTAATTTATTGAAGAATTTTAGTTCTTGTAAGTCGATTTTATAAAACAAAATAATTTATAGTAAGTTAAACTCATGTAATATTTTTTTTATAACAACTATTAGCCGGCCTAACCCAGTACATTAAAGAGGATTTAAGGATCAAAAATAATGTAAAAAAAAAAACATCTTTTCCTTCAAATGAATCAAATTTCAATGTAATCAAAAACATTTGAAATAAAATTAACATGTCTTCATTAAATACCTTAGAATAAATCATAACATTTCATATTTATTTAAATACTGAATCATTTACACAACTAGCTAAAACCTAATAAATACCATATACATCTTGATAAAAATTATGTTTAAATGCAATTCATTAATTAAAATTTATAAGAACAATTATAACCTACGAAAATATAATTGTTTATATTCAAAAGTTATCAAGTAGATAACAATATAAAATTTATAAAAATATTAAACATGGCATTTTTAATGACATTTTAAAATTTTTAGAACATAACATCCTATAACATACCATATAAATTTAAACTAAAATATATATAATAATCTATTAATTGATTTTAATTACTAACATTATATAAAATTTAAAAATGAAAATATATGTAAACAAATCTTATGGGACAATTATGAATTTACTTATAATATAAATATTGTCGTCTAAAGTCATATTTTAATGAAAATATATAATAAAACATAGAAAAAAACTTATTTGAAAAAGAATTACAAAATATTATTCACATTAAATGCAGTATCACGAGCCCTGTTTCATTCTAAAATAGATATTTACATTTTTAAAACTAATTATGGCAATATTGAGCACAATATCACAAAACTAAAATTAAAAAGCACCACATTTATAATTTTTAAAATTCATGTGGCAAAATAACAAACAGTATGTACAAATTTATCTACAATTTTTGGCCAGCTTACATGACTATATTAAGAAGGCTGTGTGCACACATCAAAATTTTTAATGAAAAGGCATAAAACAATGCATTTAGATGCAAAAAATGGATAAACTCCAGAGCAACTGTATTGTGGTCGTTAGCATAGTATATAAAAATACAGTTTGAAACAAAAAACTTTATGCTCTGTAAATTCAAAAACAAGATCTTGTGCACCAGGCTTCTATTTTATATTATCTGTATAAAATATTCTTGTACTTATTTGGTATATAAAAAAAACAAAGGAGAGGATTTTCCTTTATGTGATTTTTTATTTCTAAGTCAATTAAGAATAACTAGATACAAATGGGAATGTTATGAATACTAGTAAACTATATATGAAGAAATAAATAATGCTATCCATATTAAAACTTATAGATTACTGCTATAGAAAAATATTTGGAAAAAGCATCAACTTCATACAATATAATATAAATATGCCTATAATACAAATGCTGATTAAAGCAATAAATATAAGACATTTAGATGTAAAGTATCTGTTTATATAAAAAAAAAATTGAAAGCTGTATCACAAGAGTCGGCCGAAACAAAACTCAGACCAGTTCATATGGCTAATATGTATCTATCTCAACATTTGCTTTTAAAACAAAAAAGTAAGGAATAAAGATAATTTACAAAATAAAAAGTTGAGGTAAAGTAAAATAACATTATTTTAGTCATTCATAGAATAAATAGTTTTGTAGTTCAAAATGTTTAATAAAGGAAACTTTAATAAAAAGATACACTATAAAAATTAAAAAGGTTCTCATTACGTTTAAAAAGTTAATAATTTTAAAACAATAGAGCAATGATTGATTTTAAATTTTCACTAAATTAAACTATACTTAAAGATCTAAAAATATCTAAACTGCTTTCACCTCTAAACGTTTTTAATAAAATATGAAAATATACTATCAAGTATAGCTAAATCCTGTACAAATATTATAACAAGACTCCATAGCAAAGTATAAAAAATAAAAATATTACAACATTATTCCTTGTAGAAGATAAAATAAGCTTAACGAATAAATTAACTTATATCTGTTTTTGGCACCAGGTCTCTCACATTCTCATAATTAGTGAGAGAAGCAAAAAAGTCGTATAATTCAGAAAATGATGGCCTGCGATTTTGATCATATTCCCAACACCTTTCCATCATTTGGTACACCGGAACCGGACAATCATCCGGTTTTTCAAGCCTGTTTCCATCATTTATTTCTTCAATCACCTAAAACAAATTATAGTAAATTGGAACCAGTCACTTAGATACCACAACAATTAAGAAACAGAACAGTAATGAGATACATTAATAAAAATAAACTTACCTCAGCCCCTCTCATTTCTCCAAATGGCTGCTGGCCGTAGGAATACATTTCCCAAAGGGTTACTCCAAAACTCCATACATCACTGGCAGAGCTGAATTTTCCATAATTATATGATTCCGGAGAATACCTGAAATCAAATATAAATAAAATAATAAAAATTTGAGAATAAAATTATGACTTTTAATAAACATAATATGAAATCATGATTAAAAATAGCAATCCATCTGTAGCCTCTACGTAAGAATGAATACCTCAATAGAAGGCAAAACATCACGTGGAAGGCCAAAAAGCAGATGCATAGATAGAATCAACAAAGATGCAACAGAGCTGCATGCAGATAAATGGAAAGATATAGACCAAGCCAGGCAGAGATGGAGCAGGCTTGTTAAGCTGGCAAAAGATCTACAGGGTCTATTACAGACGCATTACGCCAACAGGAAAAAAACACTCCAAAAAAAATTTTTAAATTCAATAAATATTACTACAACACCCAATAAATTCTAAGAAGAGGTAAAATCTACCCTGTATTAAGTCTGCATTGATAACAACCTAGGGGAGAAGAAAAAATTAAAAAAAATGAACATCATTTAGGATAAATCCACCAGTAGCTGATTGTTTCTAAAACACTTTTGGCACTACTCAAAACATTACAAAAATTCCTACATTGGAACTGTGTGCCGCACTATTATTAATATACTGTAATAACCTTTGTGGCAAACAGAGTATTTCAAATTTTAGAAATTTCTGCGGGGAAGAAATCACGTTTCATCTAATGACAATCCAGTGGATGTATCTTCTCAAGATAGATAACCGATTGTGGTGGCATGGACCTGAATGGTTCATAAGATTATCAGAATGGCTCAATATCCATTTTAATGAACCTGTGCCCATAACAAAATTAAAAACAAAACTTTTGCCTGCACGAGACAGAGCAAAGTCTTACCTGGTAGAAGTGATCGAAATTCTTTCAACATTAACCAATAAAATTTTAAATAAAAATGTTATTATATTTTTCTTGTAATCATCATATAAAACTACTTCTCCTCTGACCCAGGCACATTATTTCAAACTCATAAAACATCCATACTATATCTAATAATAATAATAAAAGTCTTAGCGAACCCGAAGGTTCGATGCCGACAACAGCAATCACTTATTACACACCTCCCTCCACTGTTCGCCATACAAACAAAGTCCTTTGAGATCGGCTTTAACGCAATCTTCCCACCTTCGCCTCAGTCTTCCCCTTGGACGTTTACCATTCGGTACAGCAAATATTACCCTTTTAGGAATTCTTTCGTTACTAAGCCTAACAATTTTACAAGCTCATTTGATTCGACGCGATGTAATCACTTCAATTATATTAACCGGATATAGTTCACGCAATTCGGCGTTGTGTAACTGTCTGAACTCTCCGGTTAACTCATCCTTCTTCGGTCCGAATATTCTACGCAATACTTTATTTTCAAAAACCTTAAGACGTTGCTCATCCCTTAATGTAAGCGGCCACGTTTCGCATCCATAAAGAACTGTAGGTAAGATAATGGTTTTATAGATTCTAGTTTTTAAATTCCGGGACAAGAGGCGCGAGCTAAGTAGTTTTGTCACAGAAAAATAACAAGCATTTCCCGCCTTCAGCCTAACCTTAATCTCCTCTTCAATTTCGTTTTTTCTAGTTATCATAGACCCTAGATACCTAAACTTCTCTACCTGTTCAAACATATTACCTTCTATATCGATATCACCAGCAATATCGCCATTTTTGCAGCTAACCATATATTTTGTCTTATCCGTGTTTATTTCGAGCCCTAGTTCTTTACTGGCTTTCATTAACGTTGTCGTATTTAGTTTTATAGTTTCCGTGTCTTCGCTTAACAGAACCAGATCATCCGCATAGCCAAGTATGGATGTTGTCGCACCCAGATCCAACCCTTTGAAATCGTATTATTCCCATTTCGTGAGGAGGATGTCAGGTATTGGTATATGGTCAGCAACTGGTGCTTTTAGGCTAATTTTCTAATCGGGAACCCAACAAATAAGATTTTACAATATTTCTCAGATATAAAGAAACAAAAAAATACATAACTATGTAACAGATATGCAGACAAGTATGTTAAAGGAGAAGGAGGAGGAATTAAAATCTTTGGGGGCA
The DNA here is from genome assembly GCA_928085145.1 of Nezara viridula. Taxonomy (NCBI): domain Eukaryota; kingdom Metazoa; phylum Arthropoda; class Insecta; order Hemiptera; family Pentatomidae; genus Nezara; species Nezara viridula. The sequence goes on from OV725082.1 coordinate 105,034,716, forward strand.
ATTTCAAACAGTTAACTTGTGGTATTATTTTAATACTGAAGCATTTTCACAATCCTAACAGAGAAAACATTTCTTAGAAAAATCCAAGGATATCTAAATCTATCTCGCAGGTAGTTGCTTAATAAATGTCAAGTATCAGAATATTTCAATTATAATATTTTCAGATTTTATATTTTGTTGTGTTAATGAATAGATAAGCATTATATAAAGAGTTATACTTACCATTTAACAGGCCATCTTCCACCTTTAGTGGCCATATAATATTCTTTATTATCACTTAAGTTTCTAGATAAACCAAAATCACTTATTTTGGCTTGATGTCTAGTAGCTAGAAGAATATTTCTGGCAGCAAGATCTCTATGAACTATTTTGTTCGTCTCAAGATACTGCATTCCTGCACAGATTTCACATAAAAAACAAATTGTATGTAAAGAATAATGTATACACCAATCTATAAGTTATCTTGTTAAAATTAAGAAATGCACAAATATAGGTATCTTCTTCAGAATGAAAATATGTTTACAATTAATTACTGTTTTATACCAGTAAAATGTATGAAAAATCTTGGGAGAATCACAGTAAAAATTAATTTAATAATGCTTTTATTTAATAGGTTTTATCTTAATATTTAATAGGCTTTAGATTACCAATAAAATACGTTTTTATTGTATTTATTTATTTTCCAATGTTTCATGAAATAGAAAAAACAATTGAATTCTAAACCCTCCATCCCCACTCTTCAATGAACGGATAGTAAAGGAACGTCAAACTTGTCTTCTAAAAACTAGGTACATATTTCAAGATCAAATTATATTCCTTCTTTCTTTTCTTAGAAATAACATATTTAATTATTTATATATATAACTTTTTGAAATCACAACAAAATTCCCTGAAATCGAGGATGGATCACCAGACAAATTTTATAATAATGATATATTAAAATTTTTTTATGAAATGATGCATGATAAGAAGGTAATTTACATTAATTTTAACCTAAAATAATCAAAAAATATAATGTTATGTACTAAGTTTTAAATAGAAAAATAATATAGAATAATTACAATTTATGTAATTAAAACCTATTAAATAAAATGGCACCAAACTTAAAAAATATGAAAAGAAAATTAATTTTAATAAGTTCTTAATAATATTTATAAACATACCACAGGCAATCTGAGAAGCCCAAACAGGAAGTTCATAATCTACGTTAACTTGATCAGGATGTCTTAATATAAATGTTAGCATAGACCCAAGGGGAACTAGTTCTTGAATCTGAAACATAACAACATAATCCATTTAATTAAATGTATGGAATCAAACCTCCACCAAAAATAAAAATCTTTCATACTTTGGAGTAGTGGTGATTATCCATGGAGAAGGAAGGTGACAAAAGATGGAGGTTTTGAGAGGGGCATAGTCATCAAGGATGTTAATAAGATTGGAGGTGAGAATTTCAACCAAGGAATCGATTGAGGAACATGAATATATTCTATTCCAATCTAGGGATTCCAGGGAAGGTTGGAGTTTGAATATTTGGATTAGATCATGGGACGATAAAAAGGAAACTGGTAATTGGGAAGAGGAAAGGAAGTTTTGAGCGGAGTCAATAATGTACAGGTCCAACCAAGTGTCGGACCTTGTGGTGTGATGAGTAGCAGAAAAAGAAACAATAAAAAGAGAAAAAAAGGTTTTCTAGGTATGATTTATCGCTGGAGCCCGAAAGAAAATTAGTGTTTAAGTCACCGGAAATGATAATTTTGGGATAAAGAGGAACAAAGGTGAAGAGGGAAGTTTCGGAAGACGGATCAAATGGAACAAGAGGAGGACGATATACTACGGAATAGAGGAGAGGAGAAGTGTTACAAGAGATCTCGACGATCAGGAACTCGACTTGTGGCTGATTGGATAGAGAAGAACAATGGAGAATTCGGGCCTTTAGGCTTTCATGAAAGTACATGGCTACACGCCCGTTAGTCCAGCTGTCCCGATTGTGGCGGATTAGGGTGTTGTTAGGAAGGGAGACTGAAGAGGAAGAGATGTAGGACTTGAGCCAGGTTTCGGAAATCGTAATGATGTGGTAAAAGTCTTGGGTAAAATGTAGACCATAATAGACCCTCATATTGGAAAATGGCCCTTATTTTGAAAAAAATAAAAACTTTATTTTGAAATAGAAAAGGTTGAATTTGAATTGGAAAAGGTTTAATTTGAAATGGAAAAGGTTGAATTTGACTTGAAAAAAACTGAACATGACATTGAAATATTCTACCTAAAAAAATCTAAAAAGTAAAAATAAATTGATATTGTAAGGTTACATTCCCTTCGAGAAGTAAACAAAACGTTTCTTAATCAAATAATATTTATTTTACACATTAATTAATTCCCAGGTTGGGTTTAGACAACAAACACACATTCCTCAAATATATAATACAAAGGCATACATAATTTTATACAACATATTTATGAATTTCCATTGTTTGTCGGGGTCTAATTTTGGCGCGCTTTCGAACTGTCCATTTATATTTCGCTCACCCTGTTCTGCGGCGAATCTTCCTCTTTATCGTATCGAACTTCTACAACTTTCTCTTGTTGACACTCACTACTTGTTCTTACATTTTTCCTCACCGATCCTCTTCCCTAGCCGGCTGGCTCAACCTATGGGACTTGCTTCCCCCACCATCTGTCATTCCTGTCAGTAGTTTGTGACGTCACCACCTTCGCGCCAATATTCAAAAACTATGTAATATTATCATTACAATAAATAAATACTAAAGCTATGCCTTCGATAATATAGCAAGTGGCCTTTATTTCGAAAAAAATTGAAAATTTACAAAAATTCGAAAGTTGAATTTGAAATGGAAAAGGTTGAATTTGACTTGGAAAAGGTTGAATTTGATTTGGAAAAGGTTGAAAATGCTATATATAAGGATTTATACTTAATTAAGTGGATGAATGTCAATAAAGTAAAGATACCATCAGACTGCCTTTAGAGTCTTCAGATATCCCAATCAGCTTCACTATACAATGATGATTTAACTTCATCATAACTTCTGCTTCTTCAAGGAATGAATCTCGATTAGAAAGCATGTGACTGGAATGCATCGTTTTAACTGCTACCTCAGCCTAGAAAAATTTTCATTAGGACTACAATTATTTATTACAACTTACCATTTAAATTAAAAATAAAATTATAATACAAATAATTGGGAAATTTATATTAAAATTAGAAGAAAAACTTTACTCTAATATAGAATGCAAATCATGCAAAGGTTTCTAAGGTAATGAGGCATACCTCGGTCCCACTTCTTGTTTGGTAAATTGCCTTATATACAGAACCGAATTCTCCTTCACCAATAACTTCTTTCATTATTAAACTTTCTCTGGGTACAAATACTAAAATAAAAATATAATTAAATAAGTATATATATTGGTTAAAATAATAAAATAAAATTTAATCATGTACTATTATTAAGTACTTTGAATGGAAATTGTATCCGAGGAAGCAAATCTGGGATTGCTCATGTTGCTATCAACACTTTTTCGGGGCTTGGTTTTTGGGGGTAAGGGTAGTGTAGCATTTCCTTCGGACCACCTATATCCCTTCCTATTTTTTGCTGGCATTGTAGAAAACTGTAATTATGATTATCAGATATTCAATAATAATTAACAAATTGAGAATAAAGGTATAAAAAACAAGGATTACATACAATAGATGATGGATGATAATCAGGTAGAGGAGGTTTTGGCTTTGGCTTAATAGGAACTTGAAGAATAGTTGGTAGTCCATCAGACATAGTGCTATAATGTTCAATGACATGTTCCAAAGTGTCTAAAAGTGGCCCGTCATCAATAAAATAAAAATTTCCCTGCAAAATAAACAAATATTTCTTTCAAAATTCAGACAAGTAATTATTAGTATTTATTACAAAGAAAATAAAAAAGAAAGATAGATTAAAAATGCTTTTGCATAGATGTATGAAAATGAAACTATCATATACAACTTCCCAAACCACCCGTTACCAAAACTTAAAACTCTAGTTTTGGTCAATTGGTAGTCCATTATCTACATATTACTTAACTTATTATTTCTTCTTCTAGTGATTTTTGAAAACCTGGTTATAACCTACTTTTTATAAAAAAATAAACTACACATCTACTATTCACCACTCAATCATTACTTCCTTATTTGAGTATCCCACCTGGCTGACGAGTGAATCAAGACAGAGTGGAAAATTTCATGTCTGTAATATCACACCCTGAAGGAGTAAAAATGACCAAAAACTATATATATATATATATATATATATATATATATATATATATATATATATATATATATATATATATATATATAATATATATATATATATAATATATATATTATAATATATATAATATAATATATAATATAATATATAATATATAATATATAATATATAATATAATATATAATATATATATTACATAAATATAACATATATATATATATATATATATATATATATATATATATATATATATATATATATATATATATATATATATATATATATATATACACGCATAACCTATTTTACAAAATAAGGATCAATTCAAGAAATATGACAGAACATATTATCCATTTATTGTAAAAGGCCACCAAGTGTTTACCTAATATAGGTTAACCTTCAAATATATTTTTGTGATTTTTGAACATATATATGTATAAAAAAAAACACCATAAGTGCATAAAAGTGACACACTATTATTTAATAAATACAGTTACACGAAGCACAATTTTTTCTGATTTCACAAAGGAAAAAATCATCAAATTTCTTAATTATTTAAATTCATGAAAATAAACTGACATATATAGCTACTACACACATTTCAGCCAGTGAATACAGGTGAAACTGTAGAAAATGGATAAAATAACATCTCTCTTTCACATTACAGTGCCATCTAATTTGTTTTTAAATTATGCTTCTTGTAAATAGTTTTTATGACTAATTTTATTTCTACAATGAAACTGGTTGACAGGTAACCTGTTTTCGAATAAAGTAGTTGTAAGGTGTACTGGAGGTAGCACTCATCATAGTGAGTACAATACTTTCTTCTTTCTCACTGTACCTAACAAGAAATCTTCCATCAGTATTACCAGCATACGATGTCAAAAGTTGAATGGCTTCAGCTCTTGAAAGAGTGCCATGATACCAGTCATCTTTTGTAGTGTTTGGTTTAGGGCCTTCGTGAGTTTCTGTTAAGAGAGAACGAACATTTAAATGATTTGGCATTTATAATGAAATACATTTTAAAGAATACACACACAATCAGCGACTATAAAACTACTACACCCAGCAATCTACTAACTATTGATATAATTTGAGATAATGATAACTCATAAGCTTAAAGATTAACAAGCCAATCAATAGTACTACTGAATTGGCCCAAACCCTACAAGGCACCCTTAATAACTAGTTTAGCTATTTAGGATGGGGGAAAGAACTTGTTATCAACAATATAAACATTTTTTTTTTAACTGAAATCCCATTTCAAGATTGATAAATATAATTTTAACATAGCATATTATTATTTCCCAAAATATTAATATAGTTACCAATCTGCAGCAAAGCGGAAGAAACATATGAATATTTATTTTAGCCATGCGAGTATATGATTCTAATGCTATTAAAAAGAAACGTCTTTATGTTTAAAGTAAACGCTAAATGAATGGTCGATATATAAGTTTTGTTTTGTTTAAATCAAAGGAGAGAATTTTACTATCCTTTATTCAGTATAATAATTTAATTAACAAATTATTTCACATATTTTTTTTTTCCTGTTAGCACTGCAGACCTTGTAGATCTTTTACCGCCGTAATCAGTCTCCTCCATCTCTGCCGTCTTAGATTATTTCTTTCTAATTATTTGCATACAGCTCTATTGCATCTTTGTTGATTCTATCTATCCATCTGGTTTTTGGACTTCCACGTGGTCTATTGCTTTCTATTGAGGCATTCTTTGTGTAGAGGCTTCCAGATGGATTGCAATGAGATATATGCCCCATCCATCTTAAACTCTTTGACTTCATATCATGTTATATTGATTGATTGAGTTTCTGTAAGTAGCTCTTTATTGGTCTTTCACTTCCATGCATCAGTATTTTGATCCCATATCGCCCAGTTATCATGCAGAAGATTTTTCTCTCAAATCTTTTAATACTTTTTTCTAGTGTGCTTAATTCTAGGTTAGCGTTTTGCAGCTGCATATCAGCATTGGTTTCATTATATCATTGTGCACCCTTAATTTTTTATTTCTAGAGATTTATCAGGATTTCAATACTTCTGAATAGAAGAAATCTCTGATTGTGCTTGTAATACATTGATCCATTTCTGATCATTGGTCATTCATTGAGGTTATTGTAGATCCGAGGTATTTGAATTTGTCTACTCTTGGGAACAATTTTCCTTCTATGCAAATACTGTTATTGAGGTAGGGTATTCGGCTTATCATATATTTTATTTTATCTTAATATTCATAGGCTGATTTCCTATGAAGAGATTTGCTTATCTCATTAGAGTCTTAGTGAGTTTCTCAATGTCCACTTGATTGCTTCTAATGTCTGCTATATCATCTGCATATCCAAGGATTTTATGATACATTCTGATATGCATCCTATTCCCTCCCTTTTCATGCTATGTTGTTGCATATAAATTATTGAACAAAAAAAATCAATGGAGATCATTTATTAACTAACTAACTTTTTAATCCTAATAAGACACAAAAATAAAATTTCATTAAGGAATAAAATTACTCACTTAAAAGATATGACACTTGGTAATAACCCTTTTCTTCAGCAAGTTGTTGTGGTGTTTTACCATCCTTAGTTCTTGGACGGGATGGCGCTCCCATCCTTAACAAGTACTCAACAATTTCTTTGTGCCCTTCATATGCAGCTTCATGGAGTGGTACCCAACCTAAAAGAGAGAATATTTTCAGTTAACTTGGAACTTGTCTCAATGTTTTGACATAACTGAATTAAAAGTATCGTCCAAATATTGATCTTAAGGATATGAGAAAAAGAAATATTTATTCAGGGTATATCAACAATATTAAAAGGTCAAAATATAAAAAAAAAAAAAATTATATATTACCCGTGTTAGTATTTCTCAGCTGAACATTTGCACCACCATTCAAAAGAATCTTCACAACCACCACAGAATTATTCTGACAGGCATACTAAAAGAGACAATGGATACTAACCATTAAGTTGTGTTAAAAAAAATTTAAAATTAGACTTAAAAAAATAATAATTATATTGAAATAAATTCGAACTAAAATAATGATGAACTTACTTATACACAATCCTCATTTGTAATGTAAAGCTATATTATAAACAAAATATTAATGAAAGTTGAAATTAAATTATTGTACTAAACTAAACTAAATGAGTATATATATAGTAAACTAAGGATTGGTCACTGTGAATAAAATGTATTATGGCTTGGAAAGAAATAACAGAATTCAAAATTGTAAAAAATTTGTATTTCATATTCATAATTTATTTCTTCACTAAGCAAAAAACAAAATTAACTAACAAGGTTAAGGATGTGGGGAGCACCAATTTTAATGAAACTTTTTTTGGTGATACTAGGTCGAAAAATATTAAACCCATGTCCGAGGGTTCTTGCCAATGCCTAGGAGCCGTGAAAAAAAGTATATAAAATTTTATTATTTTTTATGTTACTGTTTTCTGACTTTGCTCTGAATGAATTTATAAGTTATTAAATATCAATCGGTTTGTTTTGGTGTAAAATAAGAAAAACATATTGCTTATTGCATTAAACGAATTCTTATATATAATAAATTACAAAAACCCAGAGAGGCTTCAAGTAAAGTAGGCAAAATAAATTTTTGTCACAAAAAAAACTTATTCAAATTCGTTTTTAGGATTCACTAAAACTCTTAAATACGACCCAGGCAAAAATTGGAAAAAAAAAAATTTATTTTTCGATTAGTTTGAAAATTTGTATTTAAAGCTTATTCGAGGTGCGAAATACAAATCTCAATTTTTTCCTCCTTAAAAAAATATTTAGTACATAAGTGATACGTATTTAGCTGTAATTTGATAGTTAAAATTGAATTGTTAATTGGATTGTTTTTTCACCAACGAATTCATCTACGCACAAAATTCACTAATTGGATTTGATGAATATTTCTCAGAAACCCATTATATTAAATAATACATCAGATAATGTTTCTTATAGATTTACCCACATTGTTTGACTGAAAATAAGGAGGAGTGAGACATGGTAGTACTGCTGAAAATAGTGTTTTTAAGAGAAAACACCATCATTGCATAAACTATTAGTTTTTTTAGAATGGAATCAAGAACAAAATACTATACTCATTATTAAATACTGTTAGGTTTAATAAAGAATTTAAATGGATGGAATATGACTGTTTCTGGAATGGTCAGAAAGAAGCAGTATGGTTATGATATTTTACTTAAACTGCTGAGCAGTGACAACGAAACAAGCTTCTCTCTATTCCACCAAAACAGAGCTTAACTGCCAGCAGTCACCCACAGCTCACAGCCGGAAAAAAAATCACCCAAGAAAATATAGTACTTAAGATTGTATTTTTTTTATTTATTTAAAAGTTCGTATTTTTGAGTTTTAAAGGACCCTGAACACAAATCTAACATGCTTTTATATAACAAAAATTTACTTGTACTATTCCACAGGATGAATCCTTTGATTATTGTAATTTATAACTCATATAACACCATAGTAAATATTTTTTTCTTATTCTGCACAAAAAATAAATCAATTGGTATATAATAATCTAAAATTCCAGTCAAAGCAAAGTCAAATATGAATAACATAAATTTTGTTTGTAATTTCTCGGCACCTAGAGCTCATTGGAATGGAAGACATATGTACAATATTTTTTGATGAAGTAAAAACGAATTAAGGAAAAATGAACCGAAAAAATAATTGGTAGTATATTAAGCTACAATAGTAGTACACTAAACACTAAATAAGATTCGATATCCTCATTGGGCGGCCAGAATGTAAAACAAGTAGGGAATTTACAAACCATAAATAAGCAGGAAACGAATGATTTATTAATTTTAGAGAAATACAACAACTTATATAGGTCTGCAGGTAGGGCAGAAATTTTGACTAAATATGGGATTCCAAATAACATTCTAAATCTATTAACATTGGGAGATAAATTTAATTTTCATAATAAAATTATTGACAATGATATTATTCAGTTAATTGCAGATTTAGAAAAAAATATAGGACAATTTAGTACCTCAGAATGCCATATTAATGGTACCAGAAATCACATATGTAATGTTATTAATGAATATATATCAACATTTAAAAATAATTCATAAATTTCGATATTGAATAACAAAATAAAGAAATAATAGTGATAAAATCGAACAACACCAGGAAATTAGTGATTATGAATAGAAATGATTATACATTGAAAATAGAAACATTATTAGATAATAATGGTATGGTATACAAAAAGATGAGAACCAATACATGAGTAGAATTAGCAGAAAAAATGAATACTTATATAAATAAACTACAAAAATATGGATATATAGTTAAATTTACTAAAAGCAAATTAGCTAGTAATAATGATATTGAACCGAGAATACACGGACTCATAAAATTACATAAACCAAATAAAGACATTAGATCGATAGCTGATAACATTAATGGGCATGATAATTATAATAATAATAAAAATAAAAGGCTTAGCGAACCCAGAGGTTCGACACCACCAATCGCTTATTACACACCTCCCTCCACCGTTCACGGTCCAAACCCAGTCCCTTCAGATCGGCTTCAACGCAATCTTCCCATCTTCGCTTCGGTCTACCTCTCGGACGTTTATCATTCAGTACAGCAAATATCAACCTTTTAAGAATTCTATCGTTACTAAGCCCATTTAAGAAATATGGTTTTCTTTGGTATTTGGTGTACTACAAATAGCTGTTCAATGAAATTATAATATTGAAATACATTGTAGTAGATAACAAATTTTTGGTAAGTTCTCACTTTTTTTATTTGACTAGATAATGAGGATTTATACATTCCTTGAAGACCAGGACCCACCAAGTCAGCGATCCACTGACTGAAATCTTCCCTTATTAGTGCACAATATTCTAATTTCACAGAGGAGGAATTCATCAAAGTACTAAGTGGTTTCATTTTATGAAATATCACTTAATGACTTTTTGCAAAAAGCTGATATGATGAAGATATGATAAGCATATTGAATAAATTCTTTAATGCAAAATTAAACAAATGGTAATACTTTATAACATGGGGTCATTGACCCAAAACATTCAGCAATAATAACAAATGAAAATCAGTAAGGTTATTATTTCATCTTTCTATGCTATTACACATTAAAAATACAATACTAATTATCCTAGAGATTTATTGATACTAAATTCTATGACTATCTTTTATTTTTATAATCCAGAATAATATATTATACATAATTACATGTAAAGGAGTATTTCCTTGTTGATCTCTGCAATTGACATTTGCATCACTTTCTATCAGTTTCTGCAAAATGTTTGGATAATTTTGTAAACAGGCAAGATGAACAGCAGTCTGGCCATCCTGATTTTTTGCTTCTATATTGCGATATCCACACTTAAGTAACTCAGAAGCAACTGTAAAATTACCTTAAACACAAATTACTACATTAATAAAAGCTAAGTGAGAAATTGGAAGAAGGGTGTTATGAAATTACATGGCAGCTATATAATGTGGAACTATTCCAAACGTCTTTCTTACTTTAAAGATTTACCTTCTTCAAAGATTATTAAAACAATGAATGGTACTTGTTTCAAACTGCTACTTTAAGACGGGCGCAGTGTAGATCCCTTTCCCGGATCTCAGGAGAGATAGATTTTGATGAATGAGGTTTCAAACGAATAAGAATTTTATGGAGAAGTTACAAATAATAATTACATCCCAACAAAATTTTATGAAAAATGTTATGAATAAATAGAAAATTTATTTGTAAATAACTGTTAAAAGTATAAATTTGTTTGTCAATTGCACCCATGATTATTTGACAGATTAATAAATTCTCTAAAAGAAAAAAAAATCTAACAATTATTAGCAAAGATTCAGCCTATAGTAATATCCATGTCTTTGTTTGTAATTATGAATGAAGTAATGTGATTTGATTGAAAAAAATAAAATGATTTCCTCCATCTCATAATATAATGCATTAACTTATTTCTATATTATATTGTCAATTGTTCTCTTACTAATATCCTATGTGAATTAACTAGTATTTATTATTATATATATTATGATATATTTGTATTTTATTCAACAAAATTTAGAACATTTCCAATATCAATTACTAACATTAATGTTTGGGAAAACAAATTTAAATTAATTATTACATAAAATTGTTCCATATATGGATGTTATTATCCCATTCAAATATAATTAATTGTACTAACCTTCTTTAGTAGCCCGATGAAGAAGATTGGATCTACCATGACTTCTCGTATCAGGAGGGGGAGGGTCCTTCCTTATAGCATTTCCTAAAACACAAGGTAAACCCTGTCCATCCTTTTGGCAATGATCAATTAAAGTTTCCAAACCATGGAAAGGTGTCTCTCCATCTGAAATTGAATTTACAGCCCCTCATTCAGAATGAAACAAATTAAAACACAAAGTGAAAATAAACTATTGGACATGAACATATTATCCTAAAAAGGCACTAAAAATGAAAACTTTATTAGATGTAACTTACTTATTGAGAAAAATGCATCTTCACCATGGCGTCGAATCTGAAAGTGTAATAATTCTCCTTTGTTCATAACAGAAAGAACAAAGTCTCCAGGTGTAGTTCTACTGTCTCTAACGAGGAAAAGGCCATGGGTAGCAGCTTGTCCCATAGACAAACTAGCTGATAATACATTAAGTTGATTACTAACAAAGGCAGGCTCAATAACACTAGATGTATAAATTATTAAGTATAAAGTGAAATATTTACCATTTTTGAATATTTCTTCGGTATCTTCCCTTGACAGGTTCCCATGGTACCAAGATATACCTTCATCATTTGCCATTTCCTCAAATAAGAGGCTCTTTAACTACAAAGAAAATACATTGACAGAAAAAACATCATCTTTCCCTTAAAAGTAATTAAACATTTTTCACTGTCACATCATTTCCACACTTTAAATATGCAATTTAATACAGTAAAACATACCAATTAGATAATGGGAGATAGATTTTAAAGAAAACATTTACGACAGTTACTCTGACCACAGAATCGTACAGGTTATATCGTCCTTGAAGTGTTGTCATACAATCAGCTGATATAAAAACATACAAGATTTAACTTACGAGTAAAATTAGAAAATTACGTAATGAACGTCATTATTCATAATGGGAATTATCACGTGCCGATATACTTCCTATTTCATTGTATACCTGATACAAGTATTAAACAATAAGGTTAAAATCAAATTTGTATCATTAATATGTATCAGAAATGTAAGAGTATTAATAAATGACAGGAATCTTGTATACATTTTTATTATAACTGTACCAAAAACAACTGATAAGATAAATCAACAACTCACCTTGCCGCTGAGGGCTTTCGTTAATAACTTGAACATTCTGGAGTTGGTGTAAGTATAGAAAAAAATACACTCAGATAACATAATCTTCTTTTTCAAAAGCATAAAATGTTTCACGTTTTATTGAAATTAGCCATAAATTACTTATATTCTGAGTAGAAACCATTTCTCAAACAGAAGAGATCGCAAGTGATGCTAGCCAAGGTAAACAACTGATGAATCAGATAGTAGGTACCCTAAGGTGCATTCATATTCTTAAGTTGTATGAATCATCGTCGCCTACTCCTAATGAGTTTCCAATCATGGAGCACTTCATTCTCTAATCGAATAATTAAGTCAGTAGCAAAAGTCTCACAAACGATCCCAACACCCTCAAATGTATGCTTAAAAATAGCCAAAATCTAAGGCAGTTGAACGTAAGTTCTATTTATAATCGAGTTGAACATGGAAGACAAGAATTTTTTAAAGACTGCTCTAGAGGAAAAATTAGTATTAATTATTTAGTTTTTAGTACACACACACACACACACAAAAAAAAAGATAGTACACATTTCATTTAATTATCTTAAATTAAATGAAATTCCTGGTAACACGCTGTTGATACCACTCAATAAAAGATGCGGATGGAATGGGAATCCTTCTGTCTCGTAGGATGTATTTTAAGGAAGTAATATGGAATATTTTTCTGGGAATTAGAGATAGGTGTAGATCTTTTTCTAAATGCAGTTCAAGATTTAATTTGGGATGGGTATTATTATTATTATTATTTTTTTTTTTTACCGTAACTACAAAAACAATATTGCTTCAAGGAATAAAATTTCATTTTTTTTTTTTTTTACAGTAGCTGAAGTACATGTTTTATAATTTAAACAGAGAACAAATTGTAATGGTTAACTATTTGCCTGAGATTACTCAAAGAGAAATGAAAAAAAAAATTGTTTTCCTATTTTTGGGGTGGGAGAACTTCAGCCCAAAAAAAGCACACTACTTGAATTCTCGAGCACACAAGCTGATCTAAGGAGAGAAGCAGTTGCAGCATTTATTTAATTTCAAATCATTTTTGACGCAATGAATAAATTGGAAATTAGGAGACCCCCTTTAAAAGGCAATAAAGAAAATTTCTCAACTGTTTTTCCCAAAATTATCAGTTATTGCTTACAAAATACCTATGCACATGTTTAGTTTGTGTTTTTCTTCATAAAGTTAAGTTCCGGTAATATGGAAAATATCAAAACAACTGTAATATACAGTAATTCCCTATTATATTTTATAGCAAGTACATAATTACCAACTAATTTAATAAGCCAACATTTACAAAAAATATGTTTGTTTTTTTTCTATTTTTTAAAATTATATTTATTAATCTGCACCTTAATCAATTTATCAATTACAGTTATGTACAACAGATGAACAGACACTAAAATAATATGAGAAAAAAATGAAATCAAATAGGTTTTTATAACAAGGTTTAAAAAAATTATGGAAGATGATCTTAAACAATTACACAAGCGGTCTGATTACTTTAAAAGCACATACATAATTTAAAAAAAATTATTGAAATTCACTTCTTCTTAAAAACGGCGCTTAAAAAAAAAAAAAAAGCAGAATTATTAAAATTTTACTTCATTTACTTAATTATACTTTCCGTCTGTTCCATGTTTATCTCTAGTTCTAAAGTTTGAAAGTTCCATCGAATTTAAAATCTATTACTTCCAAAAATAAATAAGTATAAAAACATGCTTCTTCCAAAACATCCCAACGTTTGCAATACTTTTTTCCCCAACCAAATGTATTTCAAACAGTAATGTAAAACCATTTGGGGCTTGAGGCGGATATATTTTTCGTTGTATATTGCAGATATTATTGTATAAGGCCTATTTTCATTTTAAACACGAAAACCAGATTTAAATTCCGATGCAGCTCATGTTTGGCGCGATTAATAGGTACTGGTTGTGTATGATTTTCAGTGATACGTACTTTGATAAGTAAAAAAAAAAAAAAGAAAGTAATATTCTGAGATGTGAGTCGAATATTTAACTAAAAACTGTATTTGTAGTATCAAAACTAAATTTACGAAACGCACATGGAAGTTACAAAACAGTTGATTACTACCTAATGTAATATCGCAAAGATAAATAGAAGAATACTGGATATTAAATTGATTGAATTATAAGTTTATATAAGTAATGTTATTGGAAAAACTAGTTTTAATTAAAATTAATTAATAAAAAATTAAACTAATTTTTCCGTTAAAATTTTACTATAATATTTTGAAGTAATTTGGTATATTTACAATTTAATAATTTAAACTAATCATAAGACATGAAATAATGGTCAGTTACCCCATACCCCTGGATTTTAAGTCGAAAATTTGAATTTACGATTCAAAAAGTTCACTTTTTTTCGGGTTTTCGCTTATATCAGTGAAACTATGCATTATAGCGCTTATAATGTTCTATGTAAAATTAAAGATGATAAAATGTTCAAAGAAAATGGTCATATTCATTTCTTTATGATTTTCCATAGTTCCCGAGATAACCATCCTCCTATTTCAATAACCTTGAAAAAAATTGTTTTGGTCTCACATTTTGATCACTATTTGTTCGCCAACTCTTTATCTTTCCACTTTACAAAAAAGTCACTTACTTAAGTAATTTGTATCAATTCCTTAAGGAAGTAATTTGTTTAACATTAAATTTTCTTTAAGAATATACATTATATATTAATACTTTATCTTCAACCATTCAAAAGCTAGAGCAATTATAAGTTTATGTTTATACTTAAATAGTATGCAGAAAAACTTGCTTATCATTATTACACAGCTCTTAATCTTTATATAAGCCAACATACACATGTATACATTGGCTTATATAATATACATATGTATGTATACAGGATGTTCCGTAAGTAGAGGTAAATATTTAAAAGGTTGATAGTAGACAACAAAATCTACAAAAAAAAGTTCATATACGAAATTGCCCAATTTCCAGCAGAAAAGTAGAAATTTAAGATTTGTGTTTTTTTAAACGAGTCACGTTTTTTGCTGAAAAGAAAGCGATAATTTAAAAAATACTTGATAGAAGTAATAAAAAATTATTAAATAGTTAACTAGACAACATTTATTTTAAACGAAAGCAGAGTTTGTCATTGTTAAGGTTATTCAAAGACGAATATTAGGAGGACAAACATAGCTAAGTTCCGTTTAAATAAAGTCATAAATTATTTGTATTTTTTAAATCACCCTTTAACTGTACTATAATTACTCCAATTTCAGAAAAACCGCTTCGTTTAATTAGTTTTAATTCCATATTAATTAAGTTGAGATTTATTAGAAAAAAATTGAGATTCACGTAATGTTATTTAATGTAATCATGTGATTTCCTATTCAGCCACCTTAAAGTACCAATGTTTTCTGCAAAAATTACTACAACTAACTGTTGCAAAACTTCTATTTCTTGTTTTTCTATAATTGTCTAGAAATACATTTTATTTATAAATATAAAAATAATGATTTTAAAAATATTTTTCACGTAAATTGGTTATGAAACTGTGTTTTCTGCCATACTTCCGCCATCGAAATTTATATTTATTTGTCAGTGACAAATTGAATGTTTCTTAATTAAATTTACGGTTAAAATAAATAAATCTACTTATTGCTTCAATTATTTTCATGAAAAGTAAATATTGTTGCTAAGAACAGAAAGTTTGTCACTTATAAACACGCATCAATTCCGTTCACAGAAATCTGGTAGAGAAACAGAATTCATAACCACCATACATGAAAAATCATTATTTTTAATTTTTTTATATTTATAAATAAAATGTGTTTTTAGGTAATTTTTGTTTATTAAAATACATTCTATAGCACGAAAAAAACAATAAATAAAAGCTTTGCAACAGTTAATTGTAGTCATTTTTGCTGAAAACACAGGTACTTTTAGGTGACTGGATAGGAAATCACATCATTTCTTTATACAACTTGAGATAAATCTCAATTTTTTTTCCTAATAAACCTTAACTTAATTAATATGGCTCATTAAACGAGGATTTTTTTTTAAAGTGGTTTAAATGTACTGTTGAAGGTTGATAAAAAAAAATCACAAATAATTTATGACTTTTTTTTTTTAACGAAACTTGGCTTTCGTTTAAAGTAAATTTTTTCTAGTTCATTATGGATTAATTTTTAATTATTTAATATAAATATTTTTGAAGTGATCGCTCCCTACTTAACAAATATGTGACTCGCTTAAAAAAACACAAATCTTAAATTTCCTACTTTTCTGCTGGAAATTGGGCAATTGTTTATATGAACTTTTTTAATATCTTGATGTCTACTATCAACCTTTTAAATATTTCCCTCTAACTTACGGGATACCCTGTATATCCTTATATAATTATTAATAGCTGTACAATAACAAAAAATACGAAAATAATTTTTTCTGCATAGTTTCATTGTTTAAACACATCGTTATAATTGCTCTAGCTTTTGAATGGCTGAAACAAGAATGTTATTAAAATAACAAATATTCATAAAGAAAATTTAATGTTAAATAACTTTCTTTTTCATGACATTTTCGTAAAATGAAAAGATAAAGAATTAACGCGTCAAATAGTGATAAAAATGTGAGAAAAAAACTATTTTTTTCGAGGTTAGTGAAATATGAAGACGGATATCACGGCAAATATTGACGATAGCGAAGAAATGAATGTAATATTTTCTATTAGAAATTGTTTCAGCTTTAATTTTAAATAGAACATTATTATCGCTAGAAGCATCGCTTCACTGATATAAGCGAAAACCCGAAAGATTAAACTTTTTGATACCCAAATTCGAATTTTCGACTTTAATTTAAGACAGTAAGTACTATAAATTTAAAGGATTAGTAGCTTTCTATACTATATCTTTACGTCCTCTCTCTAAAAAAGTTTTCTACCCACATAAGGTGTTTATCATCTTCACATGGCTGCCATTTTGTATTCCATCGGCTATATGCTGGCGGAGATGCATTTCTCTCATCGAGCCTACGGACATGGTCAATTTATAGGGATAAACCTATGAATACGACGTACGAACAAACGTATGAAATAAGACAAATTATTTGCCACGAGCTCCCGGACTATGAGTTTACCAAGAATTAGTGATAGATAGCGAGGTTTATTTGTCACTTTCGCCTAACTATCGATGAATCATCTATTCCAGGAATATTACTTTAATCAAAAGTCAAAATCAGGTCTAATTTATTCTTTCATCATCGAAAACTATTCTGAAAAAAAACTAATTTTTTTTTCTGTCATATATGCACTTTTCATATGATCTAAAATTATATGAAACTTGGGTAACGGTTTTTTAAAAAAATCGACAGTTGCTTACATATTCTGGTATGAAGCAATTTCTGAAGAGCAATACCCAAATCTATACTACTAATATGAATAACAATTACTTAACAGGTTTTGCTTAATTTCTTCATTTAAATGTATTATACACACATATATAATTCAAATTCTCGGCTTCTTAATAACTCCAATGAATATAGTAAGCTGAAACATAGGTTTCTTCTCTCTTTCAAAGATATTGGGATTATGCACTTTTGGTGGTACATAAAATTCTTGGTATTGGTGAGTTGAGCTTAATACAGAACACAAACTATTTAATGACACCAATACTGGGTGATAGACAATGGTTGTTAAAAGTCAATGACAAACAAATACATTTATAAATTCTAAGTGAGCTTATATGAACATAACAAACGATCATAATGTGATAAAACCTGTATTAACTTTTATGGAATAATCCCAACAGGGAATTCTCAACTGAAACCCCAAAAAATTATCCTCATACACAAGAAATCAGCACTGAAAATAGAAATATTAATGAAAGAGATGATTTAACTAAAATACGCTAGGCTAAATTATTCATAGCTACTTTTGTTATGGGCAGGGCTATTAATTTTTTATTTATTAATTAAAATTAGTGTTTCTACAATCAAAATTATAACAATGAAATATAATTTTTATATTTTGTAATACAAATTATAAGAATATTATATTAATATTTTAATTATAATTTAAGTATAGCCCTACTTAATACTTACTTACTCCAACTAAATTAATTTAATTTCCTTGATTATATGAAACACATTCAAAAGTAAATATTATAGTAAGCCTTCACATGTTATTGTAGAGGACTATGAGATTGCCTTAACTATCCAGGCTAGAATTGGAGGGAACATTAAGTCACTAACTCTAATTACAGAATTTTCAGACTATGCAAAATATTAAATACGAATTATACAACAAAGCTCATTCTTTAATTATTACTAAAAATATAGTATGTTATTTTAAATATTATTATTTTAAAATAATATAAAAAAAATATCCAGAAAATAATTTTCTTGCATGTATATTAAAGTAAAAAACAGAAGTTTATTGAAAAATATTGCCATCTCCAAAAGTTTATTCATTTTTTTAATATTTAAAAATGATTAAAAAATAAATGTGTTGATAATTACATATTCAAAAGTTTTAAAACTCAAATATTAAAATATATTTGTCAAGTTGGTATAAATGAATAGTAGTGCTTTAAGTTTTTCTTGTGACTATTAATTGACTATAATTTTGCCTTTTTTACCCTGATGTGGAAAAGTTGTAAATTAATCAGGTACCTCTTTTTTAAATCTATCTATTATATATGAATTGTCTATGATTAAAATTCATTACAAATATGTTAAATACGCCTAAAGAATAGTCAACATTCTGATCTGTTATTTGAGAAAAGAGTGTTTCATTCTAATTTTACAGTATGTCTTTATATATATATATATATATATATATATATAGGATAAAAAATATATCTCTTGAAGCTTCTGGTATTTCCTGGTTATAAGAATTGTCAAGTCTCCTTTTTTAATCACTATATTTTCGCTTACTCTATTTGGTGTACATTAAAGATGCTTAATTCAAATAACAAGGAATTGACTACCATTGAAATATATTTATGCTTAAATAAAAAGTCTTTCAAATCAAATTAAAAGAAAAAGAAATCTGGCAATAGAGGATTAATATTTTTAAAAAAGTATAAGAACAATAGTGACCAGCTGTCCGGAATGGACTCGTCAGAGACCTATGGTCATTTGGGAAAGTAGAACTAGAGATTTCAGCCTGCTTGATTCATTCTACCATATTTTCTCTTAGATTTTTATATTGGTTTATTTTTGTATTTTTATTTCTTGCTGAAAAACATTTATTTGAGTAAAGAATATTATATAAATTAAATTTATATTAATATAAGAAATAATATAAACACACATGGAGAAGAAAGACCAATAAAGAACTGCTTACAGAAACTGGTCAATCAATATCCCATGATATGAAGGGACGGAGGTTAAGATGGGCGGGGCATGTAGCTCGTAGCAATCCATCTGGAAGCTTCTACATAACAATGAATGCCTCAATAGAAGGAGAAAGACCATGTGGAAGGCCAAAAAGTAGATGGAAAAATAGAATCAAGAAAGATGAAATAGAGCTGCATGCAGATAAATAAAAAAAATAGCCCAAGACAGGCAGAGATATCGAAACAATATGGTAAAAAATTTCTTCTTTTCTTGTTGGAAACTGTTTAAATTACTATATTGTTGTCAATAAAAACTTCTTTCCAAGTTTATGTTTGGGGATGCGATTCCCGTCTTCATAACTTTATTCCTGTTTTTCATAAGCAATTAATAGCTAAAACCTCGTGTGCTCCTTTGTCATAATTTAAACTTTTAATTATATATAAAAGTAATATCTGGAGCAACACATTCATGAGACTAATAATTGGGTGTCTGTTAGCTACTTGGGGTCTGTTATTGACCTTTTTCTAAAACCTTAAAATGTCAATAACAGACATATAACAGATATTTATATGACTTGAAAATTAAGACACCCCCTTGAAAAGGTTATTAAGAAAATTTTACAACTGTTTCTCCTAGATTTATCAGTTATTGCTTGCAAAATACATATGCACATGTGTAGCAAATGTTTTAAGTGGGTAAAAAAAAAAGAAGCTTTTTTTCAAATAATTATAAACATATGAACATTATTTTATTTATTTGACAGGATTATTGAGTTTTGCAGCTTGTTCTACTCCTACTGAGAAGCAATGGTGTATACTCCAATCTGCTGGTTCTTCATCATGCCACTGTGGGGGTGCCATATGTTGATCTTGATTCTGATCCCTAAAAAAATTAAATGAATATCCAAGAAATTTTTTTTGCTCTAAGAAATTTTCTATACTACAATATAATAAATACAAATTTTTTGTCTCTATATAATGTGCCAAAATAATTACTATGAAAAATATATTTCACATTTTTCCATATTAAAACAATATTTGGGTATAATAAAGGACATAAAAAAATATTTTATTGCTTAAAAAACAATGAAATACAGTCATCTGACCATGTACCATTATTGATACTGATACTGGGAGAAAGGGGGGAGACTACTCCGGCAAGTGGGTCTTTTGATTCTTTATGGCAATCCCTGTCAGCTACCAAAAGGTTGCAGAATCATATTTACTACAGTAGGAGTATCAAGTTTCATTTCCCGTGGCTGCTGAGAAATAAACCTTAAACTTTTCTTAACCGACCATACAGCCATTGGAATTTACTTATATCATGTGCTCCTTGTAATCCAGAACCATTGTTAACTGATATACTCTTTATTTTAATCAATAATCAATGTTGAGTGAATAAAACAAATAGGTTAATTTATTGTGCAATAAAACAATAATATTGAAGCTTATTAAATTCATTTAGAAGGTATTATTCTTATTATACTATTTTAGAATTTTGATTGATGTACCTGGTACTATTCACATTTTGACACTGAAATATCAATGCCATCAGGGCATAGATTATAATTAAAATCCACTTGTTTACATCAAACGTTAACATTTCTATTTCAAATAAACAACACAAAAAAAAAACTCTAAACAAACATATGTGATGCACATTATAATTAATCATTATATTTAACCTTTATAATATATATTTGTTTTAATTTTTATTGTACTAAATTTATGTATAATATTGACTTTTTAGTTGATTTATTCTTCATTAATTTCTTTTAATATGCATTAATATTGGTGAAACAAAATTTCAAAATTTAAGTTTATTTAAAAGTAAGCATATAAATATTAGATTTTCATTATTTTTTTAAATCATCATAGTCATATTTAATGTAATTTAACTGAATTAGAAGAGAAACTGAATTTCAAACAACTAAAAAAATCTTTAATCAACTGAATCTAAGTTTGAAATACATGTGACTTCTAATAGTGATTTGTAGTCTCATCATAGGCACGGGCTGCTAGGAACTCGTGGGGCTCGAGCCCCCAAATGCTGCGGTAGCGAGGCTCAGCCTTCCAACTAATTGCTATAGTATGGACTTCATGTACATATCGATCATGTACATTATAATTCCATTACAAAGGACTATACCTAACTTGTAGCGGTATAGTGGAATTATTTTTATGGTGTCCTATTGTAGATTTATAAACTCACCTAAACTGTAAAAGGAATCATCTATTAAAATACTGTACCGTTTTAGTATAAAGTATTTTGTGTGACTTAAAAAAATATTAATGTCAGTGGTGTTAATACAAAAAAAAGTATTAACAATTTTTTGTCATCAGGAAGGGCTTATTTTATATATTTGAAACCTATCCTGCCGGTAAGGCAATATGGATATTATGCAGTAGTGTTTAGCAATGCATACTTTACAACTCACTGCTGCATTCAGACTAATAACATTTTTTTTTCTTTTTCTCCAGCAATGCACAAAGCCTGTTTTTGTTTTTTTTGGGATTAGGAATCAATGTTCTTACGATATTCAACTAGCTTTGCTCGGAAACTCCCATGCCCTGTGAGGAACTGTGAGACCCAGTAGTAGTAAAATAGAAAGGGCATGATGAGACAACTCAATACCTGCCTGAGATGGTAATTTTTCGTATAGGCATATTGCATATTGACATATAGGATATATTCCCAACAATATCCCCACCCTTCCAGGTTCCCTATCCCGTGATCCTGTAGTTTGGACCCTTCCAATAATTTTTATAAGTCAGCGTCTATGAGTTCAATTTAGATTAAATGTATATATATATATATGTCTGAATTTTAGTTCAATATTTCTTGAACATTTTTTGCTGTGACATACTTATTGGGAAAAATTTTTACTAAATAATAATTTTAATTTTCATAGTATGCTTTGTGTAACACTCTTGTTAGAAGTTGGTTGGGTATTATTATAATAATTGAATTTAATAAATTATATTTATTTTTGTATACTATCAATGACTGCAATCTATTGCGAATTTCTTTTCTAAAAATCAACAGTCAAAAATTTCTCTATCATCACAGAATAAATTGTGCTATATTAGAATCTTTTTTTTAAAATTATGCTTCGCTTTATCAAGCCAATAAAATTGCTTTGATTTTGTTGTGAAAATTTGAGGTCCATTTGCCAGCAGGTTTTAAAATAGCAAATAGTTGAGAGCATGCACCTGCTCCTCCATTGTGTGTTGCTGGTTCGGCAGACCCATCAGTATACACATGAATCTATGGAGGGCTGGGATAACCCTCAGCAATCGTTTCAAGAGCCAATTATCTTAGTTGTTCTGGTATGACCTCTTCTTTTTTAATAGTTTTAATAATATTGAGGTTATATGATGCTATTTTTACAGGGAACTGAGATGGTATTAGTGAAAGTGGTTCCCTCTGAGCAGGGAGCAAATTTATTTAATCTTTAAGCTGTTGAACTTTCTCTAAAATGATAACTTGCATTATATGTCTTTTTGATGCTGGCTTATTCTTTGACCAATACTCCATAGGAAGTCTACGTAGAGACTTATTGATATATTAAAATCTTTACCTATTTCTTTGTACAATATGCATAAAGTTAATATAATACAATATGAATAAAGTTTTGCCCAAATATAATCTTAAATCTGTTTATTCTAATTTAATTTAATCTAAGATAATAACAAACAGCAAACTAATTTGAGTTTCATGCAGGAGTAGGAAGTTTTGCGTAATGATGAAGTCATTAACATATAACACTCCATTCTGCAAAACCCGTATTGCCTCAAAGGCACAGAAGAGCTTCAATAAATAAATAAAGATGGAACAGAGCTGCATTCAGATAACTGGAAAGAAATAGCTCAAAATAGGGCAGGGATGAAGAAGGCTGGTTAAGGCAGCAGAAAAATAAAATGAATGAATTATAAATTTTTAGAATGTGCAAGTAGATATTCTAAAAATCTAAAATCAAATTGACAATTTTGAAATTAAATATTTAAATTCAGCAAATAACATATCATAAAATACATATTCAATTTTCGGTAGTCAGTTAAATGTTAATGAAAC
This sequence comes from Nezara viridula, assembly GCA_928085145.1. Taxonomy (NCBI): domain Eukaryota; kingdom Metazoa; phylum Arthropoda; class Insecta; order Hemiptera; family Pentatomidae; genus Nezara; species Nezara viridula. The sequence goes on from OV725082.1 coordinate 105,058,745, forward strand.
TTATTTTTTATTAATTTACTTATTTTTTTATTGCCAATCCAACCAGTCTTGTTTCTGTTATCTTAAAATTTTAGATAGTAATTAGGAAAATAAAATTTTGCTTTTATATATAAAAAAAAATGTATTTAACAGTATATAACTACTATACAGTTTGGTTAACAAAATTATTAAAAAAATATAAATAGAAAAAAATATACACAATTTTGCTTGTTTCAGTATAAAACAATCAAGTACACGTGTGATCATAATTTTGATCATTTACTTACTAAATGTTATCTAAACCTGGGAAGGAAAGTAGTACTATACAAGAATATTTTTTTTATAATCTACTAGGTCTTTTAAAAAAAATGACAATTAGTATTTTTTTATTAGTTATGATAATAAAATCTTTCAAACAACTACTTGATACTAAATCCTTGTTTGAATTATTCACATTATGTAAACGTTTGGTCATAATGAGCTTTGGCTTGTTACAAAGTTTTTGCATTAAGATTTTTCTTTTAAAAAATCTAACAAAATTAATAATGGTTCACTTAATACCATTTCATACATTAAATTGGCATGAATTTCTTTCTTCAGATAATATACAAATTTTTTTACAAAATTTCACAAAGAGTAACTCACTTATAAGTTTAACTTCTTGTTATCTCATTCCCAGGCTACCCAGAGGGTCAACCAGAAATTTTACACACTTTACAATGACTAAAACAAAATATACAAAGCATTGATACAAATTATTTGCTCTAATTAACATACATTTTAATTAAAAAACTAGGAATCCATATAATACAAAACAACCAATCGGAGCACAACTTTGTCATTCTACTTCATTGCTTCCGACATGTCACAGTATTAAGTTTGTCTTTCGAGGAGACAAAAAAAAAAATTATAATAATATCTTGAAAAATTTTGCTTTTGGCACTTGGTACTGCGACTTCATAAACTGAATCACGTGAAAGGTAATGGACAGTTAGCCTCATCGGCCCCATCAGAGCAGTCTTTGTTTCCATTACATATTTGCTGAACTGTAATGCAACGCCCATCTACGCAACGTAGTTCTCCTGATGGACAAGGTGATGCATGTGAATGCATTACCATATCTGTAATCAGGATCATTTATAAATAAATTATTAAGTCAAGATCTTCTTAAATAAAATCAAAAAGTACAAATTAATTTATGACTTGAGCTAGTCGTCCACTAGATCAATGCAGAGGAAGGCGCACCATGCTGAAGAACTACTTTTTAACAAAATTTATCTCATGCATAATAATAATTTTTGTTCAGAATTATAATTCTAACTATTTTATGGGCTAGAACAATCTATTATGGTTTATTATTTAGAGAGAATATTTTATCGAGAACAAATTAATTTTATTTTTAAATAGGAAAATTAGAACAATCATTTATCCAGAAAATAATGAAAATTCTTACCTAAAGGCTTCGTCCTCTAATTCAGTGTGGAGGGTGCAGTGACTTATGCAATAAACTAATATAATTGGTGCACAATACTGTGCCTTGTCTCCATGTCGACTTAGTGTGAATGACTAGCTTTATAAATTTTTCATCTTACCAAGGATATAATTTAAAAAAAAAATTATTTATATATATTAAAAATTAGGAACAAGACAGTTAGACTCATAACTTCCTCGATTAGATTTCAATTCTCTACATGAAGACATTTATTTTCTGTTTTATTACCCATGGATTGGCCAACTCTCTGTTAAACATTAGTTTTTGCAATGCGGAGACAAGATTATTCATAAAAAAAAAATAGATAAATGGTGTGGTAAACTTGATAGTATTATAGTTGGAATATCTTGTATTGAACCCAATACCCTCATAGTTTGTGAAAGTGCACATTTCATCTTTTTTTTTTTTGCAGTCAAAATAGTTATTACTTCTGTAGACTAAAAATAAACTCATATATCATAAAAAATAATTAAATTTAGTAGTTGCAAATTCAGTGAGATTCATCATCTAAAGATTCATTAAAATTTTCTCATTAACATTAATGAGATATTTAGTCATAATTCTAACCTGACTGTAAAATACTTTATACAACGCTTATGAACTGTAAAGGTTTGAGGGAGTGAGTTTATTCTTGTAAATATTGTATGTGTATGAGTATATATTGTATATGTATATATGCATATTACATACCTTCTTCACTGTGGCAGTTATTTTCATCTGATTTATCAGGACAATCTTCATTTCCATCACATTTCCATTCCAAAGGTATACAGGCATCTTTACTTTCACATCTGTCAAGCATAAATTATTTTTGTGTAAATTGATTATTATTTAAAAATATATCTGACTAAAAACAACGATATTAAAAAAAAAACAAAGGTTTAATTCTCTAACTTGATGGAGATATTGTTTTGTCTTTAATAACTTCTATTAGTGTATATAGGTATGTTTGTATCTAAGATGTTTGTTTTACTTTTATTTCTATTTTTACTTACTTGTGTTTATATATATATATATATATATATATATTATATATATATATATGTATATATATATATATATATATATATATATATATTATTTATTTATTTATGTTTATGTATATACTGTATGAATGTACTCTCTGAACTCTATTATAAATATCTTTAATTGAGACAGATTGTAATATTTCTCAATAAAATGTTAAAAAAAAAAAAAAAAATTAACTTCTATATTTAATTAAATATTTCCACATAAAAGATCAAATATTATCTTTATTAGATCTTAGATTTGAAATTTATTTTTTGTTTTATTTTCTGCCAATCTATCTTTAGAGAATTATAAAATGTTTTATCAATTATAAGGTTTAAAGAAAAAATAATTTCCTGCAAATGAAATTACTAAAATATAAATTAAGAACTTATATATTTTTTTTTTTTTCATTTTCTCTAGACATCCAGAAATAAAATTAAAAATTTTAGAATAACTTTGAAACCTAAATTATACTTAAACAATTTACAAGGATAGAAAGCTTACATATGGCTGATAAAAAAAAATGTTATAAATTTAACCAGACACTCGTGAGATTGAACGAATTAATTTTTTTACTTTTAGCTCAATTCAGATTATGTTTTAGGAATTGAATTGATTAAGGATATAGATACTCCACTATAAATACAACTACAACATCCAGAGACTATTTTGCCAATTACAAATTATATTAACCATAAATGATGGGATTAATGATTTTTTATTAGTCAGATACATGCTATTAGATCATTAGAAACTTACGCAAACTGGTGTCTATTACATATAGTACAGTTTGTTTCATCGACTTCATTACTGCAATCCTTTATGCCATTACATTTCCATCGCTTTGGAATACACGTGCCATCATCACAGCTCATTTCTTTTGGTAGACATTTATCTCCTAAAAAAAAATATTGAATGATAAGAAATTAGCCATTCTTTCTGATTCTGATTCATGGATGAAAATACTTACCTTTTGCAAAGTTGACACACTCAGCTGGATTATCAGAATCTGGATAGCTGTCGCATTGAAATACTTTTGATAAATCCAGAATGTCCAAAATAAAATCACTGCATTCCTCAGCAACAGCTTAAAGAAAAAGTATCTAAACTGTAGGTGGTCATTTATTTATCACAAATAGATATGGTTGATTTGAGATATGGTCTTTGATACTTTTCATCAGATGCTAATTAGTTATAACCTTTAAATTATTTATCATCAATATGACCAAGCAATAAATTCCACATGGTCTTTTTTTAATATTAGCACAACTTTAATTTATGGTTGATAGGAGTTTAACAGATATAATTTACCTTTACAGGCCTTTCGACAAGGTGGTATGACAGTCCTACCGATGGGCTGACATTCTGGTTCAAGCAAAGAACAGAGAAAACCTCTCGCACGCGGGCTACAACCTGACTCGAGTACCAACTCAAAGTACGGCATAGCTTCTTGAAGCGAAGTCATTGATGTGATACCTGGTAGGTTCGGCACTGTTGTTAGATCCCATGGAATTATTCCTCGACACATGGAGAGCTGAGGTGAGTGACAGTTACCTGTAAATATATAGCATGTCTTATTTGTTTAATATGTTATGAAATAAACAATATTCATTGTTCTCTTATTACAAGATGCCATATAAAAATAATATTGTCCAATAAAATGATCATTTTATCATTGAAAACTACTTATTACTTGCGTAGATAAATATATTTGAGTAAAGAACCATTCTTTTTAATATAAAAAAAAAGGGGGCATAAAGTAATAATTAAATAAGAAATCAATTTCTATTCATTTAATATCCATAGTATGATTTATTTAACAGACATGATTGGTAAAATAAAACTGTATAAATTATTCTAAATATACAACTTTAGCTTCATGTTTTATTTACACTCTTAGGTGTCTCTATAATACCTCTATCTCCTGCTTTTATGAAGAGCTGTAATGGCTTGATCCTTCGATCATAAATATTTCGTGGCATCCTTCCTCTATAAAGAAATCCAATCTCACTATCCCTCATACAGTTCCAAGCTCTTTCAATTCAAATCCTCTGTTCACTACCGCAATACCCATTACCGGTCTACAGATTTATTTACCATAGATCACTGAACCAGAGCTTTTGTCAGATCTTTCATTATTTGATTATTGTCTCTATGGAATTCCATCCCCTCCTACATCTGTTACTGCAATACACTACCCACCTTTAAATCCTGCCAATTAAATCAATTACTATCAAAGAAGTTCCCAAAAAATAAGAAAAAGTTGCAAATAGCTTTTTCTGTAAATATATATATATAAATTATTAGTTTATTTTTAAGTATTATTTTTTTAAATTCATTAATGTTAAAAGTTAACTTATAGTTTTTTAATATTTCTATTTGTTTATTTTATTAGTCTTTTTATGAAACTCTGAGGTTCTGAAGTACACAATAATATTATTATTATTATAATCAATTTCTTCTGATTAATTATGCTGAATTTATTAGTACTAAAAATATTAGGTTGAAAACCAAATATTTACTTGTTATTCTTTTTCTTGAAGGTATTTTTTTTTTTATGTTAAATGTTTTGATTGTAGGATAATTAAACTGATTAAACAGTTATTACAGGAATAATAATGTTTTTGGAATATAAGTTTTGTATTTTTTTTTTTATTAGTACTTATTTTTTTATTAGGAGCTGAAGCACATTTGTTTTAATTTTAAAAGAGAATATATTGCAATTGTTGAATTATTTGCCTCAGATCACTCATAGAAACAAGTATGAACTAATGAAAAAAAAAAAAAGGAATTTTTTATTTTGGAGGAAGAGGAGAGAGCTTCAGCTCGAAAGTTTTCCGTCATGAATTTGTTAGTTCTGCAGGGCTTTATTATTTAGTTCTGTTGAAGATCCATACCACTAGCTCACTAACTAATTTAGTTACAGGACCTCCTCTTGAATAGTTTTTTTTTTTGTGAACCCATCACATTAGGCATTTTATGTTGACAGACTAATTTTGTTAATGACTACTTAATTCCAAAGGAAAATTTTAATTAAATGAGTTATAAATTGGGGGATGTAAAGTTAATATAATATTTATGTAATGACTACATCTGTAGACTTAATTTTAAGAATCTACGTGATACACAATTTGGTAAAAAAATTGGTTAATTTAATTTTTAAAAACTACAATGATATTTTCTTTTGTTATATAACTTTAATTGATCCTTGGCTAAGAAAGTATCTTGAATTTACTATCAACTATTATTTGTCATTTATAAATATGGCCTACTTTTGATTGGATTTGAATAATTTGAATTGAAATCTGAAAATAAAATGAAGAAATATCACTTACTTTCTGAATAATTGAATGGTGGCTGTGTGGGGGTCGGAGCACCTTTAGGTTGGAGACTTGGGAGAGTGGGCGATACTGGTAGAACTGTTGTACTCCTTTCCAAATACTTTGTCATTGTTGGAAGTGACTGTTTTGAATAGGAAATATTTAGAATTGTAAGACTTAATATGTAATACAGAATACATAGATAATACATAGGCTTAAGATTTAATACAGAAACATTTAGAAGACTTAAGAATTGAAACTAAAAAAAAGAAAAAAAAAATTACGTTAATTTTATTAAGTGAGGGAAATTAGTCTAGTTGAAAAACATTTACTAAATTATTATCAATAAATGGACCAGTTTTAAATTTTTATATCAAATTGTAAAATAAAAAAAATTATATGAACTAAGTTTCATAATTTTACCTGATATTCTCCATATTTGTGGCCATTCGGTATCCTTCTATACCCAGTTTCTCCAAGGCTCGTGAACTGTTTGACACTTAATCCTTCGTGGGGTGTTCCTTGCTTTTTGGAATTCTCTTGAAAGCTTGAAATCAGTCGGTCGATAAATGAAACTTCTTCTTTCATGTAGCTGTCAGTATCATTGCCATCGAATTCATCCATGTCACTTGTAAGCAAGTCATTGGGAGGTTCTGTTACCTCTGGAGGGGGATCCTGAGGTGGTTTACCTACAACCAATTAAATAGAAATTAAAATATATGCTTTATTATGCAAATAAAATATTTATATTAGGCATATATTTCAAATTTAATTAATATTATATAGTTACCAGGCAATTGTCCATAACTTGATTCGACTCCTAGATCAAACAGTAAACCTTCATTTGTCTCGTTGGTATTCACAATTAGCTTGGGTTCTTCCTGGCTAGCCCCTGTAATAAAAATATAATAATTTTAATTACGTATTTTTTAATACTTGATGTAATAAATATTTGGACATTTCAGTAACTTACAAATTATTGTGTATACAGCTGTTCCTAGGAGGAGAAGAATCATGGATGGAATTAGAACCCATCTTAAAACTTTCCATGTAAAAATATTCTTTACACTGTCTCGGCCTCCAACAGCTTCTATTTTATAAACCGCATCAGTACGGGTTCTCTGTAAACAAAACAGAAAAATTAACTGATAAATGAAACCAGAAATTAAAAAAAACAAAACATTAAATACTCTTCTTAAAACTAATGCAAGTGAAAGTAGAAGTAGAAAAATAGATCGTGTAACATTCCTCTTGCTGTGGTTTGTGCAATGTTTTTTCCTTGTTCCCTGATTTGAAATTTTTCATTTGAAAGTCCATAACCTCATCAAAATGTGCTCCCTCAAAAATTTTGATGTTGCAATTTACCCCATGAACCCCCTTCTGGGCAGCCCTGGTATACCTCATATCAAGATTATAATAGAAAGACTAACTAAATAGAATTAGCATATCACCCCAAACACATTTAACATACACTTATTGTTTTTAAGTTATTTACTGTTTGAATATATTATTTAACTTACTTATTGTTTATATAAACTTTAAGAATATTTTGAAAAGTATTGCAGTGATGTAGTACTATCTCTACTTGGTTAGTCTTTTTTTCGTCTGTCAATGTGAGGTTGTTGTTGCTGAGCTGAATTTATGTGATGTTATGTTTTTATTAGTATTTGGTAGACTTGAGACTTAGTTTGGAAATCTTCCAATATCCACTGGGCTCAGAGGTTTGGCACCTCAGAGCAGTGATACCATCTTCAACCAAAAATTTTAATTTATTTTTTAAGCTGTTTTATATTAAGTAATAATTGAAATTTATTTCATTTAATGTGCATCAATACAATTCAGTTGCTTTATTAATAGGCTAAAATTAATTATTCTCATTCACTACAAATATTTCTCTTAGGAACTAGATATTTTATTTATTTTAATGCATGAGCCTTAATATTGAAGAGCTGAACTTTCTAATTGTTCCAACTGGAGTGAATTCGTGGGTGTAGGAATGAAAGAGAGTTCACCCACACTTTGGTTCGTCCATGGTTGGTGTATAGTTTATCACCATTATGGCACAACAGATTTAAAGCCCAAGAAAGATGTAACAATTGAGCTTTATGGAGTGTGTAGGCGAGCATGATGAATCACATGCTGTATAATCTTCACCAAAGAGGTTGCAAATCAAGTTAAGTACTTCTTCCTTTTCCATGGAATTCGATTATTGAATAAGAATTTCTATCTGACATCACAGTCTTTATTTACCAGATAAAATGAGACCGTTGTAATTATCAATATTCTAAAATTCTCCCAATTTCAAATATCATTGTACACAAAGATAGGTAGATTAAAAGATAGCCGAATTCTCACGGAAAGAAAGTTATTGGCCGACTCCATAAAACAGCTTTTGAAAATAAAAACATCCGTCACTGCTTATCTCTCCATTTTTGGTGCTCGATATTGTAACTCGTTTGATAATTCAGGCCATAGTTATGTGCCCCGTAAACTTTAAATTGACTAAAAAATTGTCCATTTTTATCAGTTTCAAAGCCCATTATGGTTAATTAGGACTGGACTGTATCGAATAAAGGATTCCATCGGCCAGTTTTTCGAACTTTAATTTGACGAATTAGAGTTATAAAAGAGAAAAAAATAAAAAGTAAATGGATTGAATTTATTAGCATCGATTTATAAGTCTCTTGAATCGGAAAGGAATTTATTACTGAAATAAAAGAAAGTTTGACTAATGGATCTGTTTTGTGAACTTCTATACTAAGGTTCTAGAGAAATGGTTCTAATTATTAAAATAAAATGAACTACTAGATGATATTACTAAATTAAATCTAACTCCAGATTATTTCAGCAATGGAATTCATTAAATAAATAGAATACTTCCAGGAATCTCGACAAAACGTTTTATGATGTCCAATGTACAATGGTTGTCAATCATATCTGTGTTAAACTTATATATTTAATTTTTTTTATGTGAACTTTTTCGAATATGATCTAATAAACATCTTTTATCTAATAAGCATAAATATTTTTTGTCTAGTAAATATATTTCGTCATCTTTTCTTCTCAGTCTTATTATTTTTTCTCTTCTGCTGATAACCTTAAACCATAGAAAGTTATTTCTAGTACGGAATATATATCGAATGTATGTTCAATTATCAAAATGTATTTCCGTTTCGGGCTGAAGTCCCCCTCTCAAAATGATAAAATGTAACCATGTTTTATTGAAAAAAAGTATTTAAAAATTATCTATCTATTATTGTTCCAGTAATTACATTTAATAGTACTTCAGGAATCACTTAAACACTATTTCGTATGGGTAGTTAGTTTCTTTATTTTTCTTTCAAAGTAATTATCGTTATATTTGAAAAAAAAAAGATTTCGGGTTAAAGTCCTCCCCCCCCACCAAATGAAATCCTGAATCCACTAGTGCGTGACGGTCTTACTGTCATCGAATCGGCTAAAGCTCTTTTCATTTACTAGGGTTTACCCAATAATTATTAGACTGAAGCTGTTGGCATCGTTGGCATTAAAAAAAATATAACATGGTTAAGAGGCCTTCAGTAGTCCATTTATTTATTTATGTAGCGTTAACAGTCATTGAAAATGACGTTTTTTTTACAGAATCGAAGGCATATATTAAAAGTGAGACAGACTTGTTCCTGTAGCAAAGAAAATTTGTGATCTTTATCGTATTGACCAAACTGAGTAAACAATGTCGATTCTGCTAGTAACTTCAAAAACCATTTAAGCGTTTAGGGCATTTAAACGAAAAATATTCAACCCTTCAGGGAGAAACAAAATTTAATTAAAAATATAATTTTTTTGAAGAATGATTCTGTTGAATTTGTGAATCGTGAATTAAATCAAAGCTCCTCGAGAAAATCTATGGTAAGCACTCGACTAGAATTCTGGAGCTAATCCATATAGATTTGAAAGTTCAAATTGAGGTTCAATCGATTAGCGGACCATGTTACGTTTTTATGAGAGTTGATGATTATTCCAGAAAAATATTTACCAAGATTCTAAAATACAAAGTAATGAACTTATCAACTTCATAAATGGAATCGAAAATATAACTACTAAAACAGAAAAAAAAAAATTAAAATCTTACTATGAGTCAGAATTTTCGAATAACGAACTTCTGCAGTTTTTCTGCCTGGTATCAGTCAAATAGTTTAAGTGTTTTTATCATTGAAATCATTTTAATAAAAATTAATAAATTAATTAATAAATTAATTAATTACCTATAATTTAAGAATTATCAATCAGTAATTATCCAGAGTGTTTAAACTCGTGAAGACATAGTGAATTGATGGCAGAATAACATAGTAAGAAAAATTAAAAAACACATTTCCTTTGCATACTGGGAAATTTTGATGTCTAAATCGTATCAAGTGCATATTCATCGTTTTAGTAAAGGATGGTAAGAATAGTAACCTGTAAGTTGGCAGGACTGAGAGGATGTAAAGAGCCCGTGGTTTTGGAAGTGTTCATCTGGCGGAGGAGTAGTCACCACTGGACCGGAGGGAGTAGTCATTGGAAGCATCGTACCTTTCACCCCTGGGCTCTAATGTCATGGACGGTACCACGCACACAAAATGCCAGGACTCGCATCCTATGTGTTGGGGGTGTGTTAAGGTCAGGGGGGGTAGGCCTTTCTTGATGGCATCACTGTTCCGAGGGGAAGAGTTCTTCACGACCGGGGACAGGCCGTCGCAGGAATTTTCATGAGTTTGTAGACCTTTTAAAAAGTTCATAGTTGCCATGTGCATGTGAAGAAGGTATTTCTAATGGTGTTTGTTAGGAATTAATGACCATATACGGCGTGGGACCCAGAGTGCCCCGTTTTGAACGTTGTGGGTTTGATTCCCACCTGGGTCGGTTAATTTTCATTTCTTGACGGCCCACACTGGGGCGAGCTAATGCTACTGTTGGACATTAAGAGAAAAAACAAAAGTTCAAATTTGGAACTTTGACTGTACTAGTGACAAAGTAGCATCGTTTCGCGTCGTGCACAGCAATTTTTAACTTAATATCGTATTAATAATGCTTTGGTGTGTGATAATAGGAGAATAAATGAAAACCATCTTTTTTACTTTCCTACCTATACTAGGTAAGGAAAGTATTGAAATCGGGTCAAATTTCCGACATGCGGTTTTCGACGGATCCATATGTTTCACAGCCCCCTGAGTCTAAAAAACACATTTTTAGCTATTGGTCTGTCTGTTTGTCTGTGCCAAGATTTTCTCGGGAACTACTGAACCGAATTTTGTTGCTTCTTTTTTTATTTTGTAGGATTTTAACTACTGATGCCTGTGACAGAAATTCGTTAAATAAAAAACATGTTTTTCTATAGACTGTAGCGCGAAAACGGCTCTAACGATTTTGATGGAACTTTTCTATGATGTCTTAATCATTGTCCTTTCAATTTTCATATTTAGACTAAATTCCCGAAAAAAATCAGAAAAAAAAGTTATAAAGAAAAGAAAAATGTCATGAGGCCTAACTCCCTAAGTATATATTACACGGTAAAATTTATAATAAAACTTTTGCAAGGTATTTAAATTACCAGCAAAACAAAAAAAAAAAATCATCGGAATCGAACCAGTATTAGTGATGATGCAGCTTATTATATTTTTTACACATTTTTTAAACTTTGCTACACATTATTACTTTCCTACCTATACTATGTAAGGAAAGTATTGCAATCGGGTCAAACTTCCGACATGCGGTTTTCGACGGATCTATACGTTTCACAGCCTCCTGAGTCCGAAAAACACAGTTTTAGCCATTGGTCTATCTGTCTGTGCCAAGATTTTCTCAAGCCTATGATTTGAAAGGTAATGAAATTCCCTACAAATCCATATAAAAATCGTTCATTTTGGACAACTATTTACGAAGTTACTCCTATTCAATTTCCAATGAAAGATTACGAGTTCATTTCCTGATGTCAGAAAGAGGTGAATGAGAGAATAAAGATGACTAAGTGAAAGTTAGAAAATCTGCCCTCATCACACAATCTTCACTATTTCCTCTACTTTTAACAGAAATTATTGTTTGGCAATACTAAGCTATGGCAAAAAGTTTTTAATCAGCAATATTAGTGAGTATTGAAATTTTTACACTGATCTACCTTAAGCCGGTTTACATTGCTTTAGTTTATCAAACAAATCGTACTCAAATCTTTTGTTTGATCAATTTTCAGGAAAATAAATTTAGTTCAATTCTTTTTTGTTTGTTCACGAATATATGTAAAGATATAAAAACTTTTCTGAAATAGGTAGAAAAGTCGTGTGAGTGGACACACCAGATTTTTTATATCTACTGGTGGTTTGCCCGTATTTTTGTTCGAACCTAACGGTATGTGCTGGGCAGAATTAGGTGCTTATAGTAAATCCTAAGATAGCTGAAACATCGGTTTTTATAAATAAACATAGTTGTTACGACGTTTCAAACAATTGCAAACAATGTTGATCTATTTTACAAATCGCCCGCAAAACTAGATAGATTCCTATTTTTAACAAAGGTTTGAACTGCAAAAAACAGTGAATTATCAGATACTAGGTGGAGTTTCTCAAATCTCTACAAAATAATGGTGGGACCAATGGGATATTTCAAATATTAGGGAGGAAGGGAGGGGTGAGGACTGGACGCATATTCTTCCCTGTTCTTTGCTTAAAATAGTTAATATCTTACTACTATACTTTATATGTGTTAATACGATTAATTAAATAAATTCTGAAAGAGAAAATTCAACAAAAAAAGTATCGTCTGAGCGAAGTATCATATTTTTTTTTTTTTAATGCCGGCTTTGGGGCTCCGTTGGTAAGTGAGATCCAGAGTGGACCGCTCTGGGGACGCCGTTGTAACAGAATCTTAAGTTCAAGGAACTAGCTGTGAGTTAATAATTCCGATCCGATTCCTTGACAGAGCGGTTTTCCCTTACATGGCTGGAATTATTGTGGAACAAAGGTGGAGGTAGGAGCCATGTATGTTTCGAACGAAGATGTAAAGATGTAAAGTTCGAACGAAATTGTATTTTTAGTTCCAATAAAAATATTTGTTTCTGCATCTTGATAGTTTTGGCCTCAATTCAGTAAATGAAAAATGAGCTTATTCTATGTTGCATGGTATATTTATTTTGAAATTTATCACATAAAAAAAAGGGCGACATTTGTTGAGGATGAAGAGGAATGTAAGAAGAGGCGGAAAAATAAAATTAAAAAACAAAAATAATAATTCCGGCCTTGTTCCTCATAATCGTTCGGGACAATCACTGGTAAAAGTGTTCATTACACCAGCTCCTTTATGAATCGCTCTCAAACACGCTACTTTCACCCTTCGAAATTCTCAAGAAAATTGTTCCTAATACCCGTTTTCATTTGATTGATTTGTTGCGGTAACAAACGGAACACCTGATGACAGCTTATTAAATACAGATACATAAATTGTACATACAATATTTTTTTGCAATATCTATTTTATACTTGAAATACATCAAAATTAAAATCTTTTATTTTAATTGACATTTTAAGATATCGTCCATTCTGTTTCCACGTTTTAAATGAATGGTATTTCAACTTTCAATTTCAACAATTCAATAATTGTATATAATTTTTTTCCTTAAGGTAGCGTTTTATAATTTTTCATGCTAATATTATTTTTTTTAAACGGCTAATTTGAGTATTAGAAAAATTATAAAAGATAAGATATAAGAGCCAATATAAAATTGAATCAAGAAGAAAAGAAAATGGGAGAGAAAAAAAAATGGCCATTGCTACAACTGTTTACAATATGAAGGGTGATAAATATTCAGGACGCAGTCTTTTAAAAAACAAAAATAATTTTTTATTTGTCCCAACGTTTAGAGAAAATATTACAAATTCTTATAAATAAATTATATATATTATTTTCAGTTTGTATAACTTTTTTACATATTTCATTTTTAATATTGTATATTGTAATAATAGTTAAGATTCGTGTACCATCAAATCACTATATTTTATTATTTACCATTATCCGTCGTATAATATTATATCTCTGATTGTTTTTTAAAATTTTCAGCCCTGAAGATGACCCACATGTTTGAGTTGAAACGTTGGCGCAAATAAAAAAATTTTTTTTTTTTTTGAAAGGCTCTGTCCTGAATATTTATGACCAATAATATCTAGAACAGTCGACTAGCTTCCTTCAATGTCTACAATATGGATATAGTGTAAAGATTTTTAAACCTAACTATTTATCTTTTGTATTTGCATCATCAGTAAGAAATTTATTTCAGGATAAAAATCTTATATATTATTTCTAAAAGGTGGTTTTTTTTTCTGTTCTTCCTTACCTCGCCTTTTAGACTATACGGGCTTTTTTGTCGGTAACTTCGTCAATTCTTCATCAAATCCAATGATTGACCTCTCCTTCACATGCGAAAAATAGTCCTACCTCCATCCCCCCCCAAATTTCTGGAAAAAAAATATGAAGGAAAAGAAACTTTATTTGCGAATAACTCAAAAAGTATGCATTTTTTTTTCTGTATTGTGTTTCTGTATAGAACAGTGGGTAAAGTAAAATGCTGCTATTTTTTACTCCCAGTTTCGGGTTAGGGTTCATCCGCGGCTGTTTATTTATATCATCCATTGATCAAATATTGGGTCATGATAAACTCCACATTCCTAATGCAGATGTTATCTAGCTTCTTATTAGATTGGTTTATGAACCAGATGGTTGAGCATGGATACCGATCATATCTTTATAACGATTGCCAATAACCCAGTGCCTTCAAAGAACTATGTATGGCATCTTGGATTCTACTTAGACAAAAGACTTACATGGAACATTCATACGAAATTAAAAAGACAACAACGTACAAGACGATATAGCTAACTTTCACATCTTCTGGACTTCAGATCTACAACACCTTACTGAGACCAATATGGACATATGGAGCAGAACTCTGGGATTCGGCAAAACAAACACACATAAACAAAATACAAACAGCTCAATCGAAAATTTTTCGAAAAATTATTAACGCACCTTGGTATATTTCAAATAATGCTATGCATAACGATTCAAACTCCCCATCAGTAAAATCCTACATCCACGACAAATATAGTACATTTCATTCTTCAACCCAAAATCACTCCAATCCTCTAGTTTTTTTTATTGCCTGTTCCCTGTTACCTGATCAACGCAGATTAAGAAGAAAATGGCCAAGAGACCTACTATATCGATAAAAACAAAATCAAGAATACACACCGGACAATATAAACACAAATTTGCTAGATGCGCAGCCGCGCAGGTGCAAATTGCATAGAATATAAATAAATTCTTCAAAAGTGGTACAATGCTTATTTTGTTTCTTTGCAGTAGATACTGGTAATATTCCAATGTCCTTTCTCGTGGAAGCCTAGACCCAAGGTTAACGAGTGTAGCTTCTTTGCAGGTCGAACGATATGAATCGGCCTGGTATGCAGTCAAGGTGAAACGTTAATGCAAATCAGTTTGCGACTCATTGCACATTTCGAACTGCTCATAAAGCGAAGGGCGCTATCTAGGCGAAGAGATATGCGATTCAAGGACCGCGGAGTCGGCTATCTCGGCGGTTTTCGCAAGGCTGACCCGGCAGACCCTGATAATGGCGGCTCAACATTTTTTCTGTACCTCCCGCAGTGTCCTTTGGTCTTGTTTACCAGACCACTTGGTCGAGATTACGAGTCGATAATCGCCAGGGAGGTTGAAAGGGCGCCGGTTGTTGTCGTCACCGCAAAATTTTGCTTATTTTTATCGGAAGTGGGTGTGTCAGCCGTTTAATTTTTTTTTTCCTCAAATTATCGTAATTTGGAAAGATTATTCTCAATTTCATAGTATAACAACTCGATCTGAATACCTTCGAAAAGTGTAGGACGTAATGGTAAAATATCGGTTTATATCAGAGATAGGCAAAGGCAACTCCTGAGTATTGAGTACCAAATATTTTACTGCAATACTGACCTTTTTTGAGTTCCAAAGAATTTAATTACTACTTCAATTGATGTCAAACGATTAACTGAAGTAGTGATTGAATTCCCAATAGAGATTCAATTTGATTAAAATACTCGGTACTCAGATTAGCATTTGCCCATCTCTGGTTGGTATGATATGACATATGATTTGAATTATGAAATTACAACCATCATATTATATATGTGTGTAAAGGGAGGAATAAGAAAATTTACTGAGTTAAAAGTTTGTATGAAGCAAAATAAACTCTTTAACTGAAGGTAAAAGAAAAGAATTGGTCCAGGAAACGGACATTTGGATCACAATCAACAAACGGGCTCCTCACACTACAGTTTCGTAGAGAGGCTAGATTAAGAAGAAGAAGATATTTCTCGAAAAAATACCAAAGATCTAAGAAATATATTTAAGATTTTTAAATAAGAATAGAAAGGATATACACATGGAATTTTTTTATTTTGTTGAGGTCACTAAAATTATATTTCTGTTACTTCAAACATTAATGTATGTTAAGGGTTGATTTAACATTTTTGGCTCAACATAACTTAAACGCATGATTCTTCATAGACGTTTTTCTTTATTTATTGGTCAAAGCTATGGTTCTAGCAATCGTGGCCGACTACAAAAATTATATTTATTATTATAATTGATTATAAATCATTTTCTTCTGCTGATTGAATTGTTTAATCATAATAACCATATCCTTTCTCCCCACCTAGGCGTAAATGCATGAATCTTTTGGTTAAACTATACCGTAGTGCTAGATCGTATTTAACAAATTTTTCAGGTGAAATTTGTTTAGGTGAACTAAACGTGACCCAACGCTTCATCTCTTTATAAAGAAGCTTACGTGATTAGAGCATGGAATAAAATATTTAATTACATAAGGTATTATTAAATAAAAATATATTATTTTTCACACAATTGTATTTCTAATCCTTTAAAATCAAAGTCAATCATATGATTTTGAAATGACCTCGCTGTCTAGTCTTACATATGCTGTTTACTACATTGGTTTCATCTATGTGCTAATAGGCAATCTATTTCAAGATTAAAAATTACTACATTAAAAAAAGAAATATCTTAAATCATCAAGGCTGATCATAAGTTTTAAATCAGGCTTAAATCATCAGTTTATATATATTTTTTTAATTGGGTATAAATACGATAGTTATTATTAACTATACCAGAGGAGCTCATCTTTATTAAGGTTGATTTCGCATGAACCTTACCCTCCTTCCAATACATTTTATAGATCTGCTATTTTTAAAAACAAGTGAAACTGGAATTTAAAACTTCGTAGATCATATACCAATATACTTGGTAGAGTTTGTCTCATGTTTGTTACTTGTCTGCTGGTTTGAAACTCTTTATTCTGAAAATTCACAACTTCATCGAAATGTGATCCTCTTAAAACTTCAAAACCTCGTCAAAATGTGCTCCCTAAAAATTTTGACGGAGCAACTTGCGCCATTAAACCCTCTTCTGGACACCCATAGTATACCTCACATCAACATTATGAAAGAAAAACCAACTGAATAGAATTAGCATATCACTCCAAACCCATTTAATATATACTTATTGGAAAATCCTGAACTATTTTAAGCATGGATGCCGGGTTCAAATATTAGGGATGTACTAAGGCTACTTAATTATCTATTTAAAAAATATATTTAAGGTGAATTGTGTTAAAGTCATCAAGTTATCGCTCTGTTTGATTGTTTTGACTTCTCCTTACAGTTTTATTTATACGCCACTGATGTATTTGAAATGGCTCAGTGACCTTCTTGCAAGACATCTAGCTTAATCTTGCTCCGGCTTGCTAAATTCATTCAACCATTCATCTGAAGAGTACCCGCTCATGGATCAATGAGTGCATCAATACGCTATTATTGAAGGATTGGTTATCGCTGTTGGTTGCTCAGAACGCGAAGCCGGTAGCCAGTTGTGGTATGCAGTTACAACACCGGGGTCAGCCATCTCCTGTGACACCTCTTATGTAGGACGTTCTGTGTCCGGTTATGTAAGAGTGTGGCTTCCTCGAGGTCATCAGCTTCTTTTTCTTCGACTCGAATTAATCCCAAGTCACGGGTTACGGGTGTTACTGTCAGTCCGCCTGTTTGAGTGAACAGAGATAAAATGCTTACCCGTCCGTTATAATTATGGATAGATCAATCAACGTTTTAAAATTATAGCCATCTTATAACTTAATGTGATACAGTAGTTTGTTTTCTTTGGTTTGGCTCCTCTGTAGATCTTTAAAAAAACATTTTTTTTTTTTAATATAATGCGTAATATCGAATTTAATGATTTTTTTTAATCAACAACAAAAAAGCGGTGATCATATTTACCTCTGATGATCTGAACCAAATAATTAAATAATGAAAATAAATCATATTTTTAATACTTAATATAAGTAGTTTTGTTAATGTAGGCCAAAAATTAAATTTTATTTCTCTTATTGTAACATTCAAGAACTATTTATCATCGCAAATAGTTGTTTAATAATTTTTCATTAAATGCTGATGACCATTTTTATCGTACGTCGAAATTTATTTATTATTATTTATTATTATTAATTTATAATTTCAAATTGGGTAAGAATGCATTTTAAACCAATGCCTGGAGGAACGCTGAAGCTTTTATTAAGAGTTTATTAAAATCCGAAAGTCTTGAAGAGAGAATAAGATTTGAACAGAATATGAGAAAAAGTCGTCATAATGGACAAAGTTACTAGAAAGAAAAATAACCATGATAAATAAATAACTAAAAATTACGTTTTCGGTCGTACCTTTTTGATTATAAGGTTTTCCACACACCAATATGTTCAGCTTATTTACTTACAACCACTAGCGAATCCAGAATTTGATTTTTTTTGGGAAGAGGGGCTTCAGCCCGAAAACCCTTTTTTTCATATATATATCCATAATTATTTTGAAAAAAAAAAACAAGGATAATAACTACCTACATGAAATGGTGTTTAGGTGATTCTTAAAGTCCTATTAAGTATAATTACACGAACAATAATACTTTAAGAGATAATTCATTTACATTTTGTACCATAAAACACGGTTACATTTTACCATTTGGGGGGCTTCAGCCCGAAAGCCTCCCTCTCCCCCGTAGATTCGCCTGTGGTTAGAATTATTAAAGCAAACCATTACTTTCATCGTAGGAAGCAATACAATTTTCAAGCAAGAGCTTGGTATACTTTAATCATGGTAGTTCTGTCTGCTCCCCAGTTAGTAAATAAATAAACATAGTAATTACTTTCAATAACTGAAGTTTTATAGTACATGTGTCATTGAGTGATTTTATGTGATAACTTTGTATATTTTATAGGGTAACCAGAAATAGGGCAAGCGCGCCAGTGATATAGCTACGGATTTTTTTGTCTTTTTGGCTGATGCCAAAATTATTGTTATAAAGTTCTCATAATATTATATTATTTATATTATATTATTATATTACTTATAATTAATATAAAGTTCTCCGTTGGACATTTAGAATTTCTTGGGTCTCCTTTTTCTACTTAACACTTTAAAATAAAAAATAAAAAATCTTTTTACACAAGTGATGGACACCCCGAAATTCAATTGTTCTAGTAATGGACAAGAGGTCGGTACCATACATATAAATAATGAACATAACTCAGAAAAAAATGTAAAATCTTTATTTAACTATAAGGATAACTATACAGATAACATGCCATAAATGTTCAACTTACTCTTAGCAAAACTGTTAGTATGAAGGTATGAAACACACTGGAAGCTTATTATTTACATTTAAATTCCAACCTATCGATTACTGAGCCCCCTGTCCATAACTGGTGCGTTAACCCCAATTGTAGGTAAAATAAACTGAAATGTAATTCTGTACATCTTCGTCCTAAAATGAATTTTAGAATTCACTCAACCGAATATCAGGAAAATGCCATGGATCCGTTTGACTCGAAGTTGGACTATAAAGACACAGGAGGGCGTGAGAACCCTAATACTGTAAGAGCGGTCGTGATAGGATGAACTGTGCACATCACCTCAACCTGGTCTATTAGCTAACCCTCTTCTAACATCCAGTTCCGTCCGTCTGTCGGGCCTAATATCAGCGAGGTCTGCAAGAACAGCGGATTAATACGTGTAGTAGTAAACAGATGTTACTTGCAATTTAAAAAATAAAGATTAGACTTAAAAATTCAAATTTCATCTTGAAAAATACAATAAAGCTTAGAGGTTTCTATGGTCGACAACACTCAGAGGACAACACCATTACATGTAGTTATTTTTCTTCCCATTCAAGATTGACACCCGTGTTATTAATCATTAAATATTTATTACTATAAGGATAAGCAAATAATAATAAACAAAATTTTAAAAGAAATTTGTCCACAATTATACAACTGTGACAGTGGACACGTGGCTGTTGTATTAAAAAGACGAAAATGTTTAACATTTGAGCAAATTTATAATAATATTTAATTTTTTGACATCCCATAGTATTTTTAGAATTAACTTTTTATAAATAAGTTATCAATTTCGTAATTAGAAGAATGCGAGGAAATAAATGTTACAATAATTATATAAAAAATGCAATTATATGGATTATATAATAATGATATAAATATTTGACTTGAAAATGGGCAAACGTCGTGGAGACAAAGTGTCGAAAACCAAATCATAACTAGTTTTATTGAAAATATAGATTAAAATATCTCAAAAACTAAAAGTCGGAATGCATACTGTAAGCAAGAGAATTGTTCAATATTTCATTCTCTCCGTAATGGGTTATTATTTATAATTTATATTTCATATTATTAATCTCGCCTTGTCGATGTTATAATTTCTATCGTGTGGTCTTAAGCACATACCTTAGTTTTTTATTATATTTTAGTTAAAATAAAAAACTACTGCGAAATGTCTAAGGCCAGTATTGTGTCTTTATTCTTTATATATATTATATTTACGTAGTCATGGTTTATATTACATCTTTTTTCTATCTAAATTTTATAATTAAAACGAAATATAGGCGTTGATGACAAACAGATTTTACTTTTTTAAGTGAAAACAAATAATTTTTATTAAAAACTATTTTCCTAATTAAAATAATATCGAAACTACGAATAATTGTTAAAAGATTCATATCGGTATAACGACTTGAATCAATGGAATTAATGGTTTGTGTTTCATTAAATTTACAAAAACGATGCGGGAAAATTATACATTGGAGGATTAAAATATATATATATATATATATATATATATATATATATATATATATATATATATATATAATTTTAATAATTTAATCTATCGAATAATTACCTCTTTCCCCCTCCAAAACAAAAAAAGTTTTGATGGTTTTTGATACTTAACGATAACAAAAATTGTATATTTTAAGAAGACTTTAGTTGGTTGTGCGGGTAATATATAGTATTACATATTATAATAGTATTTGCCTTTATATGTTATTATATATTATAACAGTATTCTATTAGTGCCAAATACAATAAATCATAATTATTATATGCAGTATTACATATTGACAGTACCCAACAAACTTCTTCTCAAATTATAATTACGGTCAATTATCTCCATACTATTAAAAAATATTGTTGTTAGGTACGAATATATGTTAAACTCTCTCGTTTTATATTATGGTGGTATTTGTATTGCAATTTTTTTTTTCTTTAAAGGCCGTTGAGGTAAGATATACCATCATTGATTTGGGTTTTTCTGACCTTGTTTTTTTAATGTGAAGATGTCTAAATTGGCGAAGATTTAACTGGTCAGTTATGTACAGTAATTAGAGAGAGTCAATATCTAACATCCAAGCGTTAGAAATTTTTGAAGAATGCTCTTTAGATTAATTTATATATTTATTCAAGCGGTAAGGAGCTTAAACAGAAAACAAAAGATATTATTTGCTAAAAGAAAATTAAACCATTCGTTTTTAACTCTTTAATAGAAGCGACCACTTTTAATAAATAACACGTTATAAATCACGTTTTGAGAGGCGATTCATCATTCAATAACGTGTGTGCAGTTCTTGTAACAGGAGCCTGACCCAAAGTCATCCAGTCGTAGACTATTTCACAATTTCCAAATTACTTAACCTCTTCGGCGAATCTATAATGAGCCTTGCCAAAATAGGAAGATGTCACTCTTTCTGGGAAAGCCAAATTGCGTCTACGTGACGTTGCATTCTCTTGCTAGTGTTTTTTTATATAGTCTTGTCGTATTTCGCGGTAGAATAATTCATATTTAATTAGGAACGGTTTATTGTAGTAGTCTGAGTGAAACAAAGGCTTCTGTCCCTAAAGACGGATTTACACATTTCCAAAACCATGGAAAATAAGAGCGTTTAAATGGGGTATTTGCGAAGATTCGGCTTGGCTTCACTGCATTTGTGATCCTATGAAATCTTGCGGTAAGTACTACATAAACGCTTGCGTGGTAAGAGAACTGGGAAGTTATTTGCGTTTTACGTGGTTCATATTATTATTTGTAATTGCATTTATTATTTAAAAAAAGATTAAAGTAGTTTAAACTAAAATATTTCTTTAAAACATAATATATAATAATTCCGTTTGATTTTTTTTATCAACTGTTCGTATGTGTTTGGGAAGCGTTTTAAAATGATGTTATAAAAAATAGTTCAAAAAATACAAACCAACATTGTTAGTGTTAGTGCGACGATTCTCGTGTTAGTGCAAGTTTTTAAGTAACTGTACGAGCTTCCTTCAACCTTTGATCTCAAATAAAATATTTGCTTGTGTATCAAATATTATATTTTTACATATAAAGTCTAGTTTTTTCAAAAAAAAATTTTAACTATGTTATTTTTATGCTATATCCATTTTGATTAGTCTATGATTATTCTATTCCTTTATAAAACCTCTATTCCTTCATAATAATGATTTTTCATATTTTTTTATATCGTTAAAGATACGAAAAATAGGAAATAAAAATATTATCTTCATTTTGTGATAATTATTTTTAAAGTTATCTATTTGTATTTGATTCAGTTGTCAAGTTACTTATTACCAAGTTTTGAACTTTGATCAATTCATAATATTATTTTTGATCATGATACGAACATTATCGTACCTTTTTAATGTTCAAATAGAAAGTTTTCCAATAGTTTATAAAAATATATGCACTTTTATAGATATTTTATTAAACTTATCTCGTACCTTAAATTAAACTCATTTTACTTCTTGACCCATTAATTAAAAAAAAAAAAAGGAAATGTTTAAGAATATATGACTTGAGCTTATAAGAAAAGCTCTGGTCCAATTTGACTGAAAAAAACAATAAAATTGAGCATACCATAGCTATACCGCTGTTGAAGGAACATGGATAGTAGAGAATTAATTGTAAGATACGAGGGATTGTTACTGACGATGCATGATACTGAAAACATGTATGTATAATTCTTTATATCCTAAAAGGTCAGTTATGCCAATTTTTCAATTTTTGTTCTTTCATATTAATTAAAATATCGGTATTTTAATTGATATGAATATTTGGAGCCCTATCATTTATATTTTGTTTAATTGTCCTTAGGAAAGAACTAGTAACAAAAAGATACAAGACTCTCACTTGTTCAATAGTGGTCCAGAACGTTTATTTAAAAATAACCATTATTTTAGCTACCAGCAGTAAATCCTTCGTCATTCGTGCTACCTCCTTATGGAACTCCTTACCCATCTCCAAACGTCAAACCACGTCCATAAACTCCTTCAAAAAACTACTATTTCACCACCTACCACAAATTCAAACTTCCGTAAGCTTGTAAAAATTTCTGGGTTGTATAATTACGTTGGCCACCAGCAGTTAATTGATAGAAGTCATTTTATTTATTAATTTTTTTATATCTCAGTATTTTATTGTATATATCTGTATTTATCGTTAGTATGTTTTGTAGATTTTTATATTTTCCTTGGTACTTTTATTTTTTTATATATATATTTGGATTTTTCTTAGTATCTTTGCGTATATATATATACATATGCTTACAATTACCAAGGTATTTTTAGTATATATGTGTATAATACTTACATGCCAGACTGATGTACATGTTTTGTAAACATTACTATTATTCTAAGGAACTTCAGTCCCAGAATAAAATTATTTTTCATCCCATTCCATTCCATTTCATTTCCATTATTCACCAGTTTCCTAAAAGTAGACGACTAATTCTTAGAAAAGGTATTTACTAAGAAATAGGTAGGTACGGTAGGAGTTTTAAGGTGATAAGCTGCTAGATTATTACGCCCGTGGTATTTGCTGAAAGCCATATAGTCTGTGGGCCAGACCCCCTTACCGTGCACCCCCCCCCACATCCCTATAAATTGCATATCGTTGTGTTCCTTGTAACAATTTATTAAAAAAAAGCCAATGTTCCCACAAAAAAAAGTGAACGCACTGCCCCAAAATGGCGTCCAAAGATGGCGGATTGACGACTTTGACTTTAGTTAGTTTTTTGGTCACTGAGAATCAGCAATAAGCTTAATTTCCTCATAGTTGGTCTTTTATTAAAGCTGAATAGTTATAGAATAATAAAACATGAAGAAATATTAAAAAATAATTGGCTAAGGCTATGAAAAACACCAGTAAAGTCAATTTTTTTAACAAAAAAATTTTCAAGTTACAAATCAAGCGTCGTTTGTAATTAAACGGCCTACAATAACGCAAAACGTGCTGAAATAAACCATCTGGAGAATATATTTCTCTTTCTGAAACGCTGATTATTTTTTACAAATGTTTAAGTAGTTCCGTAAAAAATGCACTTATGCGGCAGAAAAGCGGTACTGGCGTGGGTGCCTACAGGCCTCTACCACACCATTCAGTGCCCATAAATGGCTTAGTTATAGTGATATAATAACATTTTTGGTACATTATATTGGTTTTATTAACGAACAAATATTAATGCAATAATTTTATAGTAAAAAAAAAAATTAAAATAAAAAAAAAATTTATTATTATTTTTTTAAATTTTAACCTCCTTTATTCTATACGTAGGTCGTTTAAGAATACCTCAATTGTAAAAATGATATAATTATAATAATAAAACTTAATTAAAAAATATTTTGCTAAATATCTTGATTTTTTTTATTTAACGTTTGCAATTTAACACTCTGTTTTGAATATTTACTGATTCTTAGAAGTAATTAAAATTACTATATACTTATATAGTATATACTTCCCAGGAAATGAGTCGTATTCATACCTTTTTTATAAACTAAAATAATATATACCTAATCTGAACTATATATAATGAATAGCTACCAGGTTGTTTAGTAAAACTCATATATCACTAATTAAAAAATTAATTTTTATTTCCTTTATTCTGTGCAGAAGTTGGACTATATCATAAATAAATAGGAAATTTTAATATTGAATGAATTATTCTCTATGCACAAAGAAAGATATAAAGGGTGACCCTATAAGTTCTTCTATAAACCAAAACTGATTGTTTGGATTTGATCTCAAAATGAGGAAAAACGTGAACTTAAACGAGAAAATTGGAAAAATACATTAAGCGAACGAGAAAGGAAGTGCCAAAACCTCGGAATAGATAAAAAGGACCAGTTATATCCATTATATAGCTAAATGAATGTATAGTAGATAGATGAACAGAATATTTCAAGATGCTGCTAAAACGGGATCAATTGCAGTTTGGATGATATTAAGTGGACGATGTAGGTTTATTATGGTGAAAACCACTTTATTTTCGATTGCTGAAGGTGCACCTCGGGACTATATTAACTTTGAAGATGAATATAGAGATGTATATCGAGAAAGTTATAGCTCATAGCTTTCCTTCTGTTTAGTGGATTTTCAAAAGATTTTTTAAGGGATCTAAAAGGAAAACGAGTTTTTCTGAAAGACAGTTAGATATTAGCATAATCCAAAGTGTGAGGCACTGAGCAGATAGAGAGCTATTTTTCTTTTTATGTGGACTTCTCTATAACCTGCCTTAAAGTGAAGACAGTCCCAATTTTCAACTTCTCTTCCAATGTGCAACTTGAGTTTCTCAATCCATATCACTCTGGCAATCGACAATATTTCTTATTCCAGCTTCTACGATTCTTGTGTATAATTTGTTTGATACACTAAACAGGAATGGGTCTTGATGGGTATTACATTTCCTAGTATCTCCTTTCTTGTAAAGGTAAAAACCACAGTCCTTTCATATTATTTTCTAATATGCTTGTTGCCTATGTACGCGCAAAACTGTCAAAGCAGTTCGGTTTCGCCCTTTCCATCTTTCTTTGTGCAGAGAGAATAATACATTCAATATTAAAATTTCCTATTTTTTTATGATATGGTACAAATTCCGAACAATTCAAGAATAACGAGAAGAATAACGAGCTACAACTAATATAAGATACCTTAAAAAATCTTTTGAAAATCCACTAAACAGAAGGAAAGCTATGAGCTATAACTTTCTCGATATACATCTCTATATTCATCTTCAAAGTTAATATAGTCCCGAGGTGCACCTTCAGCAATCGAAAATAAAGTGGTTTTCACCATAATAAACCTACATCGTCCACTTAATATCATCCAAACTGCAATTGATCCCGTTTTAGCAGCATCTTGAAATATTCTGTTCATCTATCTACTATACATTCATTTAGCTATATAATGGATATAACTGGTCCTTTTTATCTATTCCGAGGTTTTGGCACTTCCTTTCTCGTTCGCTTAATGTATTTTTCCAATTTTCTCGTTTAAGTTCACGTTTTTCCTCATTTTGAGATCAAATCCAAACAATCAGTTTTGGTTTATAGAAGAACTTATAGGGTCACCCTTTATATCTTTCTTTGTGCATAGAGAATAATTCATTCAATATTAAAATTTCCTATTTATTTATGATATAGTCCAACTTCTGCACAAAATAAAGGAAATAAAAATTAATTTTTTAATTAGTGATATATGAGTTTTACTAAACAACCTGGTAGCTATTCATTATATATAGTTCAGATTAGGTATATATTATTTTAGTTTATAAAAAAGGTATGAATACGACTCATTTCCTGGGAAGTATATAAAAATTTTAATTACTTCTAAGAATCAGTAAATATTCAAAACACAGTGTTAAATTGCAAACGTTAAATAAAAAAAAATCAAGATATTTAGCAAAATATTTTTTAATTAAGTTTTATTATTATAATTATATCATTTTTACAATTGAGGTATTCTTAAACGACCTACGTATAGAATAAAGGAGGTTAAAATTTAAAAAAATAATAATAAATTTTTTTTTATTTTAATTTTTTTTTTTTACTATAAAATTATTGCATTAATATTTGTTCGTTAATAAAACCAATATAATGTACCAAAAATGTTATTATATCACTATAACTAAGCCATTTATGGGCACTGAATGGTGTGGTAGAGGCCTGTAGGCACCCACGCCAGTACCGCTTTTCTGCCGCATAAGTGCATTTTTTACGGAACTACTTAAACATTTGTAAAAAATAATCAGCGTTTCAGAAAGAGAAATATATTCTCCAGATGGTTTATTTCAGCACGTTTTGCGTTATTGTAGGCCGTTTAATTACAAACGACGCTTGATTTGTAACTTGAAAATTTTTTTGTTAAAAAAATTGACTTTACTGGTGTTTTTCATAGCCTTAGCCAATTATTTTTTAATATTTCTTCATGTTTTATTATTCTATAACTATTCAGCTTTAATAAAAGACCAACTATGAGGAAATTAAGCTTAATGCTGATTCTCAGTGACCAAAAAACTAACTAAAGTCAAAGCCGTCAATCCGCCATCTTTGGACGCCATTTTGGGGCAGTGCGTTCACTTTTTTTTGTGGGAACATTGGCTTTTTTTTAATAAATTGTTACAAGGAACACAACGATATGCAATTTATAGGGATGTGGGGGGAGGTGCACGGTAAGGGGGTCTGGCCCACCGTGTAATAAGGGCAGCGCGGAAGTATTGAGGTACGAGGATGTTGGAAGGCCCTGGGTTTGGGGTTCAAGGGTAGCCCATGCATTTAGTCACCGCTGAGCGCGAACCGTTCCAAATGGATTGCACGCCTGCCGCTTCCTACAGTGTTCGGGTTAAGGCTGCCACACGGAACTATCGATGAGTTCCGTCGCTGTCACATTTCATTCTAAAGTTCACTCGTATTAAGGAAGTGAAACTGATTATTTAAACACTTTTTATGTTATTTGCTTTTTATTATTTAAGGTATTAGCTTTCTTCACTTTGTAATTAGACTCGAAGTCGAAATTAACGTTTTGAAAGGAGTAATTAGAGAAAAAGAAAAGGTGTTTTTATACTTCAGTTTCTATACATTTCTGGAGTAATTAATTTTCTTCTTCTTTATTTTTTGCATTTCTCTTAATAATGCATTTAATATATAATTATTTATTCTATAAAAAGGAAGAAAATTGTAATTAAACGTTATTTAGACTCATAATTACTGCAGAATGAAAGTTTATTTTTTGGATTGGTTCAGAAGAAAATTTTCAACTTCAACAAATAAATAAAACACTTCTATTATAAACGGAAAACAAATCCAAGTTTTAGATTATATTTCCCATGTGAAATGCTTGCTGTTCAACATCTCTCATGCTTGGATTTTATTATATAACATTAACAAAATATCTTCAAGAAAAAATGAATTTATTTAATATTAAAAAAAAATACTATTTATTTATAACCTAAAACATTTATGTAATATTAAAATTTTTGAATTTTTTGGCCGATCACAATGGTTCATTATTGAAAATAATAAACCAAAAATATTTTAAAATAGCGATATCCCTACTAATAGAGCTTTGATTTCGATGAAACTTCCTTCATGTTTTAGGAAATTTAAATAGCTTTGGAACATCTTATCACAACATTGACAAAAAAGTGTATACTTTTTGAGTTACTCGAAATTGAATTTTACCTACCCTCGTAACTTTTTTTCCAGCTCCTTTCCGTTGAAGTGCGTTATATATATAAATTTAAAGGGCGTCGGGAAGAGGACTTTAGCGAAGTTTCATAGAAATTGGTAAATTCGTTTAGGCACTACAGCAAGTTTTTCGGCCGTCATTTTGAAAGAAAAAGCGGATGGTAATGTCGATGAACGAGGATCATGCTCGGGCGACATCTGATTTTAAATCCAAATTTGAAAAAATCGGTCCTGTAGTTTCGGAGAAAATGCGCGGACGGCGGACGGACAAAACAATTTTTATTCGTTTTTCGAATTCTACGTATCCTGAAACGTAAAATCTCAAATTTTGAGAGGGGGTCATGTTTTAAAATTTTTTGGTCGATCACAATGATTCATTATTGAAAATAATAAACCAAAATTGTAATATAAAATTCATTCTTTGCAATTAGCATTTATTATATGTTAGCTAATTTGAGTTTGTCATTTTATTAATGAATATTTGATATCGAATAAAATTTTTTTTGGCAGTACTCTCAAGATTAGAACCCGACATTAATATTTTCCGGTTAATTTCAAAATAACATACGAATAGAGGTTTTATGAGCATATATCTCGGCCATTTATCAAAATAAAGGTAACATTGTTTTGGAATCATTACATCAATGTTACAAAAAAAAAAATGATAAATTAAATTTTAATTCTATTTGTCTGGTAAAATTTGGATTTGGGTTGGAATTAAATTAGCTAGAGCTAATCAACCATCGTCCTTTCCTCTCTTAATGATGAATACGATATCTGGCGACTGATACATCTTCAACTTTTGATATGTTTTTTATTCTTCAATAGCTATCTTGTGTTTGTCCATAATTCATTCAATGACTTTTTTTTTTTTGCGCATTCATTTATTAATACGCAGCTGTAAAATATAACTTATCGACAATCAGAAGATTGGCTAGTATATTCATGAGAAAAAATAATAATAAGTAAAATAAAAATATAAAAAAGGCTTGATAGTCAGGAGAAAAAACATTAGCAGTATCACTTCCATGGATTTTATTTATAAAACATTATGTGAGCATAATAGTTATGGTCATTTCTTTTATTAGCTGATTGCAGTGTCCATTTAACTTATTATGAGATCGTTAGTAGTAATTTCATAAGGGTTGATTGACAGCATGCATGTGTAAGTCAGTGTGTAAACTGTTGTTATTCACGTACTATGTTGCTTGTTTAATTATTCGTAGTATCTTAGACTGACAATTATTTTCTCGTATTTAAATTCCTTCTCTTTAATGTATCACTACATATATATTTGCGTCTTATCTTTAATTTATTTTTAGCACTTTTGAATCAATAGTTTTGCTATTGCCTAGAATAATGTGGATAAAATCGTTAAAAGAATGACGATTCTTCCAATCATTGAGACTCTTGAACCATATGTCATGACCTGTGAGTAACTTAAGAGGAATGGGATGCGATCGAAGTCGTTGGAACCTGCTGATGCCCTTTCGTCCGACTTATCGCAAGATGGCTGAAGACATGCGTTACACATCCTGACCCCTCGCACAGATAGCCACATCACGAGGGTCGTGTTGTATTCTACTGACCTTACCGAGTCTATTCTCTTTAAGTTCACTTCTTTCTGGCCATTTCGGCCCTTGAAGAGGAGATACGTGCGCATCGTCGCGTCGTGCGTTGCGTCAGTTTTTGACTTCACAAAGTTTACAAACTATGGAATGCAGTTTTCTCAACAGAGACACATTTAAAAGTTTATCTGATGCATTTTAAGGATTTTATCACCATCCAATATACTATCTATTTATAAATTTATAATTTATGATTAAATTAGCTCATACATTTGAAAATGACAAGTGGAGAGTCACTGATACTACTTCAGGTCTTATCATAACGTATTAGATTACAAAAATCTTTTGCCTAATATTTCGTCAAATATAGCTTCTTCATTGTGACTAAAGAAAAAGTTTGTATTACTGATATGACATCTAATCCGGTTATTTACAAGTTACACCACGGGCGAATCTACGGGGGAGGGCTTTGGGCCTGAAGCCTCCCTCTCCCTCCAAAATGGTAAAATATAACCATGTTTTATGGAAAAAAATATTCCAATTACAAATAATACTTAATTGTAAATAAGAAACTAGTAATTAGGAATCACTTAAACACCAATTCATATAGGTAGTTAGTTTTTTTCCAAAGTAATTATCGTTATTTTTATAATAAAAAAAACTTTCGGGCTGAAGTCCCCTCCCCTCCCCCCCCAAAAAAAAAATTAAATCCTGGATCCACTAGTGAGTTATACTAGCGGTCAATTGAGGATTACACGTCGATATTCATTGTTTGTGGACCATGACATGGATAAATTAAATAACAATACAAATGATAGAAATAAGCATAAAACATATATTTTTATAATTTATTTTGATTATCAATTATTTAAGTTATATTACTACTTAAAACTCTTATTTACTGTACTTAATTTAATAAAAATACCTTATAATGCCTTTTAATATTCATGGTCTCCGGTTCGAGTCCGGTTGTGGAGTGTAATTATTTACCTTGTTACATCAGTCGTGGATCTATCCAGAGATCAGGGTACTATAGTATGGAATTCCCAGTACCTATAAATTGGGCACTATAGATTTTTAAAGAAATTTAAAAAAAATTCCGAACTGTGGTTTCCGTTTATTTCATGTCGATAAAAAAATATTACAATCTGAACCACAGAATACATGTAAATTACAGTTATACAATTTGAGCAACCAGTAATACAATCAAATGAACCGTTGTATAATTTGTAAAATAGGGGCTGGTCCGGCCATCAAGCCGACAGGGTGTATCTCTAGAGTACTAATAAAATAAACCAATAAACGGTTTTGACTGAAGCTCGTAGATATACTTTAATTTCAGCTTATCAAAATAAACTCCAATATTATAATGGAAAAGCTTATTAATTATTCTTTCTTTTGCATTATTTTATTGGATCTGTTGATATTATATTGGATTGCACAATTCCCACGAAGTGCACACTCACTCAAGCACAGATTGATTTTCTTCATTTCCGTACTTCTTATTACTTCAGATGAAAGTATTCTAGGAGTGTTAAAGATCCCTGTCAGTTAGAAATTCCCAATGATCTAAAACGGTTTTGCGATTGTGTAAGAGGATATAAGGTGTAAACGTATGCATAAGTTTTAATTAGAAACTTGAGAAGATGGGGGTGGGAAAGTATTTCTGAAAACTAGTTAGTCGAGATTTGTAGATGTGACCGCAGGCGACCGGAAAGTGCTCCAGAATAAATAGGAAGCAATCTTAGCGAGGGAACAGAATGTATCTTCCCAGAGGGAGAGTTTAAGTCTTCTCGGAATACTTATTTTGAAAATAAAGTAAATGAAGAGAAAATAGAGATTTTTTTAAAAATTGAATGCCATCCATTATTACAAAGTGCACTATGTAGTGTTGGAGCATGGAGACCGGACAAAATTATTTGAAGCTTATTTATTTTAATTTACTATCGAGACTAAAATGACCAAGAACGGTGAAGCTGGGTCTCTGGTTCTGAACTTCTTGGGTTCGATTCCTTTCTGGGTCAGTTCATATTTATTTTTGAGATCCCAACATATGAATCATGACACTCCTACTTCGGATACTAGGTGCGGGTATCTATAGGTAGGATTTGACAAAAGGTATCACCAGGATCATAAGTTGAGCTAGTTCCCCCACCAATACCAGTAACAGCGTCGTTATTACAAGGCGTAGTATAGATAAGAAAAGGATTGTAATTGAGTCAATTTATTTGCACCGAGATCCATAAAACACATTTAATTATACTTAGGTTTCAGTAGACAAAAATAAAAAATAAAATTTCAAAAATATATTAAACTTTATATACTGCATGTATGAACAAATGAATGTATGTTTATATATATATATATATATATATATATATATATATATATATATATATATATATATATATATATATATATATATATATACATATACATATACATACTCCGGTTTGAGTCTGGTTGTGGAATGTAATTATTTATTTTGTTACATCAGTCGTGGATCGATCCAGATATCAGGATACTCTACTGTGGCACTCCCAGCACCTATAAAGTGGGCTTTATAGATTTTTAAAAGCTCCTATAAAATAATTAATAAAATTTATCCTTTTTTTTAATGTAATTTTTTCAAATCAGAAGCTAAGTATGAAAATCATCCATCTTGGTACTTGTTACTTCATCTTCGATTCAATCTAGATAAAAAAAGATTCATCATAAGATTCGATTCATCATCTTTTTCATTGTCATTTCTGCTTCATCTTCTTTGTTTCCTTGTGATTAACGTTATCTCATTTTGTTGATTCTATGATATTACCAATAATCTGAAGAATTACTTTAAAGCGCTTTTAAAAATTGGCACCGCTCCCATTAAAAATGATCTTCACATTTCCACGAGTTTTCCTTCCTTTAATGAAGGAATTGTTTATCTGTGTTCATTTCTCTGAATTATTTCTAAATGTCATGTATTTTGTATAAATCAACATTATTGGATTTTTTATTTTCCTTATATTTGAAGTAAGAAATAGTAGATCGCATATTAAATAATAATAAATAAATAGAGAACTTAAAAGACCTTATCAGCTAACATTAAATAAAATGTATATATTTATGCATATATATAAATATATATATTCGATCAATCTTCATCAACTTGGTATTTATAAACTAACCAACTATATAAATAGTTGATCAATAAAAAGATTTTTCAAAATAAGACGTGTACCTTTATTTTCCAATGTCGATTTTAAAATTTTAAATGAAAAGTGCAAGTAAAATCTAATAAATAGATATAACCCAAATATCATTATATTGTTGATTTGAACTTGAACCCGAACTTGATGATTTAAAAAAAATAATAATATTTCGGCATTTACATCTACTCGTTCCAAGTATTTAAAATACAGAGTACCGAACTATCGAAGTACTATTTGAATATTTTAAAAAACTATATATTTAAATGGATGATAGAAGACTTCAAGATCTACAAAAACGTTTTTATAATGAATGGCCTAATTTTCAGTAGGGAAGTTAGAAATAAAAGTTGGTGTTTTTTTATTTGTCACGTTTTTTGTTGAATAGGAAGAAATAACTAAAAAACTATTTAGTTTAAGTAATTAAAAGTGACTTCATAGTAAACTAGATGAAATTAACTTTAAATAAAAGTAGAGTTTGTCATTGTTAAAACCATTTAAAGAGAACCTTTGAGCGGATGAGCTGTGCTAAATTATATTTTTAAAAATATCGTTAATGATTCGCGTTTTTTTTTTTTAATCGCCTACCAATTATACTTCTGATCTTTTAGAAAAACTTCCTTGTTTAATAAGCTTTGATGTCATATTAATTAAGTTGAGGATTTATTAAAAAATATGTTGAGATCGACCTCTAGTTGAAAAAAAACCAAAAAAAAAACCGAGGTGCTTTGGTATTCTCTAACATAAAAGCATCCGTGTTTTTAGTTTAACATTTAAAATTATTACAATAAATTACTGCAAAGCTTTAATTTTTTTTTCATGACCTGGGATTTAGTATAATAAATATGACTGCATAAATAAACATTTTATTAACAAAAAAGATTAAAAATGAAGATCCCATTATTTATCTTCTAAAATGATAATGTTCTTTTTTTTATTTAGAAAATCGTGCCGTTGTTTATATAAACTTGTTTGTAGCTCTTGAGGTCTTCTATCGCCTATTTAAATATTTCACTCTACTTAAGGAACACACTTCATAAATATTAAATATTATTTTTTTGAAATATTGATATACCTAATGAGGTCCTACTGAACTATCAATCCATCTGAACTCCTTTAAAAATTCACAATCTAATCTATACACGAGACCATGCCACCCTCATCAAGGAATGAAAGTACAATGTAATAAAAGCTCAGGTAAGAGCCCAAGGGAGGAAATTAAAGGCTCGTTGTGTAATCTTGAAGATTTTTTTCCCTTCCTTGAGCTGGTTTCCTGTTGCAGCTCGCGGTAAACAGATATTAAAGCTTAATGATGGAGCGGCTGTGAGAAGATCGAGTGACCGGGATGTACCCTTGTGTTTCCCCACGGCGAAGAGGTTGTGTAATTGGATGTCCTCCATTATCCGCGGTCCTCCTAACCGCGGGACACTTTCTAGATATTTTGGAACTTAGGGCTGGAGTCATTAGTCAGCTAGAGGATGGGGTCTAGTTTCTCCAAGGGGAGGCGGATGGCTATTCTATAAGTTATTTTCACGATATCGATAGCGAGGATCACGTAACCGAGTCGAAAGTTATTCCTAAAATACTATGATAATCCTAAGGCATAATTCAGTCAGCATATTTTGGAAATATTAATTCCACTGATTAGAATCTATCTACTGTTCTAAAAAATGAATTAATTGATATTAAAAAACCCAAAAAACAAGTTGGTATACAATTTCCAAAAAGTAAAAGTAATATAAATAATAATAAAGAAGAGATATAGCTGACTAAGGATGCAACCGATTTTATAAGATATATCGTAAAATAATAATAAAAATAACAAAAACCACATACAGAAAAAATGGAGAAAAATCCTTAGCACGATAGGCGGAACTATATGTGATGAGAGTACAAACACATGAATGAGAAGAACCCATGAAGCATTGCTCACAGAAACTGGTCAATCACTATCTCATCATATGGAAGGAAATGAAATTAAGATTGGAGTAATCTATCAGGAAACCTCTGCACAACAATGAATTATTTAATAATAGCCAAGAACCACAAGGAAGGCATAAAAAGATGGATAGATGGAATAAACAAAGATGTAGAGCTGCATGCAAAAAACTGGTAATAATACCTCAAGATAGGCAAGGGTGGAGAAGGATGGTTAAGGCAGGAAATTCTATAAAGCCAGCAGAAAAAACAAAACGTGTCGTTGTTTTGGTATATTTTTTTGGTCTTTTATCGATGATAAGCAAAATAAAATACAAAAAATTTTGAAGAATAACCATCATGGAAAAAAGAAGAATAACTTAAATAGGATCAGGTGTAGAATGATATAAACCAGAATAAATGAAACAGTGTATTATTCTGCAAAATTTATAAATATATATGCATAAATAAATAAATAAAGCGTTAGCCGCAGAACTCAGTCACAAAGGTTGTATTTTCATGCCATTTTTGTTTGGAAAAAATGAAATGGGATTTGTTTCATCAAGGCTTAACTGAAGAAATAATATTAAACATTAGTATAGCTGACTTCTTTTATCCATGTTTTGATTTTATAATTTTTTTCCGAATTTAATTATTCTAAATGATAGGGTGACAAAAATAAATTGATACACTCAAAGCCAATTCACATATGAATTTTTAAAACTGTGACTAAATTTGGAGTAGGCTTAAGGATGTGCACAAATTTTATAACCGGGAAAAAAGGTGTAAAATCGCTTAGATATGGCGAAAAACTACTCTACTCAATTTCAGCTCATTCGATCTAAACGATCTGGAAGTGCCCAACTGTAGCGACAAAAATCAATTATTTTCGGTAAAAATAGGACAGATATATAATGGTGTAAGGTGTAACGTAAATGATGTCTATGGAAGTGATAGTATATCTGAGATGTAATAGAAAAGTACCCAATAAAGCGATCAGACATCAAGTTAATAATCATTATATTATGTCCCATTTAAAAAAAAAAAAACTAAAGTTCCCAGAGCGATAAGATGAATGCCATCGAGCGTTCCATGCATCCCTAACAAGGGCCGGGCGGAACACAATAGAGAACTCCTCGCGGGGCCAGAAGAACAGCGGTGTGCCCTTCCAATTAAGGACATGCTCGGACAGGATGGCGAAACTTTGTCACGATGCAGACAACGGCGGGTACATCACGATCTAGGAAACCTCACAGCGGTCCGAGATAGCGGGGGCTGTGGAATGCGACCCTATCTATAGCTATTAGCATTGACAACTGATTGTATCATTGAATGTGATATACCGGAGAAGGACTCAATAAGAAAAACATTTTATTACTTAATCTATTACAGTTTGTTTTATTTCATCGTTGCGGTATTTTTAGCACAGCTTCAATTAATAATAGTTTTCTCCTGAATATTAAACGATTATGTTACAGTGTTGTTTAGAACAGTAACTAAGATTTCTTAGAGCCGGGTTTTACCATTTAGAATTTTAAAGAATATAAATTGAAATTGGCCACAAAAAAAAAGCTATCGGATATGTATTTGTGTATAAAAGGGTTACATTATTTTCATGCCATATATCGTTATTTATTTACATTATTTTTAGTTTCAATTTAAAAGAAAATAGATTTTTATATTTATTTATTGTTGTACATAATATACATATTTAATAATAATAATATTGAATGGCTTAGGGAACATAAAGAGTCGATACCAATATAGGTTTACACTTCTTCCACTAAATCTTCCACACCCAAGTTGGGCAGTATAGATAGGATTTCAATGGAATTCTAAGCTAATGAATATATATATATATATATATAATATCATCCTTTCTAAGATAAACCAACGCAGTACTTTATTCATAAACATCTTAAGGCGTTGTTATTCATTCATAGTTCGTATCTAATTTATAAATTTTAGTTAATATAGGAAGAATTAAGTTATTTTACAACTATTAAAAAAATCTGGTGTGTCCACTCACACGACTTTCCGTCTTCAGAAAAGTTTTCATATCTTTACATATGTCCATCAAGAAACAAAAAAAATTTAATCAGATTTATTTTCCTGAAAATCGGTCAAAGATTTGAGTACGGTTTGATAAACTAAAGCAAAAACTTTTTACCATAGTTAATTTTGTCAAACAATAATTTCTGTTAAAAGTAGAATAGTGAAGATTGTGTGATGGGACAAAAGATTTTCTTACTTTCGATTAGTCATCTTTATTTTCTCATTCACCCCTTCCTGACACCAAGATATGAACCCATAATCTTGCATTGAAAATTGAATAGCTGTAACTTCGTTAATAGTTGTCCAAAATGAACGAATTTTATATTGATTTTTAGGAAATTACATTACCTTTCAAACGACAGGCTAAACGGCGTTTTTCCCGTATAATATATAATTAAGGCGTTAGGCCCCATAATATTTTTTTTTTCCAAAAAAATGTTTTTCTGAATTTTTTAGGTAATTTAGTCCATATACGAAAATTGAAAGGACAATGATTAGAACATTATAGGAATGTTTCATCAAAACTATTAGAGCCGTTTTTGCGCTACAGTCTATAGAAAAACATATTTTTCATTTATTGCGCAGCAGCTATTGCGCATGGAGCATCCAATTTGTGTCACAGGCATCAGTAGTCAAAATCCTACAAAATAAAAAAATAAAAAATCGGTTCAATAGTTCCTGCGAAAAACTTGGCACAGACAGACATACCAATGCTCTGAAACGTATAGATCCGTCGAAAATTGCATATCGGAAATTCGACCCAATCGCAATACTTTCCTTACCTAGTATAGGTAGGAAAGTAAAAAAGGTATTATAGGCCCCTAATACCTTTTTTACTTTCTTAACATATACAAACAAAGGTATTATTTCTTCTATGAAAAGATGAAAATTAATAATAATATATATAAAAAAAAAAAAAAATTGTAGCTCTACTTATCTTGAGGTGTCTTAACTACCAAAGATACCAGATACAAGTTATTGAGAGGAAACTTACCTGGAACAAAAAATAAAAATAATGTAATACAATTAATATAGGAAATAAACCGGAAATTGACAACGACTCCGTAATGAATATTAAAAATACATATAATTGAGTAAAATTGATAAAACCTGCCTGGCATATCAATTTTTCAGTCTTCAAACAGACATTATTATAATCAACGAACATTATTGTTTAAATCTAATGTTATACTAATAGAAATTTATTTTCATAAACGGATAATATATTGTAATTTAAAAATAAAATATTATTTTTTAAATACGTTTTTATCAAATTTACTTTAAATTAATTAGGGTGATACCAGTGGGTAGTTTCTCAACAAGCGTTTTCATGTGATTATATTTCTGTGTACACATTTTCTTGATGTATTTATATTGTAATACAGTTGTAAATATCATAAATAAAAAAAAAAATATAAACAATAAGTGCTTTTTTCGCTACCACTGCTGCGAGCTCAACAGTCGAATGTTGCCAGGGGTGAGAAATATTTTTGAAAAATTAATTTAAATAAATTTTATCAATAACTCTCAATAATCAATTACCCTCGGCGTTACCATCACAGACATGTGGTCTGAGCGTCTCCTAAAGTATTAATAGGTAAGTCATCATAGATTTTCAATGAGTATGGGGAGTCTTGTTAAAACAAAAAAATTATGTATAATAAGAGAAAGAAAGAAGGAGAAAAAAAAATTATGTATTTGGATGACATGGTGAGATGTCAATAACAAATGTTTTTTTCCCTTGCTCCCTGTTAACCGTTCACCTGTTTGTTAGAGACTTTATAGTTTTGATTATATATATAGATGGACGGATAGACAGGTAGATAGAAAATAAACTTTATTCTGGGACGAGGTACCTTATGAATAACAGTTGTGAACAAAAAAAATAAAAACTACATCCGGACAAAAATTACATTAATCATCAGTAGAGTATACATACAGTATCTTTAGTAAAAGTATATTAAAACGAATAAAAATAACACCATTTTGAAAAAAAAAAACTAAAACAGAAATCAGGTAAAACATAAATAACAAAATAATACAAACATGCGTTGATTTTTAAAATTAAAACTCAAACAATTTTAAGAACCATTCACCTCAGTGAAAATTTGTTTCACAATATTTATTTCATTGTACGA
This sequence comes from Nezara viridula, assembly GCA_928085145.1. Classification (NCBI taxonomy): domain Eukaryota; kingdom Metazoa; phylum Arthropoda; class Insecta; order Hemiptera; family Pentatomidae; genus Nezara; species Nezara viridula. Next base: position 105,098,337 of record OV725082.1, read on the forward strand.
CGACATTTTGGGATGCGAGAAGGAATTGTATATATATATATAAGTATGTATGTATATATACTGCTAGATCTACGGATATATATTTAAAAGAGTAGAAATATTGAGTTTCTTAGCCCTCCTTAAGCTCAGGGAAAGGTTAAAAGTAAAAGCTCGTACAATCACTCAAAAGAAACGAGATAAGACAGCTTAAATTTTGAAATTCAAATGCGGCGAAGTGCTTAGTAGAAGCAATGAATTCAGAGAGAGAGAACTCTTGAGGCCGGATAACGTTTCACAGCTGGCCATATGGCAGCCTCAAGATCGTAGGCTTCATGAGCGGAATCTGGAATCCGAACAAGGGAATCGCCCGGCTGCGATGATAAACCGGCGTCTGAATTATCAAGAGAGTTCGATTAAGTTCACTATGGGACTTTCTCTCCCTATCTAAAGCTCCGGCCCTAAAGGCACGCACCGAATATCGGTATCGGTTCTAGTCTCACGTTGTAATGGCTTTTCTGGCTGTATTGTCATAAAGATTTATTTTATCGCCTTTTAAAATAATAATTACCCACACACTCTTTGATTGGGTTAGCAATTACTCTCATTCGTAAATATGAAACCGCCTGAAACCTAATTTATGTTTACTTTTACCCTGATACATTTGTTTGAATTGTTCCGAAACCCTTAATTATCAGTAATCAAAGCCAGCGTGCTCGTTAATATCTGCTTCAATTTTAATCTTAATTGCACTTTCTAATATTGTCCCAGCGAATTAAAAGGGTTGAACAATAAAAAGAAAAATATATAAGCGAACAGCGCGCATCCAGAATCTAATGAACGAACCTTTTTTTTTTTAATAGCTGTTTTAATAACGGTTTTTAACTGCCATGATCATTAATGGCAATTGGTATTCTTAAATATAATTTATTAATTTCGTTTGTTTATTGTTTTAAGGGGTTTTTAATTCTAATGTTCACTTTATTACGTTTTCAATTTTGGGTTTTATTTCCTTTTAAAGAGATGTTTACACTGAAATAGGTAGCAATTTACAATAGCAAGTCGACAGTGATTTCAATTTACCACATTTAATAGATGCAGATACCAGATGCTATGTATTGTAAAGACCGTCGGTGGAATAATTAGTTTAAAGGTATAAACAAATAAACATCAGAAGTCATACTAACATCTGGCGGTTGGGTACCTGAGGGAGGGTAACCCATTAGGACAACCTTTTGGGAGTGGTAATAAAAACCCTTAAGAACCACCGACAAAGTGTTTAAAAAGGGTCCCGAAAGACCTTTTCACACCTTCCACCAGAAATACCTAAGTCTGTACCTGCTGCTTTACCTTGGCCTGGGGGAGAGGGCGTGGTCATCCCTTAGGCTGAGAGTATTCAGCCAATCAGGAAAAAGGCTACCAAAAGAGAGGGGGATGAAAAAAGGTGGAAAATATAGAACTTGGACGAAGACACTTCTTTTTGGAACTCGGAGGTGAGAGGACTTCTTCGTGGAACTCAGAGCTGAGAGGACTTCTTCTGGGGAGTCGAGGGAGGAAGATGAAGACAGCCGGAGAGAGCAGATGGACGGACTAGACGCTGAAGGAGAGCAGAGACAGGAAATCCAGATATGACAGCTAGAAACACTATGAAGGACCAGCTAAGTGGTAACAAGCATTTAGTTATACTAATGTAAATTTGTGTTGGCAACCATAGACCATTAATTAATATAATCAAATATCAAGCATTCTCTTCTCGTATGATTCGCAACTAATATTATGTATATAGGTTTAGTTATTATTTTGTATATAGATACACAGATAATTAAAGTTCTCGCAGATTATATATTTTTGGCGTTGCTATCTTTGATAGTGACGTGAGACCACTATTAACTTCCTCTGCTTGTTAAGCTTGCGCCCTTTAATACTGTTGGGGTCCATACTTATCCCTTGGACCAAACCTCAGCAGTTACTCTCTCGAGTGAGGGCAGCGTCGCGCTGACAAGCGGACCTCCTTTCTTCCTTCATTCGTGATGGCGAACCAGAATGAGAACCTTCCTATGGAGATTCCAGAGCCTGAGGCCTCCGAAGATAAAAGTGGGAAGAGGATTCACGAAACTGACAGCGAAGGCCTTGGATCGGATATTGAAGGCTACGCCCCAGTAGCCAAACGACACACGTTTCCCGCCCGTACCGTCCCGGAAAAGCCTTCCCAGATCCCAATTGCCAACAAGTTTTCCGTGTTGAGAGTGAATCTACCGGAGAAAAACAGACCGCCGCCAATCATCATAGCACCTCCGATAGCCCAGGCAGCGCTGAAAAATATACTGATCGAGAATAATATAACATTATTCTCTATCAATTCATCATCAAAAGAAACTCGGCTGTATGTCAACTCCGAGAATGACCACTTTCAAGCCACTTTACTGTTGCGCCAGGACAATAGGGTTCAATTCCACAGTTTTGCTCCCAGAGGCACTAAGCGATCTCGAAAATATGTGCTTCACGGATTCGATATTGATTTCCCCGTCGAGGAGATAGTCGAGGAGTTAAAAACCAGATTACCAGGATTCAGACTCGCCCGAAGACTCACAAAGAGATACAACCCGAATGAACCACCAAAACCTATCGAGCTGAACCAGATAATTACAGACGACTCGGTCAAGCTGACAGACATTGCTAAACTTTATCATATATCGCAGTGTAAATTTCGTGTGAGCATCTTTAAAGAAGATGGGGTCCCAGCACAGTGCCGAAATTGTCAAGAATACGGACACACTATGAAATATTGTGGCCGAACATGTGCGTGCCCCTGGTGTGGAGGTGTCCATACCCTTGAACAGTGCCCGAAGACAGTAACTCCCTGGTGTAAAAACTGTAAAGGTGCCCACCCCACCTCCTCCAAAGAATGCTTGAAGAGACAGGAGTTGGTGAAGAAAATTAGGGAAATCACCAAAGGAACACCGACGAAAACGAATACCAGCAAACAGAGTAAGTGGGTCCAGGAGGGCCTGGCATACAGCACAGCAAGCGGAGGAGCGCCGGTCCAATCAGAAGGAACCTCTCCCCACCACCAGTCTCATCCCCACCACCAGCACGCCACCCAGTTCAAGGAACAGACTGCACCAACGCAATCGCCTCAGCCTTCAACAAGTATCGATGCCTCCCTGACGTCTCTAGTGATGACGATGCTGACAAGAATGGACAAGCTGATGGATATAGTTGCCCGCATGCTAGATGCTATGACGAAGAAGCATCATGATTAATCATCTCGTCATGAATTTCAACACCAGAGGCCTCTTCCAGAAGCAGGCTGAAATCGAGCTCCTTCTTCAGCAGCATAGACCTTCAGTGGTGGCGTTGACAGACACCATGCTTCACACCTCGACTCGTCCATACTTCCAGGGGTACACTATATACCGAGAGGTGTGTGCACCAGGGTCTCGAGAGGGAGTAGCCATCCTGGTCAGAAAAGATGTACCTTCGAGATCCGTCCCGAACCCAGTGGAACCAACCGAGGGAACTCACTTACTCACAGTTGACGTGCGACTTAAGAGTCGGTTCACATTCACTTGTGTCTATAGGAGACCCAGGGCTGGACTGACATCTGTTAAGCTGCTGCTACAACATGCCCAGGTGACGGGTCGGCATGTAGTCCTTGGGGACTTCAATGCTCGACACACTTCCTGGCTGTGTGGTAGCGACAATCCACTGGGGAAGTACATTACCAAGACTAGGTTGGCCGTCTTTCACCCAGGTGTACACACTTTCCGGCATTCAGCCCGACCTGATTGGACATCAACGCTGGACCTGCTATTAACCAGGGATCTGCACATCATTACGGATTGCCAAGCGCTTCCGTATGGACCGTCGGATCACCGGCCTGTGCTCTACACGATCGAGGGCACACCCGCCAAACCACCGGCGAGTAAATACTTACTCCACAAGGCCGACTGGAAAGGATACAGGTCTAGCGTTGAATCCACTTTACCGGCGGTAACGCCGTGCCAGACAGTAGAAGAGGTAAACGAGGCGGTGGATGTCATCACCACCACTATCCAGGATTCAGCCAACCTGAACATCCCTAGGTTCGCTCCGCAGCCCAACGCCATCAGGAGACCACCACGTCACATCCTCGCCCTGATCAGTCAGAGGAACAACCTGAGGAACATCTTTCAGCGCACGCGTGACTACAGCTTGAAACCGGCCATCAATGCGATGACCCGGCAGATAGCCAGCCTCATGCGAGACTGGAAGACCTCACTCTGGCATGACCAGCTCCGGAGGACTCATAATGACCACCGCCAGTTCTGGAGACTGGTCCGAACGTTCGTTAACAAGAAGAGGACTGTCCACCTGACGTCGGGGAATGAGCTGCTGACACCTAAGGAACAGGCTGAACTCCTGGCCAAAAGCTATGAAGCGAGGGATGCTGAGCGGACGAGAAATGCACCACCAATGCCGGAAGGACCACTGCCCAGTCCCAACGAAGAACCCGTCTTCTCTACCTTCAACCAGCTGGAGTCGACGCTACGACGCACCAAAGGAAACAAAGCGTCTGGACTGGATGAGATTCCGTACGTACTGTTGAAGATGCTCCCTAGGAAGGGTAAAGCCTTTCTACTGAACATATTCAACTCATGTCTTCGAATCTCATACTTTCCTACCGCATGGAAACAAGCGATCGTTGTACCGTTACTCAAGCCGGCGAAGAACGGGGACTCAGCTGAGCACTATCGTCCGATCAGCCTCCTCTCGCACATCAGCAAGATTTTCGAGAGGCTAATCCACCATCAGCTTATGAAGCACTGCTGGAAAGAGAGCATCATACCACCAGAGCAGACTGGTTTCCAGAGAGGGGTCGCGTGTGAACACCACCTAGCTAAACTTCAGGCCCACACAATAGATGAAATGAGTCTCAACAGAGCTACGGCGCTCATCTCTTTGGACTGCAGTCAGGCCTTTGACTGCGTGTCACACACGCATCTACTTCGCCGTCTGGAAGAGTTCAGGTTTCCTACCACTCTATGCCGACTGATCCGAAGCTACCTCAGCGGAAGATCTCTCGTCGTACGAGTTGGTACAGACTACTCAAACCCAGTCGATACCACCTGCGGAGTACCTCAAGGGTCTGTGTTGGGGCCAATACTGTTCGTCGTTTTCACGGCGCCAGTGGTGGCACTCAAGCATCCAAAGGCGGTGGTAGCAGCCTATGCGGACGACATTGGCATATATGCTTCCAGCATCAACGCGGAGACTGCACTCACTCTGGCACAGAATGCTTCAGCCACAATTGTTGAAGAGCTAGAAGAGATCGGTATCAGAGTGAATCCTGCGAAGACTGATGCTATTGTCATGTCGTTTCAGAAGGGAAAGAAGCATCTACCCACACAATTCACCGTTGGAGGAGTTTATCATAAAATTTCTACCTCGATTGTCTACCTCGGCGTCACGCTAGATAGACATTTGACCTTCTCCAATCACGTTAGGCAGAGGATCAAGCTGGCACGAAAGAAGTCGCACCGGCTCTACCACCTACTGACGTCGCCGCAGCTCTCGCTGAGACTCAAGCTCCAAATTTATAAAGCTGTTATAAGACCAACACTGCTCCACGGGGCCCCTCTCCTGCGATACCTATATAAATCCACGCTTACGAGTCTACAGGGCTTCCAGAACTCTATCCTTCGGCGAATTGTCCGTGGCACCACCCTACAAAGGGCTAAGAATCAAACAATACGCGAGGAGCTCCAGCTCCCCTCGGTACCTGAGTTCATAGGCCGGAGGCACATCAAATTTTTTGATGGGCTGAAGGCCTGTGCAAACCCACTGTTCAATGAGATCTCACCACCACCCAGACCTGGGAGGTGGCAAGGTAAACTCCCTTTGGTGGACATACTCGCCGAAGGATGTGGTCTGGTCTCTGCGGTCCAAACTCATTAATTTGTATATATTGTAAATAATAAAACATTAGCAGAACGGTCCTTCCCCGTTCAATGTCAAAGTCACAAGGCCTTCTGCCACATATGTAACCTTTAGCTATCCCCAATCCTTAAAATGCCCTCGGGCAGTGGAAGGAATTTATTACATGTTTATATTGTATTATTGTATACTATATATGTAATTGTTTCAATAAACTTTTTGGAGGGTAAGAAAAAAAAAAAAAAAAAAAAAAAAAAAAATGTATATAGATGTTTTTGGTTTTATTTAAGCTTGTAAATATAATAGTTAGTAAACCAACGTAGTACTTTTACATTCTACCTTGCATGCCACCAATTAGTAATAGAAACAAATAGTACATTTATAAACATGATACCTTTAGAAAGGAAATCCAATAAAGAGTATATGGTTCAATCTAGGATACTACAGTAGGGGGTCTGTGGTATCTAACATTTAAATACATCATTAATATATTTTAAGTTGATCGGTTCCCTTCTGGGACCGATATAAATACATATAAATACAAATAAATGCGGTTCCTGGAACCCCTTACTCGCCGTAGAAACGCGAGGCCAGGAATATAGCACAGAGCAGTATACTCGTGTACACTACCGTAAATTATTTCCAGAATAAATATTTATTATGATAAATAAAAAAAAAAAAAAAATTGGCAATAAGAATATCTTAAAGAGTAATGATGCTAAATTTGTTTGAATGTAAAATATTTTTCATTTATTCATCTTAAATTATTTGAAACTATCAATTTAAATTAATATGTAAATTTCCAAAGCTAAAATTTGTTTTTTTATTTTTAACTTATTTAAGATATTTAGCTATGATAAAACCAGTTCTAATATATAGCTGTGAGATTTTGATACTAATCAGCGCCTTTGAAAAAAGTATTGAAAATTTTGAAAGAAATATCCTTCGCACGATAATCGGAACGGTATGGAATCAGAATACTAACATGTATGGAAGAAAGACCAATAAAGAACTGCTTACAGGAACTGATCAATCAATATACCATGATATGAAGTCACGGAGGTTAAGATGGTTTTTTTGATTAAGGGTATTTAGCTCGGAGAAATCCATCTGGAAGTCTTTACACGGCAATGAATTCCTCAATAGTGGACAAAGGACCTCATGGAAGGCCAAAAAGCAGATGGATAGATCGAATCAACAAAGATGTAATAGAGCTGACCGCGGATAAATGGAAAGAATTAGCCCAAGATATGCAGAAATAGAGTAGGCTTGTTAAGGCGGGAAAAGATCAACAAGGTCTGTAATGAAAATATAAAAAAGGAAAAAGAAAGTTTTGAAAGAAAATTTAAGTAGTTTTGGATAGTTTCATTAATCCGCTAGAATTGGGCCCATTAAGACCGTATCGGGTGTATAGGAAAAATATTGACTTTTTCATAGAATAGCTTTAATTCTTCTAACTCTGAAAAAAAATATTATTTATCGCAAAAAGGAAATCACTTATTACAAAAATTGTTTGAGTAATTATTTTTTTGATCTATGCTGAGTCAGAACATATAATAAATCCACAAGAAGAACAAAAACTAGAAAAAAACATTTTGTTTTGAAGGATACATTATCTAATTAATAACGGCTATCCTATCAGTTTCCTTTGAATTTTATTTTTTTGTTGTTTCAACTAATTCCAGTGTTTTACATGTTTTTGTCAATACTTTCGGAAAATTTTGGCCGGTGAAGCATTTAAAACTGACGGGTTAAATAAAATTAATTAAGAAATATTTTATAATTACAAAAAAAACACGTTACCAATCTATGATAGTTAAATATATTTGGAAATATTTTAGATGACAGGGATAAGATTTACGATCATTATTAAATTGTTTATTGTTTACCGGCTACAATTTTTAAGAAAAAAATTATCTATGATGATGATTAGATTATTTTGTTTTTCAAATTAATGAGAATAATTTTCGTTTTTTTTTGCTTAGTTTAATATAGTCAAAACTAAAAGAAAAAAAAAATAAATTGATAAAATATTTGGCTACTAATAACTTATAGTCTGTGGCCCAGACCCCTTTTTATCAAATTATTAACATCCGGCTAAAACTTCGTAAATAGCTTCATCTCATCATATCCTACAAATATTTTATTTACGAAAATTCTGGCAATTGGGATGTTTTCAATCTGGAGGTCGGCAAGCTTTGTCTATTTAATTAGGTACTAAAAACACATATATATCCATTTGCTTTTCCCTTTAATCGTAAGATAACTTGAGCACAAAATTGATAAAAAAGGTGGCCTTGAAACATTTTCAGCCGTTTGTCGTGACCTACACCCACCAAATTCTCAAAATAACGAGGTTATGTAGCCCAAATGACCCAATATTTTTGTAGGCCACCTTATTTATCGCTTTTGTTATCAAATTATCTTACGATCCAAGTGGAAAGCAAATATGTATTTACGAGTAAAATATGTAAACATTTTTTATTTGAATTTTTAACGAAATCGAAAGAACTTTTAAACAAAAGTTTTTTAAAAAATAAAATGTCTGTGAAAAACCTTTACTTGAAAAGTTGCAAGGGAAAAAAAGTTTAGCTTCAAAAGATCTGAAAAACTATGGACAATACAAATTCCGCTGATAGCGAAACTTAAAAACATTTAAGTTTTTTTAACTGTTTAAAGCAGTAGTATAAAGTAATCAAGAGATCCAAAGCGTGATTGGGAGGATAATGTAAAATTCCACAAGGTATATAAATAAAGTTAAGTAACAATTTACTCCCCATTAAAAAGTTTTTCTTTAATTTTATGAAGTTTCGGGATCACTTTATTAGATCATCTATTTTTTTTTTTATTATTTAAAAGACTTGTCATAATCATCCCTTAGTTATATTGTGGACTTCTCCAAGGAGGGCTTAGTTAGACACAGACACTCATCAGAGTCTGACTAGGCTCTCTCTAAAAGAGTCCACAATATAAGTAAGGGATGATTTATAAAAATAAAAATTATAACAAGTCTTTTAATAAAAAAAAAAAACTGTTTATTTATGTAACACATAGGAATAAAGTTAAGTAACAGTTTCCTTTCCTAAACAAAATTATTTATTTTTGTGACGTTTCGGGATCACTTTATTATCCCATCTACAGACCGTATCTCATTTTTCTATTGCCTAATTTTTTTTTTTTGTTAAAAAGACTTATCATAATTTTAATTTTTATAAATCATCCCTTAGTTATATTGTGGACTCCTCTAGGGAGAGTCTAGTCAGACACAGACACTCATCATAGTCTGCCAAGACTCTCCCTAAAAGAGTTCACGATATAACGAAGGCATGATTTATTAAAATAAAAATAATGTCATTTAAGTCTTTTAAAAGATAAAAAAAAAGTAGATGACATAAGGACGAGATATGGCCTGAAGATGCGATGGGATGGGAATAAAGTGATCCCGAAACATGACAAAAATAATAAATAATTTTTTTTTGGGAGAGTAAACTGAGTTACTTAACTTTATTCATATTCCTTACATAAATAAACATCTCCATTTGGACTTATGAAGAAAGTAAAAAAAAACTATCTTTCCAATCTGTTCTTGGGGGGAGATTTATGAAGCATTGAGTGGCATGTTAATATCCTGGAACACTTCCTCATTTCATAAACAAACAAGATAGTTGTGACATTCTGCCGACGAAGTGAGGCGCTATTATTGGAAGTGTGATTTGCTTTGTCCTCCGCGGGCTGCGCTGACCTCCACGAGGTACAATCGCACCGTATGCAAATAGCCTCTTCTCAAACACCTGATTATCTCTTCTCTGTAATGCAATCACACTTCGACCCTAAATCATGACCTGTCATGTCTGTCCATAACCTTTGGGCTAATGAGGAATTGAAACTGTACGAGATTAAAATCGACGATGAGAAGGAACTAGTCATCGGTTTCTCATACCTGTGTTTGCTTTTGTCTTGTTCTAAAGTTTTGCAATATGGCTTAACTGAAATTGGTTACAGTTAAGGTAAACAAAACAGCTCATAAATGAGTAAAATAAATTTTAGAAATATAGTGGTGTTCTCTTATTTAAAGCATTGACGATAATTCATTAAAAATTACAAATATAGTTTTAAAATTCATTAGCATTGTATTGTTACAAAATTCAGTATTTTTTTTTCCTATGATATTTTTCAAAGATAACAGTTCGAATTTTATTGGGTACCTATGTATGGGTATCTATGTATTATGTAGGGATGGGATTAATATTTTTTTCCTTGGTCGATTACAATATTCATTTAACGTAATTGACCAAAATATTTGTACAAATTCATTTGCTAGGAACTATTTTTAAACGCTGACTGGGAAGATAATAAAGATATTAAAGACAAAATAAAGCCTCGATAATGGGATTTTGTAAATTATTAAAAAAAAATATCTGGTGTGTCCACTCACACGACTTTCCTACCTATTTCAAATAAGTTTTTATATCTTTACATATGTTCATGAAGAAACAAAAAAGAATTGAACTACATACATTTTCCTGAAAATTGATCAAACATAAGATCTGAGTACGATTTATTTGATAAACTAAAGCAATGTAAACCGGCTTAAGGTTGGTAATTTCGGTTAAAAGTAGATGAAATAGTGAAGATTGTATGATGCAGGCAACAGATTTTCTTACTTTCACTTAGTCATCTTTATTCTCTCATTCACCTCTTTCTGACACTAGGATATGAAACCGTAATCTTACATTGGAAATTGAATAGCTTCGTTAATAGTAGTCCAAAATGAAAGATTTTTATATGGCTTTGTAGGGAATTTCGTTACATTTCAAACAACAGGATAATTAATTTAGTCTATATACGAAAATTGAAAGAACAATGATTAGAACATTATAGGAAAGTCTCATCAAAATCGTTAGAGCCGTTTTCTATATCGCCGATTTCTATATATTTCTATCGCTATAGTCTATAGAAAACATGTATTTCATTATTACTAGCAAGGTATTGCGCATGGAGCACCCAATTTCTGTCACAGGCATCAGTAGTCAAAACCCTACAAAATAAAAAAAGAAGCAACAAAATCGGTTCAATAGTTCCTGAAAAAATCTTGGCACAGACAAGACAGACCAATGGCTAAAAATGTGTTTTTCGGACTCAGGGGGCTGTGAAACTTATAGATCCGTCGAAAACCGCATGTCGGAAATTTGACCCGATTGCAATACTTTCCTTACCTAGTATAGGTAGGAAATATAGGATTATTATAATTTTTTTCCCTGCACTCCAAGTTCAATGCATTTTATGGGAATGCATTCACATCTGATTCCAATTGTCATTTCTTAAACCCCGTTTTCACGATGACAGTTACAGCCGTGGAAGCAATCATTGCAGCCTGTGTCATGATGTAAAATGGGAGGCACTATCATATTCGCAATATTTACAGTACTGTCGTACTATAAGGTTTTGCGAGATAATCGACAGTAACAAACACAAGGGTGACAACTGTTACATTCACTAGTAGACACATGCTGTTGAACCTTATCTAACATGATCAAATGTAAAAGTGATAGCGTGGAAACAACATTATTCTTATGTATTGTTATGTTTCAATTATTTCTAAACTTAAAATGTATTATATTTAACGCTAGTACGTTATTCAATTCTTGGAGGTGATGTTAAAACTATAAATTATATGATTAAGTTTTTTTGACATTTATTATTTAGATTAATAATTAAGTTAGTTCCTTGCCTTTGTTAAATTAGCTATGGATACAGATTTTTTTAGTTGCTTAAAGCTCAATCAGCCGTTATAAGTCCACCATCAGTAATCATTATCATTTTGTGTGTTTTTCCCATCACTTGAAATAAAAAGCTAATTCCAGTTGATATAGTTGAAATCTTTATTTTCAATGGTTTTTTGTTATTTTGGTACTTTTTCTATAAAAATATTTCAATTAATAATTTTGAGTACCTCCTTTCAACAAAAAATTAATCTAAAAAAATGATAATTGTGCATTGCATTAATCAAGAAAGAAAATCTGCTAAATGGACGATTCATTCAAGATATATTTTATCTGTAATATAAAACATACTTTATTTTGTAAGACATTCTACATATTAGCTCACCACACAATCTTTCATGAACTATGTAATATATTGACTTTGAAACCTCTATTACCTAAATACACGTCCTGAAAAATTTCGGAACTTTGTACTAAAAGTTTATTATTTTGACAATATAATAATAATATTTACTATCAGTATCTTTTTCAGGTTATCGGTATCTTCAAATGTCACTTAAACATATATATTTTTTTACTATTTTTCAAAACCTAATCGAACGCCTATTCCCTTGGCCCAAAGCCACCCAGATGTCGTTTCCCTGACATTTAGCCATGAAAGCATGTAATCATTGCCTCACTGGTTTTTTTTTCAATTAAAGACAGTACACGATCACCAGCTCCAAGGATTCTTCGGAGACATTAGAGAAACAAGGCAGGTCGTTAAAGTTCATTTTTGACGTATGACATGGCTTTATCTTTTGTGGATGATCCGGGACCTAGTTTCGGTATTGGTTGATTCTTTTTCGTCTTCGGGAACATTGGAAACGTAACCTTTAGTAACGTACTTCCTTTCTTACATTGGCCAAGGACTCATCCTTAAGTCACCAAAGATGGAATTTCCATTTAAGAAATGAGAATTTGATCAACGTTAGCAACTTATTTAACATGATTATAAAAATAAAATGGCAATAAAATAAGATTTCAAAATACATGTATCCTTTTTATTTATGATCAATAGTCTTACTTGTTAACCCTGAACTAGAGGGCCAAGGCAAAGGGTACAGTGATCGAATTGAAACCATGAAGGTGAGGGAAATAGAAATGCTGATTGAAATAATACTCAAAATTTAAACAATGATTAGTTTCATTATTAATTACAAATGAATAACTTATGAAGAGGAGATCAATCGATCAATATTTGAAGAAAAGAATCGAAGGCAAAAGAGCTATCTTGTTTGAAGACTGGATGAGTCTTTAGTCGCAGCTAAATCTATTTTCTGCACATTCATGGTTGGATTAAAAGAGTAGGGGACAAAATAGAGAATGCAAAATTATAAGCTGAATCACTAAATTTTGAAAGCAAAGATTAAATGACAAAAAAAGCTGAAACTTTGCCTTAAGAAAATAAAATTATTTCCCCCTTTGGGAGTCCCGCAATATCGCACTGCCTTAGTGGTCTGCATTCAACACCGCACATAAAATATACCATTTTCGGCGATGTGAAGAAAATTGAAATTTTAGGTTTTATCAATACTGAACAATACATATACAACGCACGGTAAAACCAAAAAATGGAGAACGGGAGAGAAAATGGAGAGAACCTCCGTCAAAATCCCTATTTAGACAATATAAAACACGAACCAAATTTATCTTGGAAAAATTACCGCCTGAGGGAAATAGAATTGAAAATGACAATCTATAATAAACTTTATCTGAAGAACGTAAATCGACAACAAACATTATCTGAAGAACGTTAAGACTAAATGTAGACATAAATTAAAGAACCTAACGAAACCAACTGCAGGAGTTAAAACCTGTACCACTACAACCTATGAAGGATCTTGGATGCAGTACTATTTGAGGAAGTACTGTTACAAGGCCAACGGTTGTGCAGGGAGGTGTTGGGCCGATATCACGCTCAATCGCCAGATTTACCCCCTTAATTATTTTTTTAGTTAAGAGTACCCACTTTATAGAGGCTGGGTGTGCCCCAGGAGGGTCTCCCGATCCCAGGGCGAATCCATGGCTAATGAAACATTGCTAGTCATTAGCCGGATTCGAACGTAGAACCTTGAGTTCTGGAAGTCAGTGCTCACCCACTGAGCTGCCCCGCCCCCTGACTGCAGGAGTTTGCAAAATAAAAATATAAAGCTCAACAAATATTGGAAGCTATTTGCACAAACTAAGAGGGATATGGATCAAACCTATAGTACAGAGAAATTATAGTTGTTTTTTTTTCTATCTACTGAGCCTGTTATTCCTCTAAAAGCTCAACAACTGATGTTACCAGAGCTACTTAAGAAAAAAAAAAGTTAATATTGATGAAAATTTATAACTGTCACTGTTGAAGTGCCAATATGTGAGAGAAACAGATTTTAATGATTTGAATTCAAATTTAACAACTAAAACGAATTGACATCTGAAGTAAAAATAATTGTTCTCCTTCTCCAAATTGCTCAGTTCATTAGTCAGTGTACTAATTGTTTATACAAAAACCATAAATCGTTGGGACATGAATTAATGTCAGTCAATGGAATGACCCATATAAGAGTGAAAAAACTTGATAGCTAAGGCTTTTATCGCTTATAGGTACTACATAATTCAAAAACATCTTCATGTTCGAAGATTATAATGTATACGAGGTTACATAAGTACACGTTTTTTTATTACATTCGATAACCCTGTTTTCTCAGACAATGTTCTCTAAATTTTATCTTTTACAGCTTGTGAATATAATTTATCCTCAAAAGATATGTATATAAGATTAGATGAAATTAATCTCCTAGAGTCCGTATTCTATTCTTTGTCTATTGAATCGGGTTACATAATTCATAACAAGTATTTATAAGCAATTGCATATATCATTAGTTTTATGGTTAAAATCCCTGTTAAACTGAATTGTCAGGAAAATATTATACATAAGTATAACTACATATTGTATGAAAACACAGCTGTTCAAAAGTTTTCTGCATGAACTGCAAAAATTGAGATGAGTGATTTAGCTAATTTTCAACAAAGAGTATACATAGAATATTTAAAAAAAAAATATTTATTCAGTAATATAACAATCTAACAGGGACAATAATTATAGTGAGGTATGTTCACATTCACACCATATATACAGAAACATAAGCAAAATAACAAATCAATGATAATAAAAATATATGAAATAAAAAATAAAATAACTTAAAGAAAAATAAATAAAAACACTCTCATACATATAATGAATATATAAAATCAGGTAGGGTTGTCTCATACCCCAAGCCAGGCTTGTACCTCCAACTATAGAGGGAAAAGCAATACTCCAAGAGATCTCTCCGCTACTCTCTCAACCGCGTCACTAGTGCTAAAGTCAGTACATACAACTTTAATGAAACATTATGGTATAATAAATTGATGACTTTAATTTTGAGGGTTGTTTTTCAAATACAAATTTTTCAAATTGGTTTCAAATATACTAAATCCAAATTAGTTACGCACTTTTACTACGGTTTCTATACACGAGTTCTTTTTCATAACTATACTTTATTCGCTTTGAGAGCAATGACCTCGATCAGGCGGGTGAAGTGGAAAGGGAAAAGAAGAACACGTATGATAAATGTATCCCTTTCCTAAAAGATAAATTCCGTGAGACCTTCGGAGAGAGAGAGTTCACCGTGAGAGGCCTCTGGTTTGGGTCTCGCGGAACTATCCCAAAAAGAACAAGGAGCTTCCTCGAGGAACTAGGTGTCGACATTAAGGACGTAGCGAGGTTGGCTGAAAATATAGTCCTCGACTCCCTGGGAATCATTCACCACCACGTGCATGGCTAGCCCGAGAGTTTTAATTTATGTATTTATTTATTTATTTAATAATTAATTGAAAACAATAGAGATAAAGAGAGAGAAGTGAGAGAAAGGGAAACTAAATGTTTAAGGAAAGAAAAAAAAAAGCATAAACAATGAAAGGAAGGAAAAAGGAGAAAAAAAAATGGAAAAAATAAATAAAAATGTATATATAAGTTATGGTTAGATGTAAGTTTATATGAGAGTTAATCCTAGACAATAGTTGTAAACAAACCGTAATGCTATATATATAGCATTACGGAGAGAATAAAGGCAGTCTTATTTGAGCAACCACGCGTTTCATTTCAAACCTCTTCTTTCTTTCTTTTTTTTATCTTTCCGAGTTCGAACCGACGTAAGTGGTGCCGAAACCCGGGAATCTTAAAGAGTTACTTTTGTAGTTGTCTTTTCGTTTTTTTTTTCTTTCTTCCTTCTTTTCACGTCGTGGAGATAAATAAAAAAACAGGATGCCGAACGGAGTAGGTCAACCGCCAGTACGTCCACCACCACCAGTACCGCCTACAGCACAGGTAGCGCAACCGATTGCGGCACCAGCGGCACCGGCAGCGTTTCCTACGTTGGCAGAAGCATTAGCGAGGGACTTTCCTCCGCTACCTACGGAGACGTTAGCGTCAGCACATGCGACGACGCTGGAATGGCTGAAGGTGAGAACGGCGACATCGCAGGACCTGAGGAGAGCTATATCTGACCTGGAGAGATTTGATGGAGGAACAGGTGAGTTGAACCACTTTCTAAAGGGAGGCGACCGGGTGATATCGCGTATAGCGGCCAAAGAAGGGGAAAACTTGATAGATCCGCTGGATGCCAACGCATTGAGGGCAGCTTTGGTATGCCGGGTTAAAAGGAGTGTGCTGAACATGATGCAGGCGGATGAGGACACCCCATGGAGCACCGTGAAGGACAGGCTGAAGAAGGCATTTGGAGGGGGCCGTTGGGCCCCAGAAGAAGACATCTTACAGATGTTCCGAGAGAAGAAACAGCCGTATCAGTCCAACGGACAATACGCAGCAAACCTGTTGGCACGATTCAACAATGTAACGGAGAAGACGAGGGAAGTAGCGGATGCAGTGGAAACGGGAGCAAGAATGGCGTTCCTGGCAACCATCCTTAAAGTACAACTGGGTAGAGACACGGGAAAGAAGGATGGACTACCTAGAGACAAGGGTTTTGTAGAGTGTGCCCAGGAAATGATTGATGCAAGCGCGCGGGAGGAAGAAGCAGCCAGGGGAGAAGAGGAGAATGAGAACGGGTGGAACCGAGTATCGTACAGGAGAGCGGAACCCGGTAGATTTAGAACGAGACAGGAAGGCTGGAAGAAAAGAGGAGGAGAAGTTAGCGCGAGAGAAAGAACGGCGATAAGGGAGAAAAAGCCAGGGAAGGAGAGAAGGAAATGGACAAAGGAGGACAGGAGATGCCACGGGTGCGGAAAGATAGGTCACCTAGTGGCGAATTGCCCGCGAACCCGATGTTTCGAATGCGGAACTGAGGGGCATATTGCTAGACAATGCCCGTATATGAGCAGACGGGGGGAAGTGGGCCGAGATGAGCCGATGGAGGTGAACGCCCAGAGATTGTGGAGGAAGAGAGGAGCGACATCGGAGTCGGACGATTCGTCGGGAACATCTGGAACCGAGGAGGAGGAGCCGGTGGTGAGAGCAGCTCGAAGAAGCAGAAGCAGCAGAAAGAGTGGAGAAGGGGGAGCCGTCGCGGACAGGAGAGGAAGATCAGACGAATGAGGAGAGGAGCAGAGGGGAGGCAGCCACGCGGTAGTAAATAATATTGGAGGTGAGTGCGTTGGTTTGCCAATCATAAGTGTTGTGGGGAAGGGAAAGTGTCTGGTGGATACGGGAAGTTCGAATACAATAGTATCTAGGCAGATGTTGGAGGAGTTGTGTAAAGGAGAGAGGATACCGGGAATAAAAAAATGTACGTGTAGGTTGATCACTTTGGGTGGTCCATGTAGGATAGAAGGGGAAGTAGAGTTAGATTTAGACAAATGGATCCCAGGAAGTGGGAAGTTGAGGGTACATGTAGTAGAGAATATGCCGAGAGAATATGGGGGTATAATCGGATGTGACCTATTGAGTAGAGTGAGACCACGAATAAACTACAGGGGAACAGGTTGGAGGGTACGAATGGGAGGAAAGAGGTACCGGTGTAAGAAAGGGAGAGTGGGAGGAAAAGGGAACATTGGGGCAATAGAACAAGCGGAACATTGGGTCCAAAGGATAAAGAGGGAATACGCGGATATTTTTTTTAAAGAGGGGGAGGTGTTGAGCGCAACTGGAAGGACAGCACATGAGATCCCGTTAAAACAGGAAAAGGTGACGTACGTGAAGGAGCGACGTTACCCGCAGGCTTTACGTCGCCATATCAAGGAGGAGCTCGAAAGCTTGAAGAAGCAGGGCATCATCGTGGACAGCACGTCACCATACAATAGTCCCCTGTGGGCGGTGAAGAAAAAGACGTCGTCGGGAGAGCAGAAGTACAGGGTGGTGGTAGACTTCAGAAAGCTCAATGACAACACCCTAGACGAGAAGTATCCGCTTCCGCGATTCGATGATATTATTGACAGGCTTAGTGGGGCAACCATTTTTAGTACCTTGGATTTAAAGGCGGGCTACCACCAAATTCGTATGAACCCTAGGGACCAACACAAAACGGCGTTTTCGTTCGAGAGGGGGCATTACGAGTTTACTCGCATGCCATTTGGACTAAAGAACGCTCCCATAACTTTCCAGAGGTTTATGGACGAATTCTTGAGAGGATTAGACGAAGAATTCTGTCAAGTCTACATGGATGATCTCTTAGTCTTCAGTAAGGATGAAGAGGAGCACGTCGATCATTTAGGGCGCGTATTCGACAGATTAAGACAGTTTGGGCTGAAGTTGTCGGCGGAAAAATCGATTCTGGGACAGGATCAGATAACATTTCTGGGACATTCCATTTCAAAGGAGGGGATCAGGCCCGATAAACAGAAAGTCGAGGCGATACAAAATATGGCGATGCCCAGGGATGTAAAAGGGATCCGCAGATTATTGGGAACACTCAACTATTACCGTCGGTTCGTGCCGGAAATGGCGGAGTATTTAGCACCTCTTAATAATCTTCTGAAGAAAGGCCGGAAGATAATAATAACGTCGGAGATAGAGGACAGCGTAAGGAAGTGCATGGCGCGGTTACAGGATAAGCCGGTACTCGCTTTCCCCGATTTTGCGAAGATGTTTATTGTCACTACAGATGCGAGCGAGTATGCGTTGGGGGCAGTACTTGCTCAAGAGGGAACTAAGGGGGAACAGCCAGTAGCGTATGCGAGTCGGCGGCTTACAGATGCGGAAACGCGATATAGCGCCTTGGAAAGGGAACTCTTGGCCATTGTATGGGCGGTAGGACACTTTAGGCCGTATATTTTTGGCAGAAAATTTAGGGTGCATACCGATCACAGACCGTTGCAATGGGTTGGTAATTTAAAGGAATCATCGGCTAGGGTCACTCGGTGGAAACAATTTCTAAGCCAGTACAATATGGAGGTCGTATATAAACCAGGTAAAGACAACGTGGTAGCGGACTGGCTGTCCAGAGCCATAATGATAAATGCTATCGAGGAGGAAGAAGGAGAGTCGTCGCGGGACGTGCGGCAGTTTTTGAGAGCGTGGACACCAGAAGGGGAAGGGGAACCAGGGAATGTGGAAGCAGAGGGATCGAGAGGAGAAGAGAGCTCAGTGGAAGAAAGGCCTACAGACATCGAGGAGTGCGAAGAGATCATCAATGATAAGCGACGACAGGTAATTTGGAAGACCAGAACGTCGGGACTCATGAAGATTGACTTCAGTAAGTATGGAAGGAAGAAGGTGAACACCATTTGGTCCCAACCAGGGGTGAAAGAGGAACAAATTCGTAAGGCTCTGCAGGACGCCTCGGAGCCGGGAAAGGTTCACCACCTGTATGTGGGGAATGCAACCGTCTGGGAGAAAATCAAGAAACTCTGGAGATCAGAAAAAATAGGCATCGACAGATCGTTTGTCAGGTGTAAATACTTAGTCGAAACGGTGACGGACAAGGAGCAGCAGAGGGAGGTAACATTGGCACACTACCAGGGCAAGACCAACCATCGGGGGGAACAAGAGACGTTTCAAGCGTTGCGCAGAAGGTATTTCTGGGATGGCATGAGGAAGACAATTTCAGAAATCATTGGGAGATGCGAAGTGTGCGCGCGCACTAAATACGATAGACGGCCACCTCAAGGATTACAGGAGGAAACCCCTACGGGAGACATACCATTGAAAGATGTGCAAGTCGATACTTTTACCTGGAGGGGGTTTAAGTGGATTACGATGATCGACCTCTTCAGCAAGGTAGCGATGACACATCAAGTAAGAGATAAGTTGTCGGAGGCGGTTGTGGGGGCTCTACAAACGTGGGCCCAGTTCTACGGAGTGCCTGATCGCATAACGTCGGATGGAGGGAGGGAGTTCGACAACAGTACCGTACGCGAGGAGGTTAAACGTTTAGATATAGATTGGCATTTTAATACTCCGGGACATACAAAGGGCAGAGGGAATATCGAGAGGTTGCACAGCACGTTAAGCGACCACCTACGTATTTATCAAGGGGAGCAGGGATTGGAAGGGGATGTAGCTATGAAAAGAGCAGTTGCGGCCTATAACCATTCGATCCACTCCGTTACAGGGTTTTCTCCGGTCGAGGTATTGTTTGGAGTGAATATACGGCGACGGGATTGGATGGAAACACTCACGGATGAAGCACAAGCTCAACGGATCACTTGCAACAGGGCAGAGATAAAGAAAGTATGGGAAAAAACGAGAGGGAAAATAGAGCGGGAAAAACGGAAAAGGGTGGAGAAGGCCAATCTGAACCTCAAGGACAGAATGGGGGACTTGAAGATAGGGATGACAGTCTATCGTAGGGTAGGTTCTAATAGGGGGAAAGAACTAGCACGCTACGACGGACCATTCAAAGTGATTGTACTTCGCGAACACAACCTTTGTACCATTCAGAGTCTGAACGATCCTAAGAAACGAAGGACTGTTCACATAGAACAGTTGAAACTCCCGATAGAACCGGGTCAGTCGTAAATAGTGGTATATCCTCTTTTCTGTCTCCTACAAGCTATGGAAGGACGGTAGAAAGTTTGTTTCAGTTGTAAATCTTTTATTACGGGAAAATGTTTAATTTTATTTGTTCTGTGCTATGGCTGTATGGGAACGCCAAGGAAGCTTATTTTTTTTTGTTACGAAGATTATTTTGTTTTGTTATGTATTATGTTTTGTTATATATCACTAACCCTGCGTTAGTTTATGAGAAGTGTTCATAAACTGGCGGGGGGAGTTATGGTTAGATGTAAGTTTATATGAGAGTTAATCCTAGACAATAGTTGTAAACAAACCGTAATGCTATATATATAGCATTACGGAGAGAATAAAGGAGTTTTTTATTTGAGCAACCACGCGTTTCATTTCAAACCTCTTCTTTCTTTCTTTTTTTTATCTTTCCGAGTTCGAACCGACGTAAGTTATATATATATATATATATATATATATATATATATATATATATATATATATATATATATATATATATTTTAATAATATTAAGTAAGACTTCTGTATATTTATATATAAGTTCATATATTGTCCTAAGGATAGAAGAGTATGCTGTGTTTATAGCAACCCAATATAATTGGGCAGCAATCCTTTATATTTTATGAAAATAAAGTGTTTCTCTCCTAAAAACATATTATTAACCACATAAATAAATTTATGCTATAATGGTATTCAGTTAAAATCGTCTATTAAATGATATTGTAGCAAGATCAGTGGGCTTTAGCTAAGGATGACTGCGTTCCAATGAGCGTTTTTTTTTTTGCTCCTTCTCTCCAGAGCAACTTTATCCTGATTTATTAGATGCCACCTTTAAATATTCTTTTAGAAATTCCCTTCCAAATATATTAAAAATAACATAATTACTGTCACCATAAATAAGTAATTTACTTTTTCATTCTGTTTTACTTTCTCATTATATCTGTTTCTTCTATTATATCATTTCGAACCAACAATCGATCGCATTGTCGTTATTAAGGCTGCTCTTCAAGAGCAATCAACGTAGATCTTGAACTTGTGTGGCCATCGACCATATTGAGGAGGTCCCTCGAGTAGGGCAAGGTACCGCTTGAGAAGGGAAAGGAGGTTTAGGGTAATACAGCGATTTTAATTCATTCAATTTTATATGTTGCTGGGTCCTACTATATTTCATTATCATTCATCTTTATTTCATAATTTTATTATTTAATTTTTAGTGAGTCCTGCAAACACACTCACTCCCCTGTCCCCGGGTTCACTCTTTCTTAAACCTTGAAAGAAAAATATTCAGACAAAAGGTGGAATCGAATAAGGAAAATGGAATGTATCGATTTCAATGATTCCATTTTTTCCGAGGTATAGGACTTGAAGATGATTGTCAAATTTTAAGTATCGTAATGACCCAACAATGCCCTACAAAATCACTTTAACCCTGATGCCCTGTCACTTTAGTAATTGTAATGCATTTTTTCAGTAGTGTACAAATTTTAGTTCAGCTTTAGTTGATTTCTTGCTTTCTTATGTTTTTTTTTATATTATAGCATGTGCACTCAGAGGTATGTTTTTATTTTCTAATTTTTTTTTTATCATAGTGTTTTTATTTAATAAAAATTTATTTTTTTGTATGTAATTTTTTATTGAACGAACCCGCAAAATCCTTAAACGAGGATTAAAAATAAAATTCAATTGCCTTGGTATTTACTCTTATAAAACTTTCGAATTATATATAATTTTTTTATATGAAACTTAAATTTCCATTTAACTGATATTTTAATATAACCTTATGTTTGATTATTGTATTCTAGTTTTACCATAAATGGCGCTTAAGCTTGCTTTCAGAAAAATTGTTTTATAGATTATAGATAGTGACAAGGCTCCTTTTTTTTTTTAAATCTCAAGAAAAGGACTTAAACATATACTGCCATATCTTTGGAGCTACAGGAAAGATATATTTGTCATTGCGCATTCCCTGTCAGAGAAATGTAAGGCCGTTAGAAATGACTACGGTGAGGTCATCTAGCGGCGAGCCGTCTTTCGAGACTAAATGGCTCGATTGACTGAGGTGTTTGCGGTTTGTAGTGTGAGGCTGATTCTACCGCAAATAGAACACTCATCTCACTATCGCTATCACTTTCTAAATTGTCGAAACATTAATAGCGACATTTTGGGTTCGGTTGTTATGGTTCGGCCTTGCTCTGAGCCTAGACCTATTTTCAATAAACACATCAGACCAGAAATTATATTTGAATATAACCCTTAGCTGGTCTAGAATGAAAAAAACATACAGTGAATGATGAGGGCTGAAAAATATTTTATGCTTCATTCCTAGGATGAAAATTCTTTCGGGAAAGTTGATTCAGCGATTGATGGATAACACTTGAGATCAATATCACTATAGAGTAGATTATTCTTGAATTAAACCAAATCCAAATAAGAATTAGTAGTAATAACTAAAATGAAAACCGATTAGGAGAGTATATTAGGGAGTATCCTCAGGTTAAATATATCGCTGCTGTTAGAGCAATAGCTCCTATGTAACAATTTGAAATATTTATTCGCTAAAGGTGATATTATGTTGTTTACAACTGCTATAAGCAGTCAGCTATATATGAAAATAGTAGAGGAAAATAAAATATGAAATTATAATTATAAACCATGTGATTTTCTGTAAATAAACTAAATTTTTACATACGACCTTTAGCACTAACGGTAGTGATATGGAACTGGAGGGATTCTCAGAAGGGGATTTATTTAAATTATTGAGGAGAGGATTTTAATGGGATTACGAATTTTTTTTAAATTTAAATTTGGGAATTTTAATTGTATACAATGTAATATTTTTCCAATTTAATTTTATTCGTACTGTTTTAAACAGAGGAAAGCAATACGATTTCTAAGTAGCTATCAACCTTAGAAAGGAAGGAGAGAGGTTGGGCACCTCTGTCGAATTGGTTAAAGTAAATTTGAGTTGCAATATAATTCAATTGATATATAAACTATATAAGATTGAGATTGCACGTTATATAAAATTAAACATTTGGGCGTATTGGAAGTATGGCGATGATTGGAGGTGTGGCGTGACGTACACTGCTGCCGAACACGATGCTATCCTACAGCTTTTAGACTCCATACTAAATACTACTAAATTAAACTAGATATTTCTATTCAAAGAATAAGAGAAAAAAAGGGAAAAATAGTTCTTGGATGGAAGATTTTAATATGAGCTAGGCACTGATATTAAATACTCGCTACTCGACGCAGCCGAGACTCCACTCTAATGACTAACTCCGTCCCCACCACTTTTCTCAAAAACTAATTTTCTTTACAAATATGCATAAAAAAAATATATGGACTATTTTCGTTATTATTATAATCTTTAGCGACGAATAGAATTGAAAATTCATGCAACTAGCCAATAAACAAACATATTTTGTTTGTTATTTTTACTTTAAATATTTATCTGCACCTAGTACTCATCTGCTTTCTTCTGCGATCTTCCCTGACTGTTACAATTACTCGTACTAAGGTTGTCTAAGAAAGATCCCTCATCCAACGCTTTTTTAGTCTCCTCCTCATATTCAGAGGCATGTCAAATGTTGCCATGTCTCTTGTTAATTTGTTATAATGTCCGTTCAGATTTGTATAAAATCTTTGGTAATAGGTCAGTATGTATTGGTCAACTGTTGGAAGGTGGAGGTCAGTATGTATAGTTTTGTTCGTCATGTACTAAGGGGCTTTTGTTATGAGTCGTAATAATTTTGATTGGAAGGTTTGAAGTTTTTGTAGGTGGGGCTTTTTAGCCGTATATCTGTGATGAGTATGTCCATATAGGTTTAAGTTAGTATGTGTAAGTATTCAGTTTCTGTCTCAGGTTCAGTTTGGTAATATAAAAAAATGATAGTAAAGTAGTTTGAGTCTTTTATTAAGAGTCATACGTTTCATTTTCACCTGCGGTCTCCATGTCATCCTTCTGTCGAAGGTATGTCCAAGATATAGTACCGTGTCCGTTTGAGGAATTATGTTGTCAATATAAACTGGAGTACAGGTATTTTTTCGAAGAGTAAATGTCAAATATTTAGATTTGTCATGATTAAGTCCAATTTTCCACAGTTTGAACCAATCTTGTAATTTAAGTAAATGATGTATAGATATTTTTATTTGTTGATTTATAATTTTCTTTATACTACTAAACTTATAATTTTTTAAAAAAATAATTGTGTGGGATTTAGCGCTAACTTTTTTTCACAAAATATTGAGAGAGTATCAGAGAG
This sequence comes from Nezara viridula, assembly GCA_928085145.1. NCBI lineage: Eukaryota > Metazoa > Arthropoda > Insecta > Hemiptera > Pentatomidae > Nezara > Nezara viridula. The sequence continues at coordinate 105,123,209 of OV725082.1, forward strand.
TATCAGATAGTCAGAGTTTTGAACTTTCTTGTGAAATCCTATCCTATTGAGTCAACATATCCCGAATATGGCGAGGCTTAGGATACTAAATATTTATTAGCTATTGCTTTCCCACAATGCCATATTTCAATTCGAAACTAAACTTTATTACAATAGGGCGCAAGAGCGTGAGGGAATAATAATCCGAGGAGAGCTCATTTGAATTTTTCCACTTTGACACTTTGACTAATACCGTTGGGAGGAGATAGCGGTAGATTTTAATATTACACAGCCATTATTACAAAATAGCATTGTAAACTGGCCATAGTTAGAAATATCAGCTACAATATGTGGATTAACAAAGAATTATTCTGAGGGCTGCGTTGTTTGGAGCTGGGAGTCTCCATATTTATGATATACGGATCCTTTAATTTATACAGGACGTTTCCATTTATCTCCATATTTTTTTACGCGGCACCGAAACGAGGCTGCGTTGTGTTTAATTTCACGGTTAATGCTTACAAATACGTTTCGTTTGCTCCAAAATTGAGCCACAGCATGTTAATCGTTGTATCCGTTTACTTTTGACTTTTAATCGTTTCATAAAAAATAATTAGTACGTCAATACAGGTAGCATGAAATAAAAGTGTTTTACACCATATTGCTTCGAATTTATGAATCATTGACTGTTGATAACTAAAATAAAAATATTTTATTTGTAGTACACGTACGTACACGTGGTACAGACCCCTTTTTTTATAAAATTATTAATTCTATGCGCCTAAAACTTCGATTAGCTTATCTTACCGTAACCTGGAACTTCTCTATTTATGAAAATTCTCGGAATTAGGGTGTTTTCGATACGGATATTGTCAAACTTTTTTTAAAAATAATAAAAGCTATAAGAAAACCTATTAAAAATGGTTTTTTGGTTCCCTCCTAAATACAATTTATTTATTTATTTATCCAACCATGAGGAAAATACGGTAAAGACCTGTTTGAACCAAGGTAGTGAAAGGATTGTAATGCATATATTTTTTCTTAGCTAATAGAGGTATATAAGCGTTAATGACTGTAATATAAACCAAACTACTCAATAATAAATATATGTAATATAAAAAAGGACATTATTAGATAGCCTTCAGTAAATTTTAATGTGCTAGTCCGTGGTACAGACCCCTCTAGATGAAATTATTAATAGCTCCAACTCATCGTAAACTATTACTATTAAATATTTTATTTACGAAAATTTTCGGAATTTGGACGTTTTCAATCTGGAAATCGGCAAACTTTGTCTATTTAACTAGGTACTAAAAACTCAGAAAACATCCATTTGATTATCACTTAAATCGTTAAATAATAGATAAAAAGGCTGGTCTATAAAAATATATTTGGCATTTTGGCGTGACCTTCATCCCAACACGCCAAAATAATGAGGTTATATTAAATAATGAGGTTAGCAATACGGCTCGATATTTTTGTAGGTCATATTTTATTTTCAATTTTGTGATTAATTTTATGATTCAATTGGAAAGCAAATTGGTATTTATACCTAACATAGTTCATAGGATCTACTTATTTCCATATTGTTTTGTTATTTCTTAACTAAACAAAGTTTTCTGCGAATTATTCGCAAGGACCAACTAGTCATATGTTATTATGATAATAGGGATTTATAATATGTATAAGAAAGTCCTGGATAGGACCCATTTCCTTTTTATAAATACTAGTATTTTGTTACAAACTTGGTAATATTTGGCCCCGCTATTTTTTCGTTCCTTATATCTCTTCGACTACAATACAAATTATAATTTTAGAAGATAGATTTACCATGATTTAAACTGTACAGTGACCCTATAACAGTTATTCCAGTGAATCACTGCTATCAGAAGAACTGCTCCTCGGAGCGGGATGATAGGGTCCACGTGACTACAATCTGCTGGGGTTCAAGGAGGGGTCCACGAGCTATCGCTGGCTATTTTAGGAAAACAACAAGCACCGTATCAGCTGTTCGCATCTGATTGCTTTATCGAGGCTATAGTTCAATCTGGCGGTTGTGAACCTATCACTTTGGTGAATATTTAGAAGAAACTTTTATATTGTTCCTGTTGGTTTATCAATATATTTATCAAGCTGAGTGCAATATCCGATAAATATTTTTAATTTTACAGTACCTTTTAAAAATATCATGCGAACCGCTATAAATCAGGATTTAAAAAAACGTCATTGGTTGCCATCTGTCACATATAACTAAAATCTTGCATCTGACAATTTTCTTCGTCACCTTCAAGAATATTTTAAAAACTGTTTAACTGCTCTTAAATAAAGATATATTGGGTTGGCAAATAAGTCCTTTCGGCTTTTCTGCATATTTTTATATCACTATGAAACACTTCTTATATGATGAATTAATCCCTAACGTGGATTGTTTATCCTGTTTGTAACATGTCAACAACTATGTCTGTTAACTTTTGTTGAAACTAGCTTAGCATTGTGTTTGCTATTGCACTGTGAAAAGGAAGAAAATATCATTCATTATCGGCATATTTTGCTGTATTAATTTAAAAATGATAAGCGGGCTGCAGAAGCTCATAGAAAAGGTTGCAGTGTTTATGGGGATGATGCCTTAACAGAAAGCACCTGTCAAAATTGTTTTGCCAAATTTTATTCAGGAAATTTTGACATTAATGATGCTCAACGGTCTGGTCGCCCATATGAAATTGAAACGAGCAATGTTAAGGCCACTTTTGATCAAAATATCATCCAATCAGTGCAAGAGATTGCTATGGTCCCAAATGTGTTGCACACAAGCGTAGAAAACCATTTTCACAAGTTCGGCTATGTTTCCAGGCCTAATGTTTGGGTCCCTCACATGATTTTTTTTTCGGAAATCACAAAAAATGTTATAACTTATAAATGACTTTATCTATCTACAAGGAATTTAGCAGGGAGTTAGTGCCACATAAACTACACCAAGACAACGCTAGGCCCCACACCTCATTGGTCACTCGCAATAAATTATTGAGCCTTGGATGTGACCTATTGCCCCACCCTCCCTATTCACCAGACCTAGCTCCAAGTGACCACCACTTATTCCGGTCTCTGCAGAACTCCATGAATTGAAAGAAATTCTAAAAGGAAGAGGACATCAAAACTCACTTGGAACAGTCTTTTAACAATAAACTCCAGACATTCTATGATAATGTTCATGTAATTAGTGGAGAGATGGGAAACAATCATATTAAATAATGATCAATATATTTGATAATAAAATAAACATTATGTCTATAGTACATTTTATGTTTTATTTTAGGCAAGTCTCATCCTGAAAAACCGAAAAGACTTATTTGCCAACCCAATACTTTCTAGGAAAAATATATTAGATTTTTTTTAAATTTTGCTATTTTGAAAAAGTAACGAATAACGATACATATGGGATATCTTATAAAGATGGCACTGCAACTCACACTCTGCTTTCACATTATACATCAATTAACACTGTTCGACGATCGCTTTTAATTATTTTGGGTGAGCCTAATCGTGGGCTTTTATGAGAATAATTTAGTCTACAAATACCAAAAAAATGAACAAATTTAAGTTGCATATACTCCCAAAATATTTCTTACCTTAGTATTTATGAACGCGAAAAGAAAACTATATTCTAATATCCAATACAAGTATTAGTTGAAAGAGAATAATATCTATTCAAAAATCGTCAAGTGTTCTTATTTTATGATCCGATACTTAACAATTTTAAATATGTGCCAATATTCTCAATGAAATTTATACGGTTTATAAAAAATATTTTGTTTACTTGCAAAGAAACTAGTTTTAGTTAAGAAGAAATATACAAAATATTGAAATCGGAATGTGTTCCCGGCTTCTCTCGACCTTCTGAAGAATTCTATTGATTAGGATTCTTTCCAGAGAGAGATTCGAATAACTTTGAACTAATTTAACGGCTCTAATAGGCGATAAATAATATGAGATGAGAATCGGACTTGAGAAGAAATAATCTGGAAATAGTTTCACAATGTATGTTGTTGTTTTTTTCTAGCTCTAGACTAGATTTTTCTAGTTGTAGGGCGTGTTTCACGATAAGAGTCTGTTAGTTAACTCGATAAAATATACAGAGGGAGGGATTATCACCATTAAATAACCAGTTTTATAACATCTTGTCTTTCTAGCCTTCGGACTGTAGGCTGTTTTCCAATAGCCGTTTCACAATATTCACAAATCAACAGGTCTAAGCGTACAATATCTGCTATGAATATCTTTTGGGCATTATATGCTCAAAGCTCAGATTAGAAATTTTGAATAATAATACAGATTGGAAAAGTTAATTGGGGATACTATCAAAAATTTGTATGAGTGAATTATGAATTAAAATTCAGACCTTTTTTTCGCGAAAATTGTAATACTTATGTCTAATTTTACTTTATATCTAATGCTAATTTTAAAAATTAAATTAAATCTCTTGGGAGCAGGGAGGGTGGAGGGAGTTATAACACCTATATTTTTATACTTTCGTTAAGATACAAACCGAATCCATACATTTTTTTTTTATTTCTTAATATTTACAACTGTATTAAAGAAATACATTTAGTAAATCTGAACATATGGATATAATGAAGTGAAAACACTTTTTGAGTAACTACCCAATGTTAGCACTCTAATGATATGTCTACATTAGGAGATCACGGGGCCATCTTCTTTTCAGACGCCTCGGAGGGTTATCAGGAATTGAAGAGGAAGCAAGGTTAGAAACGAGTGGGTTGGGATGATTCTGAAGTTTATTATGGAAGGATAGGTATCTGGATTGGGTCAGATCTGAAACATATGGAACATTAAGGTTTTTATGGACGATTTTATTTGTAACAAAGTAGGGAGCATTAAGGATTTTGGATTTTAAGGATTGGATACGAGAGGAATTCGATGGTTTAGTGGCGCCCATAGCTCAACTCCGTAAGTCCAAATAGGCCTTATTATAGTCATGAATATGAGTTTTTTTGTAATTAATTCGAAGTTTAGAGCGTTTGTCTAGGCTGAAGTAATCGGAAACGTCGAGCAGTTTCTTGTCGTTTCAGTCTGGTTTGTAATCCTTACATTACAAATGAATAAATAAACTCAATTATTTTACGTCTTTTATTTATTTTTTTTTAAATTCTTTATTGAGCAATGTTACAATCTGTCGCGTCTAAGGACAATAGTAACAGTGATAGAAAAGTTGCTCATTTACGCTTTATGTACAATAAATAAGCAGCAAAATAATAATACTAAAAGTATACGTATATTAACAAAAAGAAACTAAACTAATAAGAATAACTACTTAAATACACATATGATTTTATACAATATTTACAAAATTCATCCAATTGAGATCTCCGAGCCTTAAGCCTTTTCCCATACTCGTGGAAGGAAAGGCAGGACTCTAGGAGATCCCAGCGCCTCTCACTCAGCCGCATTACTGGTATTAAAGACGAATTATTTTTATTTAAAATAGAAAAACAAGTATTTTTCATTTTTTAATGAATCTAAATTGGTCAAAAATATATAAGTAAGAAATGATGCATATTTTAAAATCCACTTAATATTTTCCAATTATTGAACAATATCAAGATCAATTATAAAGAAAACCTCATTAAAATTTACTAAGGGCTATCTAATGATGTCCTTTTTTATATTACCTATATTTATTATGTAGTAATTTGGTTTATTTTACAGTCATTAACGCTTATTTACCTATTAGCAAAGAAAAAACATGTGCATTACAATCCTTTCACTACCTTGTTTCAAACAGGTCTTTACCGTATTTGCCTCATGGGTGGATCAATAAATTGTATTTAGGAGGGAACCAAAAAACCTAAGTATCATTTTTTCTTGTTGCTTTTATCTAAAAAATATAATGTAAATATTAATAATAAATTAAAAAAGTATAATAATAAACACATAACCTTATAATATCTTTCTTAATACTATTTTTATAATAGCGCCTCTGCTCAGCCTCTACTGGTCTTGAATACCAGTAGTGGGGTTGCGTGAGGGGCGCTGGGATCTCTTATAGTCCTGCCTCTCCTTCCAGAGGAGAAAGGCTTGGTTTGTAGACTTTGAATAAATGAATTTTTCTTTTAGATATTGTATAGAAGCATGTATGTATATGAGTAGTTATTTGCATTGGCTCTTTTTTAAATTAGTTTCTGTTTGTTTAGTTTATTGTGAATGAGCTCTTTGAACACTATTATAATTGTGACTATTACAATTGTTCTTAATTGTTACAGATTGTAATATCTCTCAATAAATATGTTTAAAATGTTTTAAGTGAAAAAAAAACTATTTTAAGAGAAATGAATTAACAAAAAGAAATGTATCTCGTAAACTTATGAAAGGTCTTGGATTTTACACGCATCTTTAACGGTAATGACATCTATTCAAAACTAATTTTGAGCTTAACCTATCATTTTGAGCTTTTGAATTTTTAAATTTGAAGTTGGGCCGTTGTAAAAAATAATGTGCTCCTCCCAGACCTAGCGCAGAGCCATAGACATAGAGCCAATATAAGTTTATAAAAACAATTACGGCATCCTCAAAAATATAAGAGCTAAACCAAATAAGTTTGAAACAGAGTTAAAAAGGGTTCAGCAATATATACCTGTGTACCAATAAATATTTAGAATACACAACAATAATCACTTATTAAATAAGGAAAAAAATAAAATTAAAATAACCTGTTTCTTAAAAAAAAAATATTGCAAATTTGGGTTTAAAACTTATAATAAATTTAAAAAAATATTATTTTCAAATATTTGAAGAAATAGCATGAAGGTAGCAAAATATTATTTGCCATGAGAGGAGAAAAAAAATGGGACGTAACAAATTTTAGAGACGGAAATAATATTTTTTTGTTTAAATACGATAATGATTTTGTTTATATAAAAATAGACCTTCAATCATTAGGCGAAAAAAAATTGTTTTGAACAAATCTCATTATCACTTAAGATACGTATAAAATTCAAGACCTTTTATAGGTTGTCGAGGTACATTTTTTTGTTTTTATTTCTCTTAAAATAGTATTAAGAACAATATTACAGGGTTATATGTTTATTAATATATTTTATTATTTTATTATTAGTATTTACATTATATGTTTTAAAATAGAAGCAATAATAAAACCTATTAAAAATGATACTTAGGTTTAAACACATGATACTTATATATTATGATTAGTAACATTATTAATTAGTTTCTAAATATCCACTTATTTTATTACGAAACAAATTTGGTGTTGGTTAGGATAAAAATTTGGACGAAAAAATTTAAAAGGTTTCAAAGAATTAAAATTTTGTATTTCTTTAAGTGGGGCTTATTAGATTTATTCTTTTCATATTTAGTTGGGTTGCCCAAATGCGAAACCAAGACGATTTTTGGTCTTGGTCTTGGTTGCGCAAGAGTCTAGCAACAGTCTTACAATTACCTATTACTATAGATATAATACTATATTTTTTCAGATTGCGGAAACCTAAGCCCGAATGAAAAATTGGAAGAATTAAATGCAAAAGTATATTGATTTTTTTTGAATTTTTATACACAAAAACGATTTTTTTTTACCAGTCCTGGTCTTGGTCTTGCAAAGAGCATGACCGATTTTGGACAACACTGATATTTAGTAAGACGCATTAATGATATTGAAACCTGTTAGATTTAAATTACGTACTGGACTTTATAACTGATTAACAATATGAAAAAAATGTTGAAAATTATTTCACTATTGATAACCTGTTCCAGATTAGTACTTCGTTTAATGTTAATATGTTTCAATATTATTATTGCGTTGCACTAAATAGGCAAAGAATATAAGTTATCAATTTCGAATTTTGATTCGAATCGCATCGTGGTTTCATCTTAAGAATCAATCAGTTTATTCTTATTAAAAAGAAAAAAAAAAGATGAAACGATCCCGGATGGGAATCACTATCTCTTTCTTATTCCATTGCCCATCAAAAAGCAATTTTGAGCAACCTTTCCTCAAGTTTTCTACTTCAAATCAGCTGAATAAATGATGATGGTATTTGGATTCGTCCTTCAGCAGTCATGCGAACTGATCATTCGGTGGTAATTTCTGTTGAATATAAGTGATTGTTCTTACAATAATTATTTGTTTTTAAAGTATGTTTATCTTAACTGTTAAGTTACATTATTGTGTTTTTTTTTTTTTGTCATTTGAGAAATACGAGTGGGCATTTTTGTAAATTTGTATCACAACCCTTTGAACACAATTACAGAAATTTCGGAGACGGATATTTATTAAGGAACGGATATATTACATCGAATCAGATGAAAGTCGGTACTTTTGTTTGTTTTATAGGTATAAAAATAAATTTTAATCAATGTTTTTTTTTTTCATGGTGTTAAAGGTTTTCCGAATCGGACTTGAAATTGAACTGCAAGGTGACTTTTGGAAATCTATATTTTTTTCGCCTTTCCCCGTTTTTTTTTCTGTATGATGAGATTAAAGTAGGATTAATTGAATGACCACTATTATTTAATTGATTATCTTATTCAAAATATTAAATAAGAAGAAGATGAGATCCATTGATAAAAAAGAATCGAACTAAATCAACTGCTTTAGGGTAATTTGGGTGAGGAGGTCCTCTCAATACTAGTGTTACTTAATACTTTACCGTCTTAGATCTTAGATTTTTATTTTTACATTTCTTAAAAAAATAAATACAATTTTTGCAAAACAAATAGAAAACATAAAGCTGAACTACATTTAAAATAACGATCTCATTGTGGAGCACCCATAGATGGATGAGAGCGGCAATGTCCCGTAATTTACGAGAGCAACACTTTTTTATTTTAACTTAAAATAAGAGTTCACTATACCATAGAAGTAATAATTATATATATATATTTTTTTTACTTATTTATTGAAAAAATATTACAATCTGTCTCAAGGCCATTGATAATAGTGTTCACAGATCACCTTCACACTAATAATTATATTATATTACAAAAAATAAACTAATTCTTGATCAGTTAAGTTTGTCGATTTAAAGTTCCTATCTTCCTACAATATCTGCTAAATGGCGGGGCACTAAAGGTTTGGTGATTTAGTGGATCCTGGCAATGTTACTGCTATCAGTAATTCTTAGACCCAATGATAAAACAGATCTCAGAGATATTTCTCGACATTCTTCACCATTTGAGCAATAAATCGCAGAGCCGACCGCTGGTAATTGCGTCCAGTTGAGGGAGTAGGGAGGGAGAGAGACGAGAGAGACAGTTGCAATGAATGAGAGAGCGGTGGAGAAAACAAGAGGAGACAACCACATAAATTATCCTCAATAAACGTCCGGCGTTGGGATATTTCAATGTTATCTATCCCTGTCCTCCCGGGCTAGAAGAAAGTGCCAGATAGCGATTGAATATCTAATGGCATTGTTCCTTCGTCCACTCCCACGCGGCCTTCCTCGCGGATATCTCCCCGAAGAGTATCGCCGAGGGGATTCGCGGGTGATGGCGAGGCTGCTTTCGTCTTCGCGGTTAGGTAAGCGATCGAGAGGATCCTAGCCAACAATTGCACAATAGTGCGGACAGTTCTTGTTTATCGGCTGCTTTGTATGCACGGGGACGGTTGATGCAACAGGGTCGTCCTCGTTTACTTGATGGATCAGGGGAATGGACTGAGATCGTAAAACTGGTAGGGGATCGTGGGGGATACTTTCCAAGCGGCTTCCTACGGAATGCCAATTAGCCTCATTAGAATAAACGAATGATTTAGATAAAAATACGTTTAAAATTTTCTAAATGTTAAATTCCTTTTAAAGTACTCTTATTTAATACTGAATTGCCTATATAGTCATTTTAACCCAAGCATTCGACAACCACACCGACTATAATTCAGGAATGCGTAACAAGGCTCAGTCACGTGAAAATAACTGAATAATTATAAAAACGTAGGTTTTGACTTTTCAATATAAGGTCGAAATAAATTTATTGTAAAACAGTATTTAAGTCGAATTATTAATTAATTTATAAATTTAGAGTGCAATAATCTTTATCATCACTTTTAAATCATTAGTTCAATATGGACATGTTGGGGTAACAATCTTCTTGATCTATTCATTTTTATTATTTATGGTGTTTCAATTTCTTCCGTACACAAATATATATAACGCCATTTGATCACTATAGCTTTATATATACAGCTTAAATATTTAAAAATACAACGTTTCGGCCAGTCCTAGGGCTATTTTCTAGTCCTATTTTATACATCTATCTTAATCTAAATGTTTTTTTTAGTAAAGAAAAACTAATCTGTTTTGTTGGTTCCTCTCTCGTTGTGTTAAGTGTTACATGGAGAGACGTGATTAAGATAATAAGACTTAACTTAAATCTAGACAACTCTGTTATTCTTAGGAGATTTCGTAGCAGAATAAAGTTATTTTTCTATCCTATTCTTTCTAAGACACTTTTTTTTCTCTACTAAAAAAAATCCAGAAAAAAGATGTATGTGGATTGAAAATGACCCTAGTAATGGCAGAAACTTTAAACATGTTTATGTTATAAAATATAGTAGTCATCGTGATGATCAAATATAATGGTAAAGGATGTGTCGATCAAATGGCCATGGATTCGTATACATAAAAGCAAATATTAAATATTTCATTTATATTAAAACTTAAATAAAATATATTTTTTTAAATTAAATTGTTTTTGATATCTTATCTCATGGAAATAGTCTTCTAAAGTCCCTTTAATTTGTTCTCTTATTATTTTCTTATTTGAATATTGTTATTCCACATTCATCGATTTTTATTTATTGAATAATATAACAATCTGTTACATGGACATTCGTCATCAATTAAATAAACTAATAAAATGTATAAATAAATTTCTTTATCTTGTTTTGAAAAATAAGTTAATAGCAACATTTAATTTGAAAATATAAAATATTGAAAATGAAATTGTATACACTCGGAGAAGGCATATGAGAGAGAGTGTGAGAAATTGTTACATATTTTCATTTAATTATTGGAGAGGTTAAAATTCCTGGAAAGCTACAGAGAAGGAGTAAGAATATCTGTCTTGGGTACTTCATTTGCAAAGCCCGACTTAATGCTGCTTTATATAGCGAGATGGAAAGATAAATGACGAGCGCTCTTTCTACTTAATTGCCAACGGAGATACCAATCGTGTCGATTCCCTTAATTGGGGACATATTTGTTTTTTATCCTCTTTTTGTATATATTTTTTTCATGTTGGAAACGTCTCATGATTAAGTTACTAATGCTCAACTGCCCCTGATTTAGAGATATCCAACTTTTAAAAATCTCTTCGTTCAATATAATTTTTTGTCTTGCAGGAGAAATCTCATCATTATGTATTCCCATGTCTGGCAGGTTTTTAGTGTCAAGTATGAATATTCATGTGGAAGCTAAAGTCTTGTTTAAAATCTGAACGCATTACCTCTGATTTGAAATATGATTTATATTCCCAACGAGGGCTAATGCAATTTTAAATGCACCATACAAAATTAGTGTGAAGTAAACAATTTTACTTATTTACATGCCAAACATTTAATTGTTTAACTACAAAATTTTCAATAATGATATCATTAGGACCGAAACCGTGCTGTTGCATTACATTAATAAAATAGTACAGGAATAAATATATAATTTATTTTTAAAATAGTCCGAGAAAACTTTTATTTTACTTATTTATTAATTATGCATATACCTGGCTCATAATAAATTTGCCATCTACCTCGGTATTCAGCAAATATGATATCAAGGAGAAGAAATGATAGAATAAGAAAAAAAGAATAGTAATAACAAAACAAAAAGGAAAAAAAAAAACAGTAGTAAAATAACACATAATAACACAGATAAGTCTCTTGGCCAGCGCTTCAGCAGTCTTCTGGGGGGATTTCGAGAAAACTAAAATAAAATCGTTATGTTGCTCAACTGCATGGAGTCGCTAACTGAAACAGCATACTAATCCATCTCATTGACAATATTTAGTGAACAATTCAGCAATGCTTTGTATATAAAAATATCATCTGTTGCTTCCTTTCTTTTCTCATCCTTATTCTTCTCAATTCTGTCACCCGGATACATTGAACAATGACCAGAATTAATAGAGGTGGTGGTGGCGGATTCTCAGTGAGTCCAAACTAATGGACTCCGCCATACTCTGCATCTCATTCCTTTTAACCCATAGCATCTCCAACAAAAAAAAAAAAAAAAAAAAAAGCAGTTGAAAGAGGAATTGCCCATCTACTTCCAGAGGGCGATGAACACTTATTAGGACCTATCCGTAACCCAGGATAAATCTGTATTACTCCATACAAAAGCAACAAAGGGTATTCATACATTTTTGCACTTACAGGTTTTTGCGGTGTGGCTATCAATTAGCTCCTATGGTATACGTGATTTTTTTTTTTAATGATTATGATAAAAAATGCATTTTTAAGGCCAACGATTTTATCGATGGATTCGTCCCTCAGGTAGAAACCTTCATCTGTTCTGTCACTTGTGACAGCTAATTTCATCAAATGACTCGATTAAAAAAAAAAAAAAAAAATGGACTACTTAAAGAAAATTCAGTATTACACTCTGGAAAAGGATATTCATCAAAGCGATAAAGATCTATCTCTAGATTATGATAACATGCCATCACTGGCGGATTCAGGGGAGGAGGGAAATGGTAGGAGGCTTCTTCCTTGGGAGGGATGTCTTCCGCAAAATAGAAAAAAAAAATTTCTTTTCATTGGTCCATACTTGTTTCTGTGAGGAATCAGAGTGAAATATGTATGCCAAATAGTCACATAATCATAATATATCCTCTTTTCAAATTATAACATATATACAGCTACTAAATTCATAGCACGTCTCATGAAAAACAAAGATCCCTAAAAACATTATTGTTCTTGTAATATTATTTTTATATTTTACTATATATATTTACAGGCCTTTAAGGACTACTTACATATTATTTCATATTGGTAGTTACTTTCATTTTATTTCAACCACCGTTAAAAAAAAATAGAATCCACTAAGTATAAATTATTTATAATACGTATTCTGTTCTTATAAACAGTAAACCTGATTGAAAATAAACGTGCATAAATCATTTCATTATCGTTATCACATTGCGACGATTGTAACGTGAGGTTATGGCGGACGCAACGTGACGAAGATGACATATAGCCCAGGAATGATGGGGCGGAACAGGCGGGCAGAGGATGAAGAAATGTGCAAGGAGCAGCCCCGAAGGGCACTCTGATGAAAGCACGGCACTAAGCAGGACATCGGCGAGGCCTTGACCTTAGCTCTGTCGTGATAGTTCAGGCCGGGGGCAAGGCCGCATCACAGGGGATCCTTTCATTAAGTAGCCATATTGTTCTCAGCCGGTCATCGGGATATCGTATCGGCCAGTCATCTTCCAAGAATGTTATTGAGGAAGGCGTTGTATGCACGTCATTGTCCCGTTAAACTTTAACATCTTCCAAATTCAAAATCACTTAATTTATTATTACCTTTTTTTCATACTAGTTCACTTCTGCTACTCCAAGATAGTGGCTCGTTACGAGAACGCTCTGAGTACACTAATTCTAGATTTCTGAAAGCCGTCTTCTTTCTGAGTCCGAAAGAAGACGGCTACTTACCCGTTAATTTTATATTATCCACTATTTTGAGAGGACAATTTTTACTCAATTAAAATATACGATAATAATTGTCGACATATTTAAATAAATATGAATGAATTTTTTATTGAGTATTTATACAATAACAAACAACGAAAGTATCCAAGCTCAATAAAAAAATATTTACGGCTTGATTCTTGAAACCGTCAGGCTGGCTTTGGCAAAACACGTATTATTGATACAATAATATAAACTAAAACCTACTATGTTAATGCTAATAAATACAGAAACAAAATATATCACAATTATAAATACATAATACAATTTTAATATATAAATACATACAAATTTTTAATATAGATATTTTAAAATAATTGGATAAATAATTTTTTCGGCTTAAACATTATTCTTCAATTAATAATTAAATTCTTGGCATAAGGCATATCTGTATTGTCAGGCTGCTTTACAATAACAGGATAGATGTAACCAATTTATTCCATTCAGAGGATAGATGTAACCAATTTATTTCATTCAAGTGCACATTTCCAATGTCAGACTATCTTTTCCAAAATATCTATTCCTATATATATATATCTTAAGAGAAGATATTTAAATAAATATAATTTGTAGGAATCTGATTTGATAGTTGGATTATTAATTATGAGGGTAAGAATTTTCACAGTCATCAACATTTTCCTGTGTAGATATATTTTCGTATTTTTCCGTATATATCAGTGAGGAGGGAATTTAAATCACGTATTTTATTATTACTATGCTCGTTAGTATAGTGAAATTATTCTGATATATCAAGAGGGAGAGTGGAAATTTCAATTACATAATTTAGCATTTTGTATTGGAAGCAAAGAGGTACATCACCTTATTTTTTTAGCAGAAATATTTTACTTATTATATATTTTGGAAGCAGGATACCTCAATGGATTGAACAATGATTTCCAAAGCTCAAGATCCAGATTGAATCCAGCTGACGGATTAATAACGGATAGAAAATTATTCATTCTGTTCATCATTCGTGGATCGACGCTGGGATCAGAAGACCTTAATGGGACCCACCCAGCCTCTATAAAATTGATACTCTTAATTAAATAATTGGTTAAGATAAAAAAACTTGACGTTTGAGCGGAATCTCGATCAAATCACCTCCTTGCACAACCGTTGACCATGAAACAATATTGCCTTACATCGTACTGAACCCTAGATCCTTCATGAGTTGTAATGGTAACTGTTTTTTTAAAATGTATTTTATTTTATTTTACACATTTATGTATTAGAAAGGCTAAAATATAACTTAATCTAAACAACAAGTAGGAATGCAAAAAACCTGGGTAAATAATTACACTCATAAAGCTCCTCTTTTGTAACTGCATCGGGGTCTCAACTTCGCAAAATAATCATACAAGATATGGGCAAGTTTATGGCGTTTAATTGCTTGCTGTAAAATTTTATATAAGGACATTACACTATAGACCTTTCAAACGCAGCGTATTAGGAAACAAAAACCTATAAAAAATAGGAGCGTCCAAGGAACCAAGACTGATATTGGTTTCACATATGGCATGGTACTTTGCGATAGTTGAGAACCAACTTTGGTCAACCAAAAATCACATTGATATATTTCCAATATTATTTTATATTAATAAATTAACGAATTATACTGACAGTTGCATTTTTTGTTGTCGTAAATGGTGTCTTGAAATTTTTTTGCGATCATTTCCTGGTTTCGGACTACCAATAGCCTTGGTAAAAAACGCACATATCATTACAAACCTCCCTCTTCAAACAACACCATGTAATAAACGTCTTTCATTGCTTAAGTCAGTGTCTGGCTGCTTCTTGCATGCAAACACAAGGTGTTTGTTTTCGAGCCAAGAAACCAGTTCGAGATTTACAGTCAATGAACTAAAAACTGGCAATGCTTTGAACTTTAAGAAAGGTGACCGATTTTATAAAAAAAAACTGTTTGTCAACAGAATCGTACTCTGATGACAAATATCTTTTTTGGTGTTTAAGCTTTTTTGGCAAACTTGTACAAACCGAAAACGTTATTTAGAACATTACGCCAGTTTCTTAAGCATAGATTAAAAATTAAACCGAAAATCGAGTTAATAAAATTAAAAAATACGTGGTATAATTCGCTTTATGGATAATATATATTTATCTTATATAAATATTTATTTTTTGTACTTACAGATTTTTGCGGCGTGGATATGAACGGCTCCTACGGTATACGCGATTTTTTTTTATGATTATGATAAAAAATGCATTTTTAAGGCCAACGATTTTATCGATGGATTCGTCACTCAGGTAGAAACCTTTATCTCTTCTGGCACTTTCGACAGCTAATTTCATCAAAAGACTAGATTAAAAAAAAAAAAAAAATGGACTACTTAAAGAAAATTCAATACTACACTCTGCAAAAGGATATTCATCAAAGCAATAATGATAGAGATCATGATAACATGCCATCAATGACACAAAATAGAAAAAAAAAAATTCTTTTTATTGGTCTATACTTGTTTCTGTGAGGAATCTGAGTGAAATATGTATGCCAAATAGTCACATAATCATAAGATATCGCTCTTTTCAAATTATAACGTATATACAGCTACTAAATTAAGATCCCTAAAAACATTATTGTTCCTATATTATTATTTTTATATTTTACCATATGTATATTTACAGGCCTTTAAGGACTACTTAAACATTATTTCATATTAGTAGTTACTTTCATTTTCTTTCAGAGTAACCACCGTTAAAAAAAAAAAAAAAAAAAAAAATAGAATCCACTATTACATACCATTATTAAAGTTAATCTTACCATAAAAACTTATGAAATGAAAGTATCTCCCTTTAGTTCAAATTATAACTGAAAAATAATAAAAATAGATTTATATAGGTACTCTAATACTCAAAGGCCATGTTTGCTGATTATTCTCTCGAGATTGGCAATGAACTCTGACATCCAATTTTAAAATGGGGTTTTGGGTTGAAAATAGTTTTTCTATGATTGTCTAAATTTTTAACTGACGTATTCGTGACTAGGTTTTCTTATAATAATCTTACCCGGCTCTTAAAAAAGAACAACACATCAGTTTTCATCTGACCTTTTATTCCCGTAAGTTGTTCATTGTGCTTGAAAAGTTGCCTAATATAAGATTATATTAAATCTAATAAAGCATTTAAAACTCCAAGAAATAATTTTTCAACGAAAGTTATTTATTTATGAAAGCATAAATGTTGATATTACTTTTTCGATTGTGAGACATTTAATATAATATGTAAATATTGGAACAGATTTTTTAAAATGTATTATAACTTTGTTCTCTATTTTAGTCTATAAGGTTTTAGCTAAAATTCTGAAATTCATTTTATTTTAATATTTCAGGAGATCTCGCATCCAGATCCTTTTTCAAGGTAAGTTCTTCTGCATGCAAATTTGTCTTTTAATTAAATTCTTTGTATGTATAGTAATGTTTGTGTGTTTCTAAACTATAAATTGTTCCATAATTCTGAGTAGATTATGGTGAATGATATCCGGATATGTTTAAAATTCGATGATATATATATTCACATTAGTGACAATATATTAAGGTTGGTAGGCAATCAGAATATTGCTCGCGATGCAGATCCAGTTTTATAAAATTATTAACATACTTCTAACTTCGTAAATGACTTCATCTTTTCGATACCTACAACTTTTTCATCTACAAAAAATTCTTAAAAATAAAAATAATTAATTTAATTAGGTAATAAGAACTCATTAATACCCTTTAGGTTGACTTTCCGTTTGAATCTTAAGATAATGTGTTCAAAAAATGGAGAAAAAAATGTGTTCTTTAAAAGTAATGGGCCGTTTCGCTTATATAAACTTGTTATTTTGACAAGTTTGGGATGGAGGTCACGTCAAATGGCTCAATACTTTATTTAGGAAAATTTTTTTCTTGATTTATTGTCAAATCATTCATGATTTTATGATTCAAGTGGAAAAATGGTCCGGATCGCCGAATGGGCTAATCTTCAGTGTAGGCAGTGTGCGTTGCCCGGTAACTTGGGAACCGAGGTTGGAGAAAATAAAAATTACGAGTTCACGTCCCGATGCCCAGAGGATCTTTTAACTCTGTCATTAATCCCCCGGACTCACCCTATGGCTCGGGAAACCTTCGTATAGCCTAAAATGTGAGGTAGGGGATAACATAAAAAAAAATTAATTAAAGAATTAAGTGGAAAGTCAAGAGTATTACATAAGTTTTTAGTATCTCATTAATTAGACCAAGTTTACCGATCTCCAGATTGAAAGTGTCCAGTTTCCGTGAATTTTCGTAGTAGGTTACGATAATATGGAGCCATTTACGGAGTTTTAAGCGTGTTAATAATTTGAAAAAAAAAAAATGGTCTTTACCGGCGGATTATAATGTTTGTTTGTTTGTTTGGATGTCTAGGCGCAAAAACATCCAGGTTACCAGCGCCCGATTAACTAAATAATACTACTTTTATACTGTTTGGATGGTTAGTCCAAAAAATAAGAATAAAAAAAAGGATAAAAATAATTAAATAAAAGGATTAATAGAATAAAATAAATAAATAAAAATAACAATAGACAATCATTGATAATAAGATAAAATATATAAATAAATTAAAAAAAATATATATAGAAAAAATCAATAAATGAGTCGAAATTAATAGCCAAATGAACTTTTAAAATAAAAAAATAAAATGAAATAAAGTAAATAAATAAAAAAGAATAATAAATAAAAAATGTAAAATAAAAAAGAATAATAAATCTACAAAGGATCGTAATTTATAAACTTGTCATAAATGTTGTTTAAGTCTTTCATTATCTAGGAACTTGAGGACTTTGGTAACGATTTCTTCTTGATTTCCCAGGGATGCTGATATATTCTGGGGTATTCCGAGATCTTTTAACCTTGCGGTGTAAAAAGGGCACTTTTCCAAAACATGTTTTATAGTAAATGTCTGGTCACACTTTTGACATCTTGGGATAAGATCTTTTGTTATGAGGTGGAGGTGTGACAGTCTAGTATGTCCGATCCGGATTATAATGTATTAAGGTTGATGAGCAATCATTATACATTTGCAATCCTGTTTTGAAACTAGGAAACCTTCTTGTTGGCATAATTATTAAACAGATTAATGTAAACAATTCAGTCATCTGTCGAAAGGAACAAGCTACACTGATAAAGTGCTCGGACAAGATACATTAGCATGTATCTAATTTTAATATATTTCGCTGAATTAATTGTCTACGGTAACCGCCTAATCTCGGTAATAAACTCAATATCGCTTGCTTTATCAGAGTCAATTAGCTGGCACTTGCTCCAACCTGTTATGAAGCTCCTCCGATAAGGAGCGTGTAAACCGTTACATAGGCGTTTTATTTGCCGAGTTACCCAACCTGTACCCCCTGCGCTACAGATCATTCTTGTACCCGACGGGCATTAACAAGCCTCGATGACCTTCGCCGAGGGTTATGTGATATGTGCTATGTCCTAGCATCTGCTACACAGGAAGAAAGTGGCAACATGGCTACATGGAAGCTGACCGGTATTGATCCCGGATCAAGGGAGCAGAGAAAGCCCAAGAGATAAGGGACCGGAAACACGTCTGATAAGGATGAAGGAAATCCTTTGTTCTGAATAAACGAGTGCCGTCACGAAAGTCCTCCCACGCGGCACTTTCCAACTAAGTCCTATAAGTGCCAAGTTCTCCATACCCTGCTCTACTTTCCAGGGGTATCTGGCGCTCTTGGAATCTTTTAGCACTTTCTTTTCGTTTGCTTTATTGCTTTTAAGGAAATCAGTCGACCTTCTCCTTAACGTCCTAAATGTTTTTTTATGAGATCAAAACTTTTAAAATTACGACTGTACTTCCAAAAGAATCCAGTGTACAATTAACACACTGCTCTCAGCATTAGTAAACATGCACTCGCAAAAGAAGAAATAGTTGACTGTTAAAATTAGAAGGATGAAAAATAGTCAGGAGGAGCCATGTTTGTTGTTGATCAAGTTTGCCAACGTTTCGACCCAATCACATGGGTCATCATAAAAGTGAGATAAAATTATAGGTGATAAATAGTCAGAACGCAATCATTTTTAAGATTTTTTATTAGTGCCGAAGTTTCAACCCAAATATGTGGGTCATTATCAAGGCGTGTTTCTAGCGTTGAAGGTATTAAAGTACCCAGTATGATCTTACTCTAGTACGACCTGATGATAACCCACATGTTTGTGTTGCAACTTTGGCATTATAAAAAAACCTTAAAAAAATGACTTCATCTTGAATGTTTATCACTTATGATATGTCAAACAGTCGATAGACTTCCTTCAATAATTCGGGATAATATTATATAAACAAGAAATATTTTTTTTTAATTTTTAGTCTGATAACCCACATGCTTGGTCAGAAACGTATGCAAACCAGATAAATAAATGAAAGCATATCCTGACTCATTTTAAACTTTTAAAGGAGAAAGGGTACGAAAAAAGTGGAGTGATGGAATAGAATTTGATTCTATGTGCCGGATGGGTTTAATTCGATTCTACAATTTTTTCCAGAGTAGCCTAAAAGATAAGTAAGAAAGTATAAGTCAGGACGTTTACCCTACTTACCAAACCATACTAGCTTCCTGCAAGGGGATTGAAAAGTTTAATTATTAATTGTTATTTCAATAAATTCCTGATTATAAATTGCGATAAAATTAACTGAAATAAAAATCCCTGTTTTGAAGAAGATCCATGCAATCTCTCAGGGCGCCAGAGAGCGCTGGTTGACTATCCTAGCTATTGATCTGGTCTAGGTTGAAGATAAACGATCGGTTTGTCGACTCAGTATGCTGAGGACTATATGTTGAGATCAGTGCATAATTTAAATCTGTTCAAGTAGTTTCTCTATTCATAATATATTAATTAATTTAGAATTTTTACTACTTTTATTGTTCACAATTCAGCTACAATTCTTTCTCGATAGTGTTGACTACTGTTGTTTTTTATTGCAATAAATATTTTCTCTATGATGGAATAGCTTTAGAAAATTAATATTTTATTTTTTGCTTCAGAACTTTATTATGTTTGTGAAATTGAGTTTCTTGGTTTTATAACATTTTTATTGTTCAGATAATAACGCACTATGTTTTTATTTAATATAAACCTAAGTAGAAAATATTTTTATTTATTTTGCCTCTACCCCTAAGGATCATTGGCGTACTATCTCAATTTTATGTTCTGTTATAAAACTGTAATTCTTTTGAATATTTCAACAATTGTTTCTATTTATTTTTCTTCATCCTGGGGGATTCCTTCCATATTCAAATTCATATTGCTATTTTAGATTTTCCTTTAGAGCACTGTAGCTACCATATTCTAGAAGTATATGCTTCACAGTTGTGGTTACTCTACAATGGGTGGAAGTTAGGGTTTCTATTCCTGGCAAGAGGTATATTTATAAAGATATTTTATAGCATATAAAATAAATATTTCGGAAATAAGAGTCGTAATAAAGACCTAAAATATGCCTTCAGAAAAATAATGATTTTAGAATAATTAATATTAAAAATAAGAAGTCGTGGAGAGTGACGTAAAACTAATGACCTTTATAATAATTGGCATAGTTAATTACGTATACTTATATTTTAAGTTATGGAATTATGATTCGTCACTTCTCCATAAAATTCCATTTTGTTCGATACCTCATTCATTAGAATCCTCCTGAGAGCCAGAAAAGAGCTTTACTAACGTTTTTATATTGTGTATTTTAAAGGTTTATAATAAAAAAAAAAATTCTTCTGAAAGTTAATTGGTACATCACACCAGAATTTTGTTCAATATGTATCGTTTTATCGAATTTTATGTATTATAAAAATTGACACGGATGGATCATGATTTATATTGGATGATTTTGTAGTGAAAACTTCTTTAGGAGTGTATCGCACTTTTTTGTGATTTCCTAAGTGTAACGCTCGGGTATAGTCGGCTGAAATCGGCTATGAAGTGCTTATTCATATTAAAGTATCTCAAAAACAAAAAATTGGATCTGTATATTGTTATGGATGCAATTGTTCATTATTTCATACTCTTTGTAATGAGCTATTATTCAAAATTTTATCTTAACAAGACGCTGTTTTAGAGAGGCGAAAAAGAAAAAGTAGTGTCGAAAACCAAGTAATAAAGAGTTTTATTGAAGATGTGGGTTAAAATATCTCAGAAATCAAAAATAGGACAGAGGGAAATATTATTAATAATTTATATTTCATATTATTAATCTCGCCTTGTTGATATTTTTACTTCTATCGTGTGGTCTAAAGCACACATCTTAATTTTTAAATTATGGTAAAAAATATATTTCATCTAATAATTGTGATAATATCTCTCATATTTAGATAAAATGATTTTAAATTCTGGAATATATGTAATGACAATTTTTATAATGGACGAGAACTATACATTTGTTATAGTCTAAACGAGTAATAGAGTTATACAACAATTATGTTATACTTATTTCTTCGAAGTGAAGATAAAATTAAAAATTCCAAGTTGTGTTTTCATCTTCTTTGACTCATCATTTCTACGTATGCTTTGCTACTGAAGCGTTCCTTTTAAAATATTCTTCTTAGGTTTTCCTTGTTCCTGTTTGTGTACCTTGGAAGACACGGAGTGCTTCACTTCAAGAGTTCAGTAACCTCAAGGTGAGTGGCTTTCCCAGCGGATCATGAAGCTAATCCCAGCACCTGTTCTCCACCAAGGGCGAACAGATCGCTGCGTATTCTTCTTTTCCATAGATGGATAAATTCCTCGAGTTTCGATATATCAAATCGCCATACAAGCCTATTGTGTTTTAAAGCTCTACTCTTCCCATTAGTCAACATTAAACCCAGTATATTTTTACGTAAATTAACCTGCAATGGATTTTGATAACGTTTTGATAGTTACAATATGATTCATAATGATAAAAATTAAGTACGATCATTTGTTTTATATGTTATTCATGTTGCTTTGAGTAACCAGGCCATACATTCCATCCATTATTACTAACTATATAATGATTTATAGTATGACCCTAAGGTGTTACTATCACTGTTAGAAACGCTGCATTAATGTGCCTCCTTGATTACTGTAAAACAACTTCTTCTCAATAACTTATGACATCTTAAAGCATGGAAACTGACTTTTAGTAAAGTGAATTAGCAGTTTGGGCTGCAATAAGCATAAAAATAGAGAATAAGCAACATAGAAAACTTATATAAAACTATATTTCCTTTCTTTGATGACGGTCGGAAATAAATGTTTACGCGTATTTGTTGTTAGTCATCAATTGTTATTCTAGAGCATTGTTGCCGCGCGCTCTGTGACAAAACCTCGTACTGCAGCCTCGTACATTCTCGTACGCTTGGCTCATTCATAACTCGTACTATTGTAAGCCCAGTGTTATTCTTTTTTTATATTAAAATTAGATCAGTGCTTTTTTATTTTTACCTCTATTCATATATTTTAAAGCCTTTTTACATTACTTTTTTTTTAAGTTAATAGGTCAAGAAGTAAAATTCGCTTAATAAAATATATAAAGAAGTTTATATATTTTTATTAGAAACTACTGGACACTTTGTACAAAAATTGGAATAGCAAAATAAACTTCTTAAAGTACTCTTCATCAATATCCATTAGTAGATCCAAGATTTAATTTGGGGGGAGGACTAATTTTTCTTCTTTTATGTAAAAACAAAACAATTACTTTTATGAAGCGACGTTAGTGGTTCTGGAAGGCCAATAAAAATTAATTTTGGGGCATAGATGCTTTTAGAAATATCCATTATGATATAAAAAATGAATAGATTGTGATTGTTTAAGTATTTAGCTTACAATTAGATCTCGGACAAAACAAATGTGGACCACTAAAAACATACTTTTTTCCCATTATTTAAGATGGTTTCATTATGAATAGTAGTTCAATTTTTTTTTTAAATTTAATTTATCTAGAATACATTTACAATTACAGTTTTATGAAGGAAATAATGATTATACTTTCTCGTATTTTATTTTATGCACGATAAAAATGTACCTCGTACATTACGTCATAACCTCGTACAAATACAAGGATCCTCGTACAAACGGCAACACTGTTCTAGAGTTGCTCGTTTTTTTTTTTTTTTGGGCCTGATTTTCAATCATATGTTGTAAGCAGAAAAGAAAGTCCTAACATGTGTAAATCTTGGAACAGTTCCAACCGGAAACTCATCTAAATATGTGTGAATTGTAATGTGAAGAACTGTATGTTTCGTTTTGCTACAACAAACAACGAACAATTCCTTTAATAAAAAAACCGTTTGAATAAAGCCCGTTTTGTATGCATTATTAAATGATTTTTTATCACTGAACATGCATAGACTTTTTTTTCTTTTCTCTCAACGTCAGGTGAGACTGCAGTCTGATTAATTGTACACTGGTTAGTCGTTTACCGGTGTTTAACAGATTCAGGGCCTTCTTTTGTATTTGAAATCATCAGATTAATTATATCCTAATATATTTATAAATATATGATATTATATTTAAAATTATGTTTAAATATTGATGTTTATGTATTTTGTTAAATATATAGTCCGTGGTCCAGACCCCTTTTTATCAAATTATTAACATCCGCCTGAAACTTCCTAAATAGCTTTATCTCATCGTAACCTACAAATATTTTATTTACGAAAATTATAGGAATTGGGGCGTTTCCATTCTGGAGATCGGCAAACTTTGTCTTTTAATTAGGTAATAAAAACTCGTAAATATTTGCTTTCCACTTTAATTTTAGCAAAAACTCGAGAAAAAAAGTGGCCTCAAAAAATATTGAGCCGTTTGGCGTGACCTGCACCCCTTAAATATGAATATAACGAGGTTGTATAGGCCGAACGGCCCAACATTTTTGTAAGCCACCATTTGTCTCGAATTTGTGATGCAAGTGGAAAGCAAATGGGTTAATATCAGTTTTTATTGCCTGATTAAATATAGACAGTTAGACGACCTCCAGATTGAAAACGCCACAATTCCAAGAGTTTTCGTAAATGATAATATTTATAATAGTTATAGGTTATGATGAGATGAAGCTATTCACGAAGTTTCAGGCGGATGTTAATAGTTTGATAAAAAGGGGGTTGTACCATGGACTAGTAATACTTGATTACAGATGAAATAGGGAATATAACTAATAATTATAAGATAGATAGATTTTTATAAATATATTATAGTATAAAATATTTATTTTTATAATTATAAATATGGATCACCCCTCCCGAATTCTGCAAATATATTTATGCGTATTATGAAATTCACAGCTATAAGATTACACAAACGAATAGGCCTTAATTGCGATAACATATGAATATTAATTATATTATTGACTTAATCTTTGAGTTTGGTAATGTATTTAACATAAATGAGTAATATTCTTGAGTGTACACGTCACTGGGAACGTTTCACACAATAATCAAGTTTACACATCTCGTTTTGGTAATTATGAAATATAATAATATAATACGCGGACAATAACTATGAGTAATATTTCGTGGTGGACCTACGAAATGAAACTCGACTCTACTACTTTATACATGAATTCATACAAGAACATGAATTCTTTTTAAAAAGATGTTAATTTTTTTTTTTCATTTAATGCAGTAGGAACAAACTAATATCATCATAATTCATTTCATGAATACATAAATGCGTGTAAATATTTAACAGATGAATACAAGAAATTGATATTTAGAAAATTATATCTTTTATATATAAATGTATGTGTGGTTTCTCCTTATGCCTTCATTTACACCTATCATTGATGTTACAGTAAGCAAATGTGTTTGACATGGTATTACATTTATGAAAAAGTAGTACCAAGCAATACCCCTTAGTGGTCTTAGATTAGTTCCTTAATTCAGGAATGGAGATCTCTCATCCAGCTCCTTTCAAGTCACCTTTAACTAAGGATGTCAGCCATGACGTTTATCAGTCTGATGTGTTTTCTGTGAAGTTTGTTATAGAAGCGGGAATAAATAATACGTATGTATAGGTCTGGTTGCTGTTGAGTCGGTATGTACAGTTTGTACATATTGT
This sequence comes from Nezara viridula, assembly GCA_928085145.1. Lineage (NCBI taxonomy): Eukaryota > Metazoa > Arthropoda > Insecta > Hemiptera > Pentatomidae > Nezara > Nezara viridula. The sequence goes on from OV725082.1 coordinate 105,148,955, forward strand.
TATTTACGTACAAGGTAGCAACAGCTATTGGTGTTTTAATTCTGCATTGAAAAGATTTTAGTTTTTGAAAGTGTGTTTTTTCGCTGATAAATAGTATTTGATGAATTGAATTACATCCGAAATTTATGTAGAAAAACAAAAGTATGCCGTTTCATAAGAAAAGCAAAACAAAAAATGTATGAAATAGACATATATATTTAAATTTATGGAAGTTGGAATCGCGAGACAAAGTTCATAGTTAAATAATTCTACAATAATTAAACAGTTTCTGAACTGAAGTTTCTTCCGCATTCATGAAACCGCGATACTTTTTCCACATTAGTGACTTTTATTGTTTACTGTTTCGTTGCTATGAGTCTTGTATCATTTTATAAAAACTAAAACATTCCTCAATAAACGAAAAAAAATTTGTCCAACCTGACTAGTAGCTGAGATTAGCGAGATAAAACTAACTATAGTTTTACATTGATGAAGCTGTAAGAGTTAAATTATGCTATACTCCTAATAGTAGACGGGAAGATATCTTAACTTATAGATTTATTCGTCTAGATGTTTATAGATAGTTCGTCTGGAAGTCGGTCTAGATCTCCGGCATACTTACAAGAACATGATGTTCCCTTGCGACACGATCGTTACATAAAGACCATTGTTATGTAAAAATTCTAAGTATATGCTTCAATTGAGTACTTTGAAAGTAACATACAATTCGCCGTTACTGACATTATTTCACCCTTCAGCCCGAACCGTATAAACAGCTTTAATGCCGTTTTCTGACTTAACAACCTAGAACTTGCTTAATTATAATTGTTGCTAACTTGTTGGGCCATTTTTCGTACTTATTTTACTCTTGGAGTGTTTTTTTATAATTTTTATTTTTTAGACAGCTAATATATTATCATACGAGCTTGTCAAGAACAAGAACATCATTTCTTGAGTAGCTGTTTGCTCTAGCATAAGAAATGGTTGATAAGAAATAGAACTAGAAAATTCTTCTAGTGCGTTGGATTGTTTTAAATATTCAAACAATTAATAGTTTTTTTTTTATTCTTTCATGTTTTAAATTTACCGTTAACAATAACTTTTTTTATTCTATTTGAACATATAATCGCACCTCTCAACTGCAGTATGTTGACAATCAGCAAATGAGATGACAATACATCAAATAATGACATGTTAGGAGAGATCCAATTGTAGCACCTCTTCCCTAGCTTGATCCAATTACTTCAATTGTTTAAGGAAGATATCTCACCCGGTGTCTTTTAGTCTTCATCTCGTATTCAGGGGTACGCCACTTGTAGCAGTTCCTTATTAAACTGTTGTCCTGCTGTCATGTCCGTTCAATAATAATAGGTAATAAAATAAAAAAGATCTGCCAAAAAAAAAAATGTTCAAACCTTCCAATCAAATCATTACGGCTCATGACAAAAGCACATTGGTACGTGACTGACAAAGCTACATGCCAACGGTTGGCCAACTGATAAACACTCTTTATCAATGATTTTACTTTAAAAATAAATAAATAGAAAAGTGTAAAATGGTACCATACCTTACGATATGGTAATTGTGTTTGGTAAAATAAATAAATTTACGATTAAAGAAAATATTGACTTGAAAATTAATTTATTATTATATCTTTAGTAAAATAGAACACAGGTTTTTAAATTTTCAATTGTGGAAGATTTCCGTTCTTAAACAATAAGGAAATAAAAAAAAATAACTAAGGAATGTGTTTTAGACCACACGATAAAAGAGAAATCATCAACAAGGCGATATTAATAATATGAAATATAAATTATAAATAATAGCTCATTATAAATACGATGAAATGCTGAACATTTCCTTCGCTTACAGTATGTAGGTCCGATTTAGTTTCTGAGATATTTTAATCCATATCTTCAATAAAACTCATTATCAATTGGTCTTCGACACTATTTTTTTTTTCCTTTTTAGCTCCCTAACACGGTTTCGCGTTAATGCTTCAAAAATTGTAATTTTAGTTCTAATTGCAAAGTTTTAGACCTAAGCTTTGTTTGTTCCAAGATACCGAAATGTTTATTTTCATTTTTTATGAAATTTTATTTATTATTATTTTAGTTTCTGCATTGATTTTTAAAGCATATCATATCTGCATTTTTTTTTTTACAACCGAAGGTAGCTGCTGATCACGTAAATGATGTGCAAGTATGTTTACAGTTTTTATGTTTAAAATAAAAATTAAATATGATTCTTTTCTCGGTATTAAACATTTGATTACTTGTTCTATGACTTTGTTCTCCCCATTACAAGATTATTGCTATATCTCATTTATATATTTTTTTAATATTTTCTTTTTATAATCTTTTACTTGCTCAACGACGAACGATCTAAATTTAATGTCTCACAAAACACAAAGGTATAGTGACTATTTTACCACATCCGGGAAGCATTGCATTATCTTACAATGAAGTGACGTTACCATAAGTGAATTTTTAAGAGCTTCAACCGTACAAATTTACATTCCATCGCCATCTGAAGAAGATGAAGAAGACTGTGGGCGAAGTTGGCCTCCAAAGTCATCTTCCGTAATAACTTCCTTGTTCTTTTGCAAGTAATGATCGAATCGTTCAAAATGTTTGCTGGGCATGGGGCGTGGCAGAAACATTTTGGATCTGTTTCATTGGTGTTGCGACTGTTCATAGCGAGTAAATTCATATTAAATCATAACAAGAACAGTCAATTAAATATAAGTTCAGAAAATTAACATGTCATACTAGATTTTCACAACCAAACCGAACAAAGTTTTAAGAGTAACTTTATCGTATATTGAACAGAAATCCTGATGAAGGTTTGAAACTAAGGCCGAAACTTCGACATAAGGAAATAAAAATAAATATAATTAAATTATTTTTACTTTGTCCTATCTTTGATTGAACAACCCATCCGTCTTCTCTTCAATATTTATATATTTTCTTCGAATATCATGTCATATTTCATAATCAATAGATAAGATTTTATCGTTACGTTTCTTATTGTGATAAATTTTAAATTTTAATAATAAGATGTATAAATACTTATATACTTATCTCAGGTTATTACTAAAATACGACATTAGTGGGTCTTCAAACTTACCTGAAACAAAAAAAAAAAAAACAATAAATAAGCTTTTTTTAAAAAAATAAAAAATTATGTAATTAAAAAATAAATATTATATATTTAAACTAAGAATAGAAAAGTAAGGATTTAGAAGATTGGGTAATTTACATGGTCATGCGTTGGCCAATAACGCAACATAATAAAAATGAATAAATACAAATAATATAATATATCTATGTGAATAACACATATATTTGTTTTGCATAAATATATGTTTCTCCATATAATACCTATATTTGTTTTACATACAAGGATATGATATCATACTTAAAAATTCTTTATGTAAAAAGGGGAAGGTAAACTAATGACGTGTATTTATAAATAATATTTTATATATCTCAAAAACTGATTAATCTTAAGCTAGTTCCTAATTAGTCGTGGGATAATTTCTGATCAGACCTATTTTATTTAATTTTTTTCAAACAGTTTATTGACTCTTACATTGATTAGATATAGCGGTGCATCTCATGACGTGTCCTACTGAGAATCTGGGTTATCATTTTTCAATTGAAACAAAGGAATCTTTTTTTTTTTTATTGTTCCTTACATGTGGCAAATATATTTATCTTACTCCCATTAAAATGATGTAGCACAATCGATGATTGGAATTAAGAGTTTTCACTCTAATTAACCCCAAACCTTATTGTAATGTGTATCAGAAAATGTCTTTTGATCGAAATTTGATTTCATTCTTTGTATACACATGTGCGCGCGCACAAACTCAGGCGCAATGTATAGTATTGATTTTTAAATAAATTAAAAATTTGCTCGAACTGTGGGATCAGTCCGTTTATTTTATGTCGATAAAAAATAATACAATCTGAACTACGAAATACACGTAAATTACAGTTATATAATTTGAGCAATTACTAATACAATCAAATGAACATTTGTATAATTTTTAAAATCAATTATTTTTTATTTTTAAAATAAAAGGGTTTGTCTGCCGTAAGGTGGACAAGGTTTACCCCTCTAGTATATAAATTTATTATTTTAATAAATAATTTGATTTATTAATTTTAAATATTATAATAATTCTCGACTTTCATTCAAAGGGCTATTTTAAGAGACTTTGAATGGTTAGTTAAATTATTTTGAAAAACATATAAGCTATATAATCTTTAGTTTATTATTGTCTTTATCAAGAGTAATTCACTTTTTATATATTTTTAGAAGTATTAAAGGAAAAAAAAATGTAAATTTTTATTATACTTACTTATTTAAAAACTTTTACCAGCCATTTTTAACATACACTGAAACTTTACGAGATAGGGGATAAACAAATCGCAGGAATGATATCTTGTCACGTATCGAGTGTCTCTCCCCGATTCATGAATGTCATTGGAAATAATGTAAGCTGTAAATTGTAGAATTGATGTCTAATAACATTAGAGGATTAATGCTTCACTGCTCCAGGGCCAATTTAAGTCCTCAAGTTACGGTACTTGACGGGTTGACGTATCTTAGTATAGCGTGTTAGCCGGCCATCAGATTAAATTTTCAAATTTAATTAAAACTATCTCCGGAAAGAAGATGAGATTGAGCATAATTATGCCCGGGCCGGTCAGTTGAAATATAGGCAGGCATCCAGCTCTCGATGTTTATCTAAACAAGGCCGGCTTCATTCTAACCTTCTGATTAAGGTATTAAGTCGTTATTTAGTCACAACTTCCACATAAGTCTTCTTCCTCTGAGGTGCTAACTTATTTGCAAACTTTTTATATAACTTTTTTTTTTTTAATTTTTTTTCTTTATATCTAACCAGATCAATAAAATATGCCTAATAATATATCTCAGCGAGCATTGGATGAATAATTCATTCGAGCATCTTTATTATATCTGATATAAAATGAAATTTATGCGAATGTTGAATTTCATTAAGAAAATTACGTAAAAGTAGAAAGGATTGCTGTCATATCTAGTTAAGTCAACACGTTTTGTATTTTTTTAAAATTTATTTCTAATAATGATTAGTTGGACTTCCCATTACGAATTTTATACTTTGAAAAACTTAAAAAAAAAATAAATAAAACAGAAACAACACCCACAACTATAGGACAACTTATCTCCCTTAATTGCAGTAACAAAATCCTCCGAACAATAGTCGATGCTCCCTTCTATGTATCCAACAAAACTCACCATAATGACCTTCATGTCCCATTTGTTGTTGACCTTATCCCAGACAAATTTTCCAAATTTCACCAGAAACTCACTCATCATCCAAATCCTGTACCACAATCCCTATCTAGCTCCAGCCATCCCTACAATCCTCCCCGTAGGTTAAAACGGCAGTGGCCCCGCGGCTTTTTGTAAATATGTATATATTGGAGTATTGGCAATGGCCAGATTCTCCACCCAAGACATGAGCGTCTGTTGCTATAGTGCTCTCCATCAGTTTCCACTGGTTTCAAATAACAGTGACGCAGCTGAGAGAGAAGCACTGGGATCTCCTGGAGTCCTGCCTTGGATTCCACGTCGGGGAATAAGGCATGACTTAGAGTCCTCTGGGGGACTGTAAATATTGTACATAGGTGTGAATGTGATTTATTTGCTTTAATTTCATCTTGCTTTTAACTTTTATTTCATTTTTTTTTTTGTACACAGGCATACCAATTTACTTATTTTATTTTATTTTTTATATTTCTTTTTCTTTATTATTGATATTAATTGTATATACATATCGTGTGAATGAAGCCATGTAGCCTTAATATTAATGCCCTTCAATGTGGCAGAATGTATTAACATTCAATAAAGAAAGTATAAAATAAAAAAAATTGCAGTACCAGTCGGGCTATAAAATTTGTTAACCATCTTAAGATTGGCATCGTACAATTATCTGTTTTGTCAAGTACTAAGTACTACTCCGAATATTGATTGAATTCTAAGTATTTTGCCTATTGCAGAATAAAAGAATTTTTTATATTTTATTTTGTTTAACGTCGTTACATTCATTAACTTGGACAGAGAAGATAGATTGTATTAACCTATCAACAACTTTTCAAGTGAAATTATCTCCAAACTATGATATCATTTTTGTAGATTATCCAAAATATACTTTTGTTTTTTTTCCATACAGAAGTTATGGGTAGCAGTATGGAACTTTTTTCTTTTTTGGGCCACTATGCACCAAGTAGATCTTTAGCCGCGCGATGATGTTTTCGTAAAGACGTATATTGCTTGTGGGGACATAGAAAACCTGGAGGGGGTCATCCAACTTCACGGTAATACAGACCAAGGTCTCCATGGTGCAGCGGCAGGCCACCGGTAGCTCAATAACTGATCTCTCTGGGGCTGTCTGACAGTGTCCTTCCCACAGGCTAACTCGGGTTCAAGGACAGTGATAAATCGGTCTAGATCTATGGATAATGGCTGCTCAGTCAGCAGGAGTACGAGGACCTGTATTCTTATTTCTTAAACAGTCCTTGGGAATCAAACCGTTCTGCTGTACGGTAGTGAAACCTGGGCTCTAACCGGCACCCTCCAGAAAGCAGAATTGAGAGATTCGAAACATCCTCGATTATAACATCGAAACAAGTCCTCGGTACGATAACAGGACCTATTTGGGATCAGAACCTTAAGACATGTACGAGAAGGAACAATATAGAACTGGTCAGTCAATATCTCATGATACGAAGGCAACGAGGTTAAGATGGGCATGTGGGCGTGGCATTAAGCTTGAAGCCATTAGGACGCCGTTACACAACAGTGAATGCCGTAGTTGTAGTCATGAGACCACGTGGGAAGCCAAAAAACAGATAGATAGGATAAACAAAGATACGGCTGAGCTTCATGCAGCAAACTGGAAAGCAGTATCCCAAGATAGGCAGAGGTGGAGAAGGCTGGTTCAGGCGGCCAAAGATCTACAAGGTCTGTAGAGCTAACAGAAAAAAAAAATTGTGTACATACATATTGTTTTCTTCACAAATAAATAAAACTTTTACTAACCGCTATCCCCTTTTCCACCGAGTCTTACACTTATTGTAAATTAGGAAACATGAGGATGATTTTAAATTATTAAAATTCTTATAATCTTTTTGAGTTTAGTCTCTTCTCTATGGGATTACTCCATCATTCTTACCAAATCAAACAATCACCCTTGTGTTTATTTATTATTTATTTAAATATTAAGCCGACCTAGAATGAAGATTTTCATAAAATTTAAATCCATTTGACAACAACAGCCTTGCGGAGGACTTTCCTTGCTAAGCTGCGTCCTCAAGTGAGGTGACTAAGTCGGCTTTGCGAAAGGTGACCGCCCGCCCACACCGTGAGTCACCTCAATACATCACCGAGCCTCCATCTATAGATAGATAGCTTGATCCGGTTATTTTTAGACTATAATTATTATTAACATTCTAATTTTATATAAAATCGATAAAAATATTTTTTTATCTTTATTTTGTTATGTTCATTTATTTCTCCAAAATAAACACATCATTCAAACAATAGCAGGTTCAGAATATATCTAAAAAAAAAGTTGAAATAACCATTGCGTGACAATGCTAAAGTAATTGTGATTAATACGCGCAAACGACCGCAAAGACTAACCAACCAAAACCATATTTGGCAATACCAGATGTTACCGTCTCAATGATTTTCTGGGTTAGAAGATTGTTCTGAGACCTTGATGTCTTTCATAATTCCATTCGCGAACCAATCTATTTTGAATAATTTAGAAGATCAAAAAGGGATATAAATCTTCGATGTTGGACTGTAATGATGACAGATTTTTTTTTCTTACAGGATAAATTTGCTATTAACTACTGTATTAGGCAAATATGATATTGAGGAAAGAACATAAAATAAATGAAATAAAAACAAAAAAGAATATGATTAATAACAAGCACAAAAGTATAAGATAACAAAGTAGCATAATGCAGTAATTCTGTTGGCCAAAGCCTCAGATCCTATGGATTTTCGGCAGTAGATGAAATTTAGTGGATTTGAATTTAAAATCAGTCTGCCATGAAAATTATTAAAACGGTCTCTTGCAGTTGCTGCGATTAAAGAAATTTCAAGGTCGGTGTGTACAATAAGATTACAGACATAAAAATTTTCAACAATTTTCTAGAGAACTTTTGACTTGAACGATTGAATTATTTTTACATTTGATGTCTTTGCTGTTTTTCTTTTTTGTTTTGTGTGGTATGTAACTCAGTACTACAATAAAAACTGATGACTGAGAGAAGGATGTCAAATTAAACTTAATCTTAATAAGAAAGGAAAATCAGGAGCTTGAGCGTGAATACTGTCTGTGGAATATGCGAAACTTTTTGGTATTAGTTACACATGTGCTGTTTCTGAAATAGTCGATTAAGGTATTTAAAATCGCTGCAAATTGTTGTACCATTGTTTACTATTTTTATATTAATATCTAATCGGCTTCCATCCTAAAACAAAATGATGAGTTCCGATGATCATCTATATAAACGACTGAATATGTAGGAGATGTTGTCATAGATACTATCTACTCCTATTGCATGAAAACAAACAAGTGGGATCATGTGCCGCAAAGAGGGTATCATAGGGCGTTTTTTTTTTTTTTTTTTTTTTTTTTTTTTTTTTGTATGGATTTTTGAGGGGACAAAGTTTTTCGGAGTAATGGTTGTTAGGTCTAGAAACCGTATTGCTATGTGATTTCTGCAAGAACTTTCAAGACGCAGAAGGAGGGAGAAAAATATGCAACACTATCCACAGGATATTTCTGGGTACCTTGCCATTCCGGCATCTTAGGCAACGAAAAAGCTTATTGTGCTGGCAAGACCGGGAAAAACAATGTTTAAAACCAACTTGTTGAGATTGAACTAGTTGCCGCAGAAGATTGGGCTAACGAAACGAGGAATTGTTAAAAGTATGGAGAATAAATTCACAAACAGTTGCGCAAATGGAAGACGAGAGAATGAAAGTGTAGAAACATACTACTAGATTGCATTAAGTATAAAATCACACGCATTTCTTTGAACGTATCATAAATAAACACCTAAGACCTCATGTACAAGACATAGCAAATAACTGAAAAAATCATGAATTTTTTTAAAAAGACTTGTCAATACTAAAAAGTATAAAGAAAACAAATAGCACAACGCCTATGATTCTGAATGGAACAGGCGTTAAGCAAATAAATAATTACAATTTAACTGTAGGTATATGAATTAATTTGTTTGTAATTCTACATTTTTTTTTATCATGTCCTCCATAATTTTATTGTAACTATTTACAACTGTAAGTACAATATAGTATACATACATATTCCGTTAGCTTTGTCGAAGCCAGTTTACCTATCCTCGAAAATATAGTGTGTGGTATGTATCCCAGTTTATTTGTACTTTCGTTTGCACTTATTTTAACAGATTGCACCCTTGACTAGAAACATTAAATGAACAACTAACATGCTGATATATTAAGGAAGACCGAAAGAAGTATGAAAAATCTTTGGCTACACGTACGTAATTAAATCCAAAATTTCAGTGCGAGATTAGGTAGTACTGGAAGAAAGTGAAAAATTTATGCTCATATCAATAGGTTGATTTACTCTTTAGACAGAACTCATTTCAATAACTCGAATGTGTGATAACAACATATATAATATTACTGGAAAAGTCCTAAATAATATATATTTTTTTAATGTATATATGTATAATTCACAGGCGGATTTACGGAGAGGGAGGGGGACTTTCGGGCTGAAGCCCTCCCCCCAAAAAAATGATAAAATATAACCTTGTTTTATAGAAAAAATATTAAAAACTATCTCTTAAATTATTATTGTACGTGTGATTACACTTAATAGGACTTCAAGAGTAACTAAGACACAATGTCATATGGGTAGTTAGTTTCTTTCTTCTTATTTTTTAATTTAATTATTGTTATATATATATGAAAAAAAAATCCTTCGGGCTGAAGCCTAATAGTACCTAATAGTCGAAAAAATAGAAATATTTATCACATTTATCTTATAAAAAAAGATATAACATAAGAACATAGCTTATGTTTTCACTTATAAAGTTCTCTGTTCCTTGTTTCTACTTAGAGTTGACCTAATGAAAACTCAATTGTTTTACGATTCCATGCCTCCGGTGGCTGGAAGATGTCGCAAGATGGTTTTGCTCGCTCCATTGTGCAGCCAAGGTTTGATTCCAGAGACCACGTAACCATGAGAATCGGGTCGACCTCTTCTACGTGCAAGATGTGTGAAACAGCCCGTCTCGCTGGTCACTTCCGTTTTCCTCAGCTCTGCATAGACCATCGATAAGATCAAACATAGAAAATTGTCTTAGCGTCAATGGTTGCGAGTGTGTTGAAATTCTCAAGTAAGAGGTTTTTCTATGGTCTTTATTCAATTTTTATTAAATCAACAAAATATGTTTTGACACCCACCCCAAACATGGTAACGAACTTATAGGCCAGTATTTTCATAGGTCATCTTTTTATCAATGTCATAAAATTATATTAAGATTCAAGAGGACATCAAATGAGTATTAACGAATTTTTCGAGCCTATTTTTATTTTTTTTTTTTTTTATTGATAAAATGAAGACAAGTTTAAGACGGGTGTTAATAATTTGATAAGAAAGGGTCGGTTCCGCGGACAAGTATTGTAGCTAGTTTGGAAAAAAGGAATACTTTATATTAAAAATACTTTATTTTTCTTTTATCTATGGTGGCCGCATTTTAGATTTTTCTTATTTATCGTTATGCTTGTTTTATTGTTATCGACAATTTCAAATAATTAACAAATATATTTTGAATAATGTATTATTGAGCATATTTACACCCAACATCGTAAACATGACAGTGATTGACTTCGACATGGTTCTTGACGCGTATTAAATTTTCCTTTTTGACACTTATTTCCTTGCGATTTTTTTTTCGTCTGTTTATAGTTTGCCAATTCACATAATACAGAACGTGAAAGTTATAATTTAACGCTTATGTAAACTATCATTACGTATTAGATACCAATAAGAGAAGATAAACTTTTAGAAGGAGCTCGCTATTGAATTGCGTAAAGGGGAGATGAACCGTTAACACCTTGCACAACTCCTGGAGTTTCTTCTGCCACCGAACGGCTGCAATACAAACAGGAAAAGCTCAGGAAAGTGAATTTTTCCCAAGACCTTTTTTTTTTCTTTCTCTTAGTGAATGGGTCTTGTTTATTCCCATGGTCGTAACGAATTCTAACCGACATGTCGCGACAGGGATAGTTAGGTGAGATTTTTTTACTCATTGTTTATTTCATTTTTTTAGGAAAATAATTTGTTTTCTATTTTTTAGATATTATATAGATTCAGGTTAATATTGGGGCGGTATGAATGAACGGTCTAACGCAGATGTAGATTACCACCCGTTGCCCGGCAATCTAAGCTTAGATTAGAAATTAGAAGATAAAATAATTTCAAGTTCGTGTCCTAGTGGTGGGGTGAGAGAAGGGTGCTTACGACTCTGGCTTTAATCCCCCGCTCTCACCCCCGGCACGGGAATATCCCGAAAAACGAATAAAATTTTTTTGGTCCGTCCGCCGTCCGCACATTTTCTCCGAAATTACTGGACCGATTTTTTTTTCAAATTTGGATATAAATTCAGAGGTGACCCGAAGATGATCCTTCTTAATGGACATTACTATCCGCCTTTTACTTTCAAAATGGCGGCTGAAAAACCTGAGTTGCTATAGACTGTAGCGCCTAAACGAATGTACCGATTTCAATGAAACTTCGTTAAATTCATTTTCTCAACGCCCTTTAAATTTATTTATATTACATACTTCAACGAAAATAAGCAGGAAAAAAGTTAAGAGGGATGGCAAAATTAAATCCCGAATAACTCAAAAATTTTACACTTTTTTTGTAGATATTGTATATGGATTTTTAAAAGTTTACGAAATTTCATCAAATACAAAAAAAAAATCGTTAAAATCGGACAATTGGGAGCAAAGATATGGTCTTCGGTTTTTTAATATGTTCTACTCCAAATGTAATTTATATCCTTTGTTTGGTTTTTAAATTTACTGAATTAATGCTATTTTTTTTTTTAGCACATTACTAATGAATTAAAAAAAAGTTTAGTCCAATTATTGGAATCATCTTTTATTTATTTTTCTTTGTAACTAGGAAGGTAATGTTACTTTAGATGTATAATTGTTTGGAAACAATAAACCATTGTGAAATAATTTGCAGCGTTTTTATAAATACTATTTTTTTAAACAGGTGCTTTGCAGTAGCGGATCCAGGATTTAATTTTTGAGTTTTTTTATTTATATTTGAAAGTCTGTAAAAAAAACTATTTATACATGTTTACAGAAGCAAATAATGCTTTTGGTGAAATACAATTTTTTTTCTTGACACGAGCTTAAGGTCAAGTACCTGAAATACATGCGTTATCTTGTAAAAAGAGTACGTATTTTGATTGTTTATTAAGCTCAGATCAGCGACAGAGACTAGTACCTACCAATGAAAAAAAAGCATTTTGGGGGGATGGGAATAGGAGAAGACCTCAGTCATTTCTAAGTGCCGATATCATTTGACACTAGGATTCCTTAAATTTATTTTGCAATAACAGATTTTTTTTTATATTTTCGCTACTCTGGTTAAAATGTTAAATCCTATAATGAGAAATCAAACTTTTTTTCTTTTGTAAAACTATGATAGAAAATCAAATAATTTTTGTAAAAAACAATATTGTTCTCCTTGATATTTTGGTTGGTCAACAACAAACTAATATGTTGTTGAATAAGACTGTTCCAGGAGTTTAAACTTTAATTGTTCTTATAATTCTAGGTATACTTTTTAAGTTACCTAATGTAGTGACTTACTATACTATAAGAAAATGTTTATCCGTGTGAAGGATTTGAATTTTCTCCTTTGCTGTTGTCTTGGGAGTGAAAAAGTCCCATTAAGAAAAAGCGGGTATCTTGAAATATTGGCGGTGAACCCTTGAACCTGGTCTACGCTGCCCACGCTGCAGTCCCACGGTGGCTGTGCCCCCATGGTTACATAAACCACTCGGCACGGGATGGGAGCTGCTTTCTACTCGCTGCTCATTGTATTGTGCTCCCATCCCGAGTTATCCCTTCGGGAGTTTGGTTTATGTCTGTCATAAAGTGTTGTTTAACGGCCGTTTGAGTGCTAAAAACCTAATAGGTCTTGTTTCAAAACCAAGCGGTGTTCTGTTTTCATCATAGCCAAGTTTTGTTGTGATTATTTTCATTTTGGGTAGCGTATATTTTGTCGAAATAACTATTCATCCAATAATTTCTATTTCTTGAAATTACCTTAAATTTTTTTGAAAATTAATCACTCCTTTCTTTTCATATATAAGGTAAATAGCTCATATACGATCCATTATTAACAAAGTGTCGGATTAAAAATTAAGTTATAGAATAGTCTATTATCTAAAGGAATTTCATAATAACTAAAAAAAAATGTAAACACAGAATACTTAATCTATAGTAGCCATGTTTGGACTGAGGATCTGCCTTCCAGTTTACCTTGACAACGAAGTCTATATATGATGTGCATCAGGTTTGTTTGGATCTCGGTGTTCGAAGGAGAAGAAATCATCTCCGGAATACTATTCTTTCTAAGATACATTTGTGAATTTTAATTCTCATGCGCTTTGTGGTGGACGCATGAGAAGGGGGGAGAAGTTTTCGGGCGAAAATCTGCCAAGATGAAAAAAATTTATATATATTTTTTTCATCGGTCCATAATCGTTTCTCTGAGTGATCTTAGCTAAATCCACAATCAAAATATTTTTTTTTTAAATTGTAGATTAGTTGTGCAAGCACGTGTCAAGAAACGATTATAAAAAAAGTATTTCTAAAAACATTATTCTTTGACGAACAGTTTTTTTTTTTTTTAATTTTTGACAGACCTTCAAGTACCGCGTAAATATTATATTTATATTGCTTCTAGCTTTTTTTTCCAGAGTAATTACCGTTATTAACAAAACAAATAAAAAAATAAAATATATTCTCCTCAAAATTAAAGGAAATCGCTGATTATTTTTACATTAATTGAAATTTAAACAAGGTCGCTTTTGGAACCAGCTAAACATCAACACAAGTTCAAGAACAAAAATGTTGGTTGGGGTTCGGTTTAAAGATAAAAGAAGCATCTTATTACCAGACAAAATTCAGGATTTAAATTTGTGGGAACCAGACTTTTTTTTTTTTTTTTTATCAGACTTTCAGGTACCACATAAACATTATTTTATGCAGTTTCTATATTTTTATTCTAGAGTAATAACCGTTTAAAAAAAATAATAAAAAATATACCTAGTCTTCCAAAATTAAGTATTGAAAATCATAAGAAGTAGCGGATTCTTATGATTTTCAAGTACCTTGTGTATACATCTCCAAAGTTCTTTTATTGAAAACGAAACTATAAATAAAAAATATTATTTGAATAATGCAAGATCTAAATATAATTTATTGAAGTATTTATTACTTATTCTTCGTTATAAAAATGAATAGTCTACGTTGTGTTGGAATATAACTAGTTTGTCGGGAACACTAGTAGATATTAATATAGCTTTCGGCATAATTGCTTTCTTGCACAAATCCCACGACTATTTTTTAATTCCATAACTATTAAGTTCACCATATTCATAAATTGAGTGCACTTGTGGGTAAAGCAAAATGAAAGTATAAATATACTATTGTATAGTAGTATTTACATTTCTAAGTATTGAGGAAAAGCAGAAGTTCAGAGGATATTTGCGATGATGTATGTTCGCATTAACTGGTATTGGAAACCTATGGAGGCCGTAATACAGAGGAATGTACTTATTAACGAAAGCTTATATCCCGTACTGTATTTGGAATTTCGAAATTGCTGTATCTTTTTTTTTCAATTCAGATTGATTAGCTATTCATTCACGTTGGGTAAAAAATATTAAAATTTGATGTTGAAATGCGCATAGCTGTTTCAAAAGGAATAGTCTTTCGAAAACCGCCTTGACCCACGACCTCGCCGTAAAAAGACTAAAGCAGGTCTATTCGTGTTGGCGCTGAGCCTAATGAATCCTTCGCGATGAGAAGGCCATCTTAGTTTTTGTTCTTCTTTGCTTTTTTTATAAGCTAATTTTGTCCTTCATCGCTTTGTTACACTTTTTGCTGAGTCTTGTCAAGTCGATTGTCAAACTCATCGTAGGAAAAATATATTATGCAACCCATCCACCAATACGTGAGTCATTTATTTTCAAACTAAATCCTAATCTTCATTGGCAAAAGTTTTTGAAGAAATGCAAAATATAGTTATTTTCTATTATAATTAATATCAAATCCAATATTTTTGATATAATACATTAAGAAGTTCTTCATGTATAGTTTGTATTTCTGAAAACTATTGATTATTATGATATTAATTAAAAAACACTGATATTTAAACAAAGCCGGTTTTGAAAAAAAATTAAACTTCTAGACAAGTTTAGGAACAAAAAAATGTCGATAGAGCTTCGATTTGGAGAGAAAAAAATATACAATTCCCAGAGAATAAAAAAGTTGTTAATACAGTATTATAAAAATATATATATATTTTTAACTTTATATCTTCACCCACACCTGTCGTAAGCAATGAAAATTAGCGGGTCTGCTGTTGTTAAGAGTAGAGGTAGTGTCTTGATCATTGTACTAAAAAATCTCTCACCAAATTTCTCTCAATATTTTCTTTTTGGTACGGAATGAATTTTTTGTTTATTTTTTCATTCTCTAATTATATTTTGAGATCTTGATGCTCATCGTTCGTTTCAAATCTAATTATAGGATCAACTACCAGAATTTTCTTTCACACTAAACGCTTAGGTATCTACGAACTTTGCTGAGCTTTCTGTGTCTATAAAATAACCTTTATTTTGCCTCTCTAAACAAAATTAATGATTTCCAGTTACGTCATAATTTTACCAGAAGAGCAATATTATAATATTAAATATAAGACAATCAACACATCCAGAAATACTACAAATTCGAGACAACTTTAAGGAACACTCCATAGTAATAAAAGAAATGGAGGTTAAAACCAGATGACGATTGAAAAATGTCTGGATTAGGGATCTACTTCCATAATTAAGTTAGTAAATAAAGTTAATGGAAGTGGTGTTCCGCTATATTTTTTTACTTTTTCTCCTTTCTTCATTTTCCTCTAATTATTATGACAGCCCATCTGCTAATTGTTAATCACCGTAATGGACGGGCACGGTTTTATAAATCAAAATGAAAAACAGGTAAGACGAAACCCAGCAAATGTTTGAGGAAATAACACTATATAGCGTTGAATGAATTAATTAAATAAATTACTTATATTAACTAGAGGGCTATTAACTGATTAAAAAGGAATATTTTATTTGCATTTTTTTAGTGAGATTAAAAAACAACACAACTGAAAATGAAAGAACTTAAAAATATTGTCACAGTAGCGAAAATAATGTCTGTAGAAAAGTATATAAAAAAATTACATTATTTTTATTTTCTATACATTCTAACTTTTATCGCTGTAGTTATTTTCAGTCATTATTTACTTCATTATATTTTTATGATACGAATTTTTCTGTATTCGAAAAATCCCTTAAATCTTAGAAAATATCTAGGAATTCAATATTGTAATATATAAGATTAATTAGTAAATTAGAGGATATTTATATGGTTGGCATTATTATAAACTCCATCAAACATTAGAAAAAAAAAATTATCTCTATTATATCATTTTTTAGAAACGAGTATTCTGTTTTAAAAATATCACTTAAGTCTATAAAAAAATCTGGGAATTTAAAAAAATATGGAGGACTTAACACAGTACTACAGTCCACTATTTATCAAAATCCGTCCAAAATTTAACATCTTATCTTACCCTACAACTTTATTATTTACGAACATTCTAGAAAATAGAGGGTTTTGATTCTTGAGATCTGTAACCTTTGTCTATTTGATGAAGTACCAAGAACTCAGGAACTATAGTTTGCTTTTCCACCAGAATCGTAGAATAATTTGAGCACAAAGTGGAGAAAAAGGGTTACTTACAAAAATATTGGGCCGTTCTTTGTGACCTCCACTATTAACATGTCAAAATAACGAGGGAAAATGATACAATATTTTTGTAGGCCACCTTTTTTCTCAATCTTTTCATTAAATTCACTTACGATTCAAGTTGAATGCAAATTGGTTTTCATGCGATGACTATTGCCTAGAAAAATATCAGAAAAAAAGTACAACGAAGGGATCGAAATGATTATCTGTTACTGAAAAAAGCAAACAAAGAACTACCTTTTTAAACAGTACGTAATCAAACACGATTAATATTAAATCATAAATTGCGTTATGATAACGTTGATATTTCAAGCCGGCTTTAGCGTTGGGCTTTGTGAAGTTAAAATGAGGCGGACTTTCACAGCCGTCATAAGAGAGTATAAACTTTCACATTAGAAGTAAAACTTGACCCTGAAACGGAGTCTGTTATTAGACAGTTGAAAATCCGCGTCAGCCGGCCCGGCCCCCGCATTTCGCCGCTAGCTCTGCAGCTCGTGAAATTGGCGAATTTGAAGAAATTAAATTCTAATCTAGGTATTATTGGCGGTGGATGAATAACCTATCTTTAGCTGTCATAATTAAGGCGGGAGGTAAGATGTTTCCCTCAAATTATAGGCGGGGTCCGCCCAACGGAAGATTAGGATCGTCTCAACGCTGCGGGTTCTTCTAATGCGCTCTGATGACGATCAACAACATGAATGCTATGGTGCTTCAAACCAGTCCGAACCTAATATAGATTTATGTACATTTAAATTTAACTTTTAAAGTTAATTCCTCTTTACCTCCTACTTCGCTGTTTCTGGTATACAGGGGTGGGGACCGTGGTTTTTATGGAGGTACAACCAAACTTATTCTCACAAGCCCAGCCTGAAATCGAATCAGCGGTGCTAGGCTCGAAAATATTAAAGCAGAATACGCTTATATATACCTAATCACCACCTCATCAATATATTTTTCATAATTACTCATCACTTCGGTAAACAAATGTATTTTATTAAATATAATAAATTAACAGATTTCCCGCTAGCTGTCCTAGTAGGCAACGATATTTAAGACTAAAGTATCCTAAACTAAAATCAGCAAAAAATGGTAATAACTCAGCTCATTATCGGCCGGTAAGTTTGTAACTTCACATTGCCAAAACATTCGAAAAAATCATTTTGAACTACTTAAGAAGGTTTTGCACACAAAATGATTTGATCCCACCAGAGAAAAGCGGTTTTTAAGCTCAAATGTGCACTGAACATACTCTAGTAAAACTGCGGACGGAGGTAACAAAAAACTTGAATCGAAATAAGGCTACTGCCTTAATATCGATGGACTGCTCGAAGGTATTTGATTCGGTTTGTATTATATACTGTACGGTATTATATACTGCGGAAATAGTGGAAACTAAACGCCAATATAACTTTTGGCGCATTTGCAGCATTTGCTGATGACATAGCTGTCTCAAGTAGCAGTATGAATGCCAATAAAGCTATGCATATGAAAAAATTGAAGAACAAATAAAAATCCTAAACTTAGATGTTAATCCTGAAAATACGAAAGGAATTGCCTAAAGAATTCCAAATTAACAACAACAGTATTAAATTATCGATAGACTTGATATATTTCGATATTCACTTCGACAGACATTTAAAATTTAATAGACATTTTGACAAAAAAATTAAAACAGTAAGATCTAAGACGTACAGATTCCAAACGTTAGTTAGGACAACAAACCTATCTTTACGCCTAAAGCTCCTCATCTATACAAGTATAATACGGCCGGCTCTCTTTTTTGGTGGTACCTCTGTTTGATCATGTCAGCAAAACAACTAGGAAAAAGTTACAATATTTCCAAAATGGAATAATCAGGAAAATAGTAAGAGGAACCACGATGCAGAGAATGAAAACATTGGATATACAAGCAGCGCTAAATTTATCAACAGTAAAAGAATTTCTCACAAAACGAAAAAAAATCATTTTTCGAAAAGTCTCAACAATTGGCAAACCCTCTTTTCAACAACTTATTACCAGCCAAAATTCCAAAACGTTGGCAACAACTTACATATGATAGGTGTTTTAATTTAGTTGTAAGTCTAAAGCTTAGAGGCTATTGAGGGTAAGCCATCTCAAGTCTGAGGTGATCCCCATCACCGATTATATTACAGATGTAGAAAAAATACTCAGAAACGACAAAAAAAGCAAAATACACCTTACAATGCTTTTTAGCAGTAAAAGGATTATTAATAAGACAACAAAAATCCAAGGATTCAAGACAAAGATAAATAGAAAAGGAGCTATAAAAAAAAAGATAAGGAGCGTATAATTATTTTTGTAAAACCACAAATATTATTAAGAATGTATCGTTCTAAGCCATGAAATGAGTCAGTTATTTCATACCATCGTATTTAAAGTACACAATTTAATAAGTCCTGGTTAGTTAAGAAAAGTGGGTTGGGTTAAAAAGAGACATCTTAATTTGAAATATGTTGTGTATACTGATCCCTTCATTAAAATTCCAAGGTTCCTCGACTGAACTAGATATAGAAAATATAGCGAGAATGTTAGAGGATACAGCGGGCCAAGAGTCACCTCGATTAATGAGGCCTTGACTCCAGAGGACAATTCTTCCTGATCGTATTGTCTTCGCCAGCCGCCTTGGCCCCTGCTTCCGGAAGGTTGTCCTAACAATAGTCTTTGTTGTCATCGAGCAGCTTGATCTCCAGAAATGGATTAGGCGATCAACTTAGAAACATTCCATATTGTTGTCGAAATTAAAGAACCCGCTTCTCTAAATTTATATAAATCATTATAAAAAAACAAAAACAAAAAACAGCTCGAAACGATCATTATTTATTTCGTAATTACTACTATGGATCCATGGTTTCTACTTTTTCTTAAATACTCAAAAGTGTTTTGTTTTTATCTACCTCGTCTTTTCGACTAACCTGGGTTTTTCCCTGGGGAGGAAAGAGGGCAGAAGATTAATGTCAGAGTCAAAAGCCCCCGACATCGGGAATCGAATTCGTAAGTTGTCGGCAACAGTTTATACACGGTTAGCCTCAGCCACCACCCGTTGTAAAAGTACACATCGTAGTCTCATCGGCGTAAACCGTAAATGCAAATCAATAAAGAAACTTTAAGCCATAACAAGATCATGTCTTCTCGTAAATATCGCAAGGACAAACTTATAGACGAAATGGAGTCGACTTAAGGGTAAACAGTTTTCTCCAAGGACATCTATATCTCGCCTTATCTATATCAAGGATGAGGAAGAATCCAGAATATTTTTACTTGCAGGGAGATGAATTAAAAATATCATCTTCCCTAAAATATAGTAAGATTTCCGTAAAAAGTTAGGATGTTTGAACGTTACTAAATATTAAAGAATCACATTAAACTGAAGACACTCACAGACTTTTAATGATAGGTTCTTTTTAATTTATTTTACTGGAGTGAGTTGGTTGTGTTACGGGACACAGGAAAGACGCCCGTCTTTTAACCTTGCTTGCAAAAATAAACAAAACTGAAACATTTAAAGTGCAAAAATGTTTCAGGTTTGCTTACCTCCGTATTTAAAATTTTATGATTTCGTATTCTATCCTATTATACAAGTTATTTAAAATTCGTATTTTTTTAAAAACGTCGAGTATGCATGTCCCTCCTGTTATAGTGGAAAAAACCAATCAAGTCACTCTATCCTTTTTTAATTTTTATTTTCACTTATACATTTTTTTAATTTTTTTCCAATATTTGTTGAGTTTCTTTTATGATATATATATATATATATATATATATATATATATATATATATATATATATATATATATATATATCATAAAAGAAACTCAACAAATATTGGAAAAAAATTAAAAAAATGTATAAGTGAAAATATATATATATAAAATAAAATATAAAATATATATATATTATATGAACTATATAAACGATTATAAACTATATAAACGACGGATTATTTCTATCTATATTGAAATGTGGAACTGTTCGTATGATTGTCACCGTTAATTTATTCTTCCACAGTTCCATTGGTGGCCAGTGACAGTTACATTTCCTGTTCCTCCTTTCTTTCAAGTTCTTCAGAACATCTATTGGAGTCTCATTCATGAATATTATATAAAAATAAAACAGAAAACAAGAAAACAGGGTTGAGTGATTCAATTTATATTCGCATTTCGCAATTGACATGTATGACAGAAAACAAAAATTCATAAGTCAGTTAAGTGTAACATCCACAGCTCTTCTTCATGGTCTTGGATTTCAGGTGAGGACGAGGAACGTACTATCAAATTTTAAAGGGTTTCTTAAAGTGGAATGGTAAGTGATTAAATTCTCTATTTCGTTCTATGTATTTTTAAATGAAACTAATGATTTTCAATCAATGTATAAGGATTATTTTAAGATTGGAAAAACAAAATTCATGTGAGATTTAGAAGTTATATCCAGCTCCGAATCACTCCATATTTAAAATGATTTTTATCAGCCTTGAGGCTAATTTAAGATTGCCACCGTGTACGTACCAGAGTTAGAGAGTCAAGATTCATTTCCTGAGGCCCCCGAGAAATGATTATTAATCGACCCAAGTGAGAATCGAACTAATAGCGTTCAGAACCGGCCACTCCAGGACCCATGACCCAACTTGCTCGACTATCCCATTCTCTTTATTTTGCCTAATAAATTTGTTATTTGAACAAATTTATTGCTGTTCGAAAAACTAAGTAAACAAACTTCTATAGCAAAAAAACAAACAATATAAATTACGTGGGTCTATTCAGTACACCTGACTGATAATTCTGGATTGTAGACTCTATAAAGATCATGTTTTTCAAGAATGACATTTAAAGGAAAACTTGAAAATCCTTCTGGAATTTAGAGGATCTCCAGCCGAAGAATGAAACTAGGTGTGGTACGGAAGATTCAATGTCACATCCTGGAATGTACCGACTGGATTGCCTCGGATTTTACGATGAAACAACTTTTTGGATAAGGCTGTCCTCGCCCTCATCATGGTCTTCTTCTTAGCAGAATTTTAATTCTCACGGAATTAAGGCGTGGCTACTCTTTATGCATATGAAACAAAATAATTTCCTGGGAACCAACCTCTGTCAATTTGGTAAAGTTTGGAGATTTGTTATACGTTTTGTATATTTGTTTGTAAAAGCGTAAAATGAACGAATTTAAATCTTCCAACAAATATTTTTTCTTGAAAGCAGGCCAAAGTCAAAGAAATTATTTCATAGTGCTTAAATAATATCTTTTGTAGTCTTCATGTTTTCTCATAAATTATTTTCTACTCACTTCTTGCTCTCTTTATTAGTGTTGCAGTGTTTTATTTATCATTTTTATTTGTACGTTTTGGAGCCACTTTGTCCCACTCTTGAGCATATAATTTACTCTAGTATCTGGTTATTACTAAGATTGATCAATGATCATTTGTTCTATTTTTTTTAGAATTGGTCCAAAGTTGTGGAAATTTATATGTAGAAGAGGAGAACAAAGAAACTTCTTAATTACGAGTGTCTATTGGTCAAATTAGACTTGTGGATAAGAAATCTAAAATTATTTATAAAAATAACCAAAAACAGTACAAATTAAATAATTCATAAATCTCGCTCATTCAAAATTAACTGGCGGTTCTTAGGAAAAATCGCAATAATTCGTAATGATTTTTCCATCCGAGACCAATTAAACGTCTTATATTTCATAAGTCGTAAACAATCCTATTTATTAATACTTTTCAATTGTTTGAATCGCGTTTATTTACATAGAATTGTATATTCTTTATTTGAAGTGTGGATTCGCCATCAGTGTGAAACCTACGTGTAAATATTTTTACGTTTGTGAAAAAAAAGAAATAATAAAAGCTGTTGCCGATGGCGAAAAGAAGGTTGATGTGGCCAAACGATTAAATGTCCTTCCATTTAAATTATGGCCCGGGGCTTCAAACCTCCTCCTCCAATGATGTGGTGGTGGGCGCTAAACCCTTCCCCGCCTTCCCATAAATAAAATTGCCGTTGTATGAACTTCATGAACATATCGATCGTGTACATTACAAAGGACTGTGCCTATCTAGTAGGTATAGAAGAATTTGTTTAATGGTGTCCGGTTGTGGATTTAAAATCTCACCTATACTGTAAAAGGAATCATCTATTATAATATTGATATGTATTAGTTTAAAGTATTTTGTATGATTTAAAAAAAGTGTAAACACTTTTTTGTCATGAGGTAGGGCTTGAAACAACTCAATACTTGCCTGATATAGTAATTTTTCATATAGACATACGTTATATATAAGCCTTCATACAATAGGATATATTCATAACAATATCCTCACCCTCTCAGGTTCTCCATCCCACTATTCTATAGTTTGTTTCTCCTCATCGCCCCAACAATTTATAAGTCGTTGCCTATGATCTAAGCTTCATTGAAATACTATATTGAAATGTATGTTTACTAGTGTTGCCCAAAATCGGTCTTGGTCTTGCACTTTGCAAGACCAAAGCCAAGGCCGCCTAACTGTTACAAGACCAAGACCATGACTGATAAATAGTTAGTTAGTTAATCTTAGTTACTAAATATTAATATTTGGTATAACCAATATACTTTAGCATTTAACTCCTCTAATTTTTCATTCGGGCTTAGTTAGGTTTCTCCTATCTAAAAAATTACTGTAATATCTCTATAGAAATAAGCTAATAAGTAACTGCAACACTGCTGCGAGAATCTAGCGCATGACCAAGACCATGTCCAAAACTGAGTTTGCAAGACCAGGACTCGTCTCTGTCTCGCATTTTGGCAACGCTAATGTTTACCATCCCAAAGTACGGATTTCTCATTGCTAATACCCAGAAAAAAAGAAGCTGACTAACGATATTCCCTAAGTTGCGAAATAAAAATATACTCAACAGAAGTGGCAAAAGTGTATAGCCTTGCGAAAACCCCTTTGCTGTGGTGATCCATTGTGCCGTGAAGTGCCTTTTCCAAGTTGTCAAGACTTCTGAGCAGGAAGCCATTGGAAGCCGGTTACATCATTGATAATTCATTAATAACATCGGTTAGGAAAAAGTGTGCCAGTGTAATACCGGGTCCCTCGAGGCACGCTGGGACGCTGTCCAAATAAAGCCAATTTTCATATTTTAATTTCTACATCGCTCTAATTTCGAGCCGGTTCGCGGCAAGTTCACTACCGCCTTGCGATAAGATCTAACTACAATTGATTTTTCAAAACAAATTATTTTTCATAAAAATGTTTAATATAACCCATTTAAGATTTGAAGGCAGTGTAAGCTAGATGCTAAAAGAACGAAACGAACCTCAAGGTGCAACATATAGTAACAAATATAGGTTGTTTGGAATACAATGTAATAATGCGAACATATATATTTTTTTTATACAGATAGACAAAGAATTCGGACTAACCTTCGAAAGAATGGCAAGGGATCAGCATATTAAAAGGAAATAAAAAAATCCTTCTGAAACGATTCAAACTGTTGTACTTTATCCATATTTTTCCTAATCTATAAAGCTGAATTTGAATACCTATACTTACTTACTTAATTCCATATAGAAATACTTCCCGCAAACATACGGGATTTTGTAAACATTTTAATAAATATTCAAACAGTTTAATAACACAGACAGCTGCAGCTGACAAAGAGACTAAAATCAAACTGGATGAAGGATCTCCATCATTAAACAACAAATAAGTAATTGTATCAAACCACACAAGAGGTGCTACTGGGCACTGTTCTTCCCCATGGCTGACATATCACCATTTCCTGAAACAGTCAGCTCAATTTCTGATTGCCATCAGATAGCAGTTGACAGATACAAATGAATGGTGGCGGGGTGGCCGAGCGGACTAATGCGTGTGCACAGCACCATCGTTGCCCGGCAAGTCGGGTCATAGGCTAAAAAGGTCATCACAATTTGACTGAAAAATGATGATTTCTCGTCCCGTTGCCCGGAGAGAGAGAGGGGCGAGGGGGGGAGGGGCTTTTAACTCCGGCATTAATCCTCCTTCCTAATAGTGGACGGTTGGGGGAGCGGGATGAGGCTAAGGATGAATATTCAAAAGTATTTTTTCCAAATTTTAGTGAAAAAAAATATGGTCTCCCTTCTTTAATTATTCTTTAATAGTTTCTGTTTCAAACACAATGTGGTGTGACTATCCGGTAAAGAAAAAGAAACCATGCAATCTCAATGATAGAATTAATAATAAGCTGCACCTCCTTTACCCTTTGGGGTTAGGTAAAATAAATATTTAATTAAATTCACTTCACTTTATGCCCCAATATTAAATCATTCCTTACATTTAGTAAGAGGTATCATACCACGACCCTATCTATTGTTCCAGCAAGTGTTGACATCTCCCCTCCGGTGTGTAGATGCTTGCCCTTTAACTATAGCGATTTTTTTCGGATCGCTCGACATGGCTTGCAAAACTATAGATCCCACTAGCGATAAAGATGGGATTGAGAGCACGAATTTATCGGCGTCGCTTCTCTCCGTATAATGAAAAGGGCGTCCGAGGCGTGACACGGCTTGCTCAACCCAGAATGTCAGAAGTTCCATTCTAGTGTTTCGCCTACGTATTATTACCTATTCAGTTTCTAGAATAAACAAAAACATCTATAATTAATAATAATGCCAAAGTGCACACTAATATTCAAAGTTTTCGGAACTTCTGTATAATAACAAAATAAAAGCAGCAAAAATAAAAAAAGACAGGTAAAATTAATGATCATTATCACAAAACAGTAAACTAATTGAAGCCTTTTCTTCTTCTTCTTCTTCTTTGTCTTCCTCTTATGCCATTAATTAGCGTCGAGGAGCCTCAACCAGTGCAACCACTCTTCCCGGTCCGTGCTTAGTCGCTTCATCTCATTTAGGGTTTTGCCTCTTTTACATCCAATCCTTTGAATGTAATCCTGGAACGTGAGTCTGGGGCGTCCGCGTGGTCTCCTTCCTGTGGGTCGAGCCTCTAATATCCTTATAGGATTCAAATTCTCATTCATGCGGCAGACGTGTCCAAACCACTGGAGTTGCCGTCTTTCTAGAGTAGTTTTAAGTTCGGTAACTCCTAGCTGCTCTCTAATGCTTTCATTCCTAATGCGATCCCTTCTAGTTCTGCCAACAGATCTGCGAAGGAACCTCATTTCTGCTGCCGTTATGCGACTAGAGTGCCTGTCTAGCATTGTCCAGTTTTCTCCGCCGTAGGTGAGTGTAGGTAGGTAAACAGACTTATATATGTGCATTTTGGTCTTCTTGTCTACTTCGCGATGGCCGATAATGCTATTAGTAGTCTGGTAATATACCTGATTCGCCTTACATATTCTACTTGATATTTCGGCGTCCATCTAGAACTACTAATTACGGTCCCCAGGTAGGTATATTCAGTCACCACCTCAAGTGTCTCGCCATTGCAGATCAGCTGGACATCTTCTCGCTCTTCCCTCGCCATAACCAGCACTTTACTCTTGGAGGTGTTAATTTGCATCCCTTTCCTGAGCAACTCTTCTTCCCACTCTACCAAAGCTTGTTGTAGTTTGGTCTTCGTGTCGGCTATTAGGACTATGTCATCCGCGTATAGAAGCCTTTTCAAAATGAAATAATTTAGAAAAATTGTAAAAAGAACATTAAAATATTAAATAATTTAAAACTATCTGTAGAATCTGTAACAATTCAAACAATTTTGAACTTCCAGAAATATTTTTTTAAACTCCTTTGAAAATATAATAAGTTCCTCGTTTACCTGATTTTTATCTCATTCCTGAAATGAAAATTGTTCTCAAAATTTGTTATCAATTTTCAGAAATTATAAAGAATATACCATTTAAGGTCATATAATATTTTAGATGACGTATTCAAAATTGATGGTTTCATTTTTATTATTTAAAAAAAAAAAAATGAGAAAGTCGGATGCATTATTCATTCTACAAATCATCTCATGATATTACTAACTGAGACTAAAACTCCATGGATATCACTAAGAAGTCTGATCATTTTATAACCACACCAAATTTCTGGTTTGATATAACTGTTGATTTATTGGTTGTAATTTAAAGATAAAAACATTTTTAGCTAGAAATTAAAGTCAGATATTTATTAACGGGCTAAACAAAATGCAGTAGTTCCATTATTGCCAAAGAAAACTGTTACGAAACTTCTCGGATTGTTGGTTTCTTAATTTGAAACAGTTAGAAAGGTTAAAGTGTTATTTTATCATCTTGTAAATTATCACTTTAATAATTTAAAATATTCTCCAGCTTCATGATATGACAAGATAATTTACTTATCAATTATGAATGGGTGAATATCTATATATGATTCATTTATTCTTTACGGTGGTCGTAACAGTTCAAAAGTACATCTAGAAACGGTACTTCGACCTTGAGTGCCTGGCTCAAACTCGAACGACCTTGTGTCCAAAAGATTGTCGGAAGATCGCTCAGATCATACATAATTATGCAAATGATAATTTTTTTTTCTTGAAGTTTGCGAAATCAGATTGGTCATAGAATTAGAAAGAAAATTAACCCAGCCTTTATAGCAATCGTGTATAATGTTTAAAAAAAATTACATATTACATTTTTTAATAATTTACCGAAAATTATAATACTAAGTATAAAAATAAATTTTATACTATTTCATTACAACATGTTTAATAATTATATTTAATACATTAATTAAAATATAGCAGTCATATGAGGATCATTAGTTGATAACAAACAAAATTTTATTTTTATTTAGATCATAATTTTTGAAAGTATATTTTAGTATTGCATGCGAGCAGTTATTTATTTATGATAAAAAAGTAAAGCAAAAGAAAATGTTTATAAAAAAAGAATTATTTTTGGCATAGATGCAGATTTAAAAAAAAAAACTGATCAGTACTTAGTATCTCTTTAAACACAGCAAAATTAAGAATGTATTGAGAATTTTGAAGTAGATTTACAGCTCAATAAGTCACAGTTTCCACAACTTTTCTTCTAGGCCCGGATTCGAGTTTGGCTGTGGCACTTACATTTTTATTCTTTCTGTTATAACTGTCGTGGATCGACCTTCTGTAAGAGAATCTTCGGGGGCTCACCCAGCCTCTACATTGTGGGCACCCCAGTTAAAGTTTATGTTCGTAAAATTGAAAATTTAATGCTGTGGAACATAACGCAAAGGGTTTTGAATTTACTTATCGATTTACAACTTAGAACAGTGATTTCGGAATTTCGTGCTATTGCGTACTATTTCCACTTTTCTTAGGTAATCTGAAATCTTATGATGTAATTATAAATTTTTTTTTTTAAATAATTAAAAAACTTAAAATTAAGAACGTATTCAACGAAAATATGAAATTGAGTTATTGTGCAGAAAATCATCTATAATTTTTTTAAAAGTGGTTGAACTGATCAATCAATGACTCTTGATATGATAGGGAGGAGTTTGAGCACATTTGATTAGTAGACATTGAGGTTTTGTTGTTGTGGTGTTAACGGAAGCAACCTAGAAATTGACTTAAAATCAACGAAATAGTAGTTTACTGTTGATTTATTTATGATAAAAAAGTAATCCTAAAAGAAAATGTTTAACAGAAATAAAGAATTATTTTTGGCACAGATGCAGATTAAAAAATAATAATAAACTGATCAGTTCTTTCTGGATTTTAAGCACAGCAAAATTAAGAGGATGTATTAAGAATTTTTAAGTAGATGAATAGCTCAATAAGTCAACGAAAAAGTAGTTTACTGTTGATGTTATAAGAGATCCATAACACACTTCCTCACACCTGTTGACAAATGACCTGAATAATACCCAAACCTGGAATCCCATTTCTCCAGATCGCCCGGTAGCCCATTTCGATTAGGGGGAGATATACGCGGTATCAGTAATTAAAATCTGAGCGAATGGGCTATTATTAACCACTCTAAATTTACTGGTAATGGAATGATAAAAATTAATTTCATCGAGCCGGTAATCGGAGGCAGAGGTTTCAAAATTCGGACGGGTAACGGCCACTTCTGATTTATCTGTTTTTTCAGGCTCAATCATCAACCTCAGTTATCTCGCATAATGAGGGTTACGCAAACGGCTCTTCTAGTTTTGCGATAAGTTGGGATGTGTGAAATGGTAATTGATTTCAATTTTCGGATGATAGTATTTATAGCAAATGACCCTCTCCTTAATTTGGTCATTTTTCGCTAGGGTTTAAACGGTTAAAATAACGTGTCATTATCAATTTTTTTTTTTCTGCCGGTCACAGGTGATTTATCTGCGCTACTGGTTGGAATTCCTCTCGTTTCTGCATAAATATTATCGTCGCTAATTATATATTTCTCGTTTCTAAAGAATTTTGTCATTAGGTAAGCACGAATGTCGGTCAACTTTGTATAATATACTACAGGAGGCTTTTGATGTTTCCTATTTGACAAAAGCTAAGATTTAAATCAAAGAGAATAGTCCGTGGTACAGAACTCTTTTCATCAAATTATTAACATCCTGCTGAAAATTTGTGAATAGCTTCAGCTCATCGTAACCTACAAATATTTTATTTACGAAAATTTTCGGAATTGAGCCGTTTTCAGTCTGGAGGTCAGCAAACTTTGTATATTTAATTAGGTACTAAAAACTCGTAAATACCTATTTTCTTTCCACTTGGATCGCAAGATAATTTGATCGAAAAATCGAGAAAACAGGTGGCCTACAAAAGTATTGGACTGTCTGGCCTATATAACCTCATTATTTTGACAATTTAAGGGTGTAGGTCAAACAGCCCAATATTTTTGTAGGCCATCTTTTTCGATTTTGTGATCAAATTATTTTACGATACAAGTGGAAAGCAATTGGGCATTTAAATACCTAATTAAAAAGACAAATTTTGCCCACCTCCAGATTGAAAACGCACCAATCTCGAAAATTTTCGTAAATAAAATATTTACGAAGTTACAGCTAGATGTTAATAATTTGATAAAAACGGTTAGTATGTTGTGGAAGTAGAGTTGGAGGTACCGTGCATTTGTAGGCACTAGGTTTTTGGACATAGAAAGCTTTCCTTGGAGAGAAAATAAAGGTCGCTTGATTTAATAGCGTTTCTTTTGATGTGAAAATTTCTTTAGGCGCGTTTTGCACTTTTTTGTGAAGAGTGAATTAGATTGATCCATCAGATTTCCGAAGTGTTAACGCTCGGATAAAGTCGACTAACTGAAATGCATACTGTAAGTGAAGGAATCGTTCAGCATTTCATTCTCTCTGTAGTTGGCTCTTATTTGTAATATGTATTTCGTATCATTGATCTCGCCCTGTTGATGTTTTTCCATCGATATTGTGGTCTAAAGCACACATCTTATTCTTTTTTTATTTTTTTTTTACTGAAGTAACTTTCTTTATTTACAAATTCCGACCAGCATTCTAGAAAGAAGGATTGAGTGGCCTAAAATCAAAGACGGACATCATGCTTATCTTCAATTTAGACCAATTCTAATAATTGTGTTTAACTTGTGTAATTTAACTTGAATATTTAAAAAAAAATCATCAGAAACAGTTTGACTTTTTCTCCATTTTTCGAAAATAAACCTCTTCGAATGACCGTCTCCATTGAAAGAATAGATATACAAGATAAATTAGTGATAGATAAAGACTGCAAAAAATAAAATCTGAATGATTATGAATAGACATTTATTACATCCGGATCGTACCTGAAATGTATATATAATAGTACGTAATACATTTATAAAATATCCACTTACACGGCTTTCCTACCTATTTCAGAAAAGTTTTTATGTCTTTACATATGTTCAAGAAGAAACAAAAAAGAATTGAACAAGAATTATTTTCCTGAAAATGGATCAAATAAAATATTTGAGTACGATTTATTTGATAAACTAAAGCAATGTAAACCGGCTTAAGGTAGATCAGTGTAAAAATGTCAATACTCACTAATATTGCTGATAAAAAACTTTTTGCTATAGCTTAATATTGTCAAACAAAAATTTTTGTTAAAGAGTAGAGGCAACCGATTTTCTTACTTTCACTTAGTCATCTTTATTCTCTCATTCACCACTTTCTGACACCAGGATATGAACCCGTAATCTAACATTGGAAACTGAATAGCCGTAACTTCGATTTTTATATGGCTTTGTAGGGAATTACCTTTCAAACGACAGGCTAAACGACGTCTTTTTAGGACTCTGGAGGCTCTGAAACTTATAGATCCGTCAAAAACCGCATAGCGGAAATTTGAACCTATTGCAATACTTTTCTTACCTAGTATAGGTAGGAAAGTAAAAAAAGTATACATTTTTTTATACATCATGTTTTTAAAATTAAGTTAACTAAGTTATCTTAAGGTGAGAGAATATTTGTTTCAAGTTTAATAACATGCGAGTTTTCATATTATGTTTGTATAGTTGAGTGGCCCATTTATGACGAGGCGTGGATCGAGCCTCGACGAAGGTATGCGAACGTGTCGCAGTTAATGTTCCAGATTTGTCATAGCGGCGACCTTGCAATAGATCAGGCTGAGGACAAAGTGGGTCGCCCAATCGGCCTCATGCAGTTCCTAGAGGAGTTTTATAGCTGGCTGCGAAGGATGAAGGATATACGGTCGTATCTGGGGAGCTGCGGGTCGATTTCATAATTCCGCTTCGAGTTACGGTGGATTATCAAAGAGAGCAGGACCTTCACCTTAGCCACGCTACGCCATTGCTGCATTCTGCCGGATGTTGTCTCTTTCCTTCCGTTTTTCAACATATATACACTTTCATTTGGACAATATGAAAGGCTGCTCCTCTAGGCTTTGGCTACGGTTCCTTAATTTCTTACTGACACCTGCCCAGAAAGTTGTATCTTTATACAGTTTTCTTTTCCTTATTATTATTTTTTTTCTTATTTTCTTCGGCTCTTTTTCTTCACGTAAGAGATATCTGATATATACAAACAAATTTCCATCTCTGCTTGTCTTGTTTGTTGATTCGATCTATCTATCTGTTTTTTTTCTTCCACGTAGACTGTTTTCTCTTACTGACTATTGAGACATTCATTGTCGTGGAGAGGCTTCTAGATGGATATAAATGCTATTTATGAATTTTTATAAAGAGCGTCCTGTAAGTAAGGGGTAAAATTTAAAGTGGTGATAGGACATTTCAATAAAAAAATAAAAGTTTATTGAACAATGGTCTGATTATACGCAGAAAAACTGGATATTTGGTTTTTTTATGAAGTCATGATTTTTTTTTAAAGGTAAGAGACAATTAAAAAAGGATGAAACAAAATTGTCAGAAAGCTTAGTCAATATTGGGCTGACGTTTTGTTAGTTGAGTTCTTTTCTCAACTTCCAAATCATAGCTCTGAGGATGACCCTCATGTTTTGGTCGAAATGTCGGATAACTCTTGTAATAAAAATATCTTGACTGAAATTCATGAAAATTATGTCTCTCAGATAGTTAAATAAATATTTCATGTAGGTAACCAACAATCGTTTCATAACAAGCTAGTTAAAATTTCCTTTTTAAGTTGATTTTATTTTTTAAAACCCTTTAAAATAAAATTTTAAGTGGCTGAACTAATCTACGTCCTTATTTCATAAACTCCTGGATTATTTGTTTATCATCATTTTACTGGACTGCAGTGACCCCACTTTTGAGGGCACTTAAAATAAAGACTCAAAGATTGGTAAACAAAGTTTTTTTATAACTTGGGTCACATCAATTGGATATGAGTACAAAAAAATCTCGAACAATCCAGGGTTTTATAAAAAACTGAACTGCTTTGTTATCTAGCCGCTAAAAAGCCCTCTTTAAATGGTCTTCATATGGACAAACTGTTCTTCTTTTGAAATAATTTTGTTTCGTTTATTGTGAAGAAATTGTTCATTACTTCAATCAAATATTATTTTAGTTATTGCTTCCTATTTAACAAAAAATGTGACATATAATTGTCGGAAAATAGGACTATGAACTTTTTTGTAGCTTTTTATTTTTGCTATTACCTCTCAAAATACTTCTCCTCTAATAACGGAATACGCTTTATAGTGCGTAGGTACTGACTTACTTCTGTAATTCTGTAGCAGATTCTTTTAAAAATCATCCCAATAAACTTGCTAGGTGTGACGTCCTGCTTCGGTAGAAACTCTTAATTTTTCTAAGCCGATATTATTGAAAACTAGGATTGTTTCACCACTTTCCGATATAATTGAAGGTACAGGCCGTATGGAGGGAAATTGGAAAATGTTTCCAAAGAGGGACGGGGGTGGGAACAGGACAGCCGGCCAAGGACAGGAAACCCAGAGATATTATCGCTGTATATTAGCAAGTGAGGTGTGCAATCTCCTCGTTTCGTCAGCTGTCCCACGATGTGGTGGGAACATGCGGCCCTTTGTATGGTGCCTGTAGGATAGCTTTGGGGAATCATATTGCTCACGAAATATAATATATCTAACGCCATCCACGACTGGCCGATCTATCTTTCGGGTTAGGACCGTCAAAAATCTACAAAAAAAATTATATTTTTCATTTGTCCAAATGTGTTTTTGTAAGTGATCTGTGCTAAATACTTTAACAATTAAAATATATACTCTTTTAAATTATAACTACTAAATTTAAGCACCTGTCAAGAACAAAAATCTTAAAATTGTACCATATTGAATATTTGATGGTTGACCGTTTTATATCTGAGAAGATAAAAAGGAGATGGTCCGGAGTTTATAGAAAGACTAAAATAGTGGAAAAACTATTTGATTTCAGGCCGACATTTCGACCCTACTTTGCAGGTCTTCTTAAAACTGAGTTTCGACTACAAGCTGCATACACCCCCAAGCCGACCAAGTCTCTGCAAAGTCGGGTCGAAATCGAATAGTTTTTCACTAATTTAGTCGTTCTATAACCGCAACACCGGACCATCTCCTTCCTTTAAAATTGTAGCCCTAAAAGTATTATTGTTCTTGTAAAAACAACATATATTTTTTAAAGGCCTCTATGCAAGCTTTAAATATTATTTTCTTTATAATTTCTTTTATTTTTTTAAAGAATAATTATCGTTATTAAAATTTTAAAAAATTCCAAACCCTCCTCAAAATTAAATCCTGTATCCGCTACAGCCTACTTACTACCTAGATTACTTACCATAATTTTATTTTAAAACAATCATTAAATACAATAATTCCTTCATTATTTGTTTTGAATTTTTTAACCAATATTTTCTAAACTATTATATCCACTTTAATTACACGTGAAAATTTAAAAGTCCTCGACACTTAGAGCAAAAACAGATTACTTAATTTTCAATAACTCAAATTACGAATTAACAAGAAATGAGAAATCATAGATAATAATTTGATGAGAACTCTAAAAATCGGTAAGAAGATAAAATGAAGTATTATACAGAATATATTGATGTAAAAGGATATATGAAAATTGGAGGTTTCAGAAAAAAATCTAATACGTAATGGAAATAATTACGGCAATAATAAATTATTATTAATGTATCATACAACGACTTTTATATGACTAAATTTTTCTAACTTTTTTAGTTATTTAATTATACTTTTTTTAATATTAAGTTAAAATTTTTGTAATTATACTGGTTTAGATGGGTATAATGAATGATACACAAATTAATTAAGCTCATATAAGGTTGCCAGTAATTGTTGGAAGTTTGTATGTTTATGTGTTTAATAATAATACGACAAATCGCTTGAACGATAATATAATGTGATAACATTGAGGCGAATGAAATGAGTGTGAATAATGGTCAAGCTTAATGGTGAACGAATCTTTAAGAAGGTGATAACTGTGCCGACATTAATTATTCAGTCGTTATTTTGCTTTTATTCCATTCTATTAATTAATGATTTCGGTAAATATGGTGTGAATAAACTGTTTTTTCACTATGTTTTGTTAAAGAATATATGGGATAAAAAAAATCGTGATATTTTTAAAATCGATGTTTAAACTTAACTAATAAATCAGAAGAAATAGTTATTAAGTAATCATAACGCCCTTTACAGACCAATTATAGTGATGTAGGAAATAAACCGACGAAGAAATGGAAATAAAGAAAAAGTAAACAGGTTGGTAGTAATGATGATTTTTACTTTTCGAATAAATAAAAAAAAAGTAATAAAAATAACGAGGATCCCTTTGGCCGGAGACACACGGCATGTGGTAGCTCATTTGTTAATTGCAGAGCCTATTAGAGGACTCACGCCACCGCCGGGGAAATAACAAATATGGACCGAGCAGATTGATGGAAAGGGCTAATGAGAACTGGAATAAGTTAGTCGTCAAATTATTATTGAATAAATAAATAAGTAATGAGCCTGGACGGCTTGGAAAGCAGGGCCTGTCCGTCCGGATCAAAACACTGGTTCGATTCTCGCCGGGAGAGTTTAAATTGGTCTTTCGCGAATGGCCGCTTTTGGCAATATTAAAATCATTTATTTTATTAACTTGATTTTTTAATTGAATATCCCTTTAATAATGTGCCAATAGCGTACTTTTGATTATCAAGATTATAAACATTTCATAGTCGATAATTCTGGTTATTAATAAATATAATATAATATAATAAAAGTAATCAATATAGTTAACAAAAAAAAATAGTAAAAAAATTCTCATATATATGTGTAGGTATGTATGTATGTATGTAGGTATAGGTGTTTCGTAATTGCACGGAACAATTTTAGGTTTGTGTTCACTAACACAAAACAAACAAAAAAGTTCATATTAACATATATCTCAAACTCATTTATTAAACAGATATCAAAGGTTAAAAATTTATTATTTATTTACTACATAAAAACTGACTGTACAAAGTTTAACGTGTTTAATACTAAATAACAGGCTTTAATCACCTGATAAACAAATGAACGATAAACAATAACAGTAGTTGCTCATCTGTTCGTCTAGTTCTGTGTGTTTTAGTGTGAGTGAATACTGTGACACAGTTCAATTTATAATTATCATGGGACAAACCATCAATTTATTCACTTTTGCAGAACAAACAGGAATGCTTTTAACTTATGTCGAGGTACATAGAAAATAAATAATTGAACAACATAGATTTTTTTTTTAATTATCGGCTTCCGTCATCTGAGACCTTGCAGCCCAGCACCATTCCTATTTAGACGATGTGGTATATCTTATTCTCAATAAACGAGAGCATACAACTAATTGCGCTGCGCCTATATGTGCCCCCGAATCACATATATTGCAATATGGATATTCTATGGTGCAGATGTTTTCTAGGATAGTCGTGGCCTGTTATCATCCGGAACTCTGCTACAACTTCTTTTCTCGGCGGGCTCATAGGAACTCGATCTGCTTCATTAAGCAATTTTCTCCATTGCTTTTCCACAATACTGCCTGAGTCCAGTAGTAGGGCCGCATTTGGGGTTCAATGTTGAGCCTTCCTTGGCGAGTTTATCAGTCATTTCGTTGCCATGGAGACCACAGAGACTTGGTGTTCATTAAAAGAATATCTGTTCCTTGAAGTAGTTCCTCTGTGATCTTTTGCCACTACAGAATTTCCTGAGCAAAGAAGTCAGACCAACGTTAAAGGTATAATAAATAAATAAATAAGAAAATAATAGGGAATAAAACCTATAATAAAATAATCTTAAATTTGACTTTAATAACCCAAACATTTTCGATATTAAGTAAAGTAATAGAATACCACTGGAAGCCATTTTTATTACAGAAAATAATAATGCAGCAAACTAATAAACGGTTGCACCAAATACAAAAAGCCATTATGCAGACATAATAAATGAATAAGGCATAAAATTATAATCATAGATTTATATATAAATATAAACTGAAAGTTTTTCTCTAAAAATAAGAAAATATATTAAATAAATAGCTAAATATGTGTGCGGGAGACGAAAACAAGAAATGAAAATGGCAGATTAGTATAAGTTCTAATCTTTTTATGATATTGTGTAGATATTTAGCCGATGTGATATTCTCTGGAATAGGACACTGTTAAAAATAAAATATTTTTTTTAAGTATAGATAAATATTTTACATGAATTTTAGGACTGGGTAAAATAAAAAAAGAACAATAAGCAATAATTATTCATAATAATAGTTGAAAATATTTTTAAAAAATGTAATGTGGGTTGTTATTTTAGAACTTATCTTTATTGATAGTGCTCACTTAATATTGTTTTCTTAGAATGGAACTTTATGATGTAGGTGATCTCTAAAACATCGATTTGGGAAGTTGTATTAATAAAAAGAATTTCTGAAAATATTTAAATACACTTTCGAATAGTTGGAAAATAGAAAAATAAAACAAGTTAATTTGCAACACACTTTCAAAAATGCTGGAGTCTCCATGAGGTAAAACATTTTCTTCCACGGACAATTATTTGCACCTTTATTTAGATCAGGTCGAGAAGATGACCAGAGTATAACCCTCAGTGCAAAAGAACTAATTATCTGATGTCATTCACTTAATCAGATACCCATGAAATAAGCAGTTACTATCCGAATTCAACGCGTGTGAAAAATCAGGGAACTGCTAGTTTTATATAATAATAACCATTTAATAAATAATTCAAAATTAATTATTAAAAAAAGATTTAAAATCGAGCACTTATTTTTTTTCACGTAATGCCCAATAATCTGACAGTTCAGTAGCGGATAATTCATATTTTCTACTGATAATCCATAAAGGCTTTTACTGGGTTAATACTGAAATGGCCCCGATATCCCATAATGATCAGTTTGCATGGTTTGTTTGGTGATGTCAGCGATTGTTTTGTAATTGTATCAGTTAGTTCCAATTATTAAGTTCGTAATGGACCATTTATGGGAGGGGTCCTGTTAACTTTTACTAAAAAAGAAAAAAAAAACTTTGAAAAATCGATTATTTGTCAGTGAATTAAAATAAACCTAATTGCGTATTCTTTAAGAAAAATATGTTGTAATATTTTCTGTACATTAGTTTTTAA
Organism: Nezara viridula; assembly: GCA_928085145.1. Lineage (NCBI taxonomy): Eukaryota > Metazoa > Arthropoda > Insecta > Hemiptera > Pentatomidae > Nezara > Nezara viridula. Next base: position 105,187,047 of record OV725082.1, read on the forward strand.
TTCAAATGTCCTATGTGCTATGTCAATACTTTTTTTATAATGTGTTACGATCCTAGTTTTGGAAAAGTCATTAGTCTTCGAATAAACTCTAAATATACAATTGACTCCTGAATAAAACCAAGATCTAGTCATCCCTGAGATGATAGGAAAACAGCAAGTGCTTTATTTATAATCAGAATAGCGAAGTTGTATGGTTGGTTAAGTTTGGTGAAAGCGAAGACTGCATTAACCCTTGACTCGGGAAACGTTCCATGATGTTTTATCTTTGTTAATGGCGGAGATGCTGATGTGTGCGGTAAGGAAATAAACGCACAGAAAGCTATTAATGATACTTACTGATTTAATGTTTGCCGATAATAGCTAAAATATTGTATTACGTTTTGAATTTGAAAATCGTTTTTGAAATCAAAACTTTAGAAAATTGCTTTAAGATCAGGCTTATTACCATTGAAAAAAAAATATGAAAAAAACCTTCCTCTTCTTTATCCAATCCTTATACCTTGCGGAAATCAGCCCAATAACTCTTAACCTCAATTACTTTCACCCAGAGTGAATTCTCTGTTCTTTATCAGAGAGGATGAGATTCTCCCAGTTGTTTACCTATCATCTGCCTGGATGTTTCCTTCCTTTTTCCAGATATTGTTAGATAGTTTCATGAATATCTATGAATATAAATGAATAGCTAGGAAAATATGATAAGATTTTCATGCTTCTTATGATGTTACTTTCTGAGTCCGAGTTCAAGTCTACCTACATCAGAAAATTATTTATTATGTTATATCAACCGTGGATCAATCCTAGGATAATGAGATCTTCCTGAGGACTCACCAAGTCTCTATATGATGAATTGCTTTATCATAAGCCATAAAAATCTGGCGGTTGAGCATAATCCAAGATCCAATCATCTCCTTATACAATCGTTCGCTTTTAAAAACACTATTTCGCACTCGAGAATCATTATGGGCTGTATTGGTACAGATACTTTTTTTTGTTGTTATTTTGTTTGAGATATGGACGAAATGGACATGCTATTTCTGTAACTGTTATTTTTCAACCTAAATAGCTACTATGGACTGAAAAGTATCATTTCCCGCTACTTAACACTCCCATTCCGCTTTAATGTTAGTTTATGCCGCTACAAAATTGGTAGTTGATACTTAATTCTGACCACATTTATGCCGTAACAAGACTGCAATTTTATGTGTTCACATAGCTAGTATAGTTAGTTCGAAAGTGCGGTTAGCCACTTGAATAAAAATTTTAAAATAAATTCTGTCTGGGTACCCTGGAAGAATATTTTATGTTCTTATAATTCGGTCAGTACTTTGCCGATAATAGTTGTAATATGATAATTTCAAAAAATAAAAAAAGAGACAGGAAAACGATCATGAACCACTGATTAAATACATTGAAAAAAATATTGCTAACTTTGTAAATTACTTCTTAAAAAAAAAATGAAAAATAAAATAAACAAAAATGGAGAAAAATAATAATTAAGATTGACTGGAAACAGAAGAAGTATTGTATTTTTCAGGGTTAGAAATCGATAGTTATTTTTCCAAAAATTCATGTAATAATTATTATATTTGATTTTTAATTTAAAAATCATGCCTGATTAATAAATACAAATTTAAACCGATATTTGATGTTTATTGATTCAATTAAAAACAATGATGAGTCACTGGTTGATGAGGTTTTATATACATAATAGTGATGAAAAAAATATTGATTACAAAATAATTATCGCTTTTTACACACAAATTAAAAAAGAATATTAATATGTATGAACACTTCATTAATGTACACAGTTTTTAATATTATATTTTTGAAATCTCTTTAATTATGCACGCGGTATCTGCACTATATATTTGTTTTCGTTTGCAAAAATCTCTAATGAATTATGGGAATATAGATGTTCTGTACTATTAATAGGTGACAACAATATTCTCCACCTATTGCTCCAGGCTCATAATATATCATATATATAATGCAAAAAAAAACAATATTTATGATTTTAAAAAGTATTGCTCAAGAATTATCACTATTGTTAATTGTATTTTATTTTTTTTCAAGAATAATGATTTTTATCACTTATGATCGAAAATAAAAATCACTCTTAGTAAAAATCATAAAGCGATTTTTAAAATTTCCAGATAAAAACTTTGATCAGGTTTGATTTTGATTTTTTTCTAATTGTCGATTTCAAACCCCGTTATTTCAATTTAATCAATTATTTAATATTTAATTTAAAAAACCCTCATACCAGACTGATTACTTCATTACTTACTAGACAAACGCTTTAAACTTGATATGATATACAATAAGGCCTATTTGGACTTCTGGAGTTGAGGTATAGGGCTCCATTAAACCATCGAATTCCTCTCGTATTCAACCCTTACAATTCAAAATCCTTCATAAAATCCTCAATGCTCTCTACTTTGTTACAAATAAAACCATTCATAATGGCCTTAATGTTTCTTATGTTTCAGATCTGGCCCAATACAGATACCTATCTTTTCATAATAATAATAAACTTTAGAATCATCCCAACCCTCTCGGTTCTAACCTTGCTTCCTCTCCAATTCCTGATAACCCTCCGAGGCGTCTGAAAAGAAGATCTTCTAATGCAGACTATTAGAGTGCTACCAATGGGTAGTTCTCAACAAGTGTTTTCAAGTCGTTATATCCATTTGTTCAAATTTACTAAATGTATTTCTTTAATACAATTGTAAATTCATTAAGAAATAAAAAAAAAATTAAAAATGTCTTCCTACAACACTGCAGGAACCGGCTATTATGGTAATCGCTTTATAGATTTGGATCGGTGAACGCTTAATAAGGCAGTAAGAATGGGAATTAGACTGGAAACCTATATAGAACATATTATAAAAAAAAATTTAAGTGTATAGGAAGCAGTAAAATTAATTTTATTTTTAATTGATTTTATAAGTAATTAGATGAACTTGTAATTACTCAAAACATATTAACGCGTAGTGAAAAAGATGATGAAGTAGTTGCAGAGCACAGATACTGAGTTGTAAATAAATGTCTTTATTACTACTCGATATAATAAAGTGCTTTATAGAAAACGCTGTGACCATGATAAAGTAAACCGGCTGGGAAGACTTACAATCCGCATGGGATATAGCCATTTGTGGCTGTATTCGCCGGTATAATGGCGTTCCCTGGAAGGCTTTGCTGTTATGCAAACGGCGCGGAACCTTGTCAACCTCTTGCCTTACCCAACGTGACCCTATGATTTACACCCTCCCGCGAGCATTGGATATGATGACACTGGCAGGTGTTGTGGAGGACATACTCTATGCAACACCGAGGTGTTCGATACATCTTCCCAGAGGTTGAGCAAGAGTCGCTAAAAACATTACTCATGTTTCTTAACCATCCATTCGCCACTTCCTTAATAAATGATTATAAACATTTACCATCCATTGATGGTACACCACTGTAGGATTGATAAATTACATCCTATTTCTTTAAAGAAAATTATTGGTTTTATTTTTCTCCAAGTTCAAACATTTCTTCTATCTGATGGGGGCGTACACAAGTTTGATGTTCATGATTTTTATATAAGTAATTGAATAATATAGAATTAATTTCTATATTATTTAAGTTAAGGGGGAAAATAATTTTTATCAATGCCATATCATTATATTTTCTGTTTTGGTACCTTCGCACAGATAAAGTAATTTTATGTACTGAACCACTTCTAAGTATTAATTACGTTTTATTATGGTTAATATGATTCGGAAGAACGGTTGAAATACAAATTTGAAAGGTCAGCTCGAGATGAATGGAACTCTTCGATGAGTGGCCGTCAGAAGTAACCTTAAAGACGGGGGTCACCATTCCTCATCGAAGCTTTTACCCAAACCATAGAATTCTTAATGTCTATTGGAAATATGTCGAGAATTGATTAATTATATTGTAACATTGTAATTATATATGACTAAACATTAATATTTTGTAAAAACTCTTTTGTACATAAAAAAATATTGCCAATACTGCACTATGAGTTTATAATTTCGATTCCACTTATTATGGATTAAACGTATTCGAATAGGACCAGGAAGTTGAACGACAGCAATCGATATCAAACAGAAAAACTATGATAGTTTGAATTCGATAAGACTTTATATCTGGCCGTTAACCCAACTATCAACTATCTATAAAAAGACCAAATCTAATATCTACATGGCCAACCGAAAAAAAAAAAAAATTTCGGCCAAATATTAAAAAATACGAATTATAAAAATTTTCCAAAAGATTTTTTTTTTATTGGTGATATTTAGAACTATATTACAAATAAAAATACATTCAGTAAATGTGAAAAAAAGAATAAAATAACATAAAACCACTTGTTGTAAAACTACCCAATAGTAGCACTCTAAAAATGTATTTACAAAATACAGAAAGAGATCTCGAGGCCATCTTCTTTTCAGACGCCTCGGAGCGTTGTCAGGGATCGAAGAGGAAGCAAGGTTGGAAACGAGAGGGTTAAGATGGTTCTGAAGTTTATTATGGAAGGATAGGTGTATGGATTGGGCCAGGTCAGAAACATAAGGAACATTAAGGTCGTTATGGATGAACCCAAAAGATTGAGAACGATTTGTTTCGTAAAATTATCAATTAAGTAGTACCGGACTATTATATAAGATTGTTTGATGGAAATAGAAAGATAACCTTATTCTGGGACGAAGTCCTTTGGAAATAACAAACTCGTACCAAAGAAATAATTAATTCTGGCCAAAAGTCAAGACAAATTGAAAAAAAAAAAACATAAAGTAAACTAGTTAAATATAAAAGAAATCAAACTATATATAAAACAAATAAATTCATGAAAAACTCTTTAAACCATGTACATAAGTCATCAAAAATAGTATGCCTATTAACTTATTGAAAATAGGAAACAATAAAAAAAAGAATTAGATTCTTCTAATTAATAAGCACTAAATTTTTACTAAGAAAAATAAAAGATACCGAAAAACATCGATACACAGCATATTGGTATATTGGTCACATTAGACGCATATTATTATTTTTTTCTTCCTTTTTATATCACTAATCATACAGCTTAGTTATTATTTGTATGTACATATTGTGTGAGTGATTCATGTAGCCTTAATGTGGCCTTTAATGTGGCAGAATGTATTAATATTCAATAAAAAAAAAAAAATCATACAATAGTATATTACCCTATATTATATTATGAATTATTGAAGAAAGTTAGTCCACTGTTCTACATATCACCCATTATATCATATTATATATTACCACTATTATACATTACATATTTAGGTGATACTAATATCAGGTTAGAAATTTACAAAAAAATATATATATATTTAATGAAATTCTGAATCACAAGATTAAAGTGCACATAGAAACCAACAAACATTTATGAATTTAAACAAAGAAATGCGACTAGATTAATACCGGAGGATTAAAGGAAAAAAAGATTAACGTTGAATAAACAAATAAACTAAAAAAAAAAATGTTGGGATTGTTATATTTCAGCGTGTGAGCCTTGATTAGGCCCTTCTATGCGACGTTATCGTAAGATATCGATATATGTGGGTTAAGGTCATTGCTTCGTGGAGCCCGCGGTAATGTATACTCAGCCGCTATCTCCTCTGTTCCATCTTGGATGTTACAGGACATTACTCTCCTAGGGCTATCTGGGCGTCCTATCGTACAACGCGGATGGGGACTTTTTGTGACCAGGTTGCACCAGAGGTTCCTCTTCAGTAGATGGGACTGCGACCTTACGCAAGGAGTCTTGTGCAACCCCTCCACTGACGTTGAGTGTCCTGGGTACGAGTAAATTGGAATCCTCGGGGCCCAATTACCTCGAGGAACCAAAACGTGACAGACCTCGCCGCAAACGAGGAACATCTGCGGTGGATGCACATGCACCGTCCTTCACTTTCCAATATGTCATTCTGTAGATCGCAGGATTTGTTGCCTGAGTTATAGGGCGTTTGGTTTAAGTGCATTTCATTATTATCTATTGCTTAGTAGAGAGGTGAAACTTATTTTTGTACTCATGAGATTTACAACTAAAATAAAATAAAAATACAAGTAAACGTGACACAGGGAAATATAATTACATAAATAGACTTGTAGAGAAACTGCCCATTGGTAGGACTTTAATAAATTTTTTTGTTTGTGACTCAAGTGCCCTCTCTTAGTCTCCACTAGCCTCCAGCCCAGTGAAGCGGCTGGAAGCGAAACTGCGATCTCCTGGAGCCAAGCTTTGCCTTCTACTGGCTTGGATTAATCTGGATCTTGGGCAAATTTAAATGTTGTATATAGGTGTGAATGACCTTTAGAAGAATTTTATTTATTTATTAAATATTTTGTTTTTTAATTATTTATTTTATTTTTTTACTGTTATTATTATTCTTTTTCTTTTTTATTTGTCTTGTATATGTATATTGAATGTGTGGATACTTTTAGCTCTAATGTTTATTACCCTTGAGTGTGGCAGATTGTGTTAATATTCAATAAATAAATAAAATAAAATTTCTACATTAGGAGATCACGAGACCATTTTCTTTTAAGACGCCTGGGGGAGTTATCAGGAATCGATAAATATACAAGGCTAGAAACCAGATGGTTCGGATGGTTCTGAAGTTTATTATGGAAGGATAGGTTTCTTGATGGGGCCAAATTGAAAAAAATATAGAACATTGAGGTCTTTATTTAGAAGAATTTTATTTATTTATTAAATATTTTGTTTTTTAATTATTTATTTTATTTTTTTACTGTTATTATTATTCTTTTTCTTTTTTATTTGTCTTGTATATGTATATTGAATGTGATGATTTTCTACAAGGCAAATTAAGGATTTTGGATTGTAAATATTGGATACGGGAGGAATTCGATGGGTTTGTGGCGTCCTAAACCTCAACCTCGTAAGTCCTAATAGGCCTTATTATAGTCAAGTATATGAGTTTTTGTCATCAATTAGAAGCTTAGTACTTAAGTCTATCTATGCTCGAGTAGCGGGAAACGTTGTGCGATTTCTCATCGATTGTAGAATAGAATAGAATAGAAAATTGAACTTTATTCTGGGACTAAGTCTCCTTAGAATAACAATGATTAATTAATACAAAATAAAATACAAATCTGGCCAAAAACTAACTTATAAAAATTCTAACATTATACACATTATTTAAAAAGGAGTATGTAACCACTAAAAAATTAACAAACAAAAATTGTAAAAAAAAAATTGTATCAGGATAAAGGTGAAATTAAGTGGGCAAGTACCCAAGTAATGTGCATCTGATTCTAGTCCTATTGTAAAGGATTTATTTTATTTTCAATCCTTATAAATCCAGGAGTTTGAGCTTGGGTGATGATCATATCATTATAAACTTTTTTGTATTTCCGTTCGTAATGAAACTAAAAAAATGACTTGTGTGAAATTTGTACATAAAACACATTTTTTCTCCATATTCTATTTTTAAATACCTTTAATATTTTCAACATTTTATTAAACATCTTTTTACTGAATGTGTGTTTTTTTTTTATAAAATTATTTAACAAAATAACAAAACTAGCACAATTTTAAACAATGGAAACGAAAAAAAAAATACATTGGAAATACAAGTATTGACTGAATAATATATCAAAAATATTCTTCCTAAGTGCAAAACCTGAAGATTTCTTAAGCTCAGGAAGAAATTGAGAACGATTTTTCCTAAATTGAGGAAGGTGTAGTGAAACTCTAATAGATTTTCTAAATATTTTTTTTTTATATGAAAGTTCAACAATGAAATTAAAGAGTGGCGATTTAATTTTCTAACTAACGGGAAAGACAGTAAAATTAAATAAATACACATATTAAAATTATTCTAACACTATTGAACTTTTAAAATAATTTCAATTTACTTTGTTTTTAAATTCATTGCTTAAAAATAAAGTTAACTTATCGTCGAAGAAGCATGGAAATAACCGAAAACATCGTTCATTATTTATAAAAACGCTTTAATTTACTATTTTATTATATTTTCAAGTGGAAATAGCTTGTTAGAAAAAAAATCCTTTTATCTAATAGCTATCAGCTCTATTTATCGGAGTCCAGTTTTCAACTTTCTGTTACTTTATTATTATAACACCTTACTATTATGTCTGTTACTTTGAAAGTCGTATTACTGCTGTTAACAAATACAAAGCCAATCGATGACCATATGTTAATTTATGTTATAACATACACATTTGAAATACAACGTTTCGACTGAGGCTATTGTGAAATCTTATTTTATATATCAATATCAATCCATACGTCCCTTTTTTTATTTCTTTATGTAAGAAAAAACAAAATTGTTATATTGGGTCTCCCCTCGTCGTATTTAGTGAAACGTGGGGAGATTAAAATGGATGTATTCAATAAAGTTTTTTAAAATGTTTGTGATCCAAATAGAAAAAATCGGAATATCATAAAAACGAATAATGAATAGATGTATTATTCCTTAGAAAACTAAAAAATTATGGTTTGTAGCAGAAATTGTTTCACTGGCAATTACTTTCAGAAAGTATCATTGACCTGAACAAAATTTTAAAAGCCTCATTTCCATTAGGGATCCGATTGAAGATTGTTCCTTCCATCCATGTAATAACCTAAAAGCATCCATTTAAAATCATGAAAAACCGTATCATCTCTTAGATCTAGGAACTTTATGGTCACTATAACAAGTCACGAACTTTTCGTCGTTAGTTCGTATCGTTAAGTTTTACTATCCATCGAATTAGACGAAGATAACCCATCGTTTTTAAAATGAAACATTTTATGAGAGTAAAGTTATTAAGCTTTCATTGTGTTGATAAAATCAAACGAAAGTGATAATAAGAATTTTCTATAAGTATCCTGATTTTTTTTATATGAATTATTTTAGCAGGAATCTGATTTAATTTATAAACAATTCAGTTTATTTATTAATATCCAAAGCTAATTCTTCATCGCAGTGATGATTGGTGCCACAAACAAAGATTCTTAATATTGTGTAATATGAAATTAGTATTATAAATGAATTGGTTTAATTTTCATTTTCACTTTTCCCGTTAATATATAATACTGTACTACTCACCTTTCAAAGGAAATTAATTAATTTTTTAATTATGATTATGATGATTCTAAATATGGTTATTTATTTATTAATTAAGACAAGCAAAATATAACTCAAATTAATTTTAGTATGTTACCAAAATATTCAAACACAAAGCCTTAACACTGGCAAATTAATTAGTAAATAACTAATTAGTTGATTTATATGTTACGACACTAATGTATAATTTATCATCATTTATATCATTTATAATCAGTCAAACATCTGGACAAGTTATCATAAGGTCAGATCAACACTACTCAGATTTAGCACATCTCACATTAAACTGTCATAAAGACTAGAAAAAAAATTATTGCTCTCATCTTTCTAAAAAGATGCAAATGAAAGTTACGTCACAAAAAAAATTAGTATAGTTTTCATTATTTTGAAAATTCTCTTTAATTGAAACCACACACATTTTTTTTGTTTCCTCCAAAAAGCCATAAACCCTTAAATATTTACCCATAAACAATTTATTACCACATAAATATGTGCCCTCCTCAAATATTTTGATGGAGCGACTTGTGCCATGCTTCCTCCTTCAAGGAACACCTCTAAGTTTTAAATATTTTTCATCTCTGATGGATATTTTTAATCTAAAAAAAATAAAATAAAATATTTTTCATCTCTGAACTAAATGTTTCGTCACTACTACTCTAATATTTGACTTTATATAGCTGACTAATTTTCTGCGCCTTACATGTGTATATTCAGATTTATACTACAGAGCTACTGAAATTATGGGGTTATACAAAATTATTTTTCCATCAAGAAATTTTCTAAAAAAATGTTTGGTCTATGTTAAAATGGCAAACTATACGTTATGTACTTATAAAATTATTGTATGAAATAAGAGTAATAAAAATAGAACAATTTGGGCGGTTGGAGCAAACTGATTATCGCACTATCCGAAAGATAAGAATCAGATTTCTCTTTAAGTGTCTCTTCTTTAGTTCAATATGAACTAAGATTTTTTTTGTTTTTGTTGTAAATTCTGTCATTTAAAAAAATATAGAAAAGAAGCAAGACGCTGTTGAGGTACTGCAATTAATCTGTATTTTAGATCTTATTTTCATCAACTGTAATATATATCATTATCTAATTAAAACTAGAAAAAATATATAAAATGTAAACATTTTCACATAAATACATGACTAATTATTACATAACTACATTTCCCTTAAGACTCTGAAAGAACTATTAATGCTACATCCTCTTCCTAACGCCCATCGGATGTGTCACTGTAGAGGACAAATTGCTGACTAATACGGGATTTAAAATAACTTGACCCCGTGGGTTGTTGAAGGAGACGGAATGTGTGGGCGGGCGTTCGCAATGCTTTTCTCTCTCCACAATCCTCTTCTTTACATTCCCCGTTTTTCTTTTTATTTTATCTTAGGTGGCGAAGAAATCCCAGTGGGAATCCCAGAGGAGGGCATAAGTAGATGGTCATAGGTAATAGGTCGAGAATGTTAGAAATTATATATTTTTTTTTAAAAACACGTTCGCTTTAGATATTTAAAAAAAAAAAAACTTTAATACTCGTGGTTCATTTCTTATGAATATATAAAATACCCTGAGATAAAGTTACATCACCAAATCTTATGAGAAATAGATAAAAATATATATATTTTTTATATATAAAACCGAAACTTGAAAAAAAATTATAATTAAAATATTTTTGGAATATTTTTAACTGTATGTGTGACCATTGAGGGTAGGATAGCTCATATATTACGGCACTTTACAAAGCTACAGATTTTGGGCTCATGTCCTTCGATATTTATTTACTCTGATACAGCAGCCGTGGATCGAACCTGGGTTCAGGAGAGCCTCCCGGGGCCTGCTTAGCCTCTATATAGTTGGTATCCTCAATAAATTAATTAATTAAGGTGAAAACCCTGGTGGTTGTATACTGGAAAGTGATATTAGACATATCGCCTCCTTGCACAACAGTTGTCTAAGAAACAGTATTTCCTAACAAGGTACTTAAACCAAGACTCTTCAAGGGTTGGAGGAATACCGAGGTTAAATCTACAATTTCTTTTCTTGAGTGAGCATTAAATAACTAGTCAACGTTCCACTAAATAAGCTGAACTTAATGTAATTTTCTTCCTCACTGGATATTTTTTTAAATATTTGTTGTGAAATGTGAATATGATCCCGAACAATATGATCCGATATATATATATTTTTTTTATCAATTAATTAATGAAACATTGACTAACATTAGGAATTTTCAATAGTATTACTTATTAATAAATTAGTCTTTATTTAATATTGGAAACTAGTTCTTCGGCTACTTGGCAATTTCAGAAATAGATAATTTATTTTGATCTTGTTTTATAAAAAAATGTATTAAATAAAAGGAACAAGTAACAAACTACTTTTTAAATAGAAATAACTCCACGATTATTTTTTGGTTTAAATACACTTGAAACTTTTAGTATAAAATCTGATGTCTTGAAACAAAAACACTTTATTTCTTTTGCACTAAGAATGACTCACAGATGTTTTGAAGTGGTAGATCAGAGACAGAATCTTTGTATTTAGACCCAAATTATTTAAACAATTATCTAAGAATATATTTTTGCAGTAATGAAGTTTTGGAAGAAGAAATTATTTTTAAAAAATGATATCGTATTGTTATAATACTTTTACGCTGTTAAATTACTGAACTATTTTCTCAACACTCTTACACCTTTCAAGCAGGTCATCTGTTACGTGATCCCACTTCACTATAAAGGTCACATTCCATTAAATTTGACATTTACTCAATTTTAAATAGTAATATTTTAAATATAGATAACTTGAAAATCGGCTTTGATGTTTCTTGTCTTGAAATTAAGAAATTGGTGGAGATATATTGGATAAGATTATCTTGTGAAATCATGAAATAACGTTAGTTCAGCATATATGATGGCTAAGAAATTCAAATTATATCTATTCATAGAAATACTTTTTTTTTTCTACTGCTATGTCCATACTTGGTCTACGGATCAATCTAGGCCTCTTACATATTTACGATACATCAATAGAATAGAATGAATATAATTTTGTCTTTGAATAAAGTTATTTTCTGTCTATCTAAATATAATGTGGAATATGTTTTATTTTAAAATCTTAAAAGTTCAAATAGCATAATTTATTACCGTAAAGCAGTTGAATTATTTTATCTGAGTGTATTAAAACTATAAATTCTCTAATTAGGTACCAGCATAAAGGTATTAATAGCTTCATTTCAAAATTTATTCGATTCCATCTGTCTCTAATTCATTGCTGTAATAAAAGTTGAAATTATCGTATTTAATCGCTCACCGATTACTTGTATACTAAATAAGGCTGTCTTTAAATGAAGGTATTTATGATATAGGGCCCTGCAGATTAAGAAATTTATTTTCTAATATTCTGATAACTTTGTATTAACAACAGAAAATTTCTCTCAGCTAAAAAAAATCCGCATAGCCGAAAAGGCGTGGAAGGAGAAGAAAAAAAATTATTATAATATATATATACATTATAAGCGTAATTTTGTCTAGTGTTTGAAAATTGAACACATGAAAATCAATCATTGAAAATTGCACTTTGAAAGCGACCCTCTGTCTCCTGTTTTTATAGCTCCTAGGTGTGATTTTCTACCAAATCTAGAACCAAAAACCTTCCTACATCTTAATACTTTAGTTCCTCTATTCATTCTCTGAACGCAGGATATCAACCTGTTGATTGATATATTCACTCATAAAACCGCTTCCGTCAGCAGATCATTCATTCATTCTGCAATCTTTTATTCGTCAATCCTTCCCCTCACGTTCCTTCTAACACTAACACATTTATTTAAACACATTTATTTCTCCTACTCCATAATATATGCGGATATATTTCATCCATATTAATTTCTATAAAAATTACTATAAGATATTATTCAAGTGAACATCAATAAACGGGCTATGTACATAAAATAACAACGTTATAATTATTCTTCCAAGAATAAAATAGTTTCTTTCATTTCATTTACTAGAGGTATTTTTAAATTGGCAATTATTTTGGATAATATGGAATTTTCGCAAGTCTTTGGAATTGAAACATCGAAAAACAATGCTTTTATTTATATGATTTATATTTATACAAGTTCATTATTATTTATATCATAACAATGGTCCTTCTTCAATTTTGTGGATTTTTTTGGACACCGTCGACATATGGGTCGTTGAGTATTCCTTTTATAGCGGTTTATATTAAATTAGGATTTCTCACTAATACAATTTATATCGCCATGCCTATATAGTTAATATCGTGGGATAGTTCAGATAGAGTAGGTGAATCATAGTGAGTAGTGGCAACCAGTATACGTGTAGTTTGGGTTACGGCTTCAGGTACGAATTCCTCGTTCTCCATCGTGACTGATGCAAATGTTTAGAGTAGACATATTATATATGTAGCCAAACTGAGTTTGAACTATTTTTAAAAAACTATATTCAATCCAATAGAGGTTAAGTCTAGACAATCAAGCCAGTGATAAAATATAGTCAATTATGTAACATTAATATTTATTTCACTATTGTTTTAATTTATAATCAAGAAAAGTTTTATTATGTATTGTTTATTTATCATTAATAAATAATAAATTGATTTCATTTATTTTTTATTCAAACGGCTTTCAATCTGTTTTTTTTTTTTTTTTTTTTTGTTTGGGATCCTGATCTGAGAAGGCATCTTTCTAGAGCTCTGGTTAGAGGATTCAACTCTAGCAGCTATATGCGAGTTTATCATTTTATATAAGTTTATTACGACTTCATAACTTAGTTAACTCCATTATTTTTTCTCCATCGTTGTTGATACTTATACAGTTGCAATAAATGTAGGGCTGTCGTATATGCAACATATATACAGGTACATATTTATTTTTCATTTGTAATATGGGTATTTATCTTTTAAATTTTACAGAAAAAAAAAAACCGTTTCTCTACTGTGAAATGTTCAACAATATTATATTTGAGAGCTTTCAAGAAAAGTCACTTAGTAGGTTTCGCCGGAAAAAAAACATCATGCAAGTGATGACTCAAAAGAAATTGGCGAGATGTTAGATAGGACAGAACCGGTTCACTCATGCTTTCCGAATCGCAAACAGATAGCAGAGCTGTCAGGGGTGTTTGTCGCTCAGAGGAAGTGTGCTTTCTAACGAGAGGATGCAGGCGGAGGATGTAATGCACCCCCTCCCGGTGCACATGCACCACCAATGGCGTTACGTGATTGGCTAATTAATGAGCGGGCTTATGGTAGGAAGTGTTGGGAAGAATAAGGTTTAGGAAGGGAAAGAACCCGTGGGGGCGGTTTCTCCGGACGTATGCCTAATTTATTTTCTCCAATGCAGTTTTATGTATTTTGTATTAGTGCCTTCAGAATCGTCTAATTACGTCTAAGTAGTTTCTCTGCTACCTTACAAGCAATTTTTCACTAGTATAAAGGATAAATTGCGTAATTATCTCACTCTGGGAGATGCAGTGCTAGTGTTCAAGACAAATGCTATACCAAAACGGAAGAGGAGGAAGTTTGATTACTTAATAGTGAGGTAAAAAGTTTAATTAAGGCCATTGTCTCTTAGGAGGAAATTCCCGAGCTTCTTAGAAGAAAGTAATAAGTTTTTAAATTAATTCTAGCGATTATTTACGGTCTCAATTGCCGTGAGGATTAGCTACCTACAAACTTGTACCTCAGAAGTTACAACATAGCTCTATTTAACTTAATTTTCGGAATCAATTACGGACTCGGAACTATTTGAACTGACAAAATCAAAACCAAGGAAAAATGTAGATATTGGTATAAGTATTGGTATAACATTTTGTGGATGATAGTTCCATATCATCAGAAAACGTAACAACTCAAAATGTATATATATATATATATATATATATATATATATATATATATATATATATATATATATATATATATATATATATATATAGTGTGTGTGTGTGTGTATATAAATAAATAGATATAACTGAAAAAAATAGACTCAGGAGAGGTAGTTTAAGATATTTTCCTATCCAAAAAATTATCTTTTTAAAAACACATGAACATGAAGTAAAATGAAGGAAATTATTTAATTGTTAGAAAAAAAGCTATCTAAGACACTATAACGTTCTGATTTTCGGTGTATAGACAGCCTTAATGTTTACCTAAATATCTCATAGTAATTTTTTAGAGAAGTAACATTGCTTAAATATATCCGCACATGTGTTGCTGAATGGAGTAAGTGAAGGAATACATTTTGTTTAAAGGAACGTGAGGAGATTGAAGAATACAAGTTGATGAAGTATTCCCGAATGAATCATGCTCTGGTGAAGGAAGCGTTTTTATAAGAGTGGATATACAAATCATTAGGTTAAGATCCTGGGAAAAAAAAAAACGTATATTCTTCTCTGACCAGAGCATGAATTAATTCTAGACTTAAAGGCTCCTCTGCACCCGGATTCGAACTCTTAATCTGTATCTAATATAATAATGTACATATTTATTTATTTTTTTTTTTTATGATAACAGATTATAAGAACGTAAATTCCTTAATCTGTAAGGTCCCATATTTTAAAATCTGTTCAGTTAAAGAGAGCTATATTTAGTGCATAATTAATCGCAGAGCGATTAAACACAATAATTTCAACTTTTATTAGAGCAATGCTCTAATGCATACAGATGGAATCGAATAAATTTTGCTTATGAAGCTATTAATACCTTTCTGCTGGTAATTAGAGATTTTATAGTTTCAATATAGACTCAGATAAAATAGAGCAACTGCTTTACACTGTTAAAATGTGCTATTGGGTCTTTTAAGAGTTTAAAATAAAATATATTTAACATGTTAATAAATTCATAATATATATTATATTATATTTTATTCCGGTAATTATTTTTTTCGATTATCTATGTGTATCATGGGTATTATTTTTGGAAATTGTCATGGGAGGCATAACAGTAGGTTTTGGTAACAATGAACTCATTACGGCCGATTCATAGATCATAGGAATGTATTATTTAAGAATGACAAAGGAATTAAGCTGTTATGATGCTGGTAGTTAAATATATGTTATTTTGCCATACCTGACATTTATTTAAAAAAATATTATTTCTGATAATCTGTAGGTTATCTGCTAAATGTATAGCTTTAACTTCAATATAAATAGGAAGATTGCGTCTGGTGGAAGAGTTGATGCTGAGATAGAATAATATTTCTACTTACTTATTCGAATGACATATGTTTGTTCAAACCAGTACTTACCTAAAAACAAAAGAAAAACACAAATAAGTAAAATGAAATCCAATATTCAAAATTATTACTATTTTACATTACTATTACATACTATTTTTTACTGTATACTTCTTTTTATTGAGAAAAAATAAATACAGTTTGCCACAATTAAAGGAATTGAGTATTGCGGAACAATGAGAGGAATTGGGAATATGAAACATACCATATATACAATAAAATAAAAACAATAGAAAGTTATAACAAAAGAAAAGAAAAGAAAACTTGAAATTACAGAATAAATCAAACATGGGACAACAACATACTATTTTAAATTAAATAATTCTCTAAATAAAATCATACCAGACAGAAACCGCTCGACGTTTCCGATTACTTCAGAATTTACTAGGCAAAAGCTGTAAACTTCCAATTAATTACAAAAGACTCAAATTATACCTGACAATAATAAGGTCTATTTGGACTTACGGGGTTAAGTTATGGGGCTTAAGTAAACCATCGAATTCCGCTCGTATCCAATCCTTACAATCCAAAATCCTTAATGCTCCCTACTCTGTTACAAATTAAACCATCTATAATGACCTTAATGTTTCTTATGTTTCAGATCTGACCCAATCCAGGTACCTACCTATCCTTCCATAATAAACTTCAGAATCATCCCAACCTTCTCGTTTCTAACCTTGCTTCCTCTTCGATTCCTGATAACCCTCCGACCCGTCTGAAAAGAAGATGTCACCGTGATCTCCTAATGTAGACATATCATTACAGTGCTACCATTGGCTAGTTTCTCAACCAGTGTTTTCACGTCATTATATCCATATGTTCCAATTTACTAAATGTGTTTTTTTAATTTGTAAATTTACACATTGTAATTATCATTAAGAAATAAAAAAAAAATATATATCAAATTAAATTTGACTTTTTTTTTTTTAATGAAAGAGCTTGAAACTCATAACTAAAGCATGGCTCCAGCCGACATGCCCAACAATACGAGGAGAAGGCTAAAAATGCGTTGGATGAGAGACTCTCTTCCTTAACAAACCATGTTTATTGCAAGGAAATAGATACTGCTGGGAATTATCCTACCCTTTACTTTAAATGTCATTTTATTACTTTTTTTTTTAAAGAACATCTTAATTCTATTTTATTCATTTATTGATGTTTCATTATTACTATTATTTATATTTTCTTCCTTCATTATGATATTTCATTTTGTTCTTATTTCACTGTATATTATTTTGAAATTAACTTATTTATTTTTTTTGATTTTGTAAATATGGTGTGAATGTGCTCTCTGAACTATATTATAAATGTCCTTTATTGAGACAGATTGTAATATTTATCAATAAACAAGTAGTCCATTGAAAAAAATTTCTTGTGTAAAGATGTTCACTGATAAATCATAAACAAAAAGACGTTTACACGTAGGAATAATTATAAATAAAACAATATTGTGTAAAATGGAATGCGTGTTAAAGGCCGGCCTCTCCCAGAATATTAACATTTTTCAAATTTTAAAAAAGCCCTTGAAAACAAATTGATGTGTTTAGGACTGTCTTGTTTAGAAATTGATGTTTTCTTTCCGATTTTGATCACGTTTTGGATACTTGATTTTAAAAAAAGTTTTAAAAAATACGAACCCCCTTCCTACCTCCGGATAACATAATTTGGGTACTTCTAACTTGAATGTTTATATGTTCAATATGAATAAAATTTTAGATCCTTGAAGCATAATTTTAGAGCGTATAGCTCACGATTTTTTTCATGTAAAATGCCATACTAATTGCATGTTGATTTAATTAATTAGGGTAGTGAATCGTTTTGGGCGTTTATAAACACCATAAGTTCATTAGGATGAGTTTAATAATTCTTTATAAAATCTTTAAACGATAATCGATAAAAACCAAGATAAATCTCTGAAAGCGATAAGTTGTAGGTGCTTACCTAAGTTATACAACTGATACTCACATCACATTGTAACAGCCTTTAAGAATTTATTTTTTAATAAAAAGAACAGACTTTGTATCCAATCGCGAATATATTTTACTTAAACAGATTCGGTATGTTGTTAGTACCTTCAAATTTCATAACGTATTATCGGAATTATCAACAATAAAAAGAAAGGATAACGAAGGTGATTGCTAATATGTCCTGAAGATGATCAACGTGTTGTGTTGCATGCAACAGCTGATGACCATCAACTTACCGCTCGTGCATGACGCATCAGGCCTCGGCTAGCAATAGGGGTTGTAGTTTACAAACTAATTATCTTTGACAACAACAAAGTATAGGTTGTGAAAGCAATCCTTACCTGGCCTTGTATGCTTATCTAATGCATGTAGATATACAATTATATATAGTGTTTGCAATGCACCATTGCTACGTGCGGTATGAGGTACTAAATTGCAAGAGATAAAAAAGTATTTATTTAAAAAATATTTTTATTTATATTTTTCGCATTTTATTTTCGGAATTTTCATTCAGAAATAATACAACTAAATCGTAAAGAAATAATCAGTTTTTATGCTCTTCTGTAAAAAAAACTTTATTTTCACTTACAACCTTTTGCACTAACAGTGGCGTATATGCGTGAATCAAATAACCTTATAAAAAAAAAATTAAAACAATAAATTCTTGTCATTATTTTTTTATTCTTATTTGAGAGGGATAGGCAAATCTTGCTACCTCTACTATAAAATTAAACAACTATTTTTCGGGACGTCTGAAAGTCTAAAGTATGAAAATAAATATACTAGAGAAGAGAATTATTACAATTAAGTCAATGATAGCTTATTTATTCTCTTATGCAGTTATTCATTAGTTGGTAGAATTTAAAGGTATTCTTGGTATTTCGAACAGAGGAAATATAAAATTGCAATTATTCATTCATGATCAATTATATCTCAGCTATAAACCCAGAATTTTATTACTAAACGGAAAAAAATCGTCATAAGAATACACAAGAAAACAATACAACTATACATATTAAAAGTAATTTTATATTTTACTAGTAATGAATAAACACGCCTCAGTACGAATCATTGTAGCTTTATAGACGGCATTTAAGTTTTATTATTTTTTACGATCGTGAATGAATATTATTTTTTTTATTACTGAGATGACAGCTTTATTTGAATAATAACAATACAATCTGCCACAATCAAGAGCATTTGGTATTATGGCTCTAAGCTTACATTCATACTTTATATATAATTTAAAATACAGGCAAAGAAGAAGATAAAATGGTAAGAAAACTTGTTAGTAAAAATATATACATTAAAATAAAAATTAAAAATAGAAATATACTATGAGATTATTAAGAAGAATTATTAATTATTATCTTATGAAGAAACGTAACCTCTATTATGGGTAATTATTATAGCAATTAAAGGATATTAAAATATTTGAAATAATTTCCGGAAACAATTACTATTTCTTTTATAGTTAATAATTCAAACTGCGTGTTTGTATTGAGTGCTACCTGCTGCTCATAAATTATTTTTATGCCTTATCTCCCGATCGGGCCATCTTGCTGGAACAACCTTTACCACCTAAAGGTCAATATTCGGATTGCCTTTCCCCGCTACCGGTTGCCTGCAACCTATTTCTTAAACCAGAGGTCTTTGATCTGTCTGTCAACAATTGTAGATTACTGCTTAAAAGCAGAATCATCGCCTCTATCCATGGTCGAGGGAAGCAAAATTATTATTAAAAACTAATTACGTTAGTGTTTTTCGGGAAAGCCCCCTTCCCCCCCCCCTAAAAAAAAATGTGTATATATATGTATATATATATATATATAAAACCGTTCCTTGTCTTTCTTACTTTTTTTTGTAGTATATTGATTTTATTTAAAGCACTTATAAATCATGCAATAATCGTAGTATTAGGTCATTTCATATAAAATGTCCTTTTTTATTATTTCAGAAATTCAAAGTAGGATTAGTGTATTTTTGTTGTATACTACAATTATGTTTACAAATTATAATGAGCCATTATTAATACTCTTTTCTTAATAATATTTACCATCATTCCAATTGATTGCATATTGTTTAGTGTACCATCAAATATAACCACGGAAAACGCGATTTTCGAGTAATTCTATTATGAGTTAAAGGTTGAACACTCGGCAGTCCAAGAAGTAAGACGTTCGAAAGAAGTAACGAATGGACCATTTGAAACCACAACAACCCATGAAGTGTCTTGGGTTCAGTACTATTTAGGGAAAGTACTGTTTCAAGAACAACGGTTGTAAAGTTACGGAATCGGGCCAGCATCACGCTCAACCGCCAGGTTTCCTCCCTTAATTAATTCTTTAATTAATGGTACCCACTTTGTAGAGGCTGAGTGTGCCCCAGAATGGTCTCTCTACCCCAGGGTCGCGTCACGGGCAATGAAACAGAATAAATAATTATTCTGTCATGAGGCGGAATTCGAATCTGTGACCTTTAGCATTGGAAGCCCTAACCACCCCTAACCATTGAGCTATCCCATTCCCTATTAAATTTGAAAATTAAGTTAAATCACTTATTTCTAAGCTTAAAAAGCTCCTCTCCAGCTTATACTCCCATTTATTTTTCGTCGATTAGATGATTGTAAAGTTTAAGTATTTAACAACAAACATCGGATTAGACTTGGATCTATTGGTCTGGCCGGGAGGGGAGAGGGGGCAGAGAAGGGATATTGTATGGTGCAAGTTGTGGAATTTTTTATAGGAGCAAATGTTTATAAAGTTTTGAATTCTTAAGGAGCGAGGGGAATATTTTCATGGTGTTATATATTTGTGTGGGGTTTCAATTTGGAGGAGTTTTGTAACTATGTAATAAGGGAAAAATATGAAACATACAAGAGAAAGTGATATCTTAAATGAAACTGTTTTTTAGTAATACTTTTGTTTGCCCTTTGCTAACGCTACTATTGACCTAGGGAGAGATGGGCACGGGATCTAGCTGTTTGATATACAAATTAAACGCATTTTTTTAATGTCTAACGTTTGCCTGTATATTACGGGTTTTTATGTATGCATTTAACTTATACTTCACCCTGTAGTTGATTATTTCTTACCAATCAAGGGATATTTACTGAGGTTCATAGGATTTTGTTTAGAAAAGTTTCTATTTTTTTTCTCGATTTCCTGTTGATGGAGGAATTAACAACACCAGCCTTACGTAGTTTAACGTTGCTATGGTGATTCTATGTGAGGCAACGGTCTAGATGAACACCGTACTATTTCACAGAATTTTTTTTTGTACATCGATATCAGTTGTTCATTTTTAATACTCAGTATAACTTAGTTAGTAAAATGTAGGCTGGAATATGATAACGGAACTTGTACGGTTTCCGGAAACGTTTGTCACAGAAGCCCATTCCTCCCACGAGATGGCATCACATGGGAATCCGCCGCGGTAAAAGAATAAAACCAGAAACTTGCTAACGAACGGTTGCATTTAAACCTTCTAAAAATTAAAAGAGAGTGAAAGTTTTTCTCATGGAGCGTTGCAACAGCTTCCTATTCCGAAGAACTCCTTCTCTTGGATGGATCCTGATGAATATTTATGGCAATTCCTTTTGCTATATTACTAGATTGTCCAATTACTAATCATTGCTCCTCTTGAGTCGACAATAACAACAAACACTTAAATCAAAGCAAAGTGTCAATTGCGCACAAGCGTTTTAATCGGAATCAATTTACATTTTTTTTCTTAGAAGGGCTGATTATTGATGAAAAATATCCCCTCGATTAACAGGTCGCTCGCAAAACTCTTCTCTTAATTGCATTGTATTAAAGGATATTATTGATCATTTTACAGCAATTATTTAAATGTCTTCCTCATTTTATGTCAATTATGAGGTTGGTTATTTTAGGCGTTAATGGTGCAGTTCTTAGTTTTTTTACATATATGTTAATTTTAACAATTAACATTCCACTTTATCAACGCTGTTGGCGATATAATTTTTAATTCCACTAATCGCTTGTATTTTCATGCTTTAATTTAACTGTAATAGTTAATTCAAAGAAATGTTTACAG
This sequence comes from Nezara viridula, assembly GCA_928085145.1. Lineage (NCBI taxonomy): Eukaryota > Metazoa > Arthropoda > Insecta > Hemiptera > Pentatomidae > Nezara > Nezara viridula. The sequence goes on from OV725082.1 coordinate 105,209,465, forward strand.
TTCCACTAATCAATACACTGCGCATATCGGAGCAAATTAAATAAAATTTGTTTGTAACATATGAATGATGTTCAATCGCGTTTTAACTTAAGCTTTAATATTTTATTTTCGGACCCATTCCAAACCTAGGGCATTTAAAGTCGTTTAAATGTTTATTGTTCGTAACAATAAATGCAGAATATATGCACGAGGTGAGAATTTTACTGGATTATTTAAATAAATCGTGAAAATTCTTTCTCGGCCCTAGTTTAAAGCAATACAAATTTTTCTCGACATGACTTGGAAACCTGCCATAGTTTAGGACGATAAAAAAAGATTTACAAACGAATTTATTGGCCATGAGGTATTGGATCTCGTGATTAACTCTGTAAGAGAAGTACAAAGTTTAACTAAAACATAAAAAAAATCTGTGGATAAAATGAATTTATTTTTGTTAGTCGATGAATAAACATAGCTCAACTAGTCAGTTTGTAAACGATTGGAGGAAAAACTTATTTATATGTTACATATAATATTTTTTTCTTTTTATATTATTTATTACTTGTTGTAGCATGTGAATAGACTTGAGAATGTTATTAATAAAAATATTATTACTTATGTACAATAATTTATTTGTGAAATAGAATGAAATAAATTTTTGTGTGAATAACTGAGGGACTTATGTAATTTCCCATTGTGCATTTCTTGGAATATATAAAATCTATGGTATATTTGATTTCTTATTTATGTTAATAAGCAAGGTTTAATTCATAAACAGAGCCAGCAAGTATTTTCTTTATTAAGAATATTTATAAATTTATTCCTAATCTATCAATTATGGTTTATCTGGATCTAAAGCCTCCTGCAGCTGTTATTGGTGCACGGTAATAAGCCGCTATTAGCTTCTAAGAGGCTCTGGTAATAAATATATCCCGCATATATTTAATGTTGGAAGTTAGTGTCGTTAAAAAATCCAGAAATGAGATCTTAATACAACTAACTATCGCAGCCTGGGGGGTTTTAGCAGTCATTTCCTAGGTGCAATTAGAATATAAAACAGCCATAACTAGCAACTTCAGGGAGCATTGCCTCTTCAATTACGGTATCGAATCGGGACCAGTCACGCAGGAAGTTTTCCACTGGCTTTTGAAGAAAGACGTAATGACCAGGATCATAAGTGTGCAATATAGTCCCTCAATAGTGGCCAAACTATCTCGTATAAGTCTTCAAATTACTACCTGGTTATTTTAGTACTGTAGTGAAAGTAAAAAGTTATTTGAACTGCCCGAAGGTTCTGGAAAATCACAAAGTTAAAGAAAAAAATATTTATCAGAATTGGTTTCTGAAATAAACATTAAATTTTGATGAAAAGAGAGTTTTTTTATTTACATTTATTATTTATTATTTAATACAGAAGATTTAGAACTCCATGCTTAGCGCACACAGAGATAGTGAGAGAAGATTTAGGAAAATTTTTAGAACCTTTTTTCTTTTCTAAAAACGCTTTCACCCGCTTATAATTGGAAAACATTAAAAATAAAATAAAATCCAACTTTCTTAAATCTTCTTTAATGTTACAGTCCACGGTTCTTTTATCAAATTATCAATAGTCCTCTTCGTGAATGGCTTCATTTTTACGTACCCTTTAACATTTTGTTTTACGAAAATTCTCAGAAATGGGGCGTTTTCAATCTGCAGATCAGTAAACTTTAATTTTAATGAAATTCTAAAAACATATAAACACCCATTTGAATCTTAAGATAACAAAAGGCGATTTAATGACGAAATTATCTATATAAATATTGGTCATTGGGTCATTTAGTCCGTATAACCTCTTTATTTTGAAATGTTGGAGTTGTAGATGACATCCAAATGGGCCAATATTTTTGTAAGCCACATTTTTTTTTCTCGATTTTATGATCAAAACATCTTACGATTCAAGTAGAAAATATTCTTTCTCATTTTCTCTACATATTAACTATGCTATTAAACTATAATATAATAAATTCACCTCTAGGTTTGTACTTTTTTTTACCTTTTAAAATAAAAAAATAGACAATAATAAGTAAATTATGAATACATTTTTAGAATGGAATAAAAAATCGCATAAAAATATATATATATCAAATTATTTTATTTTTTGAAATGGGAGACTTTAATGCCGCATTGAAGTCTACGAATACCGGTAGCCTCTTGTAGATCTTATCCTGCGCCATTAACCGAGCCGGCCTTGCCTCCGAAGATCTGCCGCATACACAAACCTTTATAACTCCAAACGACTGGAATATCACTTCAAGCTCTTAACTTTGGATCTTCATTTGATATTCTGATCCGATAAGGATAATATATCAATAACGGCATATGTGAAGAACATCAATATAAAACAGATCCTAAAATTGAATCTAGCGATTGTCATTATATTTTAACCTTAAAAAACAAAAGAAACTTTCATCAATTGAGTCGTTTATTATCAAATCCTTTATCACCATTATCAATTTTTCAGGAAACGTGAAAAATTATATTTTCTATTCCATTTGTAGAATCACAGGCAATATTATTTAATAAATAAATTAAGAGTTATTTATTAACAGCACATATAATTGAAAATCGCTGACTATTTCAATATTAATCAAACACACTAAAACTTGAACTTTTTGAAAAACAGTTAATTATTTTTGGAAATAATTAAACATCAAGGATTTAAGAACTTAAGAATTGCAACTTTATTTACACTTCTTTAAAAAAAAAAAAAAAAAAAAAAAAAAACCGCTTTTGGAAATAAACTTATTTATTTCACTCCACATTTTTTAGTAATTATGTTCGTTAAAAAAAGTTAAAGTTAAAAAAAATCTGATGGTGTCACAGTTGGGTGTCGATTTTAGGAATTGATACTTATCTCGAATTTCCAAAAAATCAATTGGAGTCCACTTTGGAAATAAGGGACTCAATTTGTTTAACTGGTCTACTTTACTCATATGTTAAGAGCCTCGAATTTTCGTTTTGAGATATTTTATGAAATATATGTTTAAAAACGATCACTTTTCTAAACCAGATAAAAGATAACATAAAATTTTTTTTTCGGTTCGACTTTTTTTTCAAATTTCATATATCGATTACTAGACATTTACATATTTTTTGTATTATTTTAAGTTGTTTTTATTTTCATTTTTGCTTAAACAATGCAATGAATATTTACCATAGAATCACATGTAATGTCGCCTAATCATTTCAATATTGTTTTTTTATTTTATTTAGTTTTTATATAAGTAGATTGGTCACTAATGATACTAATGGAAATGGCTGTTATATTTAATTTTTCGGTATTTCAGTGTTTTTATGTCCAATTATTTTATCTTATATTTCATCTAATCATACCATTATTTTGTGGCTATCAATATGGATGATAGAGTGACTTAAAAATAATATTTAAACAGGATCAAATATAAATAACATTAAAATATTTTGAGCCATTTGATAGTTGACTATAATAACCGTTGCCAAATGCTTATGTTTCAAATTATTATAATTTTTTTTATGGAGGTAGTCCATTTTTATTACCTAGCGAGATTTGTATATCTTATTACATAAAACAGCAATTGAATAAAAAATATTAAAATTATTCTGCCTTATAACTTTTTAAAAAAAAATAATCCACGAAACCTTAACAAAATACCATACACCAGCACCTTCTATACCTTTCAAATACAAACTAAACAGCTTTCGAAATGTTAATACATATATGGATGGAAACAATTTACGAATCAGGTGATGAATAAACATTTTAATATAAATTTATCACATTATAAACATCGATCCCGTGGACTCTAATACAGCAGATTATTATTTAATAACAGCCGTGGAATAAGCGTGGGTCGAACCGGTGATCAGAATGCCGGTCCAGATTTACATCGATTTACTAACTATCACGATCATGACCTAGGATAATGGAACACGACTTTGTCATAAAATCGTACGTGTTGAAACCCTGCAAAATATCTATGCATCCGTGTAATTTCCATTAGCTCAGCCGTCCGAGCCATTTTAAGTAATTGCTTAATCGATCCATGCATTCACGATCTCCTGGCTTATGTATGAAATGAAAATATTTTTTATTATCCTAGGACTGTTGTCTCTATGGGACAAATTATAGATACAGAGAAAATACCTGTGTGGTCTTACATTAAATTAAATATTTACAATTCTCATTAAAATTAAAAAATTGGAAGAAGAGTAAAACAAAAACACTAAAAACATACAGATGTATATAATACAAACATGAGAAAATAAAATAACAAAAGTAAACAAAATTATTTCTGGAGGATCTTAAAACGTTCTCTTATCTACTTTTCATGATCCATCGGGTTGGAAAAGGAAAAGGTACTTAAAAAGGAGAGATTTAAATGAGGAAACTGATTGTGTATGTCGGGTTTCGGGAGGGATGATATTCTAGAAGAAGACGGTGTGAATTATAAAGGATTTGTCAAACGCAGCAGTTCGGTGAAAAGGTGGATACAGTTTGGAAGTACGAGATCTAGTGGGACGGGATTGAATGAAATATTTAAGTTGTAGGCTGTGAAAAATATAGGAAGGTAGAAAAAATGAAATGAAAAAATAAATATAGGAGTTCTGATAGCTTGGTATAGAAAGGTAGCAAGGAAGTACAGACCGGAGTTGGATAGATAAAGCTTAGTGTAATACTATGTTATATACGTATCTGTTGATATTCCGAAAACAAAACGAATTTTGCAGTGTATGTGTATTTATATAAATTATTTATTTTTGTATAAGTCGAAGCTACCTAAAAAAGGACTATATCAATGGTTGCCCCAAAAATATTAGTATTTATTTATAGTAATAATATTATATATGTTGATAATTTTGTATATTGTATTTTATTGTCATAAACCAGGGATTCTCATTAGTTGTGTTCGCAAGGAGGTTATAGGTGGTACGAGAACAAGAGAAAAAAACCATACACAAAATTATTGATTTGAATGAGAATTTTATTAATACCAATGAGATTGGAAAATATAACTTCTTTTGTGATTTGCTTGTCATGTAGCAATATGTATGATATAATATAATGATGATATGATATATATTTACGTTTCATGATATATTTTCTAATCATCAGAATTTGTTCAGACTATTCTCTGATACTATTAAGTAAAATTAAATTTACTTATTTATTCTTACTTTTCCATTATGACATTGTTTTAACTTTTTCAATGTAACACAATCAGGGACAACATCAGGGCCAATGGAAAATCTATGATCCAATGTCTACGATCTCTACTTACAAGTACAGAAATTTTTTATATTAATGTGTGCCCCATTGAGCTACTAATTAAATTGAAAACTACCAAATAATACAATTTCACTCAATTGTTTTCTCTCATCAAAAACATCGCCTAATCCATTAAAGTGCCTTGTCTGTCTGTTTTTAATCTTTTCTCTGTTGATGCTTCACTGAAGTCAGTATTTTTTTATGAGTGATTGTCACGATTATTTTATAAGTAATTTTAAATCTTTTATTATTGTTTTATATTATTTAAAATAAAAAAACATAACAAGATCTATTAATAATTTCAGATCTAAGTAAACACTACGCAGCTTATTGAATTTGCAATTCGTGTCTCTAAACTCTGATTTTCACTATACAGGAATGTTGTTACAACAACTTTTAAATACTTCTGTGTAAAAAAAAAACAAGGAACAAATATTTAACTCGGACTAACGGTTGTTCAGATAATAGCTTCTTTAAATAATACTGTTATCTTACTTAAGGACAAGAAAAAAAAAATTGTGTAAAATCCATTTTCTAAGGAGCTCGTGGAACACGAACTTGACCTTATCCAAGGCGCATTTTCGGCTCTCAACAATCTCATTTACATAAAAGCGAAACACTCCGGATTATGAGGTCATTAATGAACTGTGTTGAGAATAAAGTGAGCTAATGGCCAAGTCCTCGATTCCAGTTGCCGATACAGTTCATCGACGGACGAGCGAGGACCTCGATGGTTCACCTTTGAGAGTCACGAACCGCCTCGGGCATACTGCTCACCTCACCACCTCCCCACTCTTATTATCCATCTTTAACCTCTTCTCTTCTACAACGATTCATCGTCTGTTCTATTTCTTTTGCCAATCCTTTGTCGGGCCATCTGTTAAAAGAAACCGATTGTCGCGTCTATGATTAATAGAGTAATCGATAATCAATTTGCTGGTACTAATAGTCTTTTGTTCGAGTTACTGTTAAACATATAATTGGGTCAGTGGGATAATAAATTAAATTATATTTTTGTAACTACAATAAATCCGAATAGATGGATAGAAAGCATTATTTCATATAAATTGTACATTTTCTGTACAAAGTTTTCTGTAAATTGTACATTGTACAAAGAATCGCCTATCAAGAGTTGTCCCAAAAATACATACAATGAAAAAATAATAATAATAAAAAACACTTTAAATAAAATACAGCCTTTTTTTATTTAAAACATAAAACTACCTCATACATATAATCCAAATAAACTTTAAATCGTCAAAACAATAAGAAATAAATAATTTTTGTGAAATAACCTTAATTTTATACTTTTTTTCTTTTGTTTACATATAACTGAAGAATGTTATGTATTGTATTCCTAAATTAAGAACATTCTATATTTATCTGATGTATGATACATATATCAATATAGATCAATATTCATACAAAAGCATTAAAAAAACAACACAATAAATATGATTATGTTTTTCCCACAAATGTATATAATAATAAGAAATATTTAGACGAAAGAACGAATTGTTAAATCAATAAACCAACTCTCACATTATATAACTATCCTTCTCCCAAATGCTTTCAATATAATATTATAGAGGTCAGTAATGGACATAGGATTTAATTTTGGGTATGGGTTTAGTTTTTTAGTGTGTTTTTTTACGGTAACTACTCTAGAAGAAAAACAAAGAAAACTACATAAAGTAATGTTTAAATGGTCGTTTAAGGACTGCTAAAAAAAACAAAATAAAAAAAATTTGTTTAGAGTAACAATATATGTTTAATTTTTTTCTTGATACGAGCTTTTATATTTAGTAGTTCAAATCAGGGATGGCCATCGGTAGTTGGTATTATCAAAATATCGATATTTTCCTTACGATATTCGACGTCAATTTCGATATTATAAGCTATCGATATTTTAACATTTCCGTATAACAATTAAAATTAAAACTATCGTATTTGGAAAGCGCTAGGAATTATATATGAATCTGATCGTTAGAAACAAAACTATACACATATTGTCTGTTTCATACAAAATGTAGGGGGTGGTAGAAGAAAATATCGATATTTCGATACTTTTGACCATCGATGACCATTCGGAAGTTGAGTTGAATAGCGCACATTTCACTCAGTAAACTCAATTTTCCCAAATTTGTTAGTTAGAATCTTCTCAACCAAAGGACACGAACTGTCATAGAAATCAACGTAGGATGTTAATAAATTAACATTTCGCTAAATCCGTTTTATGGGTGAATAGAAGGTATAATTGAGTGTATGGAAATTTCTGGAAAATAGTTGAGGATGACGAAGATTGATAGAAACTAGAAAATTAATTTTATTAAGTAAGGTAGAAGAATTGATATTTCTATTAATAAATTTAAAGAGGAAAATATTTGTTGATGCGTTCATATTTGTTCATTAATTCATCAAAATCCATCACTCCTGAGAGACGATGTATTATATAAATTTTAGATTGATCACCCAAATGACTGTAAAAAAATTAAATAAAATCAAAATTAAGTCAAACGAATGAAATGAGAATCAGGATGTATCGGTCTATTTCTTTATAAATTTTCACATATGAAATTCATTTCTGCACATATATTATTTATGCTACAGCTCTTTTTTTTACAACATATTAATTTGTATTATGAATTTCTTTTATTTTTATTTTATTTTTTTTATACACTTATGTTATTTGAATTGATTTGTGTGAAAACGGAACACTTTATTTATTCAAAGCAACGCTTTCACATAATAGAAAATAATTCTATTGTTGCTGGTCCATTTCCCATCCCACTCCAAGTTTAAAATCTTAGGTGCCCACTGGTCATTGTATAAATGTCTCTCTCTCACTCATTCTCTCTCTCTCTCTCTCTCTCTCTCTCTCTCTCTCTCTATATATATATATATATATATATATATATATATATATATATATATATATATATATATTATATAATATATATATAATATATATATATATATATATATATATATATATATAGATAGATGTATTATATTATTGAGTAAACTAGGGTAAATAGCTATCTTTTGAGAGGTCTAGAAGCTCCTACTTGCGAAAAATTCAATAATACACCTCAAACTGTGATACACCTTCTGGTGTCCTCGATTCGAAAGAGCCACAAAAAAAAAAATAGATCTAGGAAAAACATTAAAGATATTCTACAAGACAATGAATAGCGAATCTCCATCGTGTTTAAATTTTTAAAGATTGCAAATTACTATAATAGAATATAAATTATAGAAAACGCCAATGACCCTTTAGGGTAGAGGCGAGAAAAAGATAGAAAAAAAATCGTCAAAACAATGTCTATTGCAGAAAAAAAACTTGAGTATTTGTATAAACTATATTTATTCTATTTGGATAATTCTCAAGCATAATTTAGAGCTCGTTTGAACTGTCTATTCCAATTTTAAAAATAGTGAATTAATTTGAAATATTTAAGTAAATTTCACTTTTATGTGATTTTACATTAACATATTTTTTACCATGTGTGTATCCTGTTTACATACATGATCTCTCAGAAAAATCTTTAGATAAAATGAAAAAAATATCCATTCTTGTATAGAGTAATGTTTATGTTCAACTTAAACAATGATTAATATATTCTGGTTAAGTATGCAATAATTATAAAATATGAATATTCATTTAGCTTCAAACAGCTAATATTCTTAGAGCTATGTTTCAATAGTTTAATAGGGTTGTAATAAATTTGAGTAAAAATGTATCCCTTTTTTAAAATTATTATTTTGGTATTATGGGTGTTATTATTTATTTAATTGAAAAATTAAACTTTATATTATTCCTCCATTATGGCATCTGGGTTCTGTTACATCCTTTTATTTTAATTATTTAATGTGTTTTTTTTTTAATTTGCTTCTACGATTCATGTATTTTACGGAATATGGATGCTCATAAATACATATAAGGGGTGGAACTCTGAGGAGTACAAGTGACTTTCGAAAATAGAATTATGCGTGGTTATAGATATCTAATGCTTATATAATTTCGGTAGCAAAACGGTTTACTTAAAAGTATACCTTATGCTGTTATAAAAACGAAAAAAATACCTAATTCCATCTCACTGCTGTGTTTATAAAAACAAATATTCTGGTTTTATTTATTTTACTGAGCCATTTTCAAATAAATATTTATAAATAGATATATAAACAAACTTTTAGCAGTTGAATTTCTTCATTTTCATACATTTTCTTCATTCTACTTCATTGAAAACTGGAAATTTGGTAAATGTTCATATTTTTTGGACGGTTTTTTTCTTACATTAAGGAATATAGCATAAATTTATGGTTGTTGTTGACTTTAATTACTTTGATAATTTTTTCTAAATCTTTTTTAAAAATCTGATTTCGATACGGATAATACGTCCAACATTAATTACAATGTCTACATTTCATAAGCATTTTTGTTCATCTTAGAATAAATAAATAACTATATGAATGAACTACCTGGATATTATTCTGCACTTGCATTTTTAATAATTGTTACATAAATACATTAATATAATTCTTGTTTGCATTTTCTAATTGATAATTATTAATATTATCCAAAATCAAATTGCTCGTTATCAAGAGATAGTAAAACCAAAAAGTATAACACAAACATATAAGTGTCTGAAAATTAAACGAACTTTTTCTACTATAAACTGTGACCATTTCACAAAATGGATAGTTTGTCGTTTGTGACACATGACAAAAGCCATGCTGAAAACAGCTCTTCATATACCTTAGAAGGAAAAGAATCCTTACCGGAAGATTGTATCCTTTGAGGGAAGTTGTGATCTCGTGCGGCTGATCGCCAAGGTAGTGGAACCTCGGGCTGACCTGGACACCCTGTTCCTGACCCGACAGCGGAAGACTCCTCCTGAAGAACATGACAAAGACTCGGTAGTACGGCGAACACTGAGAGGAACCCAAACCCTGGTGGGGGCGTGAGGTTCGCACGGGTTCTGTCCCAACTTCCCTCGTGGTGGGGCGGTTAATTAATATATTATTGTAATGCCTCATACATATTTAATGAGGGGTGGTGGATGCTAGCTCCTTGCACAGGTGTCTAGGCTGGAGGCCCGCTAATATGCGTGTTTCCTCTGCTCCAGTACTGTTATGGGAAGATAACATCTCTTCAAGCTTCGCGGGGCGTGAACTTGTTGCGCCAAAGATTTAGCTTTGTAACTATTAGTGCTAGGCATATGTTGGAATTCGTGGATTCACTTAGATTTGTCTATTAGTGTGGTCCTAAAATTATTTTAATTGATTTCAACGGTAAAACTTCAAAAGAAGTCTCCTCTTTTTTTCCCTTAGTGCAGATGAAAAACAATGGTGTTCTTGCACAATACGTTAAGAATAATACCAAATTAAATAATTCCAATAAGGCAATAATATTCTCTATTTCTTTATTTAAGCAGGTTTGGTTTGAAATTATATTGATAAGATGTTTCAGTAATTGAGATTAAATGTAAAAATTATTTAATAATGGGATTAAATATTGCACCGGGTGTGTTTGAGCAGTGCCAGCCAGAGCTGCCTTGAAGGGTGTTTCATAGCGCAACATGCATCATAAAAATTTTGCACATATCGACGGAATTATTAACACTCGAAATGAAAAGTCAACCAAAAGTAATGTGAAAGCATAGAACAGTTTGCAGGTAATGTAATATAACCTAAGATTTTTTTAATTATACTTTCGCAAGCACTGTTTTTAAGAAGAGCAACATAATATTTTTTCATGCACCATCGACCTTGGGGAGCCAGCCTTAGACATTCGGTGCCCTCGAGCAATAACGTTATCTCTCCCTCTCCTAAAATAATTAAATTTATTTATTAAGCTGCTTTATATTATGTAATATTGTATTTCATTTTATTTTATTTTACTGTACATTCCTCTGATACAGTTGCTTTATTGATAGCCTAAAATTAATTATTTTAATATGTTATATATATATATATATATATATATATATATATATATATATATATATATATATATATATATATATTTATTTATTTATTTAAGTGGCGAGCTCTACGGAAGATCATTGTATTTACTCTATATTATCAACTAAATATTCTTACGCTAATTTAAAAATTCAATTTTTTTTTTATTTTAAGCTAGAATCGAATTACCTACTAATTGAGTTATCTTCTAGCTACCGCTAGAAGATAACTAAGTAATAGATAATAGATATCAGAGGTGTTGAATTGGTTTAAACTTTCGGCAATCTTTTCAATACAAATCGAATGTATTGAATCTACTTTGTGAATTTCTCAAATTAAAATTAGGCGTTTCGTATTTTGTACATTTATTAAATAAAAATGACGCATATCGTATTTTTTTTTTTTTTGTTTTGCTTTTTGAAAAACTGCACAGACGGAAATGCAAAAGAATACCACTAAACATTGCCAAATTTTTTTAATCTTGATGGAAAAGATCCTGTACGACCAGACTCAGTTGGGGTTTACATCAAATTTATTTTAAATAATCTGCTATCCGATAAACTGCTAAAATAAAAAAGTTTCTTCATTAATTTAAGCCATGATAATAATCAGAATGAAGCTTTCGTCGCCACGTGTTATTTCTGACGAATGAAATTATTATATATTTTATGATAAAGCTTTAATGATGAAACAATATATCAAAATAATATAGAGTTTGTTAAAAAAGTTAATGAAATATAAAACCAATTAATAATTCGATCTTATATTAATTATACTTTTTAATATCTCAATAGATATCAAGTAAATTATTTTTACCGAATTAATTGATATTTTCAAAAATATAAATACGTTATTCATGAAAATCTGGATGATAATAATTAAAAATTATAATTATTCTTTTTTTTTATAAGGAATGAAGAGCACTCAGAGGCAAAGGATATAATAATAAAATTAGAGCGTTGAAGGTAATTTTATGTTCGTGCATTAAACCCTGAAAGCTACAAGCGTTCAGAATAATTGGCTCAATTCGGTAGTACGTTGGTATGTTGTGATACGTAAGAACTTTGAAAATAGAATTCAGGACTACTGCTTTAATAATTAGCTAGCTACTCAGTTATTTTTGAACCTCATTATTCACCGTTTTATAAAATTTAATATCATTAATTTAAAAGAACAATGATTAATTAGAACACCAATAATAAAAAGATAGAGCCTACACTAATATTCATAAACAAAATTCAAAAGCTACCTCAAGCTTATGTCATTTAGATAGAAAGTTGTGCGAATCACTTTTTTTTTTTGGGCTTCTGCTTCTATTTAAGAATAAAAAAAATGAATACTACAAGATGAGATTTGCATAAGCAATATTTTTTTCTTTCCGCTAATGAGCACATTTAAGGCTCAAAACGGCTACTGTTGGTGTGGCCGCCATTCCGGTAGCCAGATTTATTGACGAGAGTCAATTATTCCTGAGTATTGCGGCCTTAAATTACATAAGTAACTTTAAATAGCAAATAAATATTATATTTTATGTTTATAACATGTAGTTATGAATAAATAATAAGATTTTTTTTTTACAGAATAATCCTGACCCAATAAGTGAAGGACATCGAAGGCTGAAGAGGTATTTATAATTAATTTAATATGACTGGTTACATATTTTAGAACGTACTGGATTTAAATAATTTATTTTAATATTTTTTGTTTCTATTTGCACTGCCAAATGTATTAATTATATATATTCAATATGTCTGGAATCGATTATTTTTTTACATAAGGATCACGAATTCCGTAAGAGCCATTACTACCATCTTTTAAGACATTATACTCCAACTACTTCTTTGCTTATTGCCTTATGTCGGGTACTGTTTTGGTATTTATTCGACCCAGAAAAAATATTTACCTCAGTTTTCACCCCTATGAAGCCATATAATTTTCAGCTTACAGAAAAGTTAGGTAAAAATCGTAATTTGATCTGGTCATGAACTTGTGGTTTTATCATTATGCTAACTCACCAGAAATATTTATGTAAACAACGTTTCAAACCATCTAGCTCATCCTCGAGTCCGTTCTTGCATTTCTTCGTCTCTGTCAATAATCAATAAAATATTCTAAAAAATATTTAAACATTTTTATGTTTATTTATTATAATTATCATTGTGCTGTTTAATTTATTTTTATTAATTTTGCATAGAGTATAATAGAGCTGCTCTATCACCACTAATGTTCTTAATTGTGACAAAAATATTACTTAATAAAGAAAGATGAATAAGTAAATTTATTAGCAGTATTATTTCTTGTATTTGCCGAAGGTTCTATTTCCAAGGTAGCATTTAGTTGAACTGTGCATTACAGATATAGGGCAGGTTCTTAAGGACATCGATGGGATTTCCCTAGATCACATCTGTTGCCAGTCGCCATTGCCACTTGTCCGTTGTTCCCACTTACCGTGGCCTGGATCTGTTGCCATTGATGTGCTCAGCGTTGAATTTAGGAACTTGTTATACTTCCAGTTGAACAATGAACGAAATAATTCAATGAATGAATAGAGAAAAAGTCAAATTCAATTTTTTCGAAGTCAAAGTCAAGTATTTCTTAGAAAAATTAAACGTTTTATTTTTTTATTATTGAAATTTATAACTGTATAAATGATAAATACATCGAGTAATATGACATGTACAACATGAAGAGAAACTACCCATTGGTATCATTCCAATTATATTTCTATATTAGGCCATTTTCTTTTCAGACGACTATTTTTCATTAGGATTATCAGGGATAGAAGAGGATGTAAGGTTGAAAACAAGAGGGTTCGGATGGTTCAGAAGTTTATAATGGAAGAATAGGTATCTCGATTGAACTATATCGGAAACATATTTTACATTGAGGTCGTTATGGATAATTTTATTTGAGATAAAGTAGGGAGCGTTGAAGATTTTACGAAGGATTTAGGATTGGATATGAGAAAAATTTGATGTTTTAGTTGAGCCCCAAAGCTCGATCCCGTAAGTCCAAATAGCCCTTATTATAGTAATATATGATTCTTTTGTAAATAGTTGGAAGTTTTGAGCGTTTGTTTAGGAAGTGTTGCAGTAGTCGAAAACGTCGGGCCGTTTCTAGTCGTTACTTTATTTTTCCCTCTAAAATTCAATATTTTTAAAACTTTTTACATTTATTTAACTTATTCGAAACTTTTCCGTTTAGGAGATAATAGACTCTTTTATCGAAAAAATATAATAAATCGAGAGCTAAATTTGAAATGGAAATAATTAAATTTTATTTTAAAAAAGCTTAATTTATCATGGATTTAGTTGAATTTGGCTTGGAAAAAGTTGAATATCTCTTAACAATGTTGTAAAGTAACGAATTTGAAAAATCAAATATTTCAATTTTTTCCATTGACCATATAGTCTGTGGGCCAGACCCCCTTACCGTGCACCCTCCTCCCCTCCCCCCACATGCCTATAAATTGCATATCGTTGTGTTCCTTGTAACAATTTATTTTAAAAAAGCCAATGTTCCCACAAAAAAAAAGTGGCGTCCAAAGATTATGCTAATATCTAATTGTCTTTCAGAAAAGCTCGTTTTCCTTTTAGATTCCTTAAAAAATCTTTTACAAATGCACTAAACAGAAGGAGAGCTATGAGCTATAACTTTCTCGATATACCTCTCTATATCCTGCTTCAAAGTGAAGATAGTCCCGATGTGCACCTTCAGCAATCGAAAATAAAGTGGTTTTCACCATAATAAACATACATCGTCCACTTAATATCATCCAAACTGCAATTGACCCCTTTTAGCAGCATCTTGAAATATTCTGTTCATCTGTCTACTAAACATTCATTTAGCTATATAATGGATACTGGTCCTTTTTATCTTTTCCGAGGTTTTGGCACTTCCTTTCTCGTTCGCTAAATGTATTTTTCCAATTTTCTGGTTCAATTTCGCGATTTCCTCATTTTAATACCAAAAACAAACAATCAGTTCTGGTTTATAGAAGAACTTATAGTGTCACCCTTTCTCTCTTTCTTTGTGAATAGAGAATAATTAATTCAATATTAAAATTTCCTATTTATTTATGATATAGTCCAACTTCGCACAAAATAAAGGAAATAAAAATTAATTTTTTAATTAGTGATATATGAGTTTTACTAAACAACCCGGTAGCTATTCATTATATATAGTTCAGATTAGGTATATATTATTTTAGTTTATAAAACAGGTATTAATATGACTCATTTCCTGGGAAGTATATAAAAATTTTAATTACCTCTAAGAATCAGTAAATATACAAAACACAGTGTTAAATTGCAAACGTTAAATAAAAAAAAATCAAGATATTTAGCAAAGTATTTTTTAATTAAGTTTTATTATTATAATTATATCATTTTTACAATTGAGGTCTTCTTAAACGACCTACGTATAGAATAAAGGAGGTTAAATTAAAAAAAATAATAATAATTTTTTTTTAATTTAATTTTTTTTTTTACAATTAAATTATTGCATTAATATTTGTTCGTTAATAAAACCAATATAATGTACCAAAAATGTTATTATATCACTATAACTAAGCCATTTATGTGTACTGAATGGTGTGGTAGAGGCCTGTAGGCACCCACGCCAGTACCGCTTTTCTGCCGCATAAGTGCATTTTCTACGGAACTGCTTAAATTTTTTAAAAAATAATCAGCGTTTTAGAAAGAGAAATATATTCTCCAGATGTTTTATTTCAGCACGTTTTGCGTTATTGTTGGCCGTTTAATTACAAACGACGCTTGATTTGTAACTTGAAAATTTTTTGTTAAAAAAATTGACTTTACTGGTGTTTTTCATAGCCTAAGCCAATTATTTTTTAATATTTCTTCATGTTTTATTATTCTATGACTATTCAGCTTTAATAAAAGACCAACTATGAGGAAATTAAGCCAAATGCTGATTCTCAGTGACCAAAAAACTAACTAAAGTCAAAGTCGTCAATCCGCCATCTTTGGACGCCATTTTGGGGCAGTGCGTTCACTTTTTTTTGTGGGAACATTGGCTTTTTTTTAATAAATAGTTACAAGGAACACAACGATGTGCAATTTATAGGGATGTGGGGGGGGGGGGTGCCCGGTAAGGAGGTCTTGCCCACCGTGTAATAGTATTCCATAAAAAATCAGTAATTCAGTCATTTTTACGAATTTATAGCTTTGTTCGATATAGACATGTTTTAACTTCGTTTTTATCCTACGATACAACTCATGTAGAACATATTCAGGACAATTTTACGCTGCTGAAAGTCTTGTCAGACCACGAATTCCGAAGACCTCTAGCAATTAAGACTTACTCTGAAGATGGGCCATATGATCAGGTTGAAACATTGGAAATAATAACAATATAAGAAATGCGTTAGTCTTGATTATTTAGCAACTATTATATTTTTTAGTTATTTAATAATCGTCATGAACAACATAAATAAAGATATTAACTTGCCAAAGAGAAAAGGAGAAATGTTTTCATGTTTTTTTTTTCCTTATCGAGTTAAGCGAGAACTGGCAAAGGAAAAATCAATATTAGCCGAGTGTACTTCCTGTCACATGTTTGCATTTTATAGCTAGCAATTAAGATTCAAGACGATGCTCATTTATTAACAGAGTTGTACACTCCTTTTTTTTTTCTTTTTTTTTTAATGTTTCCCAATAGGCCTATTACCGAAAGCAGGTCTTCGCCAGAGGCAGTAGAAAGTAAAAGCTAAGTACTACTCAACTCTTTATAGGCGTCCTGTATCGCTGGTGCAGCGAAAACGGGCGCGAAGTTCTTCTTAGTTGTGAGCAAGTATACGTCTTGTGCAAGTACCTTCTCTGTACTTGTTAAAAGTGCCACTGAGTCGTGGAATTTGGTTCATTTAAATTATTAATAAAAAGTATTTCTAAATGGCTATAATATCACGATATCACTTCCATTGATGTAGTGCTTCAGTGCACTTGTCCTTTTCCTCAACATCATCAGAAATATAGAGTAATTTAAAAATATTTAAATGTTCCAAATTAAAAATGAAGTAAAATTTTTATTTATTTTTTTTGTTGAAAGTGTAAAAGTTTCTTTAAAAAAAGGAATATGAAACCTTTTTGGTCGTTGGTTCTGAAAGAAATATTCTGAGGAGAATTTATGGGACTGCATGCGTTAACGAAAATTGGAGAAGAAGCACTAATCTGGAGCTGAGAAGCCTACATGGCGGCTTATGCGTGGTCGTTATTGAATTCTTGCGATTACGATGGGCGGGCCAGGTCGCTAGGATGAACCCAGAGGAAATACCATCTAAGGTCATGTATGAGAGGCTATTTGGAACACGGAAGGTTGGACGCCCTAGGCTCCGATGGGAAGACTGTGTTGCAGCTGATCAATTGTCGATACTTGGCATCCAGCAGCACGAAACAGAAATGACTGGCGGTAAATGCTGCATCAGGCCGGGACTCAGCGTGTCAGCCGTTGAGCACTATAATAATAATAAATTGGACGTTGGTTGAATTGTTCTGAAACTAACAAGTTTTTTTTATTCTTTTTGTTATGAGAACAATATTGTATTCTTTGATTTCCTTCATACTTAATGAGAAAGTATTTCTCGTTTCAACCTTATTCAATATAAGTCTTTCAAGATGAAAAACAAAGTAGTGAAATTAAGATGGTCTTGACATATCATAAAATTGAAAAATAAAAATTCCTACCACAGGACATTTTTTGAAATAAAACTAAAGTGATTGGTAAATCCTTACATAAAATTTATTTTGAAATCCATGAAGTGGTTTTAGGCTTTTCAATGCTTCCAACGTCTAATGTATACACCGCGTTTTGTATGTCTTGAGTACCAAAATTCAAGTTGTTGATTTCTATATTTCCTATATCTATGTTCCTTACCATTTTTAACTTATGTGAGTGAAATTTATACCATAACACCCCTCAAACGTAATTCTCAACTCAAATCCTAATCTTCATGCGTATACATACGTTAACCTATTTGTTTTTGAACTTCAAATAATTTGAGTGAGCTCGTAATATAAACATATAATTCTATTAGTTATTAAAGGACTTTAATTTATCCAAGGGATTTTTTTTTTTTAGATTATTTTATTCAATTGATTTTAGGTTTTTTTTCTATTCACTATTATGATTGCTATTATTATATGTGCTTTTGAATATTTTAGCATATTACTTGTTAGATAAATTATTATAAATTAGGGAGAGTATGAATTGGGTAAAACAAAAAAAATAGAAGAGATTTATGAAGAAAAAAAAAATTAAAGAAAAACAAACTGGAAAAAATAATCAAATAAACATACGATAGGTCCCTACACGTATATGTGTCTATTATGCATGTAATTATATGGTACTAAATATTTATGAATACGTTTTTACTCGTAATCTAACAGATTTATTAGTATACTGTTTAGTAACCCAATATAGTTGGACAGCGTTTTTATAGTAACGTTTTTCTCTCTATTTATTCCATAGTACTCGGCAGCAATTCGATGTTAATAATGAGGATGAGGTAAACCAATGAAACAAATTAACAGTCTGAGAAATAAATTTATAGCTGTTTCACATTAAATATATTACCTTATGATCTAAGTAAAAAGAATTAAGGGACCTGAAAATATGATAATGAAAAAAATATATTTAAATGATAACAAAATATCGTAGCATCCAATGTTTCCTTAACCTGCAACTTAACAATTCTTCTCAGAGTGTGAAGCTCCCAAATTTATTGCTTAAGTCCGCCAAGAAGAAAAAATATCTAACAAGCCGAAATCGAACAAGCATAACACCGAACTCTGCTGTTTTTTTCTGCTGATTTAGTATATCTCCATTTGAATTTTTTGTTCTGATAAACATTTTATGTAAAAATTCTCTCTTTATGTTATGTAAAAGAAGAAAATAATTATTTCACAACTGAAGCTCTCTGCCCTAAGTGTGGAATCAAAACAGAGATAAATAATATTTTTTTACCCATCCCCATGTTACACAATGAAGTTCGTGAGAAAAAATAAAAGATTTAAACGGCCTGCTTCCGTTCGTGATTTTCGTAGTGCGAAGAGCAATTCGTGATATCCACGCACGTTTAACAAGGCATTATTAAATAGAATTATTTAACAGTTCTCAAGGCTTTAGCTGGGGAACTTTCTTCAGAGTATGGTTAAAGTACCTGTCAAATTCGGTTCCTTTTCATTGATTACTTTGAAGATAATGTTTATATATTATAATTATTACTTTTAAAATATTTAGTTATCAAACAAACTCTTTATTGTATCTTTTACTCTTTATAAATAGCTAATATTTACAATTATTTTTAAGCATTAATTATTGTTATTTTAACAATTTCATGTTTAATTTTTTTTCACTCTTTTATTTTTACAAATTTCTTATTTATTAATATGAGAATAATATCGATTGTAGCCACAATAAAGTACTTTTACAATGTTAAAAGAGTACATTCGTAGTATTTTTTTTCTATTGTCATTACAGACCATGTAGGTATTTTGCTGCGTTTATAACCCTGCCCTATCTGTGCCTTTCTTGGTCTATTTCTTTCCATTAAATGAACGCAGCTTTATTGCATCATTGATTCTATCTTTTGGCCTTCCACGTGCTCTTTTGCCTTCTGTTGAATCATACATTGTTACGTAGAGGCTTCCAGATGGATTACTACGAGCTACATGCCCCGTCCATCTTAACCTCCGTGCCTTCATATCATGGAATATTGATTGACCAGTTTCTATAAGCAGTTCTTTATTAGTATTTTTTCTCCATGTGTTAGTACTCTAATGCCAGATCGTGCGATATCGTGTGGAGGATTTTTCTCTCAAATCTTTCTACAATTTTCTCATTCATACCATATGTACATACAATTTGAATAAATTAGAAAAATAAAATAATAATAACAAATAATGTTTAAAAAAATGTAGTTTATTTCTACTTAGTCAATATAATTTAAGCAAATAAAACTCTGATAAGTCTGAGTTTTACTTGCTGTGTGCAATCTACTATACCTGGTGTTCGATCACTTCATCCCCGCTCACCCTGGGTACATATTTAGAAAATATCGCGGGGACACTGCCGTTTTCATATTAGGGATAGTCCGTGGTACCGATCCCTTTTTATCAAATTATTAACATCAGTTAGAAACTTCATGAATTGCTTCACCTCGTCGTAACCTACTACTATTTTACTTACGAAAATTTTTGGAATTAGGGCATTTTCAATCAGGAGATCGGCAAAGTATGTCTATTTAATTAGGTACTAAAAACTCGTAAATACCCATTTGCTTTCCACTTAAAGCGTAACATAATTTGATAAACAAATCTAAAAAAAAAAAACGGTTCCCTTCAAAAATATTTAAAAAATAACGACCGTTTGGCCTATATAACTTCGTTATATTGACATTCTTGGGTGTAGGTCGCACCAAACAGCTCAATATTTTTTAAGGCCACCTTTTTTATTGATGTTGTGCTCAAATTATCTTACAATTGAAGTGAAAAGCAAATGAGTATTTTGGAGTTTTTAGTATCTAATTAAATATACACAAAGATTGCTGATCCCCAGACTGAAAACTCCCCAATTCCAAAGATTTTCGTAAATAAACGATGATACAACGCTATTTACGAAGTTTCAGGTGGATGTTAATGATCTGATAAAAGTGGGTCTGTATCATGGACTATAAGATACCATATTAGATTGATAATTCCATATAAGATTGAAGGGATGGTTGGAGCTGTGTAAGGTTTGTGCTAGAGGATTCGGATCTTGTGTTAGTCATTATTTGCTCGGTGGAAGTCAGTGTGTGAGCCTTTAGCCATAGGATGATTTATAATATTTTTTAAATTAATATTTCTTTAACTTAATTAATAGCTCCTTATAAAAATAATTTTGGACATTATTGATATCGATAATAAATAAATATATTCCATTCTATTTTATATTATAATGATGAGTTTGTAACAATACGAGAAATAATGGCGGTGATGATGGTCTGGTTATTTGGAGTGGTAGACCACTGGTTCGTGACCCAACTCCTAAATTGGCCTCCTCAATCTTCTGCTCCCGGTCTTACTAAAACCCGATGATGGAGCAGAAAAAGGGTGTTTTGTAATCGTTTAGGCAGAGCTTGAGGAGAGTTTGTAATAAATGTCTTCAAAGCCATTAGTTCTGCCATGTTAGTGAATGTAACCTCTTCATCGTCTGATTAATGTTTCTAATAATTGGTGATATAATTTATGTCCTATTAATATATATTACAAAATAATTTATTTTGACATTTCTTGGCCAATAAATTGGGAAATATTTTTACTAATTAGTATTACGCATCTTGAATTGTATATCTAAAATATATGTGTAAAGATATTTTAAAATTTATTTATTGCCTTTAGCAGATAAGGCCATTGGTAATCCGTTTTCCATTTAATATTTTATACTCGATTATAAATTCCAATAGTTATCTCATCAAGATTTCCACATCTCTCTTCTCTATCCTGCAACATTTCTTAGATATTTTGGTTCATTTTAAGGTTTTTTCTTATGACTGCATTATGAATTGTATATAGTTCACTGTTCCAGGGCTAATATTTGAAGTAGAAAGAAATTTGATTTTTACTCTACTACCTACAATAAGGGTTAAATTAAACATAAGTTATTATTAAAACGTTACTAAGAATAAATTTTACGTTCAATGTTAAAAGGTCTGGAAGCTAATTCTATTCACACAATCAAGAGAATAAGCGAGAATTAGTGTTGCCCAAATGCAAGACCGAGACGAGTCTTGGTCTTGCAAACTCAGTCTAGGTGATGGTATTCGTCTTGCGCAAGAGCCTCGCAACAGTCTTGCAGTTACTTATTAGCTTATTATCATAAAGATATTACTGTAATTTTTGAGATAACTGTTATTCTGAATTAAAAGGTGCATATTATTTGTCTCCTCTACATACATTTTACTATTTTACGACATAAAAAGCCCTTGATTTATTAGTTTATATACTTGAGCTTAATTCACTATTTCTTGTTTCGGATTAGTATTAACCACAACCTGAGCGAAAGAACAAATACGAAAATTTTTTTTTTTTTTAGAAATTTTTATTATTATTTATTATTTTTTTCCTCAAAAAGTCTTTATTTCTATCTGTACTTCATATGGCGCATTATTCACTTCTTCAGTATATTATTAATATTGTAATGCAAAAAAAGTGTTGAAAGATTTGAGACCGATAGCCGGAGCGATCTGGGATCAGTTTACTAAGACACGGAGAAGAAAGACCAATAAAGAAATGCTCACAGAAAATGGTCAATCAATATCCCATGATATGAAGGCACAAAGGTTAAGATGGGCGGGGCATGAAGCTCCTAGCAATCCATCTTGAAGCCTCTACGTAACAATGAATGCCTCAATAGAAGGAAAAAGACCACGTGGAAGGCCAAAAAAAAGATGGATAGATAAAAATCAACAAAGATGCAAGAGAACTGCGTGCAGATAAATGAAAGAAAAAGTCTAAAACAGGCAGAGATGGGGCAAGTTTAAGACGGCAAAAGATCTACATGTTCTGTAATGGCAACAGAAATAAAAATTGTAATTAAATTATAATGTTGGAGAATATATTTGAATTTTTGCAAATTAAAAGAAAATATGTTCATTCAATTATTCTAACATACAGTTTACTGTTTTTTTTTTGTTTTTTTTAGAATACTAGATAATTTAATATGAGAAGGTAATTGTTGCCCTGAATTAAGAGATTCCCATAATATATCTGTTTTAAATACATTTTACTATTTTTTGACTTATAGAAATTTTGATTTATTAGTTCGTATTGTTGACCTTTCTTGACTATTTTTCATTTCTTCTCTACAATCTTGCCCTTCGGTTAAGTTCCAATAACATGTTGGGGGTCCTAGTCTCACATTTCAGGGAATCAAATTAATTTTTGAATAATTAATTGAATTTTATTCGATCCAACGATACTTTTTAAAGTACACCAATTTTAATTAATATTCGATTTTATTTAAATTATGAAATTATGAGATTTTTTTGACTCCCTAATAATAAATAATAATAACTTTCTGGAAAGACTTATACACTTTCAAACGTGTGACGTAAGTAATAAAATATTTAAAAAATTAGTCTAATGGTATTTAATCCATATAAGAAAGGACTATTGCGATCCGGGAGCATTTGGGCGGAATTATTTTAATGTAATTAATTAAATTTGACTTAAAATTAGTTTTTAATTGCCCCAATGATTGATTTTACCGACATAGATTATTTTTTTTGAGTAGGCGATGAATAATTACGAAGGAACATTTGGAACATCCACTCGAGGCAACCCACGATTCTCACGCGGATGACATAACAGACATTATATTCTTCTTTTCTCGAGGGATTCTAACAGTCACCGGCAAACTGATTGCAAAACTATTTTCTCTTTTCTGAAGCAGTGACCTAAGCTCACCATTTTCGGATTTGCGAAAACATCCTTAATTCGCACATCCAAAAATCATTTGTCAACTTCAGGAAGCTAAGGATGGAACAAATACAAGCTTATGTATTTTTGATGATATGAAAATTATTGCAACAATATAAACCATGTTTTAAATACGATTCCTTATCGGTAGTAGAACGTTGTGTCGCTATATTGAATGTTAATACAGGTGTTGAACAAAGAAATGGGAGTGGAGGGATTTCCTATGGACGTCTAGTTAAATGAGTCATAGAACTGAGTTCAATTTATGTCCGACGGCTGTCCTGTTGGGTAAAAAACAATATCTAGCTTCAGTGGCTAGAAAATATATTGTTGTATTGCTTTTTACTAAACATTAAAAAAGAAAATTATAGTTTCCCAGTTCCAAAATAGCGAACGGTGGAAAGATAAAAATTTAGAACGCATAAGGTATTTTTCATAAATCAATAAGATGGGACTCTCAAAAGACATTTACTAACATCAACTCATTTGACATAGAAATTTTCAATCCTTTAACTCGATTAAGAAAGGTATATCGAATACTGAATTCAGAGGAGTTAATTTATTACTTATAACAAACGGTATCAGAAGATCCAATCAATACAAAATTTTCCTCCTTATTTAATTTTTATTATTTATTTATTGAGTATTACAACAATCTGTCTCTTGGACATTAGTTATTGCGAGGCAGGATAACATTCAAACTCTATGTACAAAAAATATAAAATAAATAGAAGCAAAGTAATAATCAAATGTTTATACAATAAATAATAAAATAAACAACTTCACAAAATTACATTAA
Source organism: Nezara viridula (assembly GCA_928085145.1). Taxonomy (NCBI): domain Eukaryota; kingdom Metazoa; phylum Arthropoda; class Insecta; order Hemiptera; family Pentatomidae; genus Nezara; species Nezara viridula. The sequence goes on from OV725082.1 coordinate 105,233,976, forward strand.
AACTTTACATTATTTAATTAACTTTACATTAAAAACTCAAAACTCTAAAAATTTTGACTTAATGTAATCAAACTTTTAGGGCATTGTTCTGCCAGCAAAAGTTAGGCACCTTGAAATGAAGAAAGGTATAGAGAAGTAAAATTAGAGAGTAAAATTGGGACACTTGAAAACGATGCCAATAATGTAATGTAACTTCGAAACAGCAATAAGAAAAAGGAGATTAATATTTTTCAAACACATGAAAATAATGAATACAGATAAGTTGAACTAACAGATATTTAGTTGAACTAACAGACTAAATTATGGATTAAGAAACATCAGAGAAGCGATGTCATATTATTTTAACTATCGATTATTTCCTTTTATCTCGATTATAATATTATACCTCGATCGTTCCTTTGTCGAGAAACTGTTACATGAAATAATCATCGCTATGTTGTACATGGAATTATATGAATTGTATGGAATTATTCAAAACTTACAATGAAGTCTGTTTTATTACAAAGAACCTGTTTTATTACACGAGGCAATGTTGTAGATTGAGGTCCTTTATTTTCAATGAATAATGACATTATAAATCCGTGCACAAAAAATTGTTTCCAAAACTTTGAGGTTTATATTTTTTTTTGTCCAGTTTATCGTATTTATTATTCATGCATGAAACATATCTATATGGAATGTATCATCTGTTGTTTACTATTGATACATTGCGTTTAAATATTCTTATATTTGTATACTATCTTATAATTGAATAAAAAAAAAAAATAAAAAAAAATGTGTGTATTGAAATTCCTACGTCGATAGTAGGAAATGCATGTACTATCTCTTACCAAGTGTTATAATTATATGATTGCTACACAATACATATATAATATTAATCGTTAGCTGGTATCTGACTGTTTTTGGAACAGGAATTGGAATAGGAGGTTTTTGAATGTGTACAGGGAAGGGGCATGTCGAATTTTGATCGGGAGGGAATTCCAAAAGTTGACAGAGCGGGCTATAAAGGAATTTTGGAATGAGGCAGATCTATGAGAAGGGATGTATAGGTCAGAGGGTCGGGATCTTGTAGTGAGTGAATGGATTGAGGACTTAAATTGGAGAAGGTTGTAGGCATAAGAAGGACGATGATCGGTAATGATTTGATAAAGGAAAGTGCCAAGGAAATATTGTGTTCCACCGAGAGGCCATCGTACACCACACAGCTGTAGTCAAAGTGGGGAAAGATGAGAGAGGAAACTAGGAGTCTACGGGTATTTTGGGGTAGAAGATGGCGGAAGTGATGGAATAGTTTGAGGGTAGAAATTGCACGGCGGGATATATGAGAGATATGGTGATTCCAGGAAAGGGTTTGATCTATGAGAAAGCCTAAATTTTTAACAAAGGGATAGAAGGTGATGGGGTGGTTGTTTAGATAGAGTGTAAGAAGGGGCTTGGAACCAATGAGAATGGCCTGAGCTTTGGCAGCATTTACTTCTTGAATTTTGGCAAATGCCACCAATAACTCAGCTGGAGAAAAGGATAAATAGATTTGAGAATCGTCGGCACTGTACTATATATATATGAACTTTTTATTACTATTCAACGTTTTATTTTGTATTACTTAGTATGTTTTAATGGTTTTTATTATTATGTTATTATATGGGGTATTATATTATATTTCATTGTTTATATTTAGGCACATGGTTATTATCAAGAGAGCTTGTTGTCACTGAATCACAATGAATTTTATTTTTCATATAAGTTGTAAATGTTTTTTATATTAATTTATTGTATTCATTGTTATTATTGTGGATAACTCTGTTTGTATAGGGCATTCCCCGAAAAATATTAATTCATTTATTCACTATGTGGTATGATCAAAAGTTATAAAAGAAGACGGAATATAAGTTTACATATTATAATTATCTTAAACCATCATAAATAAAATTAGGGATTAAGTGTATAGCATATTACATGAGTTGAGTATTTATTAAAATTATTTCTAAAATATTAGATGATTTTTTAATTTTTTTTTTTAAATATTGAAATCAAGAGTCGTGGTGGGTTTTTTGGGTTATCTATATAGCTTTTTTAGTGTTTAGGAATCGGATATTCTCTCATTTAAATTAATATAAACTCTCCATCTATAATGTGCTCTGAACTAAAATCTAATTCCGGTAGCTTCTCATAAAACACTTTTACACGATATATGTCATCCTACATAATCCCCTATTTAATGGAGCAGATCCATTTACAAAATCGATTTGATAGGGAGAAAAAAAGGAGTATAAACTGCCTTGTGGACATAAAAAAAGAAAATAAATTTCCGAAGAGATGATATAAATTTAAAAACGAAAGGCCCCTGCCTGCTCTCACTCGGTGTCAAATTTTATTTATAGGCTCTCACCAACTGCTAATTATGGCATTATTTATGACAGGATTAGTTGGAAGGAATGAGTGTCGTACTACATGGATGCTCTGTGGCTATTGTCACTGATCATGGATGAGACCGAACACCATAGTGCAAGAAGTTTTAAACAGCACTATGACTTTTTTTTTTTACTTTCCTACCTATACTTGGTAAAGAAAGTATTGCGATCGAGTCAAATTTCCGATATACGGTTTTCGACGGATCTATACGTTTCAGAGCTCCCTGAGTCCGAAAAGGACATTTTTAGCCATTGGTCTGTCTCTCTGCCTGGGCCAGGATTTTCTCGGGAACTACTGAACCGATTTGGTTGCTTCTTTTTTTATTTTGTTGGGTGTTGACTACTGATGCCTGTAACAGAAACTTGGTGCTCCAACATGTTTTTCTATAGATTGTAGCGCGAAAACGGCTAGAAACGATTTTGATGAAACTTCTCTATAATATTCTAGTGATTTTCCTTTCAATTTTCGTACATGTACTAAATTTCCGAAAAAAAAATCAGGAAATAAAACGTTATAAAGAAAAGAAAAATGTTTTGGGGCCTAACTCGCTAAGTATATATTCTGTGGTAAAATTTATAATAAAACTTTTAAAAGGTTATTAAATTACCAACAAAACAAAAAAAATCATGGGAATCAAACCAGTATTAGTGATGATACAGCGTATTCTATTTTCTTCACATGTTTTAATTTATTACTGTCTAACCTATACTAGATAAGGAAAATATTGCGATCGGGTCAAATTTCAGATATGAGGTTTTCGACAGATCTATATGTTTTAGAGACCCGAGAGTGTTTTTTTTTTTTTTTCAAAGTTATGAAATTTCTTACAAAACTATATAAAAATCGTTCATTTCCAACAACTATTAACGAAGTTATAGCTATTCAATTTTCAATGTGAGATTATGGGTACGTATCCTGGTGTCAGAAATGGATGAATGAGAGAAAAAAGATGACTTAGTGAAAGTAAGAAAATCTGTTGCCTGCATCACACAAGCTTCGCTTAATTGTTAAGTGAAGCTTAAACTATCGATTGTTTCTTTTTTAAATAGCATAACAATAGCTTACAGCTTCCGCCAAATTCCGCTATATTTGTTCCTCTGAAAATTCTGAAACATGTCGATCTCCTGTTTCTCAAGGTTTTTATTTTTGTCTGTTTGTGTTTATGTTGTTTTTTAAATGTGTAAACCCGGCTTTAAGTTATTTATACGCACGGTTATTATTTTACGGAACGGCTGCTCTAAACTAAAAACAAATTATTTATTCATTAAAAAAATTTAATTTTACAATTTTTTTTTTCAATTTCTTTAAATGGTGATCTGTGAATTCTATTGTAAATGGCTTAGAGACAGATTGTAATATTTTTCAATAAATAAGTTTAAAAAAAAAAAATATTTCTTTAAATACGATTGATAACTAACTAAGTTATAATGAATTATAGACACATTCAATCAGAATTAAAAGTTACCCTCTATGTAAATACTATAGAGGAGTAACTGTTTTAGTCTTAAGCATAACGAAAGGGTATAAATAGCCGGTCGATACAGAGCAGTAAGTTGCTGTCAAATAGTCTCTTTTTTATCGGACACAATTTCTTTTTTTTTTAAATCCATATAGTTCCAAAAAATGTTGAAGAATACAAGGATTGACAGATTCACACACGATTGGTTATGCAAAAAAAGACAACTACCCACTCGCCGCCTGATTGTATCTAATAGCTCTCTATCGTTTCCATTTTATATAATTCATTCTATTTATATATAGTGAGAGCCCATTTATATCAATAGCGTTCTATTCCTATTTCAGTCCACGCCTTGGATGTCGCAGACGATGCGGTTAACCCAAGAGACATAGGGAAGTGGATGACAGATAAGAGATTGATGTCCTCTGTTAGAGGAGACCATTATGTAAAGATTGGCTGGAGCTGTATCCAAGACTATAGCGGTGTCATCATCTGTTATAGTGTGTTAGTGAAGGCTCGGTTTGCGATCTCGCTGACATAATACTTAATTTACTAACTAATGCGTGGCAGTATAAGAAGGAAACTGATATACGAAAGGATGTCAATGCAGAGCACCATCTAGTTTTTGACGTAACACTGGCATAAATTAAAAAAAAAAATAGTATTGCCCTGAAAGGTAATTACGGATTAGTATAGTATGTAATATATAGTGTATTATTATATATTAGTCATGTGCTATCAATTACATATTTTCTTTCCTCCAGCCAAGAAATGAGGAAAATTCAATTTTATTTAAAAAGTAAAAATTGTGCCTCTTATACTTATCGAAGAAGAAGTGAATAAAATGCAAATTATATTGTCATTTATTATTATTTTTAATTACTTGTTTTCGTCAGGAAAAAAAGAAAACCAAGAAAGAACAATGCTTGTAATTTAAAATGTATTTTATTTTTAAGGATGTACTATGTTGATTTTGCGTCTTCCATTAATAACCAAGCGAACATTAATAATACATCCATATAATATATTCATTAATAATGATGTAAATATTGTGTTTAAGTATGAATGTTTTTCTATTTATTTCTATTACTTATAATTTATTTAATTTCTTTACGAATTTCTGTATTTCATTTAATTTTAACTCTAAGTTACATTTCCTTGGTTTATTATAGTTTTTGCCTTTGTTATATAGATTTTTATATTTTTTATTTATTTTTTTTTTTTTATTATTATTTTTTTATGTATTGTATATATGGTATGAATGTGTCTCACTCAGCCTTAGTACTCAGTGCCCTTAAGTGTGGCAAAATGTATTATTACTCAATAAACAGATACAAAAAAAAAAAATTAATAATGATAACCATAGTTCTATTAATCCAGCTTTTTTGGGTAGGGCGGAGGGGCTTACTTGGTTGATTTTATTATAAAACACAAGTGGGATATTATAAAAAGGTTTAATTAACTATGTAAGTTCATTACAAAATTAAAGAATATACACAGCCTTAACAATCCGGAAACATAACATTAACAAAAAACGGATCATTAAAAATAATTACTAATGATGAAGAGATGGTTGACCGTGATATAATATGAGAAGGAGTTGATCGGAGGTGCGGTCAAATATAGTATTAGCAGTAATAGTATTATTAATTATTAAGCCGACGTTTCGAACCACCTTGCAGGTCTTTATTAAGGCCACGAAAGATACAAAATATTTTATTTTATTTTCACCATGTACCTTTTCATATTTTGTATCTTTTGTAGCCCTGATGAAGACCTACAAAGTGGGTCAAAATGTCGGCTTCATTAATAAAATACTATTCTAGTTTATAATATTTATTTGACTGCTTCCCCGACCAACTCCTTCTCAAAAAATAATTACTGTGTTGTTTGCCTTGTTGCTTCAAAATTTGCAAATCGAGATGTCCAATTATTTTAAGCAGGCATCTGTATCAATAACGAGCCCTATAATTTATGTTAAGAATTGTTACATGAAAAATGTCTGCTCCAATAATGTCTCCTGCCAATGTTCTTTAGTAATAGTAGCTACTGGGTTTTTTATTGACCCATAAGTCACTGCTGATATTTAACTCGTAAGAAATAAAGCTTCGACCTTGTGAGCAAGGAGGGGCTCAGAACATTTGTTTACGATTGGGGAGCTTTATGAAACGAATATAGTCAATTCCAGCAGCACAACCCTTTTAATTATAATGTACTAATAATTTAATTATATAATTAATAACTTAAGTTTACCTCCGAGTAACAGGTAGTTAAAAACGTCGACAAATATTAATTACAAACAGCCTCAAGTCAACAGTGGCAACTATTGTTTGTTAATTATTGATATAGACATCTCAATGGTTTTCGAACAATTTTCAAAGAATGGATGGAATATAAAAATTCGCAGTGGAGATAATGTATAGAATTACCATGAAACTTCAAAAATTACCTAAAATGTGAAATGGTTCCCGATGAACAAAATAAATGTTGTTGTTTTTTGTATTTCTATCCTCTAAAAAGTGGAAATGCATTTTAGTGGACATCAACAAATATTTTATAATAATTCTGTGAAAACTGAAATTATTGGTTAGCCAAATTAAGACTATAGCGTACAAGTTTTTTAATACTTTGAATTCAACAACGTATAATTCAACAACAAGAAAATCTGGCCATGGATAGCTTAGACCAGATTGGACATTGGTAGTTTTAGTCCAGAGAAGAACATAAGAAGTGTACCAATGTACCATTGCACTGTTCGTTATGGAGAAACTTTTCAATCAAAATCTAAATAAAATACTAAAGAACGTGAAGTACTCGCGGCACTTGTTCATAAATCAATATGTGTCTAAAATAATAACCCCTAACTACTAATATACGCTGTTATGAATTTTATGTGCGAATCTAACATATATGCTAAAAACATTAATCAATTAATTGTATGAACATATGTATTTATGCTTTATGAAGTTTTAAATTAACATTATACGGTTCTAACAATGTTAATGAAACATTCTTCTAATTTTATACTTAAAGTCTTTTAAATTTTCATATTTTTTGTGAATTCTCTAGAAAATTAAAAAAAAAAAAGTCACCTATCTGTTTTCTACGGATCAAAACGTTTCTGATTCTGTTCAGAAGCCTATTTTTTGAAAGGTCATTAAATTGCTGACAAAATTGTTGAAATAAAAATCATTTGAATCGGACCAGTTTTAGCTGGTATAGTATATATTGTTTTTTATACGTTGATTTTAATGGTGGTTCACTTGCCCGTTTAAATTGCTTGTTTCTTCCAAGGAATCCTACTCTAATGATTTCACTGATCGGTTTTTAGGAAAATGAATCTATTAAAATTGTTTTGTTTTTTCTAATAGACACATTTAAAGTCTTGTGAGTGAACACTATAGATTTTTAATTAAAATCATTGCTAACAATGTATAAATTGTCTTTACTCTACACTCTCTCATTCCATATAATCGGAGGGATGGAGGAGGGTTATCATTATCTTTCTTTATTTTTAATTTTATTGATTTAATTTTAGTTTACAATGTTTACATCAATAACATCTAAATGTATTTATTTCGTAGCGTTTTTCTAAGATTTAAACCAGCATATTTAATAAAAAGCAATAAGCTGATAGTTAACTGCAAGACTCTTGCGCAAGACCAAGACCAAGACTAAGTGGGCAAGACCAAGGTTTTTTGACGTAAGACGAAGACCAATACCGCCTCGGTCTCGTCTTGGTCTTGCGTTTGGGCAACACTAGTCGGGGTGATCAGTAAAAATAAATGGTATAAATAAATAACCATATTTTATAATTGAGATCAAGAATTCATCAGGGCTGGTCAAACGAAAAAGGGTCGAAAGACTTGGTGACACTTGACTTTAAGACTTGGTCTTTTGAGGCTTCTTCTTTTGATCAGCCTTGATGAAGGTCGAACTATGGGCCGAAACGTCGTCAAATATAAAAATAAATATAATTATTTATTTTTACTATTTTATTTTTACTGATCGCCTCAACCATTCTTCTCTTCAATTATTCACTACAGTAAGCCATCAATCCACAATTAAAAAATATTTATGTTTCACATCATTAATCCCGCCTTGTTAATGTTTTCGATTTTATCGTGTGGTCTTAAGCACATACCGTAATTTATTATTATTTTTTTTTTTTTTACAAAGGTTCATTAAATTTAAATTTGTAATTAAACATGGCACTGACCTATGCTAAAAATAAATCTAATCAACAGGTCCCTTATGTCCGGAAGGGTGTCAATTAAGGATTTATTTTTATTGTCCGAATGATAAATTGTTTAGAGTTTTAGAATAATCGGTTACTTTAACAAGTACGAGACTATATCATAAAAAGCGAACGCTTAATCAGAAATGAGAAGATTCTAAATAAGGAAAGGGGCAAGTCGGGAGAAACAGTCAAAGCTAACATTTGCCTACAGATTGCAGCGTAAGATTCCGACCGACTACAGGATGCATTTGATTGCGTAAAGCTTTCTCCTATAAGTGGTAGATTTCCTGAGCACTGGCTATACTGATTAGGACCCGGGGTGAGGAGAGGAAGGAGAAAAAAAAATTATATTTTACGAGCGCACGGAAATAAAACACTAGATAATCCTTTAAAATACTTCCCCCAATAACGACTTCGCCAGAGAAGAATTCCTCCGAAACCTCTTCAGCTGCCCCGTCGCATAATATCGGCTACTTACTTTCTCCGGGAAACTGGAAATCCGGAGGAAGGTTCCAGGAAGTGAAGTAAGTTTGTGTTTTTCTAATTAAATGAAGAAAAAAAAAATCGATTTGTTATTTATAATGCTATAAAGCATATGTGGAGAACCGTTTTATCATTAGACAGCACTAGCGGATCCAGGATTTAAATTTCAGCCCGAAAGATTTTTTTTTCATATACATATAACGATAATTAATTTGAAAAAAAAGAAAGAAATTAACTACCGATATGAAATGGTGTTCAAGTGGTTCCTGAAGTCCTATTAAATGTCATTACACGAACGAGAATACTTTAAGAGACAGTTTTTAATATTTTTTTCTGTAAAACATGGTTATATTTTACCATTTTGGGGGAGGGAGGAGGGCTTCAGCCTGAAAGCCCTCCCCCCGTAGATCCGCTTGTGTTAGACAGTGAGTTTAGACAGCACTAATGGAGGCCGCAATAATTCATTATATTTTACTGTTGCTATTTTTATTTATCACTAAATACACACAAGAACATACATATATTCAATGTAATTCTATTCATTTCAAAATTCACCTTACTTAAAATATTCAATTTCAATTAATTCTACCACTAGATTAATAAATATGTAGCAAAAACGTTAATAGGCGAAACTACGCCACAGAGGCTACATTCGGTCCCCGAGGCCGCGGTTTCCCACCGATGATATAAAGGCTAGAGAACAATTTATATTCATTTATCCAAAGTACACGACAGATGAACATTTAAACTCTTATTTCGAAGAATCTAAAAAGAAGATGGCCCCGTGATCTAATTTAGATCATACACATTCGTAAAATCCTTAATGCCCCATATTTTGTCACATATAAAACCATTTATACAGACCTTAAAGTTCCATATGTCGCTGATTTAGCCCGAGCCAGATATCTTTCTATCCCTCTACCTTCTTCTTTCTCGATTCCTGATAATCCCCCTAAGCGTCTGAAAACAAGATGGCCTTGTGATCTTCTTGCCATAAAATTAAATAGGGAGTGCTACCACTGGGTAGTATCTCTTGAAGTCTGTTCATGTCATTATTTCTAATGTGTGCATATTTACTGGTTGTATTTTTATACAGTTCATTTAAATTAAATAAATAAAAAAAATATTTTCTTATGATAAATCAAGTAATTAATTATGAGGAGAAGAATAGTTGGGGTGTTCAGCCAAATAAGAAGGCAAAAGTAAATGATAATATTTATTTTGTCATTTGCCGACGTTTCGACCTGAAGTTCAGGCCATCATCAGGGCTGACTGCTCTGAGGTAAATGAAGCAATGGTAACTTCAGGCCGAAACGTCGGCAAATGACAAAATAAATATTATCATTTATTTTTGCCTTCCTATTTGACTGATCACCTCAACTATTCTTCTCCTCATTATTTACGACAGTCAACTATTTAACCACTATCAAGTAATTAATTGTTCATTTTAGACTGGAACGAAAAGAAACCGCTCGAAGTTTCCGATTACTTCAGCACTTACTAGACAAACGCTCTTAACTTCCAATTAATTACAAAAGACTCATATACATGACTATAATAAGGCCTATTTGGACTTACGGTATTGAGCTATGGGGCTCCACTAAACCATCGAATTCCTCTCGTATCCAATCCTTACAATCCAAAATCCTTCGTAAAATCCTCAATGCACCCTACTTTGTTACAAATAAAACCATCCATAATGACCTTAATGCTTCTTTTGTTTCAGATCTGGCCCAATCCAGATACCTATCCTTCCATAATAAACTTCGGTATCATCCCAACCCTCTCGTTTCTAACCTTGCTTCCTCTTTAATTCCTGATAACCCTCCGAGGCGTCTGAAAAGTAGATGGCTCCGTGATCTCCTAATGTAGACATACCATTAGTGCTACCATTGGGCAGTTATTCAGCTAGTGTTTTCGTGTCATTATATCCATATTTTCAAATTTACTAGATGTATTTATTTAATACAGTTGTAAATATCATTTAAGAAACAATAAAAAAAAATTGTTCATTTCATTTGATATATATGCATTTAATAAATATATGAAGTAAAAAGGGTAATTACATCTTTGAAGAAAACATTATATGATAACAGAATAATTTGGATGGACTCAAGATTTAATTGATAAAATATAAAATTATTTTGATAATTATTTCTTGTTGTATTTCTAGTCTTGTAAATAATTTTTGTGTTCAAATTTATAAATGAATGGTGTATGTAACATGGAGTTCACACGATCGGAAGTAATGAAGCCATGCCTTCCGAGCCAGGATTGACAATAGCTAAGTAATGAAGTCAATTACAGAGGATGGAACTAGCCTTAACCATCCTACAAGAGGTGTAATCCAGGGACCCTAGAAGGGGAGAAAGGACATCCTCCTTCGCAGCCTTCTGCATTAGGCATCCCCTCTCCTTCCTCCAAGTCCTTTCCTTCTAGCCCGCGCTTTTTGAAAGATATGGACCTTTTTTTGTTTCATTGTGAAAGTAGCCGCGATCTTCGACCATGCAGAAAATAATATCATTAACATATTCTTTCAGGAAAGTATAGAGTGGCGGGGCCTCTGGTCGTTTGCAAGTAGAGTATTTACCTTGGCTGACTCGTGGCTGCTAAACACGAAAGAGTATGTTAACAGGATATCATTAGAACTAAATCTAAGTACTTATTTTCGAATTAATACCATACATGTTTTCGGGAAATCACTGAATCAGTACTCTCGAAATCCCTTTTGCTGTTCAGTCAAAAAGATATATAATCTTTCAACTTTTACTTCCATATTACATAGCACTATATTAAAAAAAAATTGGTATGTCTGCTCACAAGACTTTCCTACCTATTTCAGAAAAGTTTTCATGTCTTTACATATGTCCATCAGGAAACAAAAAAAAAGTAGATTTATTTTCGTAAAAATTGATCAAAGAAAAGATTTGAGTACCATTTATTTGATAAATTAAACCAATGTAAACCGGCTTAAGGTAGATCAGTGTAAAAAATGCAATACCCTCTACTATTGCTGATCAAAAACTATTTGCCAGAGCCTTAAGAAAAACAGACTTTCGTACTTTCACTAAGTTATCTTTTTTCTCTCATTCATCCCTTTCTGACACAAGGATATGTACTCGTAATCTTAAATTGGAAATCGAATAGCTGTAACTTGGTTACTAGTTGTCCAAAATGAACGATTTTTATATAGTTTTGTAGAACTTTCACAACCTTTCAAAAAAAAAAAAAAAAAAAAAAAAAAAAAAAAAAAAAAAAAAAAAAAAAAAAAAAAAAAAAAATACACAGGGTGCTCTGAAACGTATAGATCCGTCGAAAACCGCAAATCGAAAATTTGACCCGATCGCAATACTTTCCTTGCCCTACTATAGGTAGGAAAGTAATATACGTTAGATGGTTACTATCTCATACGTCTTTATGATTTTAAGTCATCTCAAACAACTTTACTAATTTTTTTTTTGCAATTTACAGCTTTCATTTATAGGCTCATTAATTAGAAATAACAGAAGTAGGCAAAAATTGATACCTTTTATCTGAAAAGTAGCCTTAAAAGATAATTAAAACTTTTAAATTCATCTAGGTTTTGTATATTTTCAGGACTCTAAGAAGGCTATTTTTGTTTGTAGTAATAAGAGTTATCACTGGAAGAATTGATTATCCTTGCAATATTAAAGGACATGAAATGATATTTTCACAAATATCGTCAACGCCTACAAAACGAGACCTTCTAAAGTAGTTTTATCATATTAACAACTTCAAAATATAACTTACTTATACTTTTTTGCATCTCTGACGTTTTACTTTACATGGATAAATAATCATAAAATACTGACCTATGCAAAATACACCACTTTATGAGTAATTCTCTTGTTATGTACAATAATTGCATGATTTATTAATTATTATTAAGATGTTTCGGTGTTACGAAGATATAGGATAATAATTGAGCAAAATCTGTTCTTAGTCGTTGAGAGGAAAATTTTTCGAAGAATTTTGGCGGGAATTCATATCGATGAAAGCTGGAGAAAGAGGGTAAATATTGAAATCTTCTCCATTTTTAATTAAGGAGATGTTAACAATGAGGGTTGGAAGACTGCGATGCGCTGGCCACGTGTCTAGAATGAAGGACGTTGGAATCCCAAAGATGGTTCTGATTAAACCACTTCGCGGCACTAGAAGAAGAGGGTGACCAAAACTAAGATGATCAGTTGATGTGACAGAAGATGCAGCAGAGCTGTGATGACTGGAGGAAGCTGGTGGAGGATGCAAAGAATCGCCATCTATCTGACATCAGAAAATTTTTAAAAAATAAATGTTTTGTTACAACTAACGGTTACTACTTTTTTATTAAATTAAATTAAAAATTTTAACCCGTGCAGGCCTGTCTCCTTCGTTCGCCATGGATTTTAATATTTTTCTTTAGCGCCTGATCTTCACTATTTGTTGTGACATATTCAGGCAACAATATGTGATGTGTTTTAATGAAGGCTATCATATCGATCTTTTATAGTACAGCTAAAACCACGAGGATTATTCCGTTACAAGATTACGATGCGCCTCTCAAGTCTTAGCATCTGCTGTTGTTTCCTGGTTATCGATATTTTTTTTCTTTTTAGACTTAAGACTTTCAAGTAGTGCATAGTAACACCTGTTAACGAAGATATCCTGTGCTGATTATCTTAGGTAGAGCCATTCTCTTAATTAACCCGAAGTTTCAAATAAATAAAGCTTGAAGACAGTCTTATACATATGTAGAGTTCACCGCCAAGGCGGTTGTACTTATATACTTCATTAATATAATTTTTTCGACAGCTCATTGGATTATTCATGGTCTTAACGGTTTTTCCAATTACATCGATATCATTCACAAAGCTTGGAATGTTCGCAAACTTATAGATGATTGGTCCTCTACTTTGATTTTCGAATATTCTTATTGCAAACTCACTTCAGGTTTTTGATATAGATTGACTCTTTTAGCCTTAACCCTATGCGAGAAAAATAGCTCCCTTTAACCATACTTAAGATACGTTCAATATATTTTACTTTCTCTTCATTTATATATATATAAGGCAAATGAACTTCACAGAAATTATCATCTCCAACAGTTCACTGTATGTTATAATTCGACATTTTTTTAGTCTCTTCATCGGCTTATAATTTTATTATATTTAAGCGTCGGAGATATTGGTTAAAGGGTGAGAAAGAGCAAATGCCATTAAAGTCCTGACGGGGAACTCGCTGAACTATTAGGCAACGTGGACTGACCTATCTTCGCCGCGTCCCGAGCTTCAATGAACTCATTAGCTGCGGGGTCATGCGGCCGTAAATACTGTCACTAGCTGTAAATATTTTACTACATCGGGTGACTTTACAGATATCTAATTGCGTTATGAATTTGTAATGAGCTATATCGTAATCATATCTCCCCATATTAATATTTATGAACGATATCAATTTTTAAATAGATGAGCTAATAATTGTGAAATAGATTGACGTGTATTAGAGATGTAGTTAGACATTTATAATATATTTATACATGAAAAATTACTAATTTTATTACTACTACTAATTTTCAGTGACACATGTGTATTCTAACGCTTTGCACGTTATATCCGCCACGCCTAACAACGCCTTACTTCTATCCTTTCCGACAGCAGACTTACTGTATGTCAGTATTTCTGACAGGTGTAGGTGAGGAAACAAAGATAACAAAAAAAATTGATATCATTACTAGTATGAATTAGTGAAAAAACTGAAAAAGGTACCGTGTCCCGGCATTAATTAATGTTTTTGAAATAACCAGGTCTTCGTTTTTTTTAGATACACTCGATATTGGTCAAAATTATCATTTAAAACGTCAAATAAATATATTTTGGGCTGTTATACTGTCCTCAAAACTACAGGAACATCCCGAAATGTTTAGTAAGTAAATAAAAAAGCGTGATCAATTTAGTGCGTCACTAAGGTCGTACTTTCACTTCTCTTTGTTTGGAAAACAGATAAAAATCTCAAATGCTGAATTTCTTTTTAGTGTTTTTTTTTTTGTTGTTGAAAATTTTGCTGTTTGTTTTAGAATTTAATTTATTAATATAGAAAGGGTGAAAGAAAATACTTGAGAGTCCCAAAAAACTCTTCGCTAACATTAAAACAATTCTCATACAAATGTTTCTACACTCTACTTAATCAGGAGTAGCTGTAAAGATTTTCACGTACCATTTTTTACATTTTATTTAGATTAAAAGATTTTATTGATTTATTAGACTGAAAGGACCAATTAATTTTTTATTAGATTGATCTTTGGGGTCTCTAAGCGCTCCGGTGTGTACACTGAGTTGAATTGACTCTATCCATGTTTACAACAATATTTGCTAAGTTTATCCTATCTTTGAAATTCAAAGACTTCTATCTTCTTTATTTGCTTATTCCTTGATCCTCTGTACATTTTTAAAAAAGAAATTTTAGACCATAAATCTATATATTTTATCTTATAGAACTGCTTCCTTGAAAAACTCCTCCATCAAGCTTGCTACTTTGTTCTGGGATTCCTTACACGCATTCATACGCAAAACGTCATCTTAATCAATTTCTATTTCTCGTCGGCTATCTACTATTTTGAATACATCTAAGAAATATGATTTTCGTATCTTAGTGTTTCCAACAGTACTTTACTGTTATTTCATGTTTATGATTTATATTGCTTATTAGTGCAAATATTTGAACATAACGACATTTAACTATCTATAATTTCAATATTTTTATTTGTCGACATACTCTTTTGGTTTATTATTTTCAATAATGAACCATTGTGATCAAACAAAAAATTCAAAAAATTTAACGCCCTCTCAAGATTTGAGGTTTTACATTTCAAAATACGTAGAATTCGAAAAACGAATAAAATTTTTTTTGTCCGTCTGCCGTCAGCGCATTTTCTCCGAAAACACTGGAACGATTTTTTTCAAATTCGACTTTAAAATTAGAGGTCACCAAAGGATGATCCTCCTTCATCTACATTTCTATCCGCCTTTTCTTTTGAAAATGGCGACCGAAAAACCTGCGTTGCTATAGACTGTAAAGCCTAAACAAATGTACAGATTTCAATGAAACTACGCTAAACTTATTCTCGGTGCCCTTTAAAATTGAAAAAAACATTACGAGGTATGGTGAACCATTGTGATCGAACAAAAAATTCAATAACTTAACTACCTCTCGAAATTTGAGATTTTACGTTTCAGGATACGTAGAAATCGATATTGTATATGGTTATTTCAAAGTTTAAGGAATGTGAGTTTAAGGAAGGAGGATTCTAAAAAAATCGACAATTAGGAGCAACGATATGGTCTCTAGATGTTTTTTATATGTTACACTGCAAAGGTTCTATGGTTTTTGGTTTTTGAATGTGTTACTGAAGTAATGCTAATTTTTATAGCAAATTAATAATGATTATAAAAATGATGCCACTAATAGGAATCATTTTTTATTTCTTTTTCTTTATTACTAGGAAGGTAACGTTACTTTAGATGTATAATTGTATGAAAATAATAAACCATTATAAAATAATTTACAACGTTTTTTCTTTTATTTTAATTTTAAAATTTTATAACTGAGTAATTTAATTTTCCTTTTATTGTATTTTTCACCTGAGAAATATATATTGTATTGTCCATTTCCATTATCCTTATAATTCTAAGTGTTCCAGAATACATATATACATTTCTTATGGATAGAATATAAAATACACAACTATCTGATGACCTTCGATACAACGAGAAAGTATATTATAATTTTTGAGGAAAAATAGGAGAGATGGAGAAAGGCAAAATCACAATAATCCGAAACTGCACTAATCAACCATCGGAGAAAAACCACTACATCTGTAACCAATGTATTTCTTCAGAACAGAGCTAGGAACAGTACCTGTATTAACAATGTAGTGGGATGTTCTTTTTAACAAGTGCTACATAATAACCTGTTACGCTTTCATGTAAAAACTGTGACTAAAGCGACTGTCACCCAACGCTTCACTTGTCAGGAACAGAGGGAATGAAAAAAAAAATGAAATCCATTTCGACTGCAGAGGTAACCCCGAGGATTTCCTCTACAGATCATTACTTCCAAACGGTAAAGTTAGAACCTGAAATTTTTTATAAATTTTTATAAAATATTTCTCAAAGGTCTTTTTGTTCAATATGCCGTATCTTGATTAATTCTTCATCAAATTATATTTTCCTATTGGTGTAAAAAATAAGAAAATCCTCTATAAAAGTAAAAAAAAAAAAATTATCAAAAGAAAATAAATAACTATAAAATTATGCTAAATCATACCCACGATTAGAGAGATTTCAAAATTCCCTTAAAAAGTTTTTTAAAAAAATCATCGAAATTGGATATTTTTTTTTAAACCAAGGATAGTAAATAAAATATAGCTAATAGTAATTTGTACAAGGAAATAACACCATGTTCATTTTTGCATTTGTTAAGGGAAGTTAATTTTATATAACTATTAAAATTTGTTTCTTATATATGTGTTTTTTTATTTGTTATAATTTTTAATGTAACTTAAATTTATTAAAATTATTTAATGAAAAAATGGACATTGTGTGCTTTACCTGCGGGACACAGATTTTTAATGACAAATAATTGCTACCTTTCATAATACATTACATAATAGTTTTCATTATACTTTGCAATTTATTAACACGCCACAACTAGTTTTATTGAAACGATTAGGATATTTTTGAAAGGTGATGAATCTTTAGTTTCTTATTTTGAATCGAGAATAGAACATTTTTTTTTTATAGTATAGTAGCCACCCAAGGCAATTCGATAAAACATTATGGTACCAAGGTATGATTATTAAATTGAATGTTTATGGTAAGAATGTGCCCTCAGAACTCTATTATAAATGTCCTTTATTGAGACAGATATTTATCAATAAAAAAAACAAAAAAAACATTGTTGTATGTAAATTACATACTTAGATGAGTTTCGAATAAAATCATATTTAAGGGAACATTATGGAAACCAGACTAAAAATAAATTATATAAATGAAACACGTATTTAAAAAAAAAACTAGTAGGCCCGTGCGAAAAATTCGCACAGCATATTGTTATCAAATGCCAAATTAATAAGAAAATGCAACTTATCAAAAGATTAAGACATCAAATGTTACTTTATCGATAAATATAATCCACAAAGCAAACAAAAATTAATTTAAATCTTCATTTTTGTTTGGAACCAACATGTATACAAATTTCAGTTAGCTGTCTCTTTGCTAAAAATTGTCCGATTGCGATGATTTTTTTTTCTTTTTTGTAGAGTAATGTTTTATATAATCATGGGCATAACCAAGGGAAAAGTGTGTAATTTTTCAGTTATTCGCAAATAAAGTTTATTTTCTTTCATAACTTGTTTGCCTGAATTTTCTGGGTGATTGGACTATTTTTCCAGCCTGAAGGAGAAGGAAGCCTTCGAAATTGGTGGCTCAATCTTGAGATTTGGTGAAAAATTAACGATGATATGGCTTGCCGATCAAAAACACCATCGATGAATAATATAAACTCCCCCTCTCTCGATCATAGAGACCTCAAGTCGACGAAATGAGACATGTATTCAATGACAGTACTACAATTAATGTAAGGTTGTGTGGATGCGAACCCTATGCCTTGCGTTATCTCGAAAATAGTACGTTTTTCGGCTTAAAAACGCAGGATCCGATAGTTCCGAGGAACTATCCGGGTCTTGCTGTACGCATCAAAATCTTTAAGATCCAATTTGTCCCGTATCGATCTACAGACCTACCACCGTTCCAGTATCGAAGCCTAGCAAAATGTTTGTATCGACTTTATTTATTTTAGAAAGAAAAACAAAAGTGGAGAATACGATTCGCTAACCCCCCGTGAAATTCTGAATCCAACGGTACCCCATTCGTGGTATTTGAGCATGACAGGAGCTTATATTTGGTACAAAACCGATTTCGAGCCTTACTGTAATAATATATGTACGGATAAGTTAGATAAGATAGCAAATAAAAATCAACTAAAAGATAAATAAACCAGGTCAAAAATACAATTTATTGATAAAATATCAATTATAAATAAGTTAGAAAAAGCCTAATTGTAATAAATACCTGTGCATGTTATGTGCAGAAATGCGTATTCGGTATGCTAATGATGTAATTTCCACCCGATTTAATACTCTAACCTAGTTTCCATAAAATTATGATTAAAAATATTTTGATTTACCAAAAATTTTTGTTGAACCAGATTTACTACTTTACTGTTCTTAAAACGATGTTTTGTTCTGAATTCTAAATACTAAACTGAATATTCGCCATTATTCTACGACGACTAATAAATACAAGCACAACTCAGAAATATCTGATGAACAATTAAAAAAAACTAATTGAAAAATTCGCATAGTTTAATAGTCCACGAACAAATGCTAATGTTTGACGATTTGCGATATGTATATTAACTTTTTAAACATGATTATTTATTATAACTTTCGTTAGTTTGCCAAACATCCGACGATATTCAAGGATGCATTAAGTAGGATTAAAAAAATAATTTTTTTTTATTATTTATTTATATGATATTTACAACTGTATACAAAAAATACATCTGGTAAATTCGCACATTGGTATAAAGACATGGAACACATGTTGAGAAACTACCCATTGGTAGCACTCTAATAATATGTCTATATTAGAAGATCACGTGGCCATCTTCTTTTCAGACGCCTCGGAGGGTTATCAGGAATCGAATAGGAAGCAAGGTTAGAGACAAGAGGGTTGGGATGGTTATGAAGTTTATTATGGAAGGACAGATATCTGGATTGGGCCAAATCTGATACATAAGGAACATTAAGGTCATTATGGATAATTTTATTTGTAACAAAGTAAGGAGCATTGAGGATTTTACGAAGGATTTTGGATTGTAAGGATTGTATGCGAGAGGAATTTGAAGGTTTGGTGGAGCCCCATAGCTCAACTCCGTAAGTCCAAATAGGCCTTATTATAGTCATGTAAATCAGTCTTTTATAATTGATTGGAAGGTTAGAGCGTTTGTCTAGTAAGTGTTGAAGTAGTCGGAAACGTCGAGCTGTTTCTTGTCGTTTCAGTCTGGTATGAGGGTTCCAAGTTAGACGTTTGTTCAGATGGAGTCCTAGGTAACGGATTTGTTCAACAAGAATAAGTGAGGTGTTGTTAAAGGATACTAAAGGACAGGAAGTCATTGGTTTACGACGAAGGGTGAAGGTAATTTGATAGGATGTATTGGAATTTATTTTAATTCTCCAGTTCTGACACCATTCTTCAAGGTTTATGATGTGGGATTGAAGGGTTTGTATTCAAAATCAGTTTTAAAATAGTTTTTATATTATACCTCGGTGAAATATGACTTTAATGACTCGATGAGCTAACATATATCTCGTACACGACGTGATTCTTTTTATCCTTGGACCACAGCGGGAAAGTACCAGGTCTAATTTTCTCATGACCTGCGCGTTGCTCCAATCTATTTGTATATTATGTCTAGATACTAATTATATATCTGTTATTTTTAATTGGTTATTGTAAACTTTAATTATTATATCAGCCTACTGACTACTTCCCTTTCCTCACAACTTTATTCCAAACTTTTTTTTTTTAATTCAAACAGTGAGCCGTTACCTCAAGAGACAAAGATAAATGCATAGCATGCAACGTTATGTATATATAATTATAATATTTGAGTAATTATAATTAATCATAATTGAATGATTCAATGTAAATTGACTGCTTTAAGCCATAATAATGTGGTCCTCTGAGCTATCAGACAGCTTAATTTAAGGTCTTGGCCATTGCTTTGACGCTATGTGAGACCCTTTGCTTTCACGATCTTTCGTTCTCTGTAATTTAATTTCACATTCCATATTCCATAATTTCTTTTTGTTTTCTATTTAGTGTTACTTTTATTTCAGAAAATTACAAAACGTCCTATTTTTTTTTTAGCAAAATAAAGTTATAATTTTACATCAATACGATATTTAATATCAGAGGAATTAAAAAAAGAAGTTGAAGGTTCTATTTTTGAATTCCTTATTTAATAATGTAAAAAAAATAAATCCAACTGAAGACTCGAAACGTTCAGGCAGGTCTAAAATCATTGTCCTGTTGCTGAACAATATTTAAGATTATTATATTTGCTCTTCAGCTAAAAAACTAGGCCCAGGGAGATACAAGTTTGATCCTCCTTGATCAGTTGACCTTAAAGGTTATAAAAAGGGAAAGCGACTAAAGCTTTCCAAAGAACACGAAAATTGGATGGAAGAAGAATGGAACAAATTTTTATGAAGACATGAGTCAATATTTGAAACGTTTGGTTCCGAAAGGAGGTGTTAAAAATAACGGGTGGAATTTTCGGATATATATTGACAACTAATATTTTATTCTATTTATTCATGATAATTACAACGGTATTGTAATAAAAATTCATTCAGTAAATGTGATAACAGGGAATCATAACATGAAAACATTTGTTGATAAACTACCCACTGGTAGCGCTCTAAAATGTATTTACAATAGGAGATCTCGAGGCGATCTTCTTTTCAGGCGCCTTGAAGGGTTATCTAGGATCAAAGGGAAAACAAGGTTAGAAACGAGGGTATTCGGATGGTTCTGAAGTTTACTGTGGAAGAAAAGGTATCTGGATTGGACCGAATCGGAAAAACATAGTAAATTGAGGTCGTTATGGATGATTTTATTTGTGACAAAATACGCAGCATTGAGGTTTTTACGAAGGGTTTTGAATTGTAAGGATCGGATACGAGAGGAATTTAGTGGAGCCCCAAAGTTCAATTACATAAGTCCAAATAGGACCTATTATAGTCATATATATAAGTTTAGAGCGTTTGTCTACTAAGTGATAGAGTAGTCTGAAACGTCGAACGGTTTCTTGTCATTTTAGTCTTGTATAAGGATTCCAAGTGAGACGCTTGTCCATGTGGAGTCCTAGATATCGGATTTGTTTTACAGGGATAAGTGGAGTGTTTTTAAAAGATACTGTAGGACAAGAAGTAATGGGTTTACGACGAAGGATAAAGGTAATTTGATGGAATTTTTTGGAATTAATTACAACTAACATTAGAACACGGATTGGCTTCTCAACGGTTCGGAAGACCTATGAGTAACCTATGTTTAATCTTGACGTAATTCGCATGAGAAGGAATGAAAAAGAATGATTCTTACATACAAAATATCATTCGGAACTAAATTAAATCCTGTCCTGAGTATTAATGATATTGGAATGACTCATTCTCAGTCTCGAATGACCCTTGATGAACTTTACGATACATATCCTTAGAAAGACCTTGCATAAGAGCGGTTATGAAGAGAATGAAGGAAGGAAAGCAGAGACAGGAGGAGAAATGTTGTAAATTGTAATCCATAGTCCTGGGCCGAATAGAAATATATCACGGCCCCATCCAGGCTCGGGCATCCATTGTGCGCTGCCCGGTAGCCCGCCGACTTTCTTCTAGGATCGCGGCCTGATATATTGGGCGCCATTCCTATTCGTTAGGTCAGGGGTCCTTATCTATTTTATTCTCGGGGCCTCCTTTATAAATAACTTTTATACCGCCATTACGTAAGGGGATTAATGTGTTTGTCGCACCCTCCAGGAATCCAAAAGTATCAGGAATTCGCCTTAGGCCCAAAACAGCTTTCGAAATAGATGTATCTTATTCTGAAATACTTTACACAATATCCAGGTATATAATTTTAATTTGTATTTATAAAATAAAATCTTTGGCGCCGTTACAAAACAAATAAAAATAAATACGTAGTATACTAAATTAAAAGAACTTCTTTCGATCGATCTACACTGGCTTTAGTACCCGTTGAGAGAATAGCGTAGAGATCTGCTGGAGTCCTGCTTTTCTATCCATAGTTGGTAGAACAAGCCTACCTCGGAATTCTCTCGCTTGATTGTAAATATTGTATATAAGTATGTACATGTTTTTTTTTTCTTAATTCTGAATAATTCTCAAAATATATAGTTTAGTGAAGGAACAGCCAAATAATATAGAAATAAGTAAATCTTAGGTATTATGTGAGGAAAGAATTAATTATGTTTTTCTTTGTCGAATACAATATTTCATTTAACATAATTATTTATTTATTTTAACATTTTATTAAATTTGCACCTGCGCTGCAGCGCATCTAGCAAATCTTAAGAATTGTTAATTTTTCATTTACGTTTCGTAATTTGCTAGTGGAGATAAATATTTTAAACATATCGACTGTAGACGATGAAAACCTAGTAACTTAATTTTGATAAATTTTACACGGGGAAAATGTGTGTTGCACATAGTGGAATCCTTACTTATTCAAACATTTGAAATATCTATATAATTTAAATTACAGTTGTATATAGAGCTCCAAGATCAAAATTATGTAGTAAAAATATACTAATGGATTTACAAGGTTTTCATGCTCACTGTCGATATATTAATTGCTTGATGGTCTGGTCTATTTATGAGGAGTCAGCCCTTTGCTAAATAAGGATTTTTCTCATTTATACAGTTGACCTGGCGACAGATGGTAGTTATGAGGATTCTTAAATAGTTAATGGCATTTCTCAATTCAAATGGAGTTATAATAATTATAAATTGTATCTTAAGTTTATAACTCGTGACCCTTCGGGGTAGAGATGGAATACATTAATAAGCTATAGATCGTTGTTAATAATATTACTGTAATTGTGAAATGCAATTATCAATTAGTTCCTGTTCTCGTCCAGTTTAACATATCAATGATTATTAAAGTAGAAATAAATAATAGAGACCCACACTATATAAATAAGTTAGATTTTAAGCTAGATTTAGTTGAGACCCATCACCCTGATTAACAAGTAAAAAATAAAAATTAAAAAATATTAGAGGATTTTTAACACCTTAAAATGTATCTGATATACAGTAAAAGGACATTGAATAGAAAATATAAGAGACCAATCTTCTATAAAATTAGATAAAATAATAAAAATGGATTCCTGACATACTCACTATTTGTAGATATTGATTAAACGAGTTGAGTACTTACCTAAAAACGGAAATGAAAAATAAATCAATAAAATTGTAAAAATATTAAAATGTTGATGTTTTATAAAATAAAAATAAAAATTTTAATTACGAATTTGTCAAAAAATATATATATTATTTGTTTTGAACATGATTCTACATTACTTTTACTCATTGTTAAAACATTTTCAAAAGACAAGTAGCAAATATTAATAATTTTTTTTTTAATAAAAGGTTTTTTAAATAATTTTATTATTAAACTGCTTTGTACATTATTATAGTGATTCGAACACGATACAAAAATCGATTCTTGCAGTCTTATGTTGGAAAAACTATTTTTTATGAATTGAAGAGCTTTTCAATGTAAATATATGTTTGAAGAGAAGAATAGTTGGGGTGGTCAGTCAAAACAGAAGGCAAAAATAAATGATAATATTTATTTTTGCCTTCTTTTTTGAATGACCACTCCAAATATTCTTCTCTTCATTTTCCACGACAGTCAACCATTTACCAATTATAAATATATGTTTAATCTCAAGTGCATTATCATTTTTTCCTCATCTTTGATTTTTATTAAGTTTTTTTTTTAATTTGAAGCATTCGTAGACGGAAATTACAAGAGATTATTTTTAAAAAATAATAAAAACGTTACGGTGATAAGGACTCAAGATATTTTTAAAAATATTAATTAAGATACTGTGTTTAAATATCAGAAAAATATTAAATTACAATAAAACGTAACAATTATATTAATTTTACTTGAAATTGAGAAGGCTTTCATACTTTTGTTTACTTTGTGTACTTAATGATGTCAATTATTTCTGTAAATTTAAGCTTTTGATAGTAGCTCAATGTATATTAAATATTATATTATATAAAATACTTATATATATATATATATATATATATATATATATATATATATATATATATATATATATATATACAAGTAATATAGATATATATATATATACATATATATATAAGGTGAATACTGAGCATTTCTATTCCTGTGGGAGCTCCTATTTCATCATAGGTCGTTAAGTTACCAAACACCTGCCCATCCTCATTACCCTTTCGATAGGTGAAGACGTAGCTTTTAAGATATTGAGACACATGATGGGAGCCGGTCTGTCTACGTCTGAAGAAACAGTCCAGGCCTTAACCGGTATTCTGATTGGCTTAAATTGGTCGAAATAAGTAAAACAAGAACTGTGGAGGAAAATTATGTTGGCAATCCTGGGCTTGTTGAATAGCTTTCAACTAGAAAATAAAAACAGTGGGTGACAATTTTTTTCATTTATTATTATTATAGCTATTATTATAGTTGCGAGGAACTTTATTATTGTAGAATATATATACAAATTTGTACCATTATTCACTTATTACAGGTTTGTTCCTTCTTGGTTTGCGATTTAGTTTTTTTTCTAATTTTGTACATCTAGAATAAGAACGACTGAGGATGCTCTTGTTTCCCATAATATCGAAAAAACCAAATCAGTTCCAATAGTTACTTTTTCTTAAAAGATATTATTGGAAAGTTCCAAATCAAAGTCATAAATCTCTCAAACACAATAAATAGACTAGAAACTGACGACAGAGTTTTTCAGCTAGAGAACAGACAGCAAGAAACTATTTTAAATTCTAGATGATCCTCATTTGGAACTAGCGTATCCATTGTATATAAATTATAATTGTGAAAGTGGCTATGGTACATTGATGGGGGGCCTTTCGGGCTGAGCCCCTCCTCTCCTCCCCGTCCCCACAAATGATAAAATATAATCATGTTTTTTGGAAAAGAGTATTAAAAAATTATCTCTTAAAGTATTATTGTTCGTGTAATTACATTTAAAAGGGCTTAAGGAATCACTTAAACACCATTTGATATAGATAATTAGTTTCTTTCTTTTTTTCCTAAGTAATTATCGTCATTTTTATGAAAATAAAAGCTTTCGTGC
This sequence comes from Nezara viridula, assembly GCA_928085145.1. Lineage (NCBI taxonomy): Eukaryota > Metazoa > Arthropoda > Insecta > Hemiptera > Pentatomidae > Nezara > Nezara viridula. Next base: position 105,259,583 of record OV725082.1, read on the forward strand.
TGAAGGCCCCCCTCCCAAAATTAAATCCTGGATCCGCTAGTGGGGGAGGGAGGTATGCCTCAATATGCAAAACCCTCGATTTTGGCACGCGAGATAAAAAATTTTGGCATCCATGAGTTGAGATTGTAAGTACTGCTTCTGATTTGAATTTTATTTTATTCCACTTTCTTATTTTAATTTTTATCATATTCTTTTTAGTCCTAATTAGTGTTGCCCAAAATCGCCCTTGGTCTTGCAAAGTGCAAGACCAAGACCAACACCGTCTATCCGTTGTAAGACCAAGACCAAGACTGGTAAACAAAAATTCGATTTCTTGAATAAAAATTGAGGCGAAATAGTTACTAATAATGGACAATTTTTGTTACTGTACGTAAAGAATTGGTGTAACCAATATACTTTTACATTTAACTCTTCTAATTTTTATTCAGACATAGGTTTCTCCTATCTAAAAAAATACAGTAATATCTCTCTAGTAATAAGCTAATAGGTAACTGCAATACTGTTGCGAGACTTTTACGCAAGACCAAGACCTAGACCAAGACTGAGTTTGCAAGACCAAGACTCGTCTCTGTCTCGCATTTGGGCACACTGGTCCTAATTAATCTGAGATGGCGAGATCTTGACTGGTTAGTTATTTAATGCTATGGAACTTAATTAATTATATTTATAAAGAAACGGTAGTATATTTATTGGAATCTTCTTCTTTTGTGTATGTTTTTTTCGTTGCTGCTTCCATTAAGACCCTAAATAATATACTTTTCGAGCATTTTAGAAACTTGGTTGTTAAGAATAATTCAGATAGAATATTAAAATAATTAGACAATTATAGTTGGCTATTTCTGGAAGGTATACAATTAAGATTAAGAGTGAGGAATGCAGGTGGAGTGAGATGCTCGTTGTAATACACAGGCTGGCTAAGATAGGAGACTCGGCGGTCGAATTTATCACCACACTCTAAGAGGCTCTACAGGTGTACGACAGTGTCCGCCATGGAGAAAGTCATTCTCCCTCGGTATTAACAATAATTATATAGTGGGTGCCACCCGACATTTTTTTTTTTCAACATTTAAGCCTCAAGGATTTTTATTACTTTCTAATGCTCAAAATACTTATAATTTTTTTCCCCAAGTAAGCTAAAAATTAGTTTTATTAGTCCGACTTATTATTTATAATTACCTCAAGTAAAAATGTAGTAAGTCTAAAAATGGCCGCAATGAGCAATGCGTAAAGTGATCATCCTTCAAACACTTACAGCATGTAGTTCTTCACGATACACACAGGTCATTTTGGCCTTTATTCAATTAACCAACAATTAGTGAAATAAACTATTTGAATATTTATTAGATAAGTATTTTATACCAAAAAAAGGTAACCCTGCTTTAAAAATTATCAATGAAATGACTGCGTAAAAATAATTTATCTTCATATATTGTTTCGTAAACAGCAGTACTATATTTCTAGATTACTTCTTTAGAATGATATCCTAGAGTGTTTTTCAACAGAGTGTTCGTCTGTGTATCATTCAGACTCTAAGGATACCTACAGATTTAATGTACCCCATGAAAATAATAAAATGTAATATATTATGAGAGTGACGTTTTTTTTTTGTTTTTTTTATTTCATGGTCACTAAAAATGGTATATTACTGAAAGATGTAGCATAAACATCTAACCAAATTGCAATAGGCTGTATCTTTAGTAATAATGGTCCGATTTAATATTTTTATTTTTTTTTGTTCTATAGGAAATTCATAAAACTTTACAATGAGTATAGTCACCCCTAAGTACTTATATTTTCCCGTTCTTTCTGTTTAATGTGCCATTTTTCGACAATGAAGGAGAAGATGTTCTCTTTTAATAAGATTTTCAAATGATCAGAATAATAGAAATCTCCAGGAATATTTCAGTTAGTAATTAAAATATTAATTTGTTAATGTTTTTTTCCACTGATTCTTTCGAACATTTAGAATGGAATAGAATCACGAGCGGATCTACCGGGGAGAGGAGAGAGGGGCTTTGGGGCTGAAGCTCTCCCTCCCAAATGGTAAAATATAACCATTATTTATGGAAAAAAATATTTCTTAAAGTATTATTGTTGGTGTAATTACATTTAAAAGATTTTAGGAATCACTTAAACAACATTTCATATAGGCAGTTAGTTTCTTCCTTTTTTTCCAAAGCAATTATCGTTATTTTTTTGAAAAAAAAGGCTTTCAGGCTGAAGCCTCCCTAAAATAAAACTCCTGGATCCGCTATTGAATAGAATAGAAAATATCTTTATTCTGGGACTAAGTCCCTTAAGAATAACAGAATATTAAAGAAATAAAATAATAACATCTGACTAGAAAAACTGTTCAAATCAACTTATTTCTATATGAACATATATTTTCTCAGGATCATATAAAGTAATACTTTGAGGTTTAATTATTGCCTGCTTTCAATAGTGCAGGTTTAATTATTGCCTGCTTTCAATAGTGCATTATGTGAACAATAAGAGATTTTATAAATTATTGAAGTAAGTTAATCGACTGTTCTACATATCATGGGTGATAAATATTCAAGAAGCAGTATTTAAAAAAAAATAATTAAAATAATATTTTATTTATGCCAACGTTTCAACCCAAACATGTGGGTCATCTTCAGGGCGTGGTTTGAGCACTAAGGGTGTTTAAGTACTGAGTACTCAGATTTTAGGCTAGGCCTTCCCTCCATAGAGGTTAGGTTGGTTATTGCACTACTCCCATCTCCTCCAGATCAAGAAGGCAAAGGCTATCAAGAATTCCCTTCCATTCCTCCGTGCCTGGAGTCCACATTAAGTTTATTGCCCCTACATAATTGCTTTAGTACATTAAGCCAATTCCAGGCTACCCAAGGCGTGATTGTATGTGCATTCAATATTAGGCATTTAGTGCCGCACGGATGTTTGATGTTATGAATATTATTTTTCATTTTGAGCTCTTTCTCAATATTTCCAGAACTGCTATTTCTTCTGAGTATATTCCAGTTTTGCAATACCATTCAGTAGGATCCCAAATGAAAAATATATGATTGCTGACCCATATTGATGGGTAATTACTAATTGCGGTAATTAGTAATGGGTAATTAATAATTGCGAAAATACATAGATCAATGAACAAACGGAAATTTAACATGAAAATAATTAAATGTAATATATTATATGAGTGTTTTTTTTTTCATGGTCACTAAAAATAGTACATTGCAGTAGGCTGTATCTTTACTAATAATTGTCTGATTTCAATTTTTTTTTTATAGGAAATTTATAAATCTTTCCTGAGTATATTCACCTCTAAGTACTTGTATTTTCCTGATCTTTCTGTTTAATGTGCTATTTTTGATGAAATGAAAGAAAAGATATACTCTTTTAATAAATCTCTAGAAATATTTCAGGTAATAATTAAAATATTAAACGAATTCTATAAATAATTATAACTCGTCGTCTCCCGTTCATAAGAACTTATGCGATACGTATACCATGTCAACGCTACCATTGATGTGAGCTTTGCTGCTTCCAAACATTTCCCTTGAATTTTCTCGAAAATGGTGGATTCTAGGGCTTTAAAACGCAGTGTCTAAAACCCCGTATAGTCTAAAATGCGAGGATGGAGAAAATGAAAAAATAAATAAAAAAAGATTCGGAGTGTATAAATCTGAGGAGCGGGAACGAGTGTTGTGCGAATAAACAGAGATTCGAATTGAAGGAGCTCGGATGTGCACGATAGATGGCAATATTGGATGAATTATGTGTCACATATGTAATATACTTAATATCCTTATAAATCTCAACTTAATTAATATGGACTTAAACGAGGAATATTTTCTAAAAGTAGTGTATCTGTAGTATAGTTGGACAATGATTAAAAAAAAATCTTGAATAATTTATGATGCTTTTAAACCCTTTTTTGAACTTAGCCGCACTAAAGTCCTCTTTAAGTGGTTTTAATAATGACAAACTCCATTTTCCTTTGAAGTAATTTTTTTCTATTTTAAAGCTAAGCAATTTTTAATAACTTACATTAAATATTTCTTTAGTTATTGCTTCGTATTCAACAAAAACATCAGTTACTTACTTACAAAACTCCTACTTTTCTGCTGAAAACCGGCCACATATTTATATGAAATTTTTTGTAGCTCTTGAGGTATATTGTCACACAAATAAAAATTTCCCTCTGTATATAAGAACACTTTGTATATGCGATATGCATTAACCTAATATATATATATATATATATATATATATATATATATATATATATATATATATATATATATATATATATATATATATATATATATTCCCGCTTCCGCCATCTCCTACCCATCTCCACACGTAGACTCCTAGTAACTTCCCTCATCTTCCCCCACCTTGATTACGGCTGCGTGGTGTACGGTGGCCTCTCGGCAGAACTCGGGGAGAGACTGAAAAGAATTATGAATGCCTTCGTAAGATTTGTCACAGGGGCCCTGAGGTATTCCCGTGTTTCGCACCACTATGCTGAATTAGGATGGCTCTTCCCTTCCTTCCGAAGACAATATTTCCTAGGCACATTCCTTTACCAAATAATCAATAGTCATCGTCCGTCCTACGCATACAATCTCCTACAATTCAAATCATCTATCCACACCCTCTCCACAAGATCTCGTCCTTCTGACCTTTACACTCCTTTCCACAGATCTGCATCATTTAAACATTCCTTCGTTGTCCGTTCCACTGCATTCTGGAATTCCATCCCACTAAAAATCCGCCATGCATCATCCTTATCCACCTTTAAAACCCTCTTATTCCAATTCCTCTTCACAATCCAATCAGACGCTGGTTAAATACATACTATGTTATAAGGATTTAATTTTCTTTAGACATTATTTTTTTCTCTTATTTTTTATTGTTTTATTCTGTGTTGAACGTGAATTTTCATCACCACTCACTAAGCATTGTGAGTAGATAAAATTTGTTTTCCTTAAGTTCTAATTTGTTATTCATGGAATGTATTTCAGTGAAATGTATTTTATTTCTAATTATCTTCAACATACTTCTCGCTATGTGTATATATATACTTTATTTTATTTTCTCTTCTCCTAATCTTTACGCATAATCACTTAAATATCTTAGGGAACATATGTATATCATTATTTGTTTTTTTATATATTTTTTTGTTTTAGTTTTTACAATTTCTTTCCCTACATATTAACAGTTATTATTATTTTTTTAAATTTTTATATTCCATCACTACAATGCTTTACCTATAAAATAGATTTTACTTTCCTTTCTAATTTCATTCAGTGATTATTATGCAATTATTTTAGCTCCAATATTGTAGTACTGAACCCCTATTACCCAACTGTCCTCGTTAATTTATCCTAAGAGCTTAATTAATACTTAATGTATTACATGTATTTTGTCATTATTCATTGTAATAAGTCTTTTGACCAGATTTGTAGTTAATATATATGAACAATACTGTTATTCTAAAGGGACCTAGTCCCAGAATAAAGATGATTTTTCTATTTCTATTTCTATATATATATATATATATATATATATATATATATATATATATATATATATATATATATATATATAAATATATGTATATACATACATATTTAGATATATTAATCAGATGGGCTAAAATAACAAGATATGTTCATGTGGGCAAAGTTGCTATGGTTTTAAAACTAATGGCTAGTGATCTCGTTGACTAAGGTCAGTATCGGAGCAAATTCATGGATTCCAGGCCTCACATAGTCTAATCTTATCGCATACCTTTCCATAAGGAGATGACTGTTAACCGGTTCACGACTTCATAACTATGGCAACCGAAGGTCAGGACACTGAGTGCCCTCGGGAATTCTTCTGGGCAGAAGGACGCAGGATCACATGCGGCGGCACATGACCCGCCGAAGGCTCGACTACCACCGCCCGCTGTTCTCCTCTTTATGTAATTATAATTGTGTTACGTGAGTCCTAAATGAACAAGAACAGAAAAAAAAAATTGACACAACTTTTACACCAGATTATCTAACCGGGCTTAAATATGAATAATTAATAGTACTGCTTTCTTAAGATCCAGTATTAACACCAATATTTCGTGTTAAAATATGTGACTCTGTAATGAACGTTTACGCTTCGACCGCCCTGAATAGCAAACGGGAAAATTATAACATGAGTGGTTTTCTTAGAAGTTACGTAGCGCAATTCGCGAAGTAGAGTGGTGTTCGCTATACCAAGTATCCGAGTCAGCAGGTTTCATTATTAATAAAGTTTAGATATTTTATAAAATGTTGGTGTGGATGTACTATTTCTCTTCTAGTCTCCTACCTAAACTAAGTCTATTTCTTAGTTTTCTTAGAATAGTCATAGTTTTGTTAATTGTTTAGTCAGTAACTGTTTGTTTGTTTGTTTCGATAGGCGTAAAACATCCAGGTCATAAGCGCCCGATCAACTAAATAACATCATTCAATACTATTTGGATGATTGGTACAAAAAAAAAAAAAAATAAAAAAAAAATAAATAAAATAAATAAAATAAAATAATAAGAAAATAAAAAATAAAATAAACAAAGAAATGGATTGATAGAATAAAATAAATAAATAAGGATAATAATAGACATTTATAGGTAATAAGATGTATAAAAAATTTATAAATAAATAAACTTTAAAAAATAGCAGTAGAATCAATAAATGAATTGAGATTAATAAACAAATGAATTTAAAATGAAATGAAATCAAGTGAAAAAATAAAAATATAAAGAAATAAATAATAATAGGAGAAAATATAATAAAAATAAATAGATAAAAAAAAATAATAAATAAAAAAAGCCTGTCAAATGTGTTTTTTAAGTCTTTCACTATCCAGGAACTTGATGACTTTGGTAACGATTTTTTCTTGATTTCCCAGGGATGCTGATATATTCTGGGGTATTCCAAAATCTTTTAATCTTCCAAAATATGTTTTATAGTTAGTCAGTAACTATTTTTTGGAATCTTACAATAATAATAAAAAATATTAACACTATGTTGTATATGACAACCACTATATTCCTAAAATATATCATTCTATACTTATATAATTTGCCACTGGATTAAATATCGAACATTTTCAATTTTGGTTTATGATTTTCAATAATAAACCATTGTGATCGACCGAAAAATTCAAAAACTTACCCCCTCTCAAAATTCGAGGTTTTATGTTTCAGAATACGTAGAATTCGGAAAACTAATAAATTTTTTTTTGTCCGTCCGCCGTCAGAGCATTTTCTCGGAAACTACTGGACCGTTTTTTTTTAAATTTGAATATAAAATCAAAGGTCAAAGGATGATCCTCCTTCATCGGCATTACTATCCGCCATTTACTTTCAAAATTACATCCAAAAAATCTGCGTTGCTAGAGACTGTAGCGCCTAAACGAATGCACTCGACGCCCTTTAAATTTATCTATATAACATACTTCAACGAAAAAATACTGGAATAAAAGTTACGAGGGATGGTAAAATTCCGAATAAGTTAAAAAGTATACAATTTTTTGATGATATGTATATATGGTTTTTTAAATGTTTCCAGAATTTCCTAAAAAAAAAAAAATTGGACAATTAGGAGCAAAGATATGGTCTGTAGTTTTTTTTTTTTTTATGTTCTGCTGCTAAGCTTATAATATCCTTTGTTTTGGTGTCGAATTTTGAATGTGTTACTGAAGTAATGTTGATTTTTTTAGCTTATTACTAATGATTAAAAAAAAGTTTAGTCCAATAATTGAAATCACCTTTCATTTATTTTTCTTTATAACTAGGAAGGTAATGTTACTTTAGATGTATAATTGTTTGGAAATAATGAGCCATTGTGAAATAATTTGCAGCGTTTTTAATATTGGTTCTTGGTTAACATTATTAGAATTATTATGTGTTATAGTATCACGTAGACTATTATTAGAAGGGATGATATGACATCAAATGTTTTGAAGGAGGCACATTTTAACGTGGTTTTGATTTTTTAAGTGGGGCACATTTTAACGTAGTTATGAATTTTCGAAATGAAAAGTTTCAAATCAAAAGACAAACAGAAGCATAGAATATACTGCGTGATGTGTAATTGTATATAATCAATAATTTTTTTAAATCCTACTTTCTTTTACACTGTTTCTAAGAAGAGGAAGGCATACTTATCTTGGGAGGGTTAGAGAAAGAGTCATGCGCCATCGTCCTTGAGAGCGAGATGGGCTCCCCTAAATAGCCCTAAGTGTAATAAAAACTATAATTTTTATTACACTTGCTAAATAGTCTGATAAATGGGCCAACAAATAACTGAAGATAAGATAAAATAAATTATGGTAAGCCGAAAATTAAGTCTCGACAAGAGATTCTTCGTAGAAGGCGAATCGTTACGAGAGTAGGCAAATTCAAATAAGTTGGCTCCGTGAATGATCTATTTGGAAATAATCCAACGTTTAACAAGTGCAAACAGAGCTTTCTCCTCTACTTCAGAGGTGTTGAAATCCTGAAAAATCGCCAGAATTCTCAAGTGTATAATGCAGTTCTGATATACGTCTGCAAGCTCTGAACCATTACTAATTTTCTAAAAAAAAAAAATTGGGATATTTGAGAAAAAAGTACCCCACACGATAACCGTAGAGATCTAAGCTCAGAGTACTAACGCATGAAGGAGAAGGATCAATACAGAACTGCTTACAGAAATTGGTCAATCAATATGTTATGATATGGAGGCAAGGGGATCAAGATAGATCGGGCATATAGCTCGAAGAAATTCGTCAGAAAGCCTCTTCACAATAATGAATGTCTGCTCTTAAGTAGGCAAGAGACCACATGAACGGCCAAAACCCAAATGGATCAACAAAAATGCAACAGAGCAGCATGCGATTAACTAAAGAAATTGTCCAAGATAGGAAGAGATTGACAAGGCTGGTTAAGGCGACAAAAGACCTATAAGGTCTGGACAATCAACAGAAAAAAATGTTTATAGTAAAATATATAGTTCAGCAATGTAGTAAGGCATAGGTAAATTATCGGATAAACCCATTTTAAAGCTTAATGACTCTTTAATTTTTCAATAATGAACCGTAACTATAATTATGATCTCACTTACACCTCTCTAGTATCACATAATGCTTACTCATTTTCCTCTTCACAAGCGTGAAAACGGTGTCACATAACAGCACGCCCGCTCGTCACGGTGGAATCTTCTCGTCGATGACTCGTCACATGCTAGACCCACTGACTTCTAAAGCTCTCGTAAACACGACCCGTCATTCAATGTTTGCACGTGTTCAACCTAGATATCCAGTTTTATTTCTTATTTAACTTTCCAATCTCTTCATTTCCTCTCAAAACATACGAAATAGAAGCGAAAGGAAACTATTCTGTCTCCCACTAAAGGGAAATTCGAGACAGTGGCTTATTCGAGGGTGAGGGGTGAAGAGACGATCCTCCTCGTACCACACTTTCTGAAGGACCTCGACAGAAAAGGATTTTTTTTTTTAATTTCAGGATGAACTTCTCAGCGAAGAAATCTCAAACAACTTTCTCAAACAATCTAAAAAATTAAAGAATAAAAGTGCAATAACGAATCAACTGAAATGATCTGAAAAAAAATTCTATTTACTTGATTTGTGTTCGGAAACACCTCATATTTTATTTATTTTCAATCGTCTAATTATTTAATTAGCAATAGATACAGTAAACATTGTTGAAATAGGTTTACATAACAAAGCAATAATTTTTGACTTTGAAATATATATGTATATATATATATATTTTTTTTTTTTTGGAACACTTTTACATTTTTCTTGTCATTTAATTTTTTTTTCTCAAAAGCCGATCAAAATCATTTCTGACATTTTTATGAAAACGCTCCTCCTTTATGCTTTTGCAATATAATTAAATCAGGTATATGGTTTGGTATGTAGTTAGAAATATGTATGTTATGTAGTTAGTAGAATGCGAAAATTCAAAACAAGGCATAAAATGTAATGAAGTGTCAGATAGGTAGATGATGGAGAGGAAGCAAGGCAGGACACTTTCTGTTCCTCGTAGAATAAATAACAATCTTCGAGTTTAAGAAATTTAGGTAGGAAATTAAATTCTACTTAAGTGAAAGCGTGCTTTTAAATTAAATATATTGTAAATTAATTATTAATGCTCGGCATTTAAAACATAAAGCTCGGCTATGTTTACTGGCTTAATGTTTGGGTTCCTCACATGATTTTTTTCGAAAAACAAAAAAAATGTTATAACCTCAATACGACTCGAGCGATCTACAAGAAATTTATCAGGAATTTAGGGCCACATAAAATATACAAAATGGCGTCAACAGGACCTTCGTAAACCAACTACAAATGGAGATAAAAAATAAAAACCAAAAAATAAAGTTAGAATGTTAGTTAATAACCCAACGTGTGAGTGAGTTTTAGAAGAATTTTATTTATTTATTTAATTTAAAAAGTTTTTAAATTTTTATATTTATCTCTAACTTACTTTTGTCAATATTTTTTACTTAGGTATTTACTCACATCAGACAAACATGAGTAGAATTAAACAGACGATACGGTCTTTTATCCAGATTACTTGACAGGCGTTCAAAATTATCATTAACTAACAAACTGACCCTTTATAAAGTTTTACTTGAACCTATTTGGACTTACGGCATAGAACTGTGGGGTTCTGCTAAAACTTCTAACAATAAAAAGTTCAGTCCTTTCAGTCAAAAGTGTTGCAGAGAATAGTTGACGCACCGTTTTATGTCGCAAATGATACACTGCATAAAGACTTAAACGTACCTACAATTTTAGATACTGCAAAAGAGAACTACAATAACTTTAACCAAAGACTGACATACAACATGAATCCCCTGACAAAAATTCTTCATCGTACAAGAAACCCGTACAGCCCACTACGACGACTATTTAGGCGTTGGCCAAGAGACCTGCTGATCTGATTTATATCCCGGACGTCATGGCAAGCTGTGAAGCTACCAAAAAATTTGCAAATTTAATCAAATGTTCCACATTTTTGTTTAGTTAATAAATAAATATTTAGTTTGTTCATTTTTATTTGCTTCGTTTTATTTAATTATTATTATATTTATTTTAATTACTTTCATTTATTTTTCTTATATATATATACTGTATGAGTAAATACTTTTCATTATAGCTCTAATGCTTATTGTCCTTTTAGGAGATTGTGTTTAAATTCCATAAATAATAATATAATACAAAAAAATTAATAACCCAAAATAATAACAAATCTCTAGCTTTGAACAATATCAGAGCAACATAAGAACTTGATATTTTTTTCAACTTACGCATTAAAGTAAAATAATTTTAAGTTAATTTTTGAGTTGTGACGATTTTCAAACAAGTTATCAATATGTACGACGGTAAAAACCGTATTTAATTAATAATATTATTTATAATATGGCAGATATATTTATGTTTCAAGATATTAAATTTAAATCGTTTTAATGAATTATTCTAACTATTATAGTTGAATAATTTATGACAGAAACAAAAATAATAGGGTAAGCATTAGTCTCTCTACAATATTAGAACCATTTGGAAGTTATTATCCATGTCGTCTTTTATATAACTGCCTCGCGACGTAAGAGAGTGGTGCCGCATACTTGGCCGAAGATGTGCGGATGATAAATGGACCTTCGCGGTTACTAACGATGGCGCTCAACAATGCGCGGGTTCAATCAGCCCAAATTCGATGGCGCCTGCGCACCGCGAGACAACGCTACCATTATCGGCGACCTCGAGAAAGTGGCCAAAAGAATGTTCCTTATAATGGAGGCAGTGTCAGTGGTAGCGGAAGTGCGGTGACGAGCTCCCGAAATTTATCACCGGATCTCCAAGTCGTACTCTTTGGCGGCTGTTGCGTCAGGAGTCATCCGATAGGGATAAGCTTAATGCCGATTTATAGCTGTCATAATATTTATTTTATAGCTGCCGAAATGGGCTGGAGAAAAATGTGGAAGTAATTTGGCTGATACCATATTAATTTGATGCTTGAAAATGTCGATTGTTTCATCTTGTTGAGTGAAGGGACGGAAACCATAAATACAGCGATGACGGATATTTGCATAAATTCTTACAAATGGAAGAAATTATAGCAACATCCGCGATGATTCTAGAGATATAAGCACGAGGGAGCACGTTTCAACAGAGCTATATAGTATATAAGAAATTTATTATTTCTTCTGTCAACATTAATTAGTTCTCTTCCTCACTGTGCCGAAACATAAACGAAACAAAGTGGGACACAGAAGAAATATTTCTGTTATGTAGTAAGTAGAATGCAAAAACTCAAAGCAATTCATAAAATTTAATCAATTGTCAGATAATTAGGTGATGGAGAGGAAGCAAGACGGAACCCTTTCTGTCCCTCTTGGAATAAATAACAATCTTCGAGTTTAAGAAATTTAGGTAGGAAATTAAATTCTACTTATGCGAAAGCATGCCTTTAATTTAAATATATCGTAAATTAATTATTAAAGCTCGGCATTTAAAACATAAAGCTCACCTATGTATCCAGGCTTAATGTTTGGTTCCTCAAATGATTTTTTTCGGAAAACACAAAAAAAATCAATACAACTTTAGTCATCTCCAAGAAATTTGTTAGGAATTTAGGGCCATATAAACCGCACAAAATGACATCAACAAGACCTTCGTAAACAAATTCCAAATGGAGGTAAAAAAAAAAAACCAAAAAATAAAGTTACAATGTTAGTTAATAACCCAAAGTGTGAGTTTTTAAATTTTTGTATTTACCTCTAACTTATTTTTGTCAATATGTTTTTACTTTTATCGTTGTATTTTCTTTACTACTACTTCATCTTGTTGAGTGAAGGGACGGAAACCATAAATACAGCGATGACGGATATTTGCATAAATTCTTACAAATAGAAGAAATTATAGCAACATCCGCGATGATTCTAGAGATATAAGCACGAGGGAGCACGTTTCAACAGAGCTATATAGTATATAAGAAATTTATTATTTCTTCTGTCAACATTAATTAGTTCTCTTCCTAATTGTACCGAAACATGAACGAAACATAGTGGTACAAGAAAAGGGAAAACTCAGCTAATTTTTTTTTACTTTCACTTACTTATATATATAATATGTAGTAAGGGTAAGTATTGCGATCGTGAAAATTTTTTAATCTGAGTTTTCAACCGAAATACCCTTTTTGGTGTATCCTGAGTTCAAATAACCAAGTCCCGAAAAATGGTCTGTGTGTCTGTATGTTAGCAGTCTATACTGTATACTATCAGTTAGTATTACGTATTTAAGATAGGTATATGCCTTAGATGTGACAGCAACGTTTTCCTTAAAACCGGCTAACCGAAAGTGCCACTTTATATCAACACTAAACCACTTTTTTTTTTTTTTTTACTAAAATGTACATAAACTCTTATATTGATAATTGTGGAATTCCAGAGAATAATTTCAGTAGGCTGAATATACATTTTTCACTGTTTTATAAAATGGATCAATTGAAAATAGATTTAGCCGATGTCACGAGTTTTGCCTTACTCTTGCTACTTTGCGACAGCAGAACTACTCCTTAAGATTTTTAAATGTATAGTTTAATATATTTGACACAAAGATTGACGAAGGAAGACAGGTGATCTTACAAAACCTAATTGTAAGAATTGAAAACATTAGTTACTGATGAATTGGTGGATTTTTCGGGAATAGACGGATAGATTTTAGAACGAATCACTAAAAGTAAAGGGAATAATAAAGGGAGGGAAACGTCGGAGTTGAACCTCCGAAATGTAGAAGGAATGAATACGTTAGATCTCGCGTTAAATATTTCTATTTATTTTAGTAATTAATGGAAGGAAATATTTAATATTTAAAATATTGTCTGCGAAGGCAGACCTTAAGAACTGGCGCAGCATGAAGAGATGGGATGATTCTGTTAAAAATATAAATTAATTAATAGAAATGAATGCTGCGAAGTTGTGTAATCGTGCCATAGTTTCCAACTAGCGACTACGACCTTTGTGTGAAAAAGCAAAAATGATTTGTCAACCACTACATATAAGTAGTGTTGTCCAAATGCGATACCGAACCCAGTCTTGGTCTTGAAAACTCAGACTTGGTCATGGTCTTGGTTTTACGCAAGAGTCTTGCATTTACCTATGAGCTTATTACTACAGAGATATTACTGTGATTTTTTAGATAGGAGAAACCTAACAAAGCCCAAATGAAAAATTAGAGGAGTTAAATGCATAAGTATATTGGATATACCAATTATTAACATATAGTAACTAAGATTTTCAAGTATTAGCAACTATTTTTCCTATTTTTAACACCTCCAACATTTAAAAATAACTAGATTACATACGCCAAATGACCCAATATTTATTTAGGCCACCTTTTTTTATTTATTTTATAATCCAATTATCTTGTGATCCAAGTGTGTAGCAAATGGGTGTTTACGAGTTTTTAGTACCTAATTAAACAGACAAAGTTTGATGATCTCCAGATTGAAAACGCCACAATTCCAAGAGTTTTCGTAAATAAAAGAGTTGAAGGTTACGATCAGATGAACCTATTCACGAAGTTTCAGCTGGGTGTTAATAATTTCATAAAAATGGGTCCGTACCACGGGCTAAATAACCCAAGTTGATAATATTAATAGTCAAAGCATGTCAACTATTATTTAATGTAGTTACATTAGAACAGAAACATGTCATAAGGTTTACTAATAGGTTACATCGCGTCATTCATCTCATTCCACAATAACAATTGTGTCACTCCGTCGGCGATTGCCATAGCAATATCATTCCTATTCAACATGATGGTGGAACAATTGAATTAATTCTATGTCATTAAAACGAAATGCAACTCAATCGTAAAATTGATATTACCCTGAATATTTTTAGTAATTATCGTTGTAATTTTATTTAATGTCAAATGATAATTAATAGTTATTTTCATTTAGCTTATCATATTTTCTTCACGTTATTTACATTTAAAAAAGTTTTATTGCTTTAGTTAGTGTAAAAATTTATTTTAATTTGCTATTTTTCCTTTTATTCATTTGTTTTGTTAATGAGCCAGACCACACTGTCTTCGCTACAATATAGAGCTCTATAAATTTTATTATTTTAAAGAAATTTGTCATTTCATTACTATTCAAAGCTGGTTAAATAGTTTTTTAACTATTTTCAATGTCCCATAGAAACACCAAAATGCCAAAAACATTGTTGCGAAAATATCACATACAGATTAATACAACACACATACATATACATTTATTTATATGTACTATGTACCTAATATCAGAGTATCTTAATATTTTTTTCCAACGAAACACACTTTTTATCCATTACGACCATCCATCTTCTGCCATCTATCTTCTGCCATCTTATGTAATCCCAAATCGCATATTGATGTTAAAAAAATAATTTTTGATCAAACAAAACAAATAAAAAAATTCAAAAACGGTCTAATTTCGTTTCTAATGACTTTTTAAAAATAATTTATAGCATGTCTCAAACTCGAAACATCTTGAAAATATATATTTGAAATGTACATTAGTACCATTGGATTAGACTTATTGTCGTCAAAAAGTGAGTAATGAATTGTAAGAAGACGATGTGTTGTATGGAATTGATTGAAATAGTATTAAGGACTTTAACAGAGTTCTTTACTACCCTTTTTTTTCTAATAACAAGTGTGGAACATTAAAAAAAAACTTAATTTGAAGAGTCTTATTTTAAAAAAAACTTTGCTAAAAGAGTTAAAACTTGACAATATTAGTGTCCTCCCCTCCCACCCCAAAAAGAGAAGTGAATTCAGCTGTTCAGACTTTGATTTATTTTATTTTGCCATACCGATGACTGATGTCACAGTTGTACCATTTATGAAGGTAAATCAACAAATATTTCAGGTGTATAGTGCTAAGAAATACGGTTTAAATAATATGCAATTTTATAGATTTTTTAAATTAATTTAATTTTATTTCTATAAATACAAAATCATAAATTCGTCCATCTTTTAAAAATAAAAACTAATTTCGAACAATGAAAATTCATTAATTTTATTTGTATTTTTTCTAAAACACTGAGTCGTTTTCTACAGAGTATTTGTTTTGTTTTTTTATCGCTAACTTAGAAGGAAATCTGTACAATACAAAACTTTCCGAATTTTCGATCAACTTAATCTACTTGATATTTTTTTAAAATTTGTATTTGCCCCTACCCTAGAAGGGTCATTGGCGGTAATTCTTAATTTTTTATATTCTGTTGTAATAATTTGCTTCCATTAAATATTGGAAGATAATGATGACAACTTCCTCCCTGTCTCTCAAAATTTCCTCCAATGTCTTGGAAAACTTTAATTTTCGTCTTTTTTTTGTTCGTATCGGGGAAACTCTAGTGATAAGTGTTTAATTGTCTGAGGTATGTTGTCACACTTTTGGCAAGTGGGCGCTTCTAGACCTCTAAGAAGGTTTGAAAAAAACTGTCCAATTCACATTCGGCACAATATTATTTCTTCCCTTCTCGATTTTTTGGAGCTTGTGGCCCACGTGTTGCACTCGGTTTTTCTTTCTGTTAATTTGTCTCGTCGTATTTTCCACTGGCGTTCCCAATTTCCTAATAACTTTTCTCTTTGTTTCATGAAACCAATCTTCAACGGTGATGTAATTTATTGATGTTTTGCTAGATACTTTTCCCTTCCTCGCCAAATGAGCGGTTTTGTCTGATTTTTTTTTACTTGCGAATTATAATTGTCCAAAACCTCAAAATCGATTTTTTTTTAAAGGAATTTTGAGTCTTAGATCACGACTAATACATACTCACAAACACATTAGTCTATTAAAAGTTAATTTGTTAGTTATGACATTCTTCAACCGTTTTAGTGATATGTTGCCATGAAAGGTGGAATTATAGTTATTATTTAATTACCTTTTCACGAATTCATAAAAATTACACTTTAGTTTATTTCACAACATCAGCTCCATGTGCATTACGGCTCTCTGGAATCTCCTCATCTTCCAGTCATTAGGGTTGTTGCGAAACGAGGTACCAGTGCCGCAGGTAAATCTGGCTGGAGGCGGCGCAACTCTTCACGCACATTACACGCCTTGCGGGGCGTATCCGTTTTCTTATTCCGTACCTACCCAATGAAGGTTAATCAGTCGAAAATAACTATTTCCAAATGGAACTGTTTCTAAGTTTTTTCGTTTTTTTTTATTCCAAAGTAACTTAGTAACTAGATTTGTTACGTTTTAAATTACAAACTGTTTTGAAATATTTTTAATATTATTCTGTTATCGGAAATTTAATCTGATTTTTTTCTTCTTATATTTTCAGTTTTTAAATAATTAATTTTAATGTTTTTGTTTTTAATGGTACAATTCAATTTTTATATATCGTTCATAAATTACTTATAAAGTAATTAGGTAAGTAGTATAGGATCTGTAATAACCATTAAAATGAAAATATGGTGCGCGCATCACACGAATTTCACTTACCACTCTCTTCTTAGTATAAATAAGTATTTTCAGACAAAGGAGAAGTGAAAGTAAAAATTGTATTTTTTCATATTTTAGACAATAAAACTTCTAATCTTCTTCATATTTTTTATTTATAGATGTAAAAATTATAGATGCTATAGTTATTTACATTTCATTGAGGGTATTTGTATTTGTTTAATTATCCTTATATACAAATTTTAATTTTTATATCCCAGTAATTTATACAATTAAATAATAAATAATACTAACGATAGCATTTATGAAAACCGCATATGAATATGTACATAATATTATTGAAGTCCGTATGATGTGAAGCTCATGTTACGTATGGAAGCCTGTTATAATCTTTTATTTCTTCTTTAGTTAATTATCAAATTCTTTCATATTTTATATTTAACTATTTTTTACATTAAAGATTAATGTAAAATGGTTAACTATCTCAAATTAAAAAAAATAAAGGTACTTTAGAGCAAGCTATTAATGAAAATTAGCCATTTAAACCCGGTTAGAGAACATCCGTAAAAATAAAACCTACATTATTTTAAAAACTGAGTTTAATCGAAATCTTTAGAGTCGTAGAGAAAATCGTCAAAATGTGTTGAATCGATTATATAAAATGCCTCTTCGGGTAAGTCTATTTTGGCGAAAAAGTTGCTGTAACATCCAAGGTATATAAAATCCTTAAATATTATTTCTTTTGTGCAGTTCACACAAATTTTATTGAACATTGAAGCTCTGATAATTTGAAGGATCAAGTTTATAAAAGTAATAACTAATATTTTCTAATTTTAACAAAACCTAATTAAAATAAACTTTATTGAATCTAAAGCAGATGTGTATATGGTACTCATTTGGCTCATTGCACAGGTTTCTTCAACAGTAAATGTTCGAAAAAAAATTAACAAAAATTCAAAGTGTTTGTCTTTAGAAAAAAATACAACCATAAATTGCAACTGACTTTAAAACATGTGATCGAAGTATATAGTTCAGTTAAAAAATAAAAAATAAAATAAATGTGTTAATAAATTTAAAATGTTTATATTATTGTATATATATTGTTAATTTACTGCCAAGATATTAACGGATTCCAGATTTAATTATTTCCATATATTATTATGACTTCAACCAAGCTTCTTTAACCGTTTCAGTTACAGTGTAACGGTACTTATATAAATTATATATAAAATATAAAAAAAAATAATAACAAGATTAATTATAAGTACACCAAATATTATAGTTGAAATATCTAACACATTAAATATAAATTAAAAAAAAAATATACGATAAGTACCCAACACTGAACTGTGGGACTTGAGATACCCTCATGCAAATGAGGCAATCTCTACGAACGCAAACCACATTTTAATCGACTCCCCTAGTCGCTAACCTGACACTATCCAGGTCCTTAGTCCATCTTAACACTCGTCGTCTCTACGTGGCAGAATATATTTCCTTCAAAACATTAATTATACATGTCTGCGATACCTCTAAGCTGTTTCTTTTAAAATTCTGGTCCTGAATCCACTTGGATTATATAATTTTTAATAGATATAACATGGCTGGAGTGGGTCCTTAAAAAATGAAAATAAATTATCCTGTGAAGTGGTTTTGGTCTATTTTACAAAAACAGGAGCGGGTCCAGATACAATCTTTAGCTGGAGATCTGTGTTGATAAGATTCTATATTTCATTAAACTTCATAACATATTATTGCGGCTAAAACCAATAGGGACAGGAATTCTGGCAATTTACTTGGATTTCGTGACATTCGGTCAACTATGTCTATAGATAAAAATAAATTATTTAAAAAAATAAAATAAAAATCACATGGAAAACTGAAAAAATGTTCGTGGACGAGTGGAATTTTAACATTATAGACTTCCGCAAAAAAAGTAATTTTTGTAAGGCTTATATAATTCAAAATATAAAATAAACTACATAGAACAGGGGAGAGGGAGGGAATAATTTGCCACGGTGAAGGGTTTTGGGTTCAGTGATTCGGTTATTGGCCCGTGATCACGCTCAATCCCTACGAACCTTTAATTAATTAACGAAGGACATCCCTGTTTTAATGGCTGATACTGTTCTAGAAGGGTTTCCTAAGATAGATAAGAATCTATCTCGGACTCGATTCGTGGTCGATGAGACAGAATAAATTATTATCTGTCACAGCCGGACTCAATATTACAAATATTACATTTTAGTATTTTTTTTGTTTCTTAGAAAAAATATTTTAAATCATTAAATCGACCTACATTTGCATTCTCTATTACATTACATTGTTGTTATTAACTAATTTAGTATAAATTTCTTTAAAAAATATATATATTAATTAATTAAAAATTAAAATTACTGATGCGAAGACTTCCATTTAAAAGTAAACAATGAGAAAAGTTATTAACAATTATTTTATTAATATTGTTATTAACAAGGGGAGGTTACGGATGCGGGGTCACCAATTTCAATGAAACTTTTTTTGGTGATACTAGGTCGAAAAATACTAGACCCATATTAAAAATTATTTTATATAATTTCGAACAAAAATTATATTTTATTTTTTTCCTATGCTTTGCCCGGATTTTTAGAATACTATATACTTTTTTACTTTTTTGTGTGGAATAAGTAAACAATATTGATTATAGTATTAAATGTGTCAATAACTATCTGAAATGACAAGAACTAAAAGGGACTTCATGACGTTATATTCGCTTTTAGTGTTCTTTAAAATTCATAACTACGATTTTTTATAGATATCAAAAACTGCAAATTTTAGTACTTGATTTAGTAGGTTCCTTGGTTTTTCCAATGGTCACCTAAAGCATGCCTGACTTCTCTTGTTTTCATTTAAATTCATCCATTAAAATTCCCGCTCTTCCAAACCATACTATAACATTTGTAATTCATTCCTTTTTAAGCTAGAAATTTAAAAAAAATTCTCAAGTATTTTTATTTTATATCTTTGGTTTTAATTTGTTTACGGAGGTCGCATTTATACCACTTTGTGTAGCGTATAGAACACCAAGGCCCTAAGAAGTTTCCTGTGATTCGCTAGAGTCTTTCTCATGTTACCCCAATTTTGTATGCCTAGGCAAAAATTTTAATGTTTCGATTGTTATGAAAATTCGTATTTTCGGAGTGCGAAAAACGAATATCAATTTTTTTTTTTCGTAAACAAATATTTACCACCCTTTAGTCACGTCAGTAGATTTATTTCCATGCGATAGCTATTAGCCAAATAAATATTTTCTGTAAACTGGGTATCTAGATTAAAGATTTTTTTATGGGGAAATAAAGTTGATACCCGTTTCCTTCAAGGAAGAAGCCCTCAGCTATTTTCTTCTCTGGAACTTCCCGAAATAAAGTGATGTAATTATTAGTTTGAGTAAGAATATGAAGAGGTGAGGTATAAATACCTCGTAAAAGGAATAGCTGCATATTTATTGCTTACTTAATGCACCTGATGTGAGAATAATACGTCTTGTTTACTGATTATACGTTCATTACTGAATGAAAACGCTATACACACAATCGACATGCCCTATTATTATGTAAAAAGAGAAAACTAGAAACTATTGTGTTCTTTCTTGCGCAATGTTATCCGATTGGTATTTAAAAAACTGTATCAGTTCGATCTGTTACAAATCTGTATCGTTCTATTCGTTATTTTGTAATTATGGACTTTCTAAGCCACAGTTATGTTTAAAGGGTACGATATTTAGATTAAGACCACTCACAAGTAAACCTACAGAAATGTCTCTCACTCAAAAATTTTAATGAAATAATGTAGATAATGTTATTGAAAAGGTCAACAGTAATTGACACACTATCAAACATTGAAAAAAAAATCTGTTAGTTTATATAATTATATGAATTAAATATGTACCCATATGTATACTCATATTTCGAAAACTATACTACGAATTAGGAGGCATTTAACAATCAAACGTCCCAACCAAATAATAATACCCCGGATCCTCTTGAAAATGAGAAAAACAATTATTTTGAAAAGTAACTAATAGTCCAGGGTACAGACCCCAACAAGCAAACTTTGTATATTTAATTATCTACTAAATGGTAAATACTGGTAAATACTCATTGGCTTTCTACTTGGATCGTGAGATACTATGATCACAAAATCGAGGGAAAAGGTGGCCATCAAAAATATTGAGCCGTTTTGCGTGACCTACATCCCCAAATTTTAAAAATAACGAGGTTATATAGGACAAACAATCCAATATTTTCGTAGGTCACCTCGATTTTGTGATCAAATTATCATACGATCTAAGTAGAAAGCAAATGAGTATTTACCTGTTTTTAGTAGCTAATTAAATATACAAAGTTGGCCCCCCTCCAGACTATTCCGCGTATCAATGGATAATTCGACAGAACGGTAGGTATTTGATCATCATCCTTCAACGGATTAACTTTTACTTCATAATCGTTTTACAGTTATTTAAAATTAGTACTTGCGGGTTTATTTATTATTGATCTTAACAGTTGTATTCATCTCTATCCACTAGGAACTTAAACACATCAGAAAAAGTAATTTGGACATCATTTTTGAGGTATATCAAGTTGAAGAGGAAATACCATTATGAAACAGTGTTGATTTATTTATGTAAATGCGTCGGATAGTGGTCGTCCTTCCTTGTCCACTAATTCGATACATCGACTGTTACGACCCTGGCCTCGATGTATCGAACCTAGTTTTAGAAGATTGTCGTAATCCGGTAACTCCGAGATATTGGTATTTAGAACGAACTGAATAGAAACCGAATAGAAATCATTAGTCGAATGGTATCGACACTTTAAATAGTATTTATTTTACTCATTAGATAATGGCTGTATAGGAATGTTAAAAGATATACTTCATTATTTCTCCCTTCGGTGTCTTACTATTGCCCCTAAGGGTTGGATGGCTTAAGAATGGGAAGCCCAATCTTCGGGTCTTGGACTACAGGTTCAAACGACGAGATCTTTATTGCGAGGCGTGTGTCAGAAAAGTCTAGATCGCTATAGTTTCCATCACAAGTCGGATGAAAAAATTGGTCTATGGAGTAAACTCTATACAACTCTCTAATAAGCCATCTAACATCGTAAATTTATTTGAAACAGTTTCAGGTTCTGACAAGTTTTTGGTTCTTATTAATGACAGACTCCAGTATTTTGGAGTGGATACACTCTTTTGTCTGAAGATGAATTCGATTGATAGTATTTGAATTCACCGATTAAACCTTCGAACATGGCTGAAACTTTCGTTCTTATTGTAGTATTGTAATCATTCCACAGATAGTTTACTTTTGTAAGGTTAAAAAATATAAATTGTTTATAAAATGACTATGTGTCTTTTCGATGCTAATTTTTTTTTTAAACTTATTTATTGATAAATATTACAATCTTTCTCAAAGGACGA
Source organism: Nezara viridula (assembly GCA_928085145.1). Taxonomy (NCBI): domain Eukaryota; kingdom Metazoa; phylum Arthropoda; class Insecta; order Hemiptera; family Pentatomidae; genus Nezara; species Nezara viridula. The sequence goes on from OV725082.1 coordinate 105,282,519, forward strand.
CGAAGCTAAATTATGGATGACGAATATATGAACTATGAAAATCTTGATTATGTAAATATACTGCTATGTTTTAACGTTTCGAAATAATATTGTTCTCATATTCACATCATTCAGCAGAGGTTTTCCTTCTAACCTTGTGACCGCCTCACCTAATCCATAACAGTTGATCACTATTGCAACCAGTAAAAATATTACGGAGGGTTTTTGCACAATTATTTTATAAATACTTCAATGGTTTTGAATATATATTTGATAAATTATTAATTGAAAAAAATCTTTTTTTTTTTCAAATGGCCATTTATTGATATCATAATATTTTTACTATATTTTCAAGTCAATATTCATAAATATTATTATTATTTTTTTTTTTTGCTTCAAGGCCGAAATCCTACTAATGTGGTTACAAATTATGCATTAAATTTATCTAATTATGTGCTCAAATAGTCGTCTGTAATAATTATATCATAATCATATTCTATAAATCATGGAGCTATTAAATGCAAATACATTGTTATATATTTCCTTTATATTTTTTATAAAGAAAGTTTCCGGCATAAATATTTAAAGTATGATTAATTAGTTATTTATTTTATATAAGAATATAAGCAATACTTCTTTACATCTTATTTATATAATCATTTTTTACTATTAGCATTAACAATAAAAAATCCTGGAAAATTATAAACAAATTGTAGCTCACATAATTATTAATCAATAAATGTGCTATCAAATAGAAAAAAAAAGATTTGTATAGATAACTTTTCAGAAAATAACTATTAAATTATAAAATGAAGAATACTATAAAAAAACAAAATTATTAAAATACATATTAATTATGTTATAACTACAATATAACTAAATTAAGATAAAGAAAACTAATGACTAAATCGTACTAATAATTGTTTTATTAGAAGATTGTTTAGTTAAAAATTAGTTAATTCAATTGTTTCCTTTTACTTAATTTATCAGTAGTTAACGTCTTTTCTAATTTTAGTGCTCAATAATTATTTTCAGAAGTTCTTTTCTGTAAATCTGTTCTTTTAATTTAGGGCTTAGACATGAAAAAAACCGTATAGAAACTTCTCCAAAATACAGTTGTATATTCATCAGTTTCAAGATCCTCAAGCAACCCACATATTTAAGTTTAAAATAGAATATTTTCATAATAAACCTAGAAAACGTGTAATATCCTAGTTTTTATAGCTCCTTTTTACAAGGTATCGTAAACATCAAACAGCTTATAAACAAGAAAGCTCGCAATAAAATCCCATAATCAGAAGAGAAGCAATAAAAAAAGTTTTATATTTTTATTATAAGTACATTCGATAGTATTTTTATGTTTAAATTTACTGGTAATGGTATCGTTATCTTGCCATTGCTAACCATTTAAAAATAGATTTAGTAAATGATTGTGAAATATTTATGTGACATATGTTGAATAAAGCTAATTTAGTTTCTTCGATTGAAAAAAATAAAGTAGTTTAACTGATTGATTCAAGTTTACTTGCAAGATACAATTGTTTAGCATTGATATTTATTTTATTAAATGAAGTGATGTTTTTATTTTTCATTAAGTTCTTCTTCTTAAAATGCTAGTATTTGTTCATAAATATTGTATCTTTTTTACATGGAATCTGGATAGAATTTTTAAATAAATTAGTTTTATTTATATTACTAGTGGACCTTACCCTTATCGATCCCGACTCCACCTCCTCCACAAAATAGAAAAATATATCATCTTTTTCTTGTTCTGTATTTTTTGGTGTGAGTGTATGGTTTTGAAGGAGCCTAATTCGCGTTAAAGTGACTTTAACCTCGACCACCTGATATATATGAATATGCATTTTAAATAATTATTGTAAGTATATATTATTCTATACAAAAAATCTGTTGTGTTCACTCACATGAGTTTCCTACCTTTTACAGAAAAGTTTTTATATCTTTCCATATGTCCATCAAGAAACAAAAACAAATTGAATTAGATTTATTTTCCTGAAAATTGATCAAAGGAAAGACTTGGAGAGTACGATTTATTCGATGAACTAAATTCGATAAAAAATTCATTACCGTCAATATTGCTGCAATATTCAATATTGCTGTTCCTGTTAAAATTAATAAAGCTAGTGAATGGAAATAGTGAAGCTTGTGTGATGTGGACAACAGATTTTCTTACTTTCAATTAGTTATATTTTTTCTATCATTCACCCCTTTCTGTCATTAAGATATGAACCTGTCATCTTGCATTGAAAATTGAATAGCTGTAACTTCTTTAATAGTTGTCTGAAATCTTGGCACAGACAGACAGACCAATGGCTAAAATCTGTTTTTCGAAATCAGGGGGCTCTAAAAATCTATAGATCCCTCAAACTAGTATAGGTAGGATAGTAAAAAAAAAAATTAAAGTTGAAGAAAATAAAAAATTTAATTTCGGACGTAAAAATTCTATATTCGTGTTATTTATGAATTATTAACTTCAAGAAGTAGGAATGTTTTAAAATAAGGCTACGCTAACTCAATTTTGTTTTAAATATAAAATTATCTAATAAAATCAACTATCAGGAAATAAAGGAATTAATTCTTTATTATCTTATCGCTTCGAGGCATTGTGGAGGTAAAATAGAAGCTCCATTTGAATTATTGATTTAAAGATGCGCAGAGCGTCACATGCATGTATTTTCGGCATTCACTCACGTGTCATTGAATGATTTAGAGTGAGAAGGGAATGAACGGTATTCATGAGTTATTAGATAACCAGATGATCCCATTAAAGGTAATCACTAATGAAATTACCAGGCCATTGATAGACAGGACGGAAGAGTGGACAAAGAACAATTTAAAGGAGATGAAGGATATTAATGAGCCGATAAGTGATTAGCATCTGACTCCCATTGTCTCACGAGTTAATCGATATTAAAGGGCCGCTGCATGATGCATGAGCCGTGGGCGCGAGTCCAACCTCTTTGTTCTTCCCATCCTCAGTTCATCATTTTATAAGGATTTACTGCGCTTGCGCAATCCCTCTTTCAATAGGGCCCACGCAATTTATTGGCCAATCAACCGCTTTTCCATCTCTTTGTTAGCAACTTTTTACAACCGGATTCAGCCGGAAAAGGAAAAGTTTCCAACCTTCCAGGACAGTTCGTTCAACAATAAAATAAGATTAAGTGCCTTAATAAAATGTTTACCAAAACAGAATATTTTTGTCATGAATGCGCAAATTCTTTCAATCATCTTACAGCACCTTCAATTCTGTGCTTGCAATCTGCAGTACAGACTCCTATTTGTCAAATTATTAACATCCGTCTGAAACTTAGTGAAACGCTTCATTTTATCGTAACCAACAGCTTTATTATTTACAGCGGAACTTCACGCAATAGCCTCAGCCCTCCACTTCTGTATGTCAATAACTCCAGCCTCGATATTCCTGATAACAGACTCCTTGAGTTCATTAAATGGTTTAAATGATATGTACTCAAAACATCCAGTTATCGTTAAAATACACAAATATCTTCACACTCTGGAAAATTTAGGAGAATCGGTTTGTTTTATATGGGTTCCCAGTCACGTGGGTATAGTTGGTAATGACCTTGCGGATACGGCAGCCAAACAGGCACTCGCGCTTCCACACCGAGATACTCCTATCCTGACCCCTCCAGAAATGAGTTTTCCTCTCAAAAAGGAAATATTGGATAGTTGGCAATCTATGTGGAACGAAAGCCCACTTAGCAAATTAAAATTTGTTAAAAAATCCACAAAGCCCTGGATCACATCGAACAGCCCTAATCGTAGAGAGGAAGTCGCCGTGACCAGGTTAAGAATTGGACACACGAACCTAACCCATGTACATCTCATCACTAAGCAGCCACCACCAAATTGTCAGCATTGCAATAGCCTTCTCACAGTCAACTATATCTTCCAAGAATGCCCTTATTATACTTCAAGCCTAAATCTATTGTCTCTAAAACCGGATATACCAGCGGTATTAAGCTACAGCGAATCAAATATAAAAACAGTGATACAATTTCTTAAAATACATAGACTGTTGAATAAAATGTAGAAATAAATATAATTTTAATTTTATTGTTCTTTCTTTTTTAATATTTATTTTAATATATTTCATCTTTTATACGTTTCTAAATTTCTTTTTATTTATTATTATATCTATTGTTAATTATTAACTCTCCTTTAAAGAGTTTACAAATATAACCGACTTGCAGGCGTTGATGACCCTAGAGTTTAACGCCTTAAAGCCTAAACAAACAAACAAACAGGTCAATCTTTGTCTATGAATTTGCTCTCCACTTCAATCAGAAGATGATTTGATCACAATATCGAGAAAAAAGGTGGCCTACAAAAATAATAGCTTAGATTAGAAGCCTGGAAGGTACTGAAATGTTATTACTCTCATTTTTCGAGAATGTCAGGTATTGGTATACGGTCAGCTTCTGTTGCTTTTAATTTATCCTAATTAATTGTTTTAAATGAATATGTTATACGTCTATTTTACTTTCACTTATATATATATATATATATATATATATTATTTTTTTTTTTTTTTTTTTTTTTTTTTTAATAACGCATTTAGATTCTTGACAATAGCCATTTGGGCACTCTCCACTAACTCGTAGTTTTGGGGCTGACTTTTCTATACATGAAAATACCTATTTCTACGTTAAACAAAGTTGGGTGTGATGGTTGAACTGTACCAATTTTTTTTTATAGAACTGCCCGGAATGTTTTTTTTAAATAATCGATTTTGACATGAAACCTTTAATTCAAGCGAAATTAATATCCTGAAAATAGCAAACTGTGTAGTTATACTCGTAAGATCGGTAACCTCTCCTCTCAACCCAGCCGATTCTCCTACTGTTGCAACTAACAACCTCTACATTCAATTAACACTTCGGCGAGTGATTACAAGAAGGCGTCTTAACGTAAACAAAGATTTCCCCTTGCATAAGAGATCCATTACCGGAGAGGTAAACAGTGAGGCGCACGGGAGGTGTGGTCTGCAGCCTTGCGCAACCCGGCACGCGCCACAAAGGTCTTCCGCGCTGGATGGATTGCTCCAACGGTGGCGTTTCCTAATAAACTGTTTAGCACTGTTTAATGACAGGCGGTGTATAATTTGTTTATTAACACATTTATAACATTTAAAATATTTTATTAAATTAAATTGTCTTACATAACTATAATTAAATCCATTGCTGAATCTTAATTGATATATTAGCCAATGCAATGAATCTTGATTATATATAATTTCTTGTATTCTCTCGACTGTAAAATAATACAAACGTATACGTGTGCTGAGAATCTTGACATTAAGTCAATAAGTAAACAACTAAGTCTTGTCGACATTTTGCGACTTTATTGTGCTCATATTTGTGCCGTCCGGAGAAAAAAGAGCTTCATGGAGAATACTTCAGAAAATATTTACTACGCACTAAAATTATAAACAATACTAAATTAAGTTCAAAGAAAACTAGTTAGTTCTTAGAATTGTTCAAAACTCTTCTTCATTATATTCTTTTACTACTACTTTTTTATAATTGAATGTATTAATTACTTTATCATAGCAATTCCAAATATTAACTATAGGTATAATTTTGTTACAAGTTTCCAATAAACTGAATTTTGTATTTTCCGAAGTAGAGAAAAAGTTTTGTAGCCAAGTCGTGGAACTTAAAAAAGTATAGTTGTTGCTTTATTTTCTGAATCTGCGGATCCGTAAGACACGAATGTATTTATGTTACAATTAATTTGATTTTATTCTTTAAAAACTATTATTAATTTTGAGTAAGCACATTTCAATGCTCCAATTTACTTCTTTCAAAAAAAAAAAAAAAGCCATTTTCATAAACAAAATTGGTAATATTGTATAAAACCATAATTACTATTACTATTAGAGTTAATATTTTATTCAAGAGGGAGGAAAATCCCTGAGTTAAAGTCGCTGCAAGAATCGTCGCTTAGTCTAGGTTGTTGACTCACATAAGTACGAATCAAACTAATATCAGGTCTTCCATTGGGATCCCCAAATTTTAATCTTATATTTTAAAAATCTAGAATTGAAACAGGAGGATATGATTTACATATATCCCACTTTCATAATGAGACGTTTAAAAATATACTTACAATTGATTCAATATCTTTATGATACAACGTAGTAACGTATTTTTATTCGAAAATTGTGTCTCGTCAAATAAATCTTGCAAAATTGCTTGTATGAAAAAAATAAATAATGCAGTTGTATTAGATAATGTGAAGATAAATTCAAAAATATTTTTGATGTCATATTGAAACTAAATATATAATTATTTCATTTTAGGTATTTAAAGAAAAACAATGAAATAAATAATTAAAATTGAAGTAACAACGCTCATCTCATAATGATTTATTTATTCTTATAAATACGCATAATCACACACACACAAAGATACATAGATAAAATTAATCGTTTAACAGGATATAAAGCTCGTTTACTTATTACATTTTGCGGTGTTCTCGTGTCTCCAAAGCTATGTAATATACGGGCTATTGCGTATCTAGTAGGTGCATTTTCAAAGGGTGTTATTAAAGATGCCCTTCACATAGATATAGCCTGTCATTAGGAACAGTGCAATGAGCGTACGGGTTGTGAATCTTTCGCAAGTCGGTTGCTGAACCTCCTTTGTAATGCGTCCAACATATCCATACCAGTCAGTATATCCCAGATTATCATCTCTCACAGTTTCGAAACCCTTTTCCATAGTGTCATTTTCAAATTTGAATTCCATTCTGAGCACGGAAGATCACAGGAGGAGCAGCTGCACGCAATGAATAGATCCTGACTGCATTTTGATAAATAGATCTTCCGACCTAGATAGTGTTCCTGAATAGCGAAACCCCTGGTTCCGGACACTGCTCCCTATTCTCTTCCAAACCAGATTACCCCTTTGTTCTGGTTCTTCTGGTGCGAGAAAGTGCCCCTTCGTTGCGAAACATTTCATACCATTTAAATCTTCCAATGGAATGTGATGACGACTATTTAGCACGAGTTTGATTGGGCGGATTTTTCCATTGCGTCCAAGCTTTCAAAATTCACGGAAGGATTGACGAAATTGGACGTAGTGTGACGATATTGGTTGGCCTAAAAACGAAAATAAATCCTTTCATTTTGAAGAAATGGAGGAATCAATTCTCATTCTCTTGGTGATTGCCATCGACCAAGAAAATTAAAATTATTTTAAACATTCATGTATGTTTTAAACCAACCAAAAATTACAAGCTGTGTTGATAAAGATTCGATTTCAATCATGTTTTAATTTTTATTTTGTGGAGAATTTTTCATCTTTCAAACGTATATTTTATTTAGGATGATATATTTAGTTATTCGCGAATAAATTTTAATTTACTTTATAACTTTTCTCATGAAATTTCGAGGAACACGAATATTTTTCTGAAGGAGAAGAAAATCTTCAAAATTAATGCACAACCATTAAATTCGATGAAAATATGGCGTGCCGACAAAAAAAAAAAAAAAAAAAAATGATATATAAATTTTTTTTTTAAATTTATGTAAGTATGTATCCAAAATTAATTTTATATTTATAAATAATTTTATCTATCTAAAATTTTTTAAAAATCATTCAAGATAAATAACTGAAAATCAGAAGCACTGCGAATTAAAGTGCTCTCCACAAATATTTATATATTTTTATGAATTAAATAAGGGGAAAAAAAAATACAACTGAGGTAGAATAAATAAAAATGTATCGTGAGATATGGTGAAAACATTAATTTTATTTTAAGACGATTTAGTTTATTTCTTGAATTCTCTATACTTCATATTTGGCTGATCAATTTTTTAATATATTTATGCTTGCATGATCACATGTTTCGTGCATATTATTGTAGTTACAACATCCATCTCAACAACATTTGGTTTCGTGTTTGATTTGTTAATTATTTTTAACTATCCTACTAAATAAAAGTTCACATACTTTTGTAGCCAACTATTATAAAATTCAAACATCCCTCTCATTGGCTTTATAAGTCAGTGAAAAGGATATTTTTATTTCTACACGCACTTTTCCAAAGTTAACGGGTCACTTTTGAATTCTGTCCCAGAACTAAAAAAGTAAAAGCAGGAGTATTTTAAACCTGTCACGAAAGGCGTCAATTTGTCTACTTAAGGAACAATTATTAGCTTTCTAAAGTGTAACGAATTTTCTCTTGTTTTCGAACTTCCATGCAGTTCAGTTTTCTCATGTAAACAAAAAAAAAAGAAAGGGAAGTTTACTTTATTAGTATTGGAAGTATGAGTCTGGATCTCACATTTACTAATGACAAATTGTTAATTGGATTCAGTATATGTATAATGCAATATACAATTTTTACTTTCGCACCTATACTAGGGAAGGAAAGTATTGCAATCGGGTCAAATTTCCGATATGCAGCTTTCGACGTTTCAGAGCCCCCTGAGTCCGAAAAACACATTTTTAGTCATTGGTCTGTCTGTATGATCTACCTTAAGCCGCTTTACATCTCTTTAGTTTATCAAATATATCGTAGTCAAATCTTTTCTTTGAACGATTTTCAGGAAAATAAATCTAATTCAATTTTTTTTTTTTCTTCATGAACATATGTAAATATATAAAAACTTTTCTGAAATAGGTAGGAAAGTCGTGTGAGAGGACACACCAGATTTTTTTTTTTTTAATTGATTTGCTGTTGTTGACAATCAGCAAATGTGATGAAAATGCAAGAAACAACGACATGTCAGTCATGGGGAAGGACAGTAATCGACAGCACCTCTGCCCTGACTTATTTAAAATGCTTAGGCCGTTTATAGAAGATCTCTCATCCAACGCCTTTTTAATCCCCTCCTCATATTCAGGGCTATTACAGCTATGGCCCTGTCTCATATAAACTGTTCGTTTAAATTTATAGTAAAGGGTCGTTATATTTTGGTCAACTGTTGGAAGGTGGATTAATAATATTAGCAAAATAAATAGTTGTTAATTTAATTAGTAAATTATTAAATAAAAATATTAAACTCAGGTTTTATTTCATATGCCCAAAATAATTAAATATGTCTATTAAACAATAACAATAAGGCTTAGCGAACCCGAAGGTTCGATGCCGACACCACCAATCGCTTGTTACACACCTCCCTCCACCGTTCGCCTTCCAAACCCAGTCCCTTCAGATCGGCTTTAATGCAATCTTCCCACCTTCGCTTCGGTCTACTCCTCGGACGCTTACCATTCGGCACAGCAAATATTAACGTTTAAGGAATTCTCTCGTTACTATTCAAATATGTCTATTCAAATATGACTTTTATTCAAATATGTCTATTACTTGAACAAAATTCACAAATTTATATTTTTAATATTTTAATGAGTGATTTTCACTACAAAAAAAAAATCAATAAATAAAAATAATTGAAGTCTTTTTGCTATATTATTTTGTCCGTCATTGGTTAATGCTACAATCATATATATATATATATATATATATATATAAAAAGGATGATTACATATAAATTAGTTGTTCCAAAGAGGTTTCGAATTTTTTATAATAATTTGAAAATCAGAGATTGAATTCCGATAATAAATTTAATTAAACGAAATTTCAGTATTAAATTACGATTATAAAACAATCCTATCGTACATCTGGAATTTTACGAGTCTCTTATTCGATTCGGAAATGATGGAAAAATTTTAAACCGGTTTCCGTAATCGTAAAAGTTTTGTCGGATGTTTTATTCGCTCCCCCGTAAATCTTTATGAACAGATAAGTATGTAAATTTTCCCGCGTTACGTCAAATAAGGAAATAATTAAAACTGAATATTTTTTCTGTATTTTTTTTACAGCGCGTTAATTCAGGTAAAGAGACATGGTCTTTAAAACAGATTTCAGGATATTTTGTAATTCTGTTTTTATTTTTATTCTTTTTATACGTTTACATGACCATTCAATGGTTTTTAATTTGCAAAACTATGGTCAGCTAAATATATAATCCTTGAAGTGCTTAGTATTTATTTTAAAAAAAAGTTCAAAGGTTAAGCTTAATAAATATACTATCCCAGATATATGTGATATATATTGAAAATATAGGATTATATATAATACATAAGTTGAAATGTATACACAAATCTTTTTAAATAGATAAATTGAAATTTCATATATTTTCAAGCTTAAAAAGATTTCATTTTGTATGTAAGGCGTAGCGGCTACATTTGTGTATTGTTAATATTCAGTTAAAGTAAAGAACCCATGTTAATATCTTAACTGGTCCATAATTAAACATTAAATTTTTAATTATTTAAACAATTTTTTTCAACTATTACTGGACATATATATATATATATATATATATATATATATATATATATGTGTGTGTGTGTCTGTGTGTGTGTCTGTGTGTGTGTCGATTTTATGTGGTATTTAATTCAGATCTGGATCTTTATAGCTTCGATTGGGAAGTAGTTTCAGTGATTAAGAAGCTCAGTAGCCTGTCAATAAGGAAAGATACCGGGGTCACAGATGTAATCAGGCATGTCAAGGAGATGAAATGGCAATGGGTACAGAGTGGATCCCCTTGAATATGAAAATGAACCGAGGCAGACAAAGAAGAAGATGGGTAAAAGAGATAAAGAAAGTAGGAGGAACGCTGTGGTCAGTAAAAGCAAAGGACAGAAAATACTGGAAGCGAACTTTCAGCAAACCAAAGTACGGATAGTCCCCGTAAAAGACTTTAATACTCCTTCAAGGAAGGTCTATATAGATGTATTGAAATAAAGACTATTATTATTATTCAGTCATTGACAGAGAAATGACTTGCTGCAGCAGCCGTTTGGTAAAGGATGTCATTTTCTTTCCAAGCCTATGAAGCTTACTTCGAAAGATCCCGCGATGTGTGAAAAATTGCAATGCCTACTACAAAATTACAATTTGAAATTTTTGTTGCGGGGGAGGGATGTTATAAAGAATATATATGTTGTTCCATTTAACCTGAATAAGATTCTTTTGTGACCGCCCTTAGTGTTCATGTTTGACCTTCAGGAACTGAATACGCCATTGGTAACGCAATCCGATAGAACTATAAGCCTTGTCGGTGCCTACAGAATGGGCCCGGCGCGGTATCCTAATGTATTCCCAACATGCTCAAATTTGACACAACATGGAGAAATAAACCATCAGGAGTAGGCGTATTATTTTTATTTATGAAGGAGGCAGGAATTCGCTCAAGCCCCTGACATATCGTTTTGAAATAGGTTACAGGCGGTTATTTTTAAGTTTGTCGCTGGTGACCTTTGATTTATGGTAAAATAATAAGAGCGGCGTCAACGGTAACATCGGGAGCCTTCACCCCCGCCTCCGGCCCGCGACCCGCGGCTGTTTGACATTCCCTGCCCAGCCGTCAACCGCCGCGCCGCTCTTGACCGCGATATAAATAGATTATGTATTATCTCTTATATATGCTATAGTAAAGGCCTCCCTGTAGGGTATGGCTATCGGCTCCTCCATCAGATAGGTTCTCTCTCGCTAATCTTTGTTCTCTTGCAGAGCTGAAAGTTTTTATTTTCACTTTTCACTGGAACTGATTTGCATTCAAGCTGTGGCATAAGGTCATAACACGTGAAAGTATGGATATTTCTATACGTTCAAGGCTTATAAATGTTTTAATGATATCTTCCGAGAATGTTCCAATTCCTAATCCATAACATCCATCTTCTCCCTATGTGAGATGTCTGCTTGAATAGCCAAGATAGGAAAGTGTTCTCTAAAACATCAACTTACAAAAAAATATCACTAATATTTCTGATTTAAGAAAATTTAACTTAAATTCTTAACAAATTTAATTATACTAGTTCGCCCGTGCGAAAAATTCGCATACAATTTTTCTTAGTGTATAGCAAAACAATATGGAAATAAGTAGTTCCTATGTATTATGTAAGGAATGAATTAATATTTTTTTCTTGGTCTATTACAACATACCATTAAACATAATGGTAGATAGACTGTAATATAGAAAAAACAATGCCCCGATCATGGAATATTCTAAATTATTAAAAAAAAAAAAAAATGTATATGTACAACCGAATATCTTTAGGAAATAATAAAGTTAATATATCAGCCAGGAAAAAAAAATGTAGTAGACTATTCTATTGCTAACTGCAATATCTTCAAATCAGAACTATATCTTTGTTAATAATTGTCTGATTTTTGCGATATTTTTTTGGTTTTGTAGGTAATTTAGTAATCTTTCTAATTATCATGGGTACATTCTAGCAATGCAGACTTTTTGAGTTTTTCGCGAATAAAGTTTTTTTTCCTTCATAACTTTTTTTCCAGAGGTTTCGGGGGGATAGGACTATTTTTCGCATGTGGAGAAAAAGAATATCTTCAAAATGAGTAGTCAATCATTGTATATGATGAAGAATTGACGAAGTTATGGCGTACCGACAAAAAAAACACCTTTTAGGAATAATATATAGAATTTTTAATTTTTGGTCATTTTTCCTTGGAAAAATAAATTTCAGGTCATCAAAAGAAGAAAATGGTGCATTTTATATCTGCTTTAGATCCTATGCATCACCACTATGGTGGTTTGAGGTATATCTGATATATTTACAACCACTTTTCGGCACATTCAATGGGCTCCTTGGATCTTATGAGATGAAGTTCGTTATCTTTGTGCGCACTTCGACACTTAACTGACAAAATAATAATCCTGACATCAGTATAAGACTTCTGTGGGAATCTTAGGCTGACGAAAGAAAAGAAAAAAAAATCATGATATGACTAAAATCTAACGCAAGTAACTCGCATCAATCTCTGCTTTCAGATAATTATAATATGTACTACTGAGGCTAGTTTAGAAAGAAATATACATATATATATATATATATATATATATATATATATTTTTTTTTTTTTTTTTTTTTTTTTTTTTTTTTTTTTCTGTTGGTATTACAGCTCTTGTAGATCTATTGCCACCTTAACAAGCCTTCTTCATCTCTGCCAGTCTTTGGCTATTTCTTTCCATTTATCTGCACGCAGCTGTATTGCATCTTTTTTTATTATATCTACCCATCTACTTTTTGGCCTTCCATGTTCTTTTGTCTTCTATTGATACATTCATTGTAACGCAGAGGCTTCCAGATGGATTGTTACGAGCTGCGTGTCCAGCCCATCTTAACCTGCGTGTCTTCATACCGTGGAATATTGATTGATCGACTTCTGTAAGCAGTTCTTTGTTGATCTTTCTTCTACATGTGTTAGTACTCTGATCCCAGGTAGCCCCGGTTATCGTGCGGAGAATTTTTTCTCTCAAATATTTCAATACTTTTTTCTAGGATTCTGGTTAGTGCACAGGTCATAATTTGTGATTTCTTCGGAAGAAAGCTCTGTTTACGCTATTTATACGATCATTTATTTCTGATCTATGAAAATATATACTTATTTATTTTATAATGAAATGGTATGTAATGCCTTGAATTATGAATACGTGGAATCGAAATAAACCTTCTAAATTCCGTGGTAACTGTGATAAATTGATAGAAAATTTCTTCAATGGACCTTTTCAAGGTTAATTGATGAAATAAAAACACGAATACAACAGCTGCTCAAGTGCTATCTGTAGATCCTCACGTTATCAATAAATTCCTAACGTCGTTGCTCAAACTATTTTACTCTCTGGATCTTATCTGATATAATTAAACGTTTAAAGAACAGATAGGAAGTCGTAAGCTATATTTAATGAAGAGGTTGAGAAGGGAAGAAAAAACAAACGGCGATTAGAGTTGAGCAACGGCGGTGTAATCCCGATCTCGGATTCTCGATTAATGAAATATTGTGGCTTCGTCCTTGCTACGCCGGTTTCTCACGTTTGAACTTTTGTTCTTGTGAATGATAGCCGAAGAATGACTCAATTCCGTTTCAGTCATGTCAGGAAGATGGAGCTGTCAAACATTTGATCTCCAATTTAGGATGACCTATCGTTGATTTTCAAAAGGATACTTCCGCAATTTTCAGGTTTCGTCCGAAAAAACGAAAAAAAACAAAACATTGTGAGATAAAATCTCGAAATTATGAATACGGTAATAATAACGTGTTTTCGTAAAGGATATATTATTTAAGAAACTTTTTTTTATTTCTATCGAATTACTTTTAATTTAATCACATTTATATATTTTTAATAGTGGATTTCCTCATACCAGACTGAAACGACAAAAAACCACTCGACGTTTCCGATTACTTTAGCAATTACTAGACAAACGCTCTAAACTTCCAATTAATTGCAAAGAACTCATATACACGACTATAATAAGGCCTATTTGGACTTACGGAGTTGAGCTATGGAGTTCCACTAAACCATCGAATTCCTCTCGTATCCAATCCTTGCAATCCAAAATCCTTCGTAAAATCCTCTCTGCTCCTTACTTTTTCACAAATAAAATCATCCATAACGACCTTAATGTTCCTTGTTTTTTCAGATTCTGCCCAATACAGATACTTCCGTAATAAACTTCAGAATCATCCCAACCCTCTCGTTCCTAACCTTGCTACCTCTTCAATTCCTGATAACTCTCCGAGATGTCTGAAAAGAAGATGGCCCCGTGTTCTCCTAATGTAGACATATCATTAGAGTGCTAACATTGGGTAGTTACTCATCAAGTGTTTTCACGTCATTGTATCCATATGTTCAAATTTACTAAATATATTTCTTTAATACAGTTGTACAATAAATACCATGAATAAATAAATAAAAAATGATAAAATGAACTGCTTAACAGGAGGTTAAGGAAAGCAATTAATAGAAAAGCTTTCTATTCTTGGTTCTAATGGTAGTTTCCTATAAAAAATAAATCTTCCTTTAGATATCACAAAATTAATGCGAAGTGGTCCCATAGCGAAGTGTTTTGTCCCCCTCTAATAGCAGACTTGTTCCTGGAGAGATAAGCTATTGGCGACTATGTCGCTAACAGAGAGAATGAAGTTTGTCGCTTAGAGCGGAGGAAAAGCTATAATTATGCAAATAGAGAGGCTGCATTAGCCAGTGACAGGGACCGCCTGATCAGGTTGTAGCCTCGCCGATGTAGGACATGATTGTGGTAATTGTCCCTCTTGGCTTGAGGTGATCTCCTCTTCTTGGAGGGGGGTGAATGATGTCTCGGAGAGGCAGCCTTAGCAATTGCTTCCATTAAGCCAACTACATGTCTGCTTTACGGCAATTTTAAGTTTAAAGCTTGATAATATTACATAATTTGTTAAAGTCTTAGAAGAAACACTTCAATATTTTATATAATGTATTTCAAAGTGATTATTATATAAGGAAATTTGGATCCCATTTCGACTTTTTCGTCTTATAAAACATTAAGCAAACATAACAATAAATAAATAAATGATACATCTTATCCTCATTTTATAAATTTAAATCATAATTCAGTTAAAATCGGAGAAATTGTTTTGGTGGTTGGAGACAAGTATCAAAAAATTATATTCATTTAATACAAAAAATTATATATTAAATACATTCAACCCTTTCGCCACCATTAAACAAAAACTTATTTATTAAATTTAAGGTACTTATGAGGACTAAGCAGGCATGATAACACATTTATGAAAATCAAAATAAGAAAGAAAACTAATTAAAAATAAAAATATGCGAATGATATGAAAGACAAGGACTTGTTGACTAAAAAATAAATACGAAGAAGAGAACAAAAATTACGTTGAGCAAGATATATCAAAAAATATATAAGCGCTATATATGAAAAGGTGTGAGAATATATTTATGAAATATTATCATCTGTAGTATATCAAATCGTTAGCCAAGTAAAATTAAAAGAGCTTCATCGCCATTTTAAAAACAAAATCATAGGGATAAATAGTTTTCAAAATGCTGCAATTCCTTTTATGCAGGTTTGTCACCAACGAGTTTTGAGAATCAGCGAATTCTAAAATATGGAAATGTTACACATTTGTGAATTACGTATTTGATTATTCGTTATTAGAAAAACATTCACGAACCTAATTAATAATCAATACAGTATATACGTACTTATTCTACATGCGTATCTATTTAATAGGTATATTTTAAATAGTAATAAGTAAGGTAAAAGAAAAATTCATTCAAAAATTAAATTTTTTGTTTGTTCAGTTTAAACTTCACAATTAATTCCAGATGTTGCGCTATAGGATTGAAGTAATTTTAGTAGTACATTTATAGAAAGACTTGCGCCTAAGTAAGACGTGAGAAGATTTTTGCCTCGAAAACCGAAGACCTGTTTCATAACCAAATTCGTTGTCTGGAAAAAATGTTGAAGTATAATTTCAATTTGCAGACTTTATACTGTAATTTGAAAGTACCTTATTATATGCACAAAAACTTTTACAACGACCTAGAAGAGCGTGAATCTTGGTCTTGAAATGGTTTCACATAATCTTAAAATGATTATGAAAACATAGTATCAACAGTATTAAGTGCTATTTATTTGAATCCAAATGTTTTAAAGTGACTTATATTCGGCCCTCAAAGAAATAGAATATGTATAACTCTCCATTAAGCCCATTGAATTTTCTATAGCCCATTCAATTAAAAAAAAATAATAATAAAACTCCCTTCGGTTCCCATTCAAGTTGGTAAGAAAGAAGCCTAAAAATAACACGGTGTTGGAAGACTTCAATACAGCCGCGTTGAATCACTGCCAAGAAGCATGGCACTACTTTTGATCGAAGGTCCCAAAGACCAACAAAATGTAAAAAACTTATGAAGACACAGGACCACTGCTTTAGATAATAGGGAACCGTCGGGAGCAAACTATAATTTCTAGACCCATAATATGACGCACTAGTCTGACCCATGTGCACCTCCTTGAAGGGAATTCTTCTCCAAGATGCAGCAGTTGCAACACAACCTTAACCATCGAACAGAAACTAGAAAATTGTCTGCACTTGTGTTCTTCAAGAGTTCCACGAAGGCTTCGGAGCTACCGTCAAGCTTTGGGACCGGAGGAACTTACTCCAATTTAGATGAATAACAAACTATATAAACTGATTTAAATTATGTAACAGGTACACGGTTTCTCTAACATTTGTTGTAGTATATGTCACCTTAAACTGTGAAAAACGGACAAATAAATGAATCCGAATTAAAATATAAAATTAAATAAAAACCGTAATAAGTAATGTCAACGCCAGGTCAACTGTAAGTTGTACCAAACTAGATTGTGGTATTTTACTTTGAAAAAAAAAATATAACTGGGAAAACTACCAATCCTTTTTTCCTGGTCTCTGAAGCAACCCGTTATTTACATAACATAATGTCCTGAGGTCCCAGAATGAAATTGAAACTTAATTCTAAGGCTAGGAGAAGCGGGTTGGATGATTTATACGGGCAATTGAATGAGTGAACCCAATGGCTGGCTACACCTTCCAGTTGGGACAATTTCAGGATCCAGATATCTCATTCCTCCAGCCAATATCTCAACACTTTATCCAATCCATAACTTGCCCGCTGTAATTTAATTTTCGCAATATGCGGAAGATAATTATGCAATTTGAGGTGCCACTGGTCTTTATATTTATAGCTTTATTTATTTATTTTTTATAGTAATAAAGTACATTCAATTGAGGTTTTGTCAATCCGACATTCATCTAGGGAGGTTCTGTGTACTTTAGAAATTGTAAGACTTCTCGCTTATCGGATATTCTACAACTTAATGGTAGGCTTTACTTTTAGTGATCTAATATCGAGTACATAATTACAGACCATTAATAGAGAAAATTGGGCCGACCAAGTAAACATGCTAGGACTAATTTTGATACTAGCCTCATTTTTATTTATTTCTTTTTTCTAGTGGTGCGATATTCTATTACAATATTGACAATGATTATAAAAAGAGAGTAGATAAATAAGAGTTAAAGAATACATCCACACCGTATTACTACTCTCTTAAAGATAAAAAACCAAAAACAATTTATTGGCGGTTGATTCATTAAGCATATGGCAGACAAAACATAACTACTTGTGTTTGAAAAGACAAAAATGACATCAAAGCAGCCATGATTTTCTAATATTTTTAAGCATATGTGCATAATCAGACAAAATAATTTAAATAATGTTATTAACTCAAATGCTTTCAAATCGTAGCATATATTTAGATTTAGGCAGCAATTGATCTAACTAAACAAATATGGTGCTGCGCGCATGTCATATAACTTTTACATAATACCAGAAATAGGTATTTTCATGTATAGTGACTTTAATGTAAGAATAATTTGTAGTTATAATTATTATATATTTTCAAGAATATTTATTTAAGTCGATTAATCAGCTCTGGTTGTTATATTTGTTTAATATGTCGAATTTATTTATTCTTTACTCTTTATAACTTTCTACGACTTTAAACAAGAATATATATATATATATATATATATATATATATATATATATTACTTATTATTTTCTAAAAATTTTAACTGCCCAGCACTTTTAATAAACTTAAAACAACGTAGCTAATTTAGCTTAGAAAAAGAATAACCTAAATTTGTTTTAAATTGATTTTTAATCCTACAAACGAGCCATTCACGTAATAAATATTTAAAATAGAGTAATATAATTGTTAACAATTTATCAATAGTTTAATTATTATTGGAAACAGATTTTTTTTTTTCTTTTTCTCCACATAGCTCTCTTGCCGTCTTAATGAGCCTTCTTCGTCTCTGGCAATCTCGGGCTATTTCTCTCAAATTATCTGCATGCGGCTCTGTTGCATCTTTGTAGATTCTATCTATCCATCTAGTTTTTGTACTTCCACGTGGTATTTTGCCTTCTGTTGTGGCATTCATTGTTGTGAAGAGGCTTCTAGATGGATTGCTCCGGGCTACATTCCTCAAACATCTTAACCTCCTCGCCTTCATATGATGTGGCATTGATTGGGCAGTTTCCGAAAGCAGATCTTTATTTTTCTTTCATCTCCATGCGTCAATACTCTGATCCCAGATCGCTCCGGTACGGAATATTTTTCTCTGTTGAGTGCTGATTATGGTCCAGGTCTCGCAACTATATTTATGAACTGGCTTTATAATAGTATTGCACACCCTTAATTTGAGATTTCTTGAGATTTTTCGAGATTTCAATACCTTTGAAAGAAGGAAAGAAAGCTCTGTTTGAGCTTGTTATTGCTGGTTTATTTCCGACCGTTGGTAAATTATTGTTCGAAACGGATAATAAATAACGATTGACGAAAAAGTTTAAGTTTATGCAATTAGTTAATGATTCATTCATAAACTATAGTATTGTAAAAAAAAAATTCACCATCTGTCAACCGTACAGTAATTTATTGCAATGATTTCCAACCTGAGTAAACAAGCTGTATCACAAGTTTTCAATCAACCCATTTTTAACCACTTTGTACATAGAAACTGAGCCTAAAAATGTTTCATTACCAAAATCAACTGGCCATAAATGGAAATATATGTTCAAGTTAAAAATTTATATATATCAATTTTTTAAGTGAAGTATTTTTTTGGCGCGTTTTCCACTTTTCTTGTGAAGAGTGAATTAGATTTAGCCGTCAGATTTCCGATGTGTAACACTTGGCTAAAGTCGGCTGAAGTCGACTAATTGAAGTGTTCTGGCATATGGTTTAAAATATCTCAAAAACTAAAAATTGGACCTGTGTATTGTTTGCGAGGGAAATGTTCATCATCTTTGTGACGAGCTATTATTCAAAATTGTATCTTCACGCAACGGTCTGTTAGAGAGGAGAAAACGAAAGAAATAATGTCGAAAATCAAATTATAATCACTTTTATTGAAGATATGAATTAAAATATCTCAGAAACTAAAAATCAGACCTGCATTCTGTAAGGGAGGTATTGTTCATCATTTCATACTCTCTGTAATGGATTATTGTTCACAATTGTATCTTAACGTGACGCTGTGTTAGGGAAAAAATAGGCGAGAAGGAAAAAATAGTTTCGAAAACCGAATGATAACGAGTTTTATAGAAGGTATGGATTAAAATATCTCAGAAACTTAAAATCGAACCTGTTTACTGTTAGCGAGGGCATTCAGCATTTCATCCTCTTTATAATGAGCTATTATTTATAATTTATATTTCATATTATTAACCTCGCCCTGTTGATGTTTTCACTTCTATCGTGTGGTCTAAAGCACATACCTTAGTTTATTTTTTAATATGTCTACATATTATTGTTGAAGACTTCTGGAAGATACTGATATTCAATGTTATTTTATATTCATCTAGAGACAGAGGACAGGACATATATGCTAGGAAAAACATTATATTTATATATTCTAGAAAGTAAATTATCAAAAAAAAAAAAAAAGATTGCAATTGCACCCTGCCATCAGAGAAGCTACCCTTCCAATGTTTACAGTCCTCTGATGATGGTCTTTGAAAGTAACTCAATCTTGCTTTCACTTTTTTTTATTAATTCCGCGGCCAGTTCTCTTGCCAATCCTTTATTCTCTGTAATCCTTCGTCACTTCCTCCTCACTTACAGAAAGGGTCGGTTATGCTTTTAAGACTGACAAAAAAAATTACAGATTTAGTTGGCATAATATCTATTTTGTATTGGAACTTCCTGAAAATAACCGCTTATCATGGGCGTTATTCGTGCTTCATTTCTGGCGAATAAGACTTTTTAGAAAAGTAAAAATTAAAAACGTTAATCCGTGATACTTCTTTACTTCCTAAACTAATTATTGCCTCATTTATCATTTTTTTATTAATTTAGTTTCTCTTCATAAGTAATACACTTATATTAAAAGGATCAAGAACCTAATAAAAAGAGACATAAATTAAATTTTGTAAAATAAAGGTACTGTTGTAGTAATGTTATATCTCTTTAATGTGGTTCGTTTTATATCTTTGGAGTAAGATGTGCCGTTTCTTGTCTATATTTATTTTTCCCTGCGTCTTATTAAGGACGTTAAATATGTCATTTTCACACACGGACACATGTCACAGAAAGAGAAGAAAAAGTCAATTTTTGTTTTATAGGTTCAACTCAAACTGTTACTGAAGATTCTGTTTGTTTTGTTCTGTTCTCCTTGTACCATATGTATTCTTTAATATCATATTTGCTCATTATCACTGTAGACAGAAAATTTATCGGGACAGAGATATGTTTCTTATAAATAAATTTAAAAAAAAAAATTATTGTGAGGAAATGGGTGGTTGCCATTATTAGGTTGCTATCAGAGTGAGTGAACGCCGAATTTTCTGGCCAACAATTATCTTTAGATCAAAGAGGTAGAAGGTGGAATGATATAGATATCTGTCAAAACTTCGACTAATAATAAAAAAAAAAACTTAACTCAATGTTTTGTTTCTGAAAGCCGCTTTAACTGAAAACCTTTCAATAAATAACTCAACTTTGTCATTTTTTGTCATATTTACTAATAAGTATAAAACTAATACAGAACATAACGTTGTGTGATACAATTGCAATATTTCATTATTATATTTATTTTATTTTTTATGTCTTATATAAATAGCCTTTGGATTTACATTCAATCGGTGAGGTAACAAATCAATAAATGAATTTATTAAAATGTATTTTAAGTTGAATACCCTCATACCAGACTGAAACGACAAGAAACCGCTCGACGAACCCGATTACTTCAGCACTTAAAAGACAAGCGATCTAAACTTCCAATTAATTACAAAAAACTGATATAATAAAGCCTATTTGGACTTACGGAATTGAGCTGTAGGGCTCCACTAAACCATCGAATTCCTCTCGTATCCAATTCTTACATTCCAAAATCCTCAATTCTCCCTACTTTGTTACAAATAAAACCATCCATAATGACCTTAATGTTTCTTATGTTTCAGATCTGGCCCAATCCAGATACCTATCCTTCCATAATAAACTTCCGAATCATCCCGACCCTCTCATTTCTTGCTTCCTCTTCAATTCCTGATAACCCTCTGAGGCGTCTGAAAAGAAGATGGCTCCGTCATCTCCTAATGTAGACATATTATTAGAGTGTTACCATTGGGTAGTTACTCAACAAGTGTTTTCACGTCATTATATCCATATGTTCAAATTTACTAAATGTATTTATCTAATACAGTTGTAAATATCATTAAGAAATAATAAAAATAAAAAAAAGTTGAATACAAGATCAACCTTAACGATTCAATATTGAAGAATCAGATATTACTTAATCGTGTAGCATATAATCTCACTAAGCTGTTATCTATTTCTAATAACTAACAAATCAATGTTACCAAATATTTTGATTGAGAAATCGACAATAAAACTGTCTAATATACAAATAGATTGGTTTAATTTGAATAGCATCTGGAAATATAACATTCCACCTTAATATAATTCCGAATTGGTTTCGACATTAAATTCTCAACTATTTCAAGCTTTCAACCTTGTGAATAGTAAAGAATTTAAAACTTTTAGTTTTATCCTCCACGCGTTGATATAGTTTAGTCAACGAAATGAAAAACCAAAATTAAGAAATTAAGAGCGCCCTGCCCTACGACGACCTTAACATAGATATTAACTTGATCTAGATTTTTGTTATT
Source organism: Nezara viridula (assembly GCA_928085145.1). Taxonomy (NCBI): domain Eukaryota; kingdom Metazoa; phylum Arthropoda; class Insecta; order Hemiptera; family Pentatomidae; genus Nezara; species Nezara viridula. The sequence continues at coordinate 105,305,089 of OV725082.1, forward strand.
TCTATTACAAAAATAGAAATCCCAGATATAGAAGGCCCCATTTATCATACTTACTTCGTAATAGCCTTTTGTGAAGTATCGAACTGTATCGGAGCTGACAGGATCATAAATCTTATTGTTAGGCATAACTTCTACACCACACAATTTTATTTCAAATATAATTACTTTTTTCTTAATTTGTATTTATTAAACTCCAATCTTAGATTGTTTTTTTTCAATAATCGCATTTATCATTGTTTACAAAATAAAATTTATACAATATAAAAAATAACACGACCATGAATCATGAATGAATCTCATATTTACTAATAGATAATCTTACATACTTACATATAAATAAGCTAATTTAAAATATATATAATAATTTAATTTATATAATAAACGATTATATATATTTAAATTCTATTTAATTCATTTTATGGAATAATTATACATGAAATGAAAATAAATTTTATAGATTCATTATTATTTTTATGGTAGATGTGTTTTAACTTACGTTAAAGTAGTTTTTAATAAGGTCCATTGCTTAGGAACTGGTAGATACTTACCTGAAACAGAAATGAAATAGTTTTAGAAAAAAATAATATAAAGACATATAAATTTTTTACAGGAATCATTTAGTTAATTATAACTTATTATTTAATAAATCGATACTGTTAGTGCAAAAGGCCGTATGCAAAAATTGAGTTTTTTTTTTTTTACAGAAAAGCATAAATGTATCGGTAAATTATTTCTTTATGCTTTATTAGTATAATTTATTACTTTATTACCCTCTGCTACTTTACTATTTAGCAGACTACTTTTATATATAGTAATTTCAGAACATAATAGACCTTTATCACAAAGAGAACAAACATGTAAAAAAAAAGTAACATACGGCCTTCTGTACTTACAGTATAATTTTTAAATTTTGTATTAACAGTACAATTAAATACAGTTTTAAATAACATATATCTCATTAACAGATATGTTATTGAGATATTTGTTATTTAAAAAATATGAGTACATTAATAGTTAAAATTATCAGTATCTAGATATTATATATTTAGTTTATAGCCCAAGGATAAAGATTTTCGAAAATATTACTTTAAAAAAAATCATATTTAGCTCCATTTTTTTTGTTTTTATGTAAATCCCATAAAAGGACTATTTTTTAAATTTGTTTGCATAATAATATGTCCTTCAAATAAATTATTATAATAACATATTATTTAGTAAGTATACTAAATCACATTTAGTATAGTATTTTATAACTATTTCAGAATAAATAAGATTTTGGTGTCTTGTAATAATTAAGAATCTAAGTATATAACAAAACATATTTAAATTTTAAATGACGTTATAATTTCTGATGATTAGACGTGAAACATGTTATCCTATTTATTTCGGCAATGCAGAAATTCCGGAAACAGATCAAATACAATACTTGGCCTGATATTCGACAGAAGAATGACATGGGGCCCACATATATACAAAAAAAAAAAAAAAAGAAAAACGTTAAACCTCATACTACGACTGTTACACTCACTTCTTTCAAGGCGCTCAAAGTTAAAATTAAAACTGAAACTGAACACCTACATTTATCTACTAAAGCCTGTATGAACCTACGCCTCTCAAATATACGGAACAGCCAAAGTGAGCCACAAATCTTTAAGTCAGAAACTGCAAAACATTTCACAATAACTTACATGGACATACTAACACACTGATAGAAGACATCGCTTCAATTGAAATGCACGAAAACACGCTTCAGAGGCTCAAAGGAAGATGGATGAAGAATTTATTCACCTAAAAATATACTGAATACAATTCAAAAAGGGATGCCGTTAGTACTTCTGACAGGCGTAGGTAAAAAAAAATGAAGTTTAAAAAACTTTTTTTTATCAAAACTTAATTAGAAATAATCGTACGATTTCAATGACCCAACGTTCTCAAGTCATGATCGGGTCCCACACTTATTCTTATGCAGTCAGTTCCATCACCTTTTTGTATTAACATATAAATTATAGTTAAAGACTGCAATTTCAACTCTAGCTTCGAATTCAGCTCAGATTATTTTTTATCAATTTAAAAACTGAATATGAAGGTTTGTAAATTTATTGTAAATTTATCTAAATTTTTTCGGTGGTCCATTAATAAATTATGTTTATTTAATGTCATATTATTTATTTATAGAATTAAGTCATTGCTAATAAAAACTATTCTTAATAAAAGTTTTTTTTTTCTTTTAGTTTATTTAAATTTTTTTTAGGTTATTCGCCTTCCCAAAGTATTGGAAATAAATAAAAAAATATTACATCTAGAATAAAATATAAATGGTACCCCATAGTGAGCTATAGACGGTACTGTAACTTGGTTCCTATTCTATACATCCACTGTTAAACCTTGAAACCAGGTTTAGTCACACCTGATGACACTGGCTATTTTTTTCACTTTGGAGAATTCCTAAGTATAAAGAAGCTTAAGAAGAGCAAAAGTTAGTTTTTTTATTGAATTGGAAGAAAAAAATAAAGGAAACTCTATAGAGATCAAGAATAAAGTGAAGTTCAATTCATATCTCAGGGATGTTCCCACGACTATCATCGCTACGGGTTGCCTAAATGTAAGGGGGTTCGACAATTCGCAATATTGTCCATTCAATACCTCAATTTTTCCATGATTATAGGATTTATGAACTGAAGGAACATAGTATATTTAATATAATGTACATTACATTTAGGAGTGCCAAGAAGAGTATGTCATGGCGCAAGTGAGGCATTAGATATTTCTGAGGTGGACACATTTTTACGAGGTTTTCAATCAAAGTTTCAAACCAAAGGACAAGAGAAAACCGACAAACACGTTGCAAGTATTATACGTGGAGTTCTCCTCCTTCTCTCTCCCCACCACATACACACACACTGTGATAACCTTAACTAATTAAGAACTTTGAACAACTTTTCCTTTAGGAAATCAGAAAATTTTACGTAAATTCTTTGTTTCATTTTCATTCCCTTACTGTGGTTCTGTAACGGTAAATAAAGTCGAAATTGGTGAAACCATTTTTGAAAGTAAACTTATATTTAAGATGCACTTAGTGACTTTTTTCAATAAACCGATGATTTATTGTCCTCATTTAAGTACGCTCAGATCAATTTCAGGAAAAAACATGGATCAGTGAAAAAAATATTTTTTCCTATTTTAGGGTGTTTCAGGCCAAACACCTTCCTCTTGAATCCTATAGTGATAGTGAGTATTATTATCACAGCACTAGCGGATCCTGGATTTAATTTTTGGGAGGCTTTAGGCCGAAACTTTTTTTTTCATATATATATATATATATATATATATATATATATATATATATATATATATATATATATATATATATATATATATAATGATAATTACTTCGGAAAAGAAAGAAAGGAACTAATTGCCTATATGAAATAGTGTTTAAATGATTCTTGAAGTTCTACTAAACATAATAATACTTTCAGAGATAATTTTTTAATATTTTTTACCTTAAAACATGGTTAAATTTTACCATTTCGGAGGGGGACTTTATCCCGAATGCTCTCCCCCCTTTAGATCTGCATGTGTATCACAGTGCAATGATCATCGCTACGATTATAATTATTTAAAAAAAAATTATAATTCGATTAACATATTGATGAATTCCCTGGACCTCTCGTATCGTACCTTTTGTTTACCACCTGTGCCACATTAATATTCCTTATGTAAATAGCTCAAAGGTGTTAGGAAGTAGTCCAAGGCCAGGACCTAATAATGCATTCATTAATTAACATTCGCCCGTAAACAATCTGTTACAAATTGTTATGACGCACGTATATGTTTTATTAGCGAAATTATATATTTTGGCAAGAAAAAGCTGACCAAATTTATATTTTTCCTTGAAATCTTTGATTAATTCGTTTGATTATAGTCATAAATGGAGCGAAATAGACTAATATGTCACATAAATTTGAAACTCATAAGTTCCTTTTCATGTTGCAATAAATATGATAATTTATTACTCTAACCTTTCCATATTTGTTCTGGTTTATTGTTTCCAATAATGAAGTTTTGTAATCTACTAAGAAAAAATAATTCAGCCCTCTCAAAATTTGCGGTTTAATGTTTCAACATATGTAAAAACCAAACATATCCAGCAGTCACAGGTCACTCCAGAATGATCTTTGGACTCAACATTATCAATATGTTTAAAATTGGTTGTCGATAATAGGTTTCATATAACTATTTCTCAATAATGTAAGAAAATATCCATTATTTCTGAATAATTATACTAATTAGTAAAAAAAATTGAAGTGATAAATTGTTTTATACAAATTTGCATTGTTTTATATACAGGTATTGTATTTTTTTTTTTACAGTAAAATTTAGAAGGTGAGAAAAACGAAAAATGAAGTGAGTTTAACTCTAAAAAATATATTTAAATAGTTGAAATTTAATAAATAGTTTTTCGACATTTCTATCAATGCTTCCATGAAAATCTGTAGTTAAAAGCAATCCGGTTTAGGTCTTCATATATATATTTAAGGCCTATGTTACCTTTTATAGATTTCATATAAACCAACAAGCTACTGCCCTTGTAAAAAAAATAGGTATTTTTCCTAAATTATAATCTATTATAATTTTCGAACCTCAAACGCAACCAATTACTGGTCATGGATTCGCTCGGACTAGCGTTATAAAATACAAATTTATTGAACAACATAAAGTGTAAATATAAAGGTAAAAAAAAAAAAATGTCGAAAATATATGGAAATTACATCCAGAAATAATGAATATAAAATATAGTATTTTTTACATGTTTGATGACAGGGTTTACAAATAATTAATTTAAAAGTTCTGATGTACGTAGATTTTTAAAGTCTTTAGACTTTAAATATATCCAGTCCAAAGTACGTGGAACAAAAGACAATTCTATTCATACGTATCCAATAATAACCATGTCATGAACTAAATACCCTTATTATTTTACACTTTATATTATATATGTGTGTTTGTGTGTATACATATATATGTATATAAAATATAAACACAAAATGTCAAAGTCTAATGGATACTTATTCTATGAAAAATAAGTAGGTTTATCTCTCTTGATTGTAATTTTAATTGTAGTTATAAACGTTTTTATAAAATGAAATATAATAGTTGAATCAGCAGTCTAGACTAAGGAGTTGGTGCACTCATGCGAAGATTTAATTATTATTTTCAATATTATTTACTTCTTTTTTATTTATTATCCGGGTATACATTCGAATTCATCAGATATCTTTTTAAAAAAATACTTCCGTTTGTTTTTATTTCCGCTTAATATTCCCGACTTTAATTGTACATATATATATTTTTTCATTTGGGGAACAAGGATGTTTTTTATCTTTCTGCAATATAGGACAAAACAATATTATTTTTCTATTTATTGCATACCAGAAGTAACATTACATATACATTTTTTTTTTTTCAGGAACTGCGGAGTTTCTCTCCGAGGTTAGTGAATTTAGTATCTGCATATTTATAAATTAGTGTAGTAATATTTAGTAGTGAAGGTTTGATATTTTATAACATTGATATATTAAAACATTGAACGATATAGATCCCGAAGTTAATGAGAAATACCAATCTTTAACAGGGACAGAGATCACTCTGAAGCATAAGAAAAATGAGTAGCTTTCTCTAAACAAATGTAGCAAATTCGTATAAAATTTTAAAACAATCGTGGTGTATTTTTTCAATAATGTAGTCAGGGATTGAAATTAGTTATAAATGTTGAATGTTAATATTATTTTTTTTCATATAGCCGATAGGTGAGGAACCATTATAACATCCGAGACCGCAGAAAGGTCAGGTAGTGTTAATGGAGGCCGCGATAAATCTTTATACTTTACCGTTGCTATTTTTATTTATCACTAAATACATACTCCCACACATATATTCATATATACTTTAACTTAATTCTATTAATTTCACAACTGTCGTTACTTAAATAATTAAATATTAAATGATTCTAGCACTAGATTAATACATTTTGCGAAAAAAACGTTTGGAGGACGCAAATACGTCACAGCGGCCACAAACAGCCTGTGAGGTCGCAGTTCACCACCTATAGTATAGACTAATAAATTAAATAAAAGCTAATAAAGCTATTTATTACGATTTACGCAGCAAGAATCATGAGAATAAATAGTATTTTGATAAGAGTTATCATATCCGACAGATGTATTGTTTCATTGAATCAATTCATTAATGATTGGTTAATCAACTCATTAAAGATGGCCCAATTCACTAAAATTTACATGAAAAAATTAATTCTTGGAATGGGTCTAAGCCAAATAAACATTACTGAATCATTGAGCTATTTATCAAAGGGGAAAAAATCCAATATTCATGATAGAGGAAGATAATAGATAAGTACCTCAATGTAAAACATTAATTTAACAAAGTTGCTTAAATATAAGTAATCCGTTCATCATTTATAAAATATAACAAAATTAAAATTAATGCACCGAATAAATACCAGAATTTTAAACACGGTTCCCAATTAATTATGTCTGATTAGGTCTTAATTACATCGTCAATTTTGGCATATTCGCTTAAATTATGGAATCAATTTCGATAATTCCAGTTCCAATGTACCCTTGGTGACTCTTTAGGTTACAACCCATTTAGCAGCCGCCAGCTTACATAACAACCATTGGACCTCAACTGCCCAAACACCGCAACCTCCGTTTTCCTGTTCGCAGGATTCGCGGCTACCAGAGGCTGGGTCCGATATGGGTCAGTCGGCTATCGTTGGCCAACAGGCCGGACCTTGAAACTCGTCGTTTAGGGAATTTGGAGCAGGGCGTGGGTGCCTCTTATGAAACGGAAGGTATCGCATAATATCGAACCAGCGTCGGACAGCGCGATCTGTGGCTTCTTTTAGGGTTGTCCAAGGTGAGGGTTACCTGGAGGAACAAGGAAGCTGAAGAGAAATGTCGGTTACGGGTTCAAACTGCACAGGCCAAATATGGAGAAAGGTAAGAGGACGTGACATTTCACAAGTCAGAAAATGTGAAGATTATAGGGCGACATATAGTTTATCCTTCTGGCATTTCCAGATTACGTAACTACGGCTCTAATCCCTACGTAGTTCTGGAAAAGGTAAGCCAGAAGTTCTGAATGGCTATAAATAGATAAGTCTCATTATTTATATTGTCGCCTCTTTCCTAGATTCCTAGAAAATCCGCTATATTGAACTATAAAACGTGAGATAAATATATTAATCATAACAGAACATAACAAACAAGTAGTGTCTCATTCCAGATTACTAGAACATTTTGCCTGCTGAGACACTACATTTCAATAGTTAAACATTTATTACTAATTAAAATATATATATATATATATATATATATATATATATATATATATATAGAATAGAATATATATATAGGTCTATGTGATAAACAGGATAAAAAGACATAGACTGACTGTAATTCAACTGAATGAAATGGCTTTGGTGATTAAGGTCACTGAATCAAGGAGCTTTATTACGAAGGTCCACTAAGTTATATGAATTTAGCTGTATCTATGTATAATATTTTATGAATTCTTATCACATTGATTATATTTAAGCAACTTCGTTAAATTAATGCTTTGCATTTACTTATCTATTATATTCCTCCATCATGAATATATGAATGTAATTATTGGATTATCTTTCTTTTGGTAAAAACTATATTGGTTCAGTAAAGCTTGTTTAACTTCGGCTATTTTCTATAATAATGTTTTTTCATAGAGAATTTAGTGAATTGGGCCAAAAACCATCGATGAGTTGATTGAATAAAAAAATACATCTTTCGGATATGATTACTCTTAGTATGATCATGTTCATAATTATTCTTACTACGAAAATCGAAATGAAAAGTTTTATTAGGTTTTTATTTTTATTTTTGACCATCTTCTGTTAATAATTTATTGTTCATGTATCCTATCTGACAAAACTTAAAAATGAATGAGATGAAATGTATTTTGTTTTCAGACTAATTCGTGATATTTTCTTGAAGGTAAAAATACAAATAATATGAAATTATTCAAGTTACTTGACTGTTTTTAAACGATTTTTATTAAATTAAACTATTGCTCTTTGTGACTTACGAATGTTTTTGCAAGGGTTAAAATAACTCAGGTGACTGCAAAGCCCGAACGTTGTAAAATAAATACTCGACAGACGTGATCATAATGGCCGAGCACATTGATCCAGGCCCAGACTGCTGGGTTCGCAATTCAGTGAGTTCGATTCTCACCTCAAGCCAATTAATTTATATTTGAAGGTGCGTTTAGACATTTCTCAAACTAAAAAAAAATAACAAATATTTATTTTTTCTTAAGCTAGGATTTTGGTTTTTTGTTTTTAGTGTTTTCCATCCGTCATTGGTAACAAGAGAAATTAAAAAAAAAAAAATGGACATTGCAATAACTTCGTTATTAGTTATGTTAGATTATTGTGTTTTCCATAGTTTGGGAAATGTCCAAACGCACCTTTAGGAAAAATTCATCTGAAACTCTTGTTCTGTTTAATACGGGGAAGCAAGCTTTCAATAGTTGACCGCAGGGATTAGCAAAAATCACCAGAAGGTATTGCCAAATCCAGTGAACCCTTTAACTTTCAAACGTTCATTCCTACATTTCAAATTAATAAGAATTGCCTTCAGCCCATCGCCCGCAGTTCAATGTAAGTTTTACTTCATGACGTAGCTAATAAGGGTAGATCCATGAGTAATGAATAATAATAATAATTGTATGTCATTTTTTAAGACTGTTAAGGTTTCTAACTATTAGCCATAATACTAAAGTGCGTCAAATTGCGTAAAACAGTAGCGCCATCTATTAGTCTCCAGAACAGCGACATCTATCGCTATCCAGAATAGCGACATTAACAGGAACACTAACCCTGCCTTGTGACCTGGGACCAGAAGGGCCAAACTACAAGACCTTTTCCAATCTGAGTTTGAGAGTCTACAAAATGGTCTCTATGACCAAACATGCCCCAATAATGTCTGACTAGACCAACACAAGGAAGTGGCAGAAAGAGGTAGCATGGAAGCCAGCACATGAAAAACACTCAAAGATGGCAGCAGGCAGGAACACACAATTCGATCCAGATGCCACAGAAGCCAGTCTCTCAATGTGAGTATTGATCACCGTTCAACCAGCCAGGATCTCCATTTACCCGGTCAGCCCATTAATAATAAATAGGCACTAATACAATAATCCTAATGTATATTTTGGTACCCTTCATCAACTCTTGTTTATTTCCAATCTATTTTATTCTTCAATATATATATTTTATGTTAACATCATTTTTGTCATTTCAAATTACGCATGAACACCCCCTTCTGCTAAATTATTTAGCATCCAGGTTTTACCCCTACTTCGGGATCAGTCAAGGCCTGATGCCCCAAACAAAGACACTTCAAATAGTCAAACACAATAATAATTATATGAGGGAATAAATATAAAAATTAAAATTTGCATAATGAATCAACGTGATGAAAGCCAAAAGCTGCTAAAGGTTAGAACAATCCTGCGAATACGAATTATCCTTTCTGTCCTTGACAATCATAGGATTGCGCGACTTATCGGATTTTCGTTCCATTAAAATTTTGAAAATGATACCTGTTTAAATAGGTCATCGGAAATTCCATTTGAATGATACCCTACCCGGAGCGGCACCATAGCTGACCTTTGGGTTGAGGATAATGAAGCCGGGGAATATTAAGTCGGTGTTGATTGGTTAGGCCAAGTTCAGGGGCAGTGGGGCTGTTTCGCTACAGTCACACTTACCACGGCGAAGGTGAATGGAAATCTCCAGGGTCTAATATTGGAACTCACGGGATTTTGAAAGGAAGTCATATCCTAAATACAATACTCATATTTCAGTTATTTGAATAAATTACATCTTACAATAAAGCTTGAGGTAAAAGAAAAAAAGGGGGGGTGAAAAGAAACATAAATGATTACATGTATTATTCGCACATGTTAGCAATAAACTTGCTCCTTACAATAGCTATCATTTCTAATTTAGTAATACATTTCATACTTATAAAAGTCACTTTAAAACTATTATCAATATAACTGCTCGAAAAAAATAGTAATGTAAATAATTAATAAAGAAAAAAGAAACTTTATCTACCTCAATAAAAAAATAACTTAAGTAATCAGCAGTTTAATTAAAGATAGCAGTTCCAATTTTATTTGAATTCGTCGATAACTAGCTGAAATTTGGAATAAAACTTTCAGAAATAAGTAAAAACTAAATTTAAACAATTAATTATTGTCTTATTGTAATAATAGAGTACACAAGAGTTATCATAGTACGGGATAATCAATGTGCTCCATCTGGCTAAGAGGAAAGGAAGCAACACAACAGCTCCGAACAAGATTGTTTTTTGGGAGGCGGGGAAGCCAAGCTGGCTAACGCGTATTTTGCCGGTCAATCTGATGATAAATTGAAGTTCACGAGTTTGTGTCTCGGTGAGAGGAGAGAGGCTTTGAACTCTGGCATTAATTCTCCGTCTGCTTCCCTGGCCGGGGGGGAGGGGAGGGAAACGTATAGACGAAAGGGTAGGAGAGGAAAAACAATTTTTTTTTGTTCCTATGGCTCTCAAGTATACCTATGACTTATATCGCTCATCAAATTCTTCTTACTCAACTGCCTTCAGCTTCCGGTCTGTCTTGCATGGCGCATTCCTTACAAGTCACTTGTTTACTTCATTAGACGAAATATAAAATTATTATAAAATTGCATCCACTTCCTTGCACCTTTCGTGTTAGTGCATGTAAAAGTTATGACCTTCTTGGGAGTACATACCCTGGTAGTCCTTCCCTATAAGTCGTTATGAAATATCCAGCGCAGCCCGCGGTACCGACAGTTAACTGATTGGGGCTTGCAAACATCGCCCAACCTAATAACAGGCTTGGCTTCCAGAACAAGTCTCATGTCTTACTTTCTTCATCTCACAAATAATGCTCGCTCGTTACTAGTCTTATCCGCCAATAAATTTTAAAATCGTCCTAATTGCTGCACATATTTCGCCAGGCTTGGTCGAATCGAGCAGGTGGATTGGGTATCTGGATATTGTGATCTCATACTGACAGTATGATATGAAGATCTCAACTTGAAGGAAGTAGTTTCTCATGTTATGATGCATAAGGAAATAGATTACAAATATGCGAAAAGATCGAAGATCAGTCTTTATATTATTGAAAAATGGTCGACTCTTTCCGAAAACAGAGTTTCCCAGACTTAAATAGCTCTTCATGAATAAATCTAGACCGGCTCTAAAGCTTCAAAGAACGCGTGCCATGCAAATCACTGAAGATGACAGATCTGTAAAGCTTAGAAACTGCTTCACACAATGGATCTGTCACAAAGTACTTGATGAACTGGTTCGAAGTGCCTTTCTCTTGCTTGTATTGTATTGTATCTCTATGGGTACAGCCTGGAAAAATTGAAGATCAGAACATCTTGGATAAAAATGCTGCGATACCAAAACTGCTATGAAGAAAGCATGAGGAATTAGCTCTACTAGGTTTTGTCTGACCGGTAAAAAAATAAAAAATAAATATACAGTGGTTCACAGTGAAATTAATGCATCCCGTAGAAGAATAAAAAAAAAAGACTTCAATGGTTCCACTGAATAAATAAACCCAGAAACTCTCCAACATATTTATTTATAATCTCACTTTAAATATGTACAAACTCAATAAAATTAAAATATTCAGCTGTGATTATTTTAAAAAAAGTAATAAAAAAAAAAAGACAGGTAATTTTACCTCCCATTCAAATTGATACATCTCACTTCTTATTAACTTTTAGATACCAGTAATTTTGTTTAACACCTTATAGGCAAGCCATTATTTTCTACCAGTCTTTTCAGTATGTTTTTTCAGCCATTTTTTTTCAAGCTTCTTCTCAAAATGTCTATGTAAACATGTTTATTCACAATACCATCTGAATATCTCCACTATAAAGTGAAAATTTCCTATACCAGAAGCCACCATACATCCCCACATCAAGAAACATAACATATGAAAAAAACATAAAACATAACATAGTAACAAGAAAAAGAACATGACAAAATTATACTTTTCTAGGATGTTTATTGATTACAATAAATTATTGTCCTTGATGTAATATAAATTGAACTATTTATTTATTCAATAATGTCTGTGAATATTCAGGTGATATATATATATATATATATATATATATATATATATATATATATATTATATATATTATATATACGTTCAATGTCAAAGTTTTTGTAGACCAATTTTTTTATAGAGATAATAATATGATTCAAAATAAACCCAACCTATCCTAGACATACGGTCGACAATCGCTCATCTTATGACACTGTATGTATTATGATAAAACCTTATTGTTTAAAGTTTAAATTTAAATAATTTTTCTTTAATACTATATTAAATCCAAACGAAATATTGACACAGATATTACTCAATACATTCAGATACAGATAGAGATCTAGGATGAGGCAAAAACTAGATAATGTTATAAGAGCTGAGTAAATGCTTGGGGAAGTGATAGGGCCATTAGAGACAGAGGCCTGACCCTCGAACAGCTGAAAGCACTAACAAGATGAAGCAGAGAAGCAGGTCAAGGAGCCATCTTCCTCTCCCGACCCAGCCAGGATGATCTGGGTATTCCAGTCCTGACTATAATAGGAACCTAGTTTCCTCCGTCTGGAGTTCCTCTACAACTGGTGCTAGAAAAGGATATATAAAAACATGAAGTAGTACTTTAAATTTGGTCTGGACTGCATCCTTTTTTCAATCCTTCCGCCTTAGGACGACCCCGAAACTTCAATGGCAAGACTGCTTTGTCTGCTATATAAATTGAATGTTAAATTTTCAAGAGTAAGAAGGATAAATATGATTCTGTTCAATTTCTGTGGGGTATACTGACTGAACTTACCAAATTAGTTAAGGCATATTTGTAAGCCACTAGAAGGCTGAGAAAGCAATAGACAATTTTGGTCTGGCTAATTTGGGATGATACTGGTAGGATAAAGGGATATCGAAAACCAACCTACCCTACATAGTCCCTCCCCCCCAATGGTAAAATATAACCATTTTTATGAAAAAAATATTTCTAAAAGTATTATTGTTCGTCTGATTACATGTAATAGGATTTAACGGGCGGGGTAGCCGAATTGGCTAAAGCGTGTGCACTGCACCGCCGTTGCCTGGCAACCTGACATATGAATACAAAGATATAAAAATAGTCACGAGTTCGCGTCCCGGTGCCGGGGGAGTCTTTTAAATCCCCGCCCACACTCTCTGGCCCGGGAAAATCCCGTATAGCCTTAACGGCCAGGAAGGGAAGGACCCAAAAAAAAAAAAAAAAATGTAATAGGATTTAAAGAATCATTTAAAAGTCATTTCAAATAGGTACTTAGTTTCTTTCTTTCTTCTAAAGTAATTATCGTAATATAAACATAAAATAAAGATCTTTCGGGCTGAGGTGCTCCTCCCCAAAATTAAATCCTGGATCCGTTAATGTTCTAGAAAGGAATATTGAATGATTCAACAGAAAAATTCTCCCCTTGATAACCGAAGCGAGCTGGGAGTCGCTGATAGAAACTGATCAATCAATAACTTATGATGTAAAGGCGAGAATGTTGAGATGGAAGGATCTTAACATCAGCAAGTCCGAACACAGCAATGAATACATCAATAGTTGGAAAAAGATTTGTGTGTTTCCAAAAAAAAAAAAAAAAAATGGACTGATTGAATCAACAATATACTGCAGATTTGAATACAGTAAACTACATAGCAATAATCCATGATGGCAGAGATGGAAAAGGGTGGTTCAGGCAACTTAATATCTATTAGGTCTGCATAGCCAGAAAAAAAAAATAAATATATCACTATATAGCATAGGTACAGATACTTTACATCTTGGCTCTTTATATCATTAGAGGCGAAGTTAAACAGTAAGCTTTAAGTAATTAGAGTTTACATTTCACTGTTGCAATTTTTATTAACAAGTAAGTAAACACCCAAATACATGTAATCAATTAAATTTTCGTTAGCTAAATAATTAAAATTAGTTAATTCTAGCGTTAGATTAAAGACTGCGCAGAAACATTTGGCGACCGCAACTACATCACAGATACCACATGCGGCCTAAAGACAACAAGTTTCCTACCAATGCTATTAAACAAAATAAGTTACCTCCAAATGCAACTCATCCCATCAGTTCACAAATTTTTCTTTTTTTCTCTTCAATATTTTCTTTTATTACTGCTATAAATTTTATGAAAGAAACCTCCAGCGCGTTTTTCAGCCTATTCATATATCTAACAATGTACAGACAATTTCTTAATATACAAAAATATTTTGTAGTGACGCAAGAAAATATCACGCATGTAAAATTCTGAAATAGGAGAGAAAACGTTTCGAAAACTGTTTGCCATATATGCCTAGAAACTTTTTATTATTTTAAATATTTCTACATGACATTACCTCAATTCCTATTTATAAATCGAATTCTTGGATCAGGTTGAAAACCATTTCTAACCAGATATTCGCTTGACATTATATTCTCATTTATTCCGTCGGTGTTTACCCATTAAACGCGCTGACTTCCTGGACGAAAGTACTTTTCCTAAACGGCGCTTTGATAAAGATTATTACTACGGCTTCTGGGGAAGGTGAAAAGGAACGGGTTTGTAAGAGCGTCTTGCTAGAGCGGGGGAGGCGCTGTTTTTTTAGAAACATCAATAAAAGCTCTCAATATAATTTTTAGAAATAAAAATATAAGTTTTTAAAAAAAATATTTAATACAGAGTATCTGTTAGAAAATAATTTTAGTAGCAACTTAGACAAGAAATAAAAATAAACCTACATATTTCAGCCACTTTGTTATTTTCATTTACTTATATATAAAATAAGCAGGCCCATGCAAAAAATTCGCACATTAAATTGTTCAGTGTTCAAATGACAAATTAATACGAAAAAAAAATGTAACTTCTCATAAGATAGAGAAATCAATTGTTATTTTCTCGATAAATATAATCGACAAAGGAAACAAAACTAAAGTAACATGTTTACAAATTTGAATAAGCTTTATTTTCGCTAATAATTGTTCGGTTTCTATGATTTTTTTTTCCTTTTTAGTAATATTTTATATAACCATGGACAATTTAGATTTGACGTATTAAAAACAATAAATATTAAAAAACTGCTCAAAGGTTTTCGTTTTATATCTCTAGTTATGTTATATTTATCGTGGTCTGGTTTGTGTCATTTCGTGTACCTTATGTAGTCCTAACTTCTTATAAATTTTCGTGAGGATAAGTGGATTCATTTTTATGTTGTTCCAATTTTTGCGTGGGAGGCTTAGTTCCGATTTGTTGCAAAGCAAAATTATTTGATTATATCTATAAAAAATTGTATCTCAGGGTTTATCGAGCTGCGGAATGCACTTTCCTCCTTTGGTCAGTACAAATCGTTTCAACGTGGTATTGATACTATAGCTATATGCCTAATATATAGTTATTATCAATTAAAACGGGTTATAATAGAGCTCTCCTTATGAATATTAATCGAAAATAAAAAAATAATAATAATAAAATGAATTAAATCTAATTGAAATAATTTCTAATCAATTTCGATGAATTATTCCCTTTTGCAGAGAATTTAGTAATCTTTTATGTAATCATGGACATAACCCAGGAAAAAGTGTGCAATTTTCGAGTTATTCGCAAATAAAGTTTCTTTTCTTTTATAACTTTTTTGCCTGAATTTTCGGGGTGATTGGACTATTTTGCCCGCCGGAAGGAGAACGAAACCTTCAAAATTGGTGGCTCAATCTTGGGATTTGGTTTTGGATTGGTTGGGATTAACGATGATGTGGCTTGCCAACAAATAACACCTTCGATAAATAATATAAACTCCTTCTCTCTCGGTCATAGGGACCTTAAGTCCAAGAAATGAGGCATGTATTCCATGACAGTACTAAAATTAATGTCAGGTTGTGTGGATGCGAACCTTTGCCTTGTATTATCTCGAAAATAGTACGTTTTTGGGGTTAAGAACCAGGGCATCAAATCTGTACGCATCAAAATCTTCAAAGGCCAATTTGTCCCGTATAGTTCTACATACTTACCATTACGAGAACGAGAGTACGATTCGCTAAACCTCCGTGAAATTCTGAATCCAACGGTACCAAATAGCATTTATGGTATTTGAGCATGACAGGAGCTTATATTTGGTACGAACACGATTTCGAGCCTTACAGTAATAATATATGTGGGAATAGGGATATAGAGAAAGAAAAAATACTACGATAGTAGAATGAAGAGAAGAATAGTTGGGGTGCTCAGTCAAAAAAGGAAGGCAAAAATAAATTATAATATTTATTTTTTACATATGCCGACGTTTCGACCTGAAGTTCAGGCCATCATCAGAGCTTTCTCCTTAAGTGTCAAAGTGAGAATGAAATGAATGAATGAAATGAATAAAATTCTCACTTTGACACTTAAGGAGAAAGCCCTGATGATGGCCTGAACTTCAGGTCGAAACGTCGGCATATGTAAAAAATAAATATTATAATTTATTTTTGCCTTCCTTTTTTGACTGAGCACCCCAACTATTCTTCTCTTCATTATCCACGACAGTCAACCAATTACCAATTACGATAGTAGAAATTTTCGAAACCTCGTTTAAAGTAAATTTATGAAAATACACATTTTATGTTTACCTCGTCTCGTAATTAGATGTGTATGTGTATGTAAACAGCTCAAAAACGAAAAGTCTACTTGCAGGTGGGGTATTTGCCTATTTACAAAAACTTTTTTTAAGCTAAAATCGACAAACCGAAAGTTCCACAGTTAACTGACCCGGGTGGGAATCGAATCCAAAATGTTCAAACTAGGACCTTTGTTCCAACGTACTCGGCCATCTAGTTCTTTATGTTGGATTATAAGCGAAAGTTATGTTATCCATGCGCTGTAACAGATTTATTAGCGTAGCCATGTTTTTTCAGTCATTTTTATATACTCTGTAGTTCTGTTCCTATTAATTCTAGAAATAAATAATTGTTATCTTTTAGCAGGGATTATTTGACAATAAATGTTGTGAACATAATTTTTGCATTTGGACTTGAAGCAGAATCAGAAGTACAATAAGTATTTAAATTTGTCCCATTTCGAGTTCAGTTGATGATACCATCGCTCATAGCGCACCTGACGATGTTAAGAAGAACTACTTTTCCCGAAAATAAACGATTTTCAATTTAAATTACGCTTTGTTATTGGTAGGTATATTTTCCCTCCTCACCTTCCTCCCAACTGTACAATATTTTTATAAGTATTCATGAAAACCATATTCCGAATAGCCCATTCCCAATCTCTTCATTCGAACCTTGGGAAAGCAAAACCATGAACCCATTTTATGATGCGAATAAATTTCACCATTGAGGAGGTCAGACACCTCGCAAGGAATAGATTCGATATTTCACTGACGTAAATCTCTGTTTGACTGATCGTGTCAGACCTTTTGTTAACTGGTCCGAAATAAAGTTAACTCAAATCTTGATTGAGTGCGATTTAAGTTGACAGCTTTGAATGAAGGATTGATACCGATATGAATCAAATGATCGCTTATCGTGGCCAATTCATGGCGGAAGGATATTTAGATCTCGACAAGTGAGAATACTAAACATTAAATATCTGAGATGTCAATCTGTGAAACAATTACGTAATTAACATTTATAGAACTATAGATATCAAAGTTGTAGATACAATTCATTTAGATATTACTGTTTCTTAAATGCTTTTTCTTGCATTTTTAGCCAAATTCAAGTTATTTTTCTTTTTGTAATATATCTTATGGATTTTTAAATTTTTCA
Source organism: Nezara viridula (assembly GCA_928085145.1). Classification (NCBI taxonomy): domain Eukaryota; kingdom Metazoa; phylum Arthropoda; class Insecta; order Hemiptera; family Pentatomidae; genus Nezara; species Nezara viridula. The sequence continues at coordinate 105,323,018 of OV725082.1, forward strand.
ATTCCTTGTTTAGAGTGTCTGGTAGTGAACAAGTTTTATGGAAATAAAGTGAATGGAAATAAAAATTAATGATATTAAACCTCCTCGGCTTCTGTTTTTACTTCGGGAAGGATTTTCAGTATTTGTGTAAAGTGAAACGTTCGAACCTAATTCTATCTACCGGTTCATCTAATGATAAGAACATAGGCGCATGGTATGATGGTAGGGCAAAGCGGGGTGGCCGAGCGGGATAACGCGTGTGCACATCACCGCCGTTGCCAGGCAACCTGAACAATGATTGATAAAATAAATATGAGTTCGCTCCCTGGTACCAGGAGATTTTTAACTGTGGCATTGATCTCCCGCCCATACTCTCTGCCCCTATAAAACTTCTGTATAGCCCAAAAGGCTGGTAAGGGGAGGACAAAAAAAAAAGATCGTAGTTTCCTTACCTCCCGTTCTGGTTGGGAGGAGGGACGATAGACCCCCTTTTCAAAAATGTCGAGAGTTTATATTATGTACCAGAAGTTTATTTTATCATATTATGCATAAAAAATATGATTGATAATTAATATAATCAATGTAATAATTGTAAAACGAACAACACAATACTAAAGTATATGTACAATATAAACTAAACAATGTGATTATCTTTGAATATACTCGTAAACTAAAATTTCAATAATAGGGGCATAGGGTAAATATCTACTTCTAGGCCTCAGCTTAGCGATCTAGTCGACTTTTCTATTTTTTTATTGATTTAAGTTTGCGTATTTTGTTCATGTACATTGTTATTGATTTTATTTATTTTTTATTCTTCGAAATATTGCGTAGCGAAATTATATTCCCGCCTTCTTTCTATTTTTATTGGGGGCGAACGACCCTCTCTCCCCCCCCCCCTTTCTTTCTTAAATCTGCGCCTATGAGTAAGATTATCTAAATTGATATTTGACCGGAAAGTTGTCCCATTCACACTTATCTTTGGAATTTCTTCATTTAATTTGTGGTTTTTGGTTGTTTTTAAAAACCATTTACAGTATGAGTTTAATTTCAAGTCCACTTTAATGTAGCTGAAAAAGTGCTTATAAATAATATTTAAGTTATCGAGATGATATAAAACTTACTTCTACCGGCGTATTGTGGGGCCATATTATGATTAAATATTTGTTACACTTTTATGATTACTTTCGAGAAAGGTTGTTAAAAAGATTGTATTTAATATTTTCACACCTGATTATACTGACTCAACAAATGGCAAGTTTTGTATAACTTGTTCATGCTAAAGGTCAATAGCAAACTATTAACATTGCACTATGCCATTACGAAACCAAAACATTTCAACTGAGCCTGCGCAGTTGCAGCAACAGCCGTACGCTTCCAGTGGAAGATGTGATGTGGTTGCGGAACTCTTCCAGAACTCTTGCTTCCGAAGGTGTATTACCCATGGCGTTATCTAACTTCAGTTCATGGCGTAGAGGTCTAAGCTGAGGAGGGATTGAAACCGTGGAAATCGTCTTTGACTTGTGCAGATTATATTTAATTATATTGGATTTAATATTCAGTCATAACAGCGCTATTCTTTTTTTATAAGGAAATCCATATTAAGTTAATAATTTTGATATAACTTCTTATTTACGCGAAATGATTTGAAAATTCTAAGGTAAGTTCATGAAAGTTACGTTGCTTTGGGGGTACATTCATCTCATGAATTCACTAATCATGAAACAGTTGGTTAATGAAGTGTCTTGTCTTATTTTACATTTGAAAAGGAACAGTTTTGAAAGCTCATCTTTTCTCTGGTCCCCTTTGTCTTGAATGAAAGTTTAGGGATAGGCAGCTGTGCAGAAGAAAACATTTTTAAGTCATAAAATTCATTAGAAATTAATTGTGTTTTATGAATGATGAATGTATTTATTTTTATAAACTAATTTTTTTAATACGAAATACATTTTACATAGTACGTGGATATAATGTGTCAGTAAGTACTTTACTCTGTAAGATTAGTATAAATACTTTTTTTCTTCAAGATATTTTTAGCTGCTATTATAATTTACAATCAGCTTAATTGTCTGTCTGCTGATTGTTTGGTTCAATTAGAAATACAGAATCCAGCCGCACCTCTCCACAAGGTTGATTTTGTTATTTAAGTCAAGAATGGAGATATCTCATTCATCTCTTTTTCGGATATTAGTTCATCAGTTACTCAGATTCGACAGGAGAATTAATCTTAGTCATGTGTAATAGTAGTCTGCTGCTGTATCGAAGTTCATTATAAATCTTGAAGTTTTATTTAAAATATATTCTGTTTATCGACTAAAATTATATATATATATATATATATATATATATATATAACAAAAAAAAAACCCTAAAAGAAGAGAAAAATTTTAGTTAGATCTAAAAGTTCAACAAATAAAAAATATAATTGTTATGAACATTGTCTCTTAGCATAAGAACTTTAATAGGAATGGATAATATTTTTTATATTTTTTTTTTTATCTTCAAATATTTATTTGTATCTGTCGACGATGTATTTACAAGTAGCTGATGGTCCGTTTAAACATGGGGAAGGATCGCACACAGCAACCTCTTCCCTGGCTTGATTCAATTACCATGGTTTGTTTTTGAAGGGGTTCTCTCATCCAGCGCCTTTTACTCTCTTCCTCGAATTGATGGACATGTCAACTGAAGCCATATCTCTTATTAGTAGTAAATTAGTATGAAATCGTTGTTAAAGACTCCTTATATGTTGGTCAACTGCTGGATGGGGGATGTCGGTAGATAAGGATTAGCTAGTCGCGTACAAAGATGCTTTAGTTATTATTCGTAATAGTTTTGACTAGAATGTTTGATGTTTTTATAATGGGATATTTTTAGCTATACCGTAATTTAAATAAGAAAAAAGAAACATATGCACAGAAATCGTTATTACGTTATTAAGAAATTTGAAATATTGGTAAATTAACTGAAAATAGTTCAAAATCTTTTTTGAGTTTTGATACTATCAATGAAGGTTCTTGAGTAGGAAAAAAAACACCCGGCAACCTTTTGTAGTTGAACCATACCCAGTTAACCAAGATAAGGTTCTTTGAAGATTGTGGCTAATTTGAGGCTATAGGTTTCATTTGACCCTAGGCTCTAAAGCGTTGCTAAAAACGTGCCTCAACCTCAACCTGTGCTGGGAACGGAATTCGGGTGTGGCGAAATCCGATGCTTCAATATCGATCGGCCACGTTATTTCACATCCGTCCATCCATAAAACCTCTGCGGCGAGCAACTCTAAAATGGGAATCAAAAACTCTAATCCCCTAAAAAAATTTTCGAATAAAAAACAACAGAGCTATTGAGAATGTACGCTGAGTTTGCAGGTGACTGCCATGTGTGGTATCTCCAACGAGAGTTTGGATGACATAAATATAAAATCATTGTTTTCGATAAGAAATTTATTTTCTAATAATGAATAAATAAATGATGTTTTACTTACTTAGATATGTATTTTTTATTTTTATTTTTTACTATCAAAATGTATTTGCCCCTGTCAACTTTGTTAACAATTAGAAAATCTGTTGTAAATACATGATAAAAAATTACATATCAAGCATGGGGAAGGAAAGTACTCAGCAGCACCTCCTCCCTGACTTTTTTCAATTACTTAGGTTGTTTAAAGAATGAGATCTCTCAGCCAATTGGACTTTTTAGTTTTCTCCTCAGGTTCTGGGGTATGCCAGCTGTTGCTATGTCTCTAGTTGATCTGTTTTGATGTTCGTTAAAATTAGTATAAAATCGTTGGTAAAGGGTCGTTATATGTCGGTCAACTGTTAGAAGGTGGAGATCAATGTGTAGAGTTTTGTTAATTATGTACCATGGTCCTTTTTTTTATGAGCCGCAATAATTTTGATAGGAAGGTTTGAAGTTTAGTAGGTGGGGCTTTTTAGCGATGCCGTTATGTTTGTGATGAGTATGTCCATATGGGCTTAAATAAGTAGGTATACGTATTTAGTTTCTATTTCAGTTTCAGTTCTGAAGATTTAAAAAAAGAGATAAATATTTAATATCATATATGTAACAATCAGTTCAATCCGATGTAAATTTTTTTAAAATAATGATATTAGCTAAAGTATGGATTAATCTGTTTGTATGATTGGGTTTAAATGGGTAAAACTCTAGGGTCGTGAGGACCTGTGTTTAATTTATTGTTACGATTTAATACAACATTATGAATTTCTTTAATATTAGAGTCTGCTATTAGGTTTTTCTATGTGTAGAATACAAAAATGATGTTGAATTTTAAATCAATTTATGAATTTTACAACTTTTCTAATTTTTTGACATTAGAGACTACTTTTAGCTTATCGGGGGTGTAGAAATCGAAAATTATATTGAAATTAAGATCGGTATAATCGAATTTCAATTTATTATAACTTTTTGAATTTCATTAATATTTGAGTCTACTTTAAGATTATCCGAGGTGTAGAAAAGGAAAATTCTTATGGGGGAGAGAAGTTTTTACATTCATATATATTTTATTTAATAAGCTAAGGTTTTCCAAAAAAATAATAATGTTATTATGTTGGTTTCACAATTGTTTAAAATTACTGATATATCGGGTGTAAGAAATGATAGATTTAGGCTTGAAGTGTAATCAGTGCATTCCTGAAAAATTAGATTGACCGTGAGAGAACTATTTTAGATAACTTGGTTGTGATTGTTTACTGATCATATGTGAGTGTGTTAGATTCGTATGACCTATTCTCAACCTTGTTTCTGTAACCACCTCACTGCGATTAGGGCGATTTGATTTGCCCCATTGCTTTACAGATTTTTTAATAACTTTCAATTTTCTCTGTGGGCTCTCATTCTACACGGACTGCCAAACTATCTGATATTTCCTTTTTGAGAGCAAATTACGCTACTGGAAGGTTTAGAATGGTTCTGCCTCGACCTGACGGATTGAGTTTATTACGAATAGATTATAGGTTCATAACGAAAGAATTTATGAATTTATTTGTCAATAATGTAGATACTACCAGGGATACCCATACCTCCATTATTTTTTTATTATTAGATTATAAACAATCAAACATCCTGCAATCCATGCTTCCCCTTGTCCTCTGGTTTAAAACTTTTCATTTCGAAAATTCGTAACACCGTCGAAATGTGGCTCCTTCAAAAATTCAAAACACCGTCATAATATGACCCTCTCAAAATTTTGTTAGCATAAATTACGCCATGAAACCCCTGTGAGCACCCCTGGATATAATCTTGAAATTTACAACAATAAATAAAAATACAACGAGTAAATTTAAGCAGAGAAATATAATGACATAAGAAGATCTGTAGAGAAACTACTCATTAGTAGTCCTCTTATAAAAATCGACATCAGAAGGCTCCGAAGCCATCTTGTTCATTATTTAAAATCTAATAAAAATTGTGACAGTAATAATAATTATTTCTATAAGAATAAAAATTATCCAAGCCGATAGTAGTACAAACTTTATAAATATAAATATATACTTTCTCTACTTGGTTCCATTGATTAATATTTTTTCTTAACCGTTGTAGTTGGAGCTCATTGGCGAAAACAACGGGGTGGGATGTTGCTTTCTTGCTGAAGCTCTTAGAATTCGTTTCTGTGAATGATTGGAGCTAAATAGATCAATTATACTTTTTAAGCTAGGAGATCCTTCATCCACATTTTTTTAAAGCCTTCTCAATGTGTTTTCGGGCATGTTAAATGTAAGTTATTGTGCACTTAGATTATCTTGCGACTTGAAAAACGATCTACACATCATTTTACGGGACAACACGAATGAAATTGACGAACTATTTTCTTTTCTGAAATGCTCAAAACTTGAAAATAAAATCTAATTATTAATGAAAATAAGACGATAATGACGCTAGTGGTTGAAGCCTTTAATTTAAAAAAAAAAAAGTTATCGTGAAATATTTTGTAGTGTCTTTATCTACGATCTTTATGTAAAGTAAAGTTTGTTACGTACCATGGAGGTTTAGTTATCGTCCTGAACGTTTTTGACTGAAACGTTTGTAGTTTTCGTTATTTGGGTCGATTTGGCTGATCCGTCCCCCAAAATTAAATCCTAAATACGCTACTGTAGGAGGCGATACGGTTACTATTAAATCTCAATTATCTTTCCAATTTTATCTACACCTTTACAGAGGATGGATCTGACACATTTGGGTGTTTAAAAAATAAATCATTGCAACCAGAGTTAAAGTTTATGAAACTATTTTAACCAATCCCACTCTCCATGATATAAATATTTAAAAATAAATTTCAATGATTCAGGATTGAATTAATACCACGAATCCGAAAGTGTTGAAATCAGTTTACCAACATGGGCATTCTACGGATGATTAGATCGAACAGCTGTTGCCCATGAAGTGTCCAAATCGAGGGCGAACCTTCGGACCTTGAAACCGCTAAGTAGTTGACAAATTGTTCTTGGTCAGTTAATCAGGGAGAATATCGAAACAGAGCGGTCTCAGGGAGAGGAGAGAAGAAAGATGGCCTGAGAAGCGATCGTGACTCGTGGGTTCATCATAACTGACCCCGCGGGCACAATTGCATCAGGGCCCGGGGCATCGCTCGCCCTTAGTGCTGTGTTGCAACGCCTTGCACTGCATGCAGTTGTAGTGCGTTGTATCTCATCCCCATTGTTATTGGAATATAGAATATGGATAATTATATTATAATTGTGCATTATATTCACGGTTCTAAAACCATTTTAAAAATAAAATAATTTTGTTCATTATCATATATTATTCAGGGTGTTTAATTTAGATGAAAATTATTTTATTCATTTATCAGCGCTACAAAACACGCAGTCCAATTATTCCTACGCACATCAGGTTATTTCATTCGACTGATTCGACTTGGAGGCCGCGTGGGGCCACGAATGGCAACGTGTTTCGAAGGACTTCGAGATCTTGTAAATTTATGAATTGGAGTATTTGAAAATGTTAAAATAAAAAACTACATTAAATAGTCCACTAAATCTCAAAACAAAATATTAAATTTATCGACAGGAGGAAGAGGGAAAAACTTTTACTTGATGAAAAAAACAGAAATTCCCTGTGTTGGTGTATAATAATAAATGATAGCCTAGGAGCCCTCTGGAATTTCCAGAATAACTTATGTATGTAAAATGTAAAATTCAAAATGGTCGACAAAACAACTGAATGACACTTTTACATATTTTTATTGTTAATCTTCGATTACAGCTTTAAGCTAAGTACACTGCAAACTTGACAACAAAAGATCTTCGGATATTTCTTTGCCAGTTTTGAAACGATATTCTAAAATCAATTGCACCATTAAGCAGTCAAATTGCTCGTTTGTTTTGTTTTTTTTTCATCAAAATTATGACTACCGTTGATTGGTGGTATCCTATTCTAGTGAAAATTCCTTTACTTCATGTAATGTCACAATTTTAATACTTTTAGACGACAGTTTTTCATACAGGTCAAAATTACAGCTTTTATTCTGACGTTAGTTTAAACTGAACTGAGCCACATTATTAATTTCTATGACCGCGACTGCACATGCTCTCTACAATTGTACTAGCTCATAATAATAATATATTATAATTTTTTTGTTGTAAATTCCGTTGAATGGGTAACTATTAATATTTTATATTTATTTTTCCACTAATAAATCTTTTTTAATGGTTTAGGAAAAGCAAAGTTAATCAGCTAAATAATAGTTGTAGCTCTAGCATAATGTGTAACTCATTCTGTTATTTTTTTTAAATTACTGCATTCATAAATATAGAAATTTTACAATATACAAATAAATATCTATAATTACCGTTAACGCGGTTACTTAGTACTAGAGGGTAGCTATGTACCAAGAGTTTATTTGGAATTTTAAATAATCTGGCGGGCTGGAACGTTGTTATATCAAAACTAAAGGAAAAATGTCTGAATACAAAAATATCTTAGCTCACAAGGTAATTTCCTATTTAAAATAAACTCTAGTACATGCTCATCCCTTAGTCCCAAAATAAACCCGGTTTACGGTACTTTAAGGCTTGAATGTAGTACAAATTAGCAATGGTTATCCAAGGAAGAGAACTATGATAGCAACAATAATAATTCATCAAGAAAACAAGGATATTAATAACGATAAAAATGATACCCTCAGAAAATGGCTGGTAACTACCCGTAGTTATTGGCTTGGTAAACCCTTACTTAAGAGACCGGTGGTAACTCTAATGGTTCTTCCACACCATAATGGTAATAACCGTGGATTACCAGAGCCGTAAGAAGCAATCGTCTTCGTCAATGAAGTTGATAGCAGAACAATCAACGATTCCTTCTACGGAAAGTAGTCGAAGGAGTAATTGTTTATTAATGAATAGGTCTTTAAAATAATTTCATTCAAGTTCGTAATAGGACTTTACATTTTACTTGATTCTATGATTCTATTTGAAAACTATGAAATACCAAAACGCAAAGCAATTCAAAGCCGAAGTATTTTATATGCAGGGCTATCTCTAAGCAAATCTGCAACCCTTCGAAACAGTTATGAAAAAAATATACTTCTGGTTTGTTGAAGTTTCACATTACTTAAGAACATTAAGTGAGCTATATTATTTTTATAATAATGACTTTTATGATTTTTGAAATATTTACTTCAATAAGTTCTCTGTACTATTAAATAAAATTAAAGTTTTTTTCAGTTTTAATTCTATTTTTTTATAACTTATTTTACAACTTTGTATAATGTAATTACAAATGCTTTAAAGAAGGTCAAACTTATCTTAACAAACATCATTATTCTGTTTAAATAAAAGAAAAAAAAGTTATAGAACTAATCGATTTTTGGAAAGCTTATACCATACCTCAAAGAGCAGTGTTTCTAGATTTTTGATTATCGAAAACGTGTAAAATAGTTGCATTATAAATTTATCAGTTTGGACGCATCATTTTCTCCTTCATGTTGGTTAGTGAAATAAGGTAGATATATTCAGTCATTAGAAAATATGTTCTGAAACGGGCGTGATAATCTATCAATTTATAGCCCTAAAACTCCTATCCTACACTACACATATTTTGAAAGCGAAACACATGCATGGGTAGGGGTATCCATCCCTCGTATGATCTCCAAGATATTTTATTGCTCACATCTTATTAAAAACAAAGCAACAGAAAGCAGTAGCGGGTTCAGGATTTAATTTTGGTGGGAAGGGGACATCAGCCCGAAAGCTTTGATTTTATATATATATTGATAATTACTTTGGGAAAAAAAGAAATAAAGAAACTATCTATTTGAAATAGTATTTAAGTGATTCTTGAAGACATATTAAAATCAATCTATTTAGACGAACAATAATACTTTTAGAGCTAATTATTTAATTTTTTTTCCCTAAGACATGGTTATATTTTTCTTTTTTATGGGAGGGCTTCAGCAATGCCAATTTTATTTCTCTCCGCCCTCACATTTCAGGCTACATTTTTTTTTTCAGGCCAGAGGGGAGAGCCCATTGCTTGGCATAAAAGCGCCCTCCCCCCTCATGTACAGTATATGAACTCGTAAATTTCGGTTTATCATGGTTGCCGGGCAACGCATGTTTTGAACAAAGATTTAGCTAGTCCGCCTACTCCGTCCCTATATACATATCCATATACTTCACTTTTCACAGTCACAGTCTGTTCCATATTTTTCACTTTTCGTTCCGAAAATTCATAATCTAGTCGATACGTGGCCAATTCTAAAATAAAAAAAATCTATGAAAATATGCCGTCTCTATCACAACTTGCACCATTATATCTCCTTCTGGGCACCTCTGAAACCGTGAACCCCAAGCTCGTGATAAGATACAGCACGGGCGGATCTACGGGGGGGAGGGAGAGGCTTTTGGGGCTGAAGCCTCTCCAGAATGGTAAAATATAACCATGTTTTAAGGAAAAAAATATAAAAAAATTATCCCTGAAAGTATTACTGTTCGTGTAATTACATTTAAAAGGATTTTAGGAATCACTTAAACACCATTTCATATAGGTAGTTAGTTTCCTTCTTTTTTCCCAAGTAATTATCGTTATTTTAATGAAAAAAAAAGCTTTCGGGCTGAAGTCCCTCCCCCTCAAAATTAAATCCTGGATCCGTTAGTGAGATACAGCACCTGTAAATACCTGGAACACTTTCTTTAAGTTAATTATTGAACGAACCTCTTCGTGACTTTCGAGGGACAAACGTCACATTTCACTTCCCCGATCGTATTCAAACGAGCAGAGAGATGCGATCTGGGTATTGAGATTCGTGCTCTCGAGAGCTCAGAGGACAACGATGGCCAAGGGAGGAGAGATGGTAAGAAGACAATTAGAAGACAGGGGCTCCAGATAGATAAGAGGTCCCCAGTGACATCATCGCCACGGTCTACTTTCCTCAGGTTTCCTCGAAATGGCAGAGTTACGTAACCATCGAGGCCCATCCAGATCATCTACCGACTCCCACGCTCCAGGAGGCATGCCTCTCCTCCCAACTACCTGTTAAACTTTACTCCGCCTTAATCAGATTAGATGAGGATTAAAGGAGCAGAACTTAGCTTAATAATTCTTGTTAGCTGTTATTTTTTTCAGGAAATTTCGTTACCTAAAGAAATAACAATAATTTTTCAATAAAAATAATTAATTCAGGATTATGGTGTCCATACCATCCAAAAGAAGCAATGTGGCCATTGTTGAACATACATAACAGTAGAGATGTACTAGCTGAAATATGTTTAATTTTTTTTTCAAACCTCACAACTCAATTTAATGATTTTTTCAAATCTGGATAAACAACAGAAATTGTAATACTTTATTTACTTTAAAGCCTACTTTATTTGACTTTAATGTTCACTTATCTACTTCATTTTACTTTAAGTTTTTTTTTTTTTTTACATACATTATTTATGTTTCTCATACCAATTGTTACCTGGTTCTTTTCTCAGCCCTGATGAAGGCCTGAACTTTGGTTCGAAACGTCGGCAAATGTTAAAATAAATATTATTATTTATTTTTGCCATTTTTATTTTTGACTGATCCCCCCAACTATCCTTCTCTTCATTATTCACTACAGTCAACCATCGACCCACAACAGAAATTGTCCTTTCTTAAAATAAACCAAATAATTCTTTTTTTTAATCAAGGAGGTATCAATGGCGCGAGTCCTCATGAAATCTCCACACGTCACTTATTGTAGCTCTTCAATATTAAGGCCGATTGAAAGAATATATTTAAAATGTATATACACGCCGATAGTTAACATCGCATATTTACAAATCAAGTAATAATTTATAAGACGGTTTAAAACTGTTTAACCTTTTAAACTGTTTACTGATGTTTCCTCTTTTTCTTTTATCTCTATTTTAGTTATCATTTGTGTGTATATATTGTATAAATATTTAATGAAGCCCTAAATGTGGCAGAATGTATTAATTTTGAACTTGTTAAAAAAAAAAAACTGTTTAAGCCTGCGAATACGTTTTAAGTGATTATAAAATACAGTCAAATCTTCCAAATACTATAATCTTACTTGATGCTATAAAGTTTCATTTCTATAAAGTCTTAGAATGTATATATTTGTGCTATTTATTACAAAGACAAATTGAAGTCTAATTCTCCAGAACCCTGTAAAATAAAACTTTTATTTTTTTACCATTTCATGCTCATTATATACAAATGCTGGTATAGATACTTATGCTCCAACATATTGTTTCTTAAAATGATATGATTTTTTTTTTAACGGGATAAGTGCATTTCCAAAAATGTTTTTACTTAAGATGACAGGCTGACCGTATATATATATATATATATATATATATATATATATATATATATATATATATATATATATATATATATACATATATATATATATATATATACACAAGTTACTTTGGTAAACACAAACATTGCTTTTATTTACCCTTGAAATCCCTAAAAATCTCAAATTAAGGGTGTACAATGCTATGATAAAACCAGTATATATAGCTGAAAGATATGAGAGAAAAATCATCCGCACGATAACCGACCGGGATCAGAGTTCTAACACATGGAGAACAAAGACCAATAAAGATCTACTAACAAAAACTTGTTCATTCAATATCTCATGATATGAAGGCAAAGAGGTTAAGATGAAAGGGGCACGTAACTCGGAGCAATCCACCTGTAAGCCTCTACATGACAATGAATGCCTCAATAGTAGGCAAAAGACCACATGGAAAACTTAAAAAAACAGAAGGATTGATTAAATATTAGGTTAATTAAAACTTGAAAGAAATATCCAAAAAATCGTCTTACGAGTGGGGCTGTAACTTGATTTAGTCAAATAACTTTGAGACTTCCATATTATATTTCTTCACTTTTTGAAAATTTTACTAATTTAATTTTAATTTTAATTCTTTCATATAAATGAAAGGTTAAGGAATAAAAATTAGAAATTTAATTATTAAAATATTTTCCATGGCTTATAATTTCATTAATAAGTGTTTGGCAGGGGTAGAATACCAGAAGTGCGTAATATTGTTGTTATATAAAAGACTCAATACAGTTAAAATGAGATGAATACCCGTCTTAAAAGCAACATTTTCCTTTAACGTTTCATTAATGACGAAAGAGGCGTTCACTCGTAAATAAAAACACAAATCAGAGAGAACCAGAGAGTTGATAAGGTACCACATAAAACGTCCATCACATCCTGAAGGCATCTAACCATCAGGAGCTGTTCGCCTTCACTCTTCGCTACCGGGGACCGTGAAGGGTTGTATCACCACTTGTTTGATAACGCTGATGGGCCGAAACTGTAGTCAAATCATCATCGCAGGAATGATCATTATCATTATCCTGTTCTTTGATGATCCTTAGGTTGGATCTGGAAGGATCTGATGGGCCTCGAGGAGGTCACATGTTGCTGGAAGCTAAGCAACTCTGTTTTTTTTAAATTATTTTATATTCACCATATTTATATAGTATTATTTATTTTTAAAAAGCATACGATCATTTCTCAAAGTCAAATTGCTGAAGGTCAGTATTTCAGAGAAGAGGTTCGTTGGGACGACCTTGGGATGAAACCATCTCTAAAGACTTTGTTATTTGGTAAAAGCGACTCCGTGATATCCTAATAGTCCCACTTATCGCTCTTAAAATATGTTAAGGCCAAGTCTGAAGTTGATACGTGATTTTTTATGACCGCAATATGTGGTTAGAATAACTCTCTATAGTAACCCTAAAATTTTGTGACCCATGCACTTTACGGATTTAATGTAAATGGTGCTATTTATGTAACGGTATGATTGAGTTATGCATGCTGAAGGTTAAGGATTAGGTTAGATTAATAACGTAAATAACGTAGGTTAGATGGAAAGTAATTCCTAAGATTATATTTCAAATGAGTACATTAATTATCAATCTAAATTTACTATATTAATAATATTTTAATACTTAATATTTTAAGGATATTTTAAACCCATTTTTTCATATTACTTTATTGGATTTTAAATTATTTCAATATATAGACAACGTTTCGGACCATAATCGACCATTTTCAATCGATAAAAGCATATCGTATAGTCCTCCAAAAAAAAAAAATTTTTAATGATATTTACAACTGTATTAAGAAAGAATACAATAAGTAAATGTGATAACAGAAAATGAAAACACTTGTTGAGAAACTACCCACTGGTAGCACTCTAAAAAAAAAAAATGTATTTACAATACAAGATTTCGAGGACATCTTTACAGACGCCTCGCAGAGTTATCAGGGATCGAATAGGAAGCAAGGTTAGAAACGAGAAGATTCGGATGGTTCTGAAGTTTATTATGGAAGGATAGGTATCTGGATTGGGCCAGATCGGAAACATAAGGAACATTAAGGTCTTTATGGATGATTTTATTAGTGGCAAAGTAAGGAGCATTGAGGATTTTACGAAGGATTTTGGCCTCCAAAAATGTAAAATTAATTCAAATGTAATTTTTGTCTAATTTTTTGGTTTTGAAATGGATTCAATATGATTATTTATTCCTTTTTATTATCGATTTTTTACAAATAAAAGTTCATGATTCTAATGATTTTTTTTTTAGTAATAAAATCATTACAATCATGGACAAAACTTTCTTTCTTGCCTAAAAAGAAAATTTACAGAATTCACCAGTTACCGTAATTATTGAAAATTGTTGATAAGGTGGGAAAATACATTCCATAAAAAAAAATCTCTTACATATTTGTTTTTATCTTCAAATGTCAATATGTACCTGTCGACGAACTGTTGAAAATCAGTAGATGGTGTGATAAAAATAATGAAACTGACAAAAAAATGGGGAAGAATTGTACCCAGCAATACCTCTTGATAAGGCTTGATTCAATCACCATGGTTTGTTTAGGAAGGAAATCTCTCTTTTACACTCTTCCTCGCATTGACGGACATGTCATCTGAAGCCATATCTCTTTAAGTATTTAGTATATCCGTGGCATACTAATTTAGAAACTCCCTATGTGTTTACCAATAGTTGGCAGATGGAAGGCAGTATGTAAGGTTTTGTTTGTCGAGTGCTCTTTAGTTTATAGTGCTTCAGTTATGAGTCGTATTATTTTTGATTGGAAAGCTTTTAGTTTTTGTAAGTAGGTCTTTTTAGCTATATCGTATATCGGTGAGGAGCATGTCCAAGTAAATATTTAGTCCATGTAAGAGGGCCGCCGTGGTTAAGCGCGTTAAGGCGCCTGCAAAAATTGTATGCTAGGAAAAAAAAATTATTAATAAATTAAAATAAATAAGTGAAGCCCCTAATCGGTTGCTTAGTCCACTACAGCGTGGGTTCGATTCCCGCATGGTGACGGTAACATTCCCATCTTGAGATTCACTGGAAGGTGAGCGACCCCTGTGTCTAACAACATAATTCCCTGGTACTCTAGATTTGAGGTTGGGCACAGGACTAATAATCAACAGGATGGAGAGTCTGCAAAAGGTTTCCAACATTTTTTTCATTTTTTTTTCTACCTACCTGGCCATTTCTGTCTTACGGGGTACGGTGACAGTAGAGAAGCGTGAGAGCATGGGATTTGCGTAAGCTACTGTCACCAATAAACTCTTGCAAATTTTCAAAATATTGCCAACCATCCTGATGAAGAGGGAGTGATTTGTGATCGCGACCGTTAATTATAAACCGCGTGCTCCCTGGATATCTATATAAGAGAACAAAACGATCACAGATATCGCAAAGAACAGTACTAATACTGCTAGAAAACTTATGGCGGAAGTCAAATAAGTCAAGAGTCAGTATTAGCGGAGATACAGCTTATTCTAGTTTTTACACATTTTTTAACTTATTACTTTCCTACCTATACTAGGTAAGGAAAGTATTGCAATCGGGTCAAATTTCCGACATGCGGCTTTCGGCGGTTGTATACGTTTCAGCCAAGATTTTCTCGGGAACTACTGAACCGATTTTGTTGCTTTTTTTTTTATTCTATAGGGTTTTGACAACTAATGCCTGTAACAGAAATTCGGTGCTCCATGCGCAATTGCTTGCGCGCAATAAATGAAAAACATGTTTTTCTATATACTGTAGTGCGAAAACGGCTCTAACGATTTTGCTGAAACTTTCCTATAATGTTCTAATTATTGTTCGTTCAATTCTTGGATATAGACTAAATTCCCGAAAAAAATTCAGGAAAAAAAGTTATAAAGAAAGTAAAATGTCATGGGACCTCACTCCCTGAGTATATATTATACGGTAAAATTTATACTTAAACTTTTGAAAGGTAATTAAATATCGAACAAAACAAAAAAAAAATCATCGGAATCGAACAAGTATTAGCGATGATAGAGCTTATTCTATTTTTTACATATTTCTATATACATATATATATATATATATATATATATATATATATATATATATATATAATATATATATATATATATATATATATATATATATATATATATATATATATATATATATATATATATATTCTGTCCTGGTTTTGGTTTTAAAGATTTGGAAAAAAAATGAGTCCTATATTTAGGGTTTTTCGTTTCATCGGTCCAAGTTTAGTAAAATTTAAAACAAAAAAATTATATACGTTATGAATTTAAAACATTCATAAATATATAAATCCAATTTAGTTTTTCAATCTTAACGTAATTGGTCAAAAGAGTGTTTTGTTATTCCCATCGATGATATGGTAAAAGTAAACTCCTGATCTGACATTAAGAACATGATCCCCGTGAAAGTTAAACTTTCAGAAAATTATTTAATTATTTTAAAATTCCTAACTACCCTGGGACCTTCACTCTCCTCCTTACAAGTTGAAAGTGAATTCGCTTTCCATCTTCATAAATTTATAGCTAACGTCAATTTAATAAAATGATATTTATTAAACGTTTACATATTTACCTAATAGGATTATGCTAAAGTCGTAACTGGTATGACGAAAATATTTGCACCTGGTTTCGTATTGGACTTATCCATGACGGGGTTTCCAGGTTAAACCTCATGGTCGCGTGATTCATCGATGTGATTCATATGGTAATAATTGATATTTTCGATTCATAAAGTCTGTTGATGACTAATGTGTAAGCCCAAGTGAATATGGGCAAATTTTTTATAAAAATATTTTTTAAAATCTAGAATCATTGCTCTTTGACGTATGGAATGAGTTTTTCCAAAAATTCACAATCTCTATTATTATTTTTTTATTTAAACACAATAATGGTATGGTTAATGCAAATCGATTCAGTTTTCTACAACAAATTGTAGTAAAAAGTAAAATAAGTTAAGAAAAATTAAATTAGAATTAAAAAATGAATTTTATCTTATTTTATTTAATAGTTCCTCAAAGTTATTAAAGTAAATACTTTAAAAAAATCATTATTACAATACTGTAATAATGATAATGATAATACTGTAATAATGTTAAACACATGCTTATCAATCATTTGAATAAAAACTTTAGAGTACAGAACAAACAAAATTGATAAATCGAGAAGAAAGTGGTCAGATGTCTGTCAGATAAACACATGAAAAATAACTATTTATTCAATGCCTTTTATTTGAATTTTTTGGACCAACTCCTGCTTCATTTATCATAGGGTAAAACATCAACACATATAGAATTAAGATATCTTGTTGAATTATAAAAACTCATTTTTCTTAATAATTTATTTGAAACTTCGCCAAACAAAAACGATATGTTTTTCAGTTTTTGAGAATCATTCACTATTATTATTCATTCAAACTGAATAAGCAATGATACATTTTTTTTCAATTATTGATAAATAATTTTAAAGGAATAATTCTGCATTTTTTTTTATTAAAAAATAAACTTTATTCTTGGACAAAGTCCCTTAAGAATAACAACATTTTTCAAACAAATTATAACAAATCTGGCCAAAAGACCTATTGCAATAAGGAATAATTAAAGTATAATTAACGAAGACAATCATATATATAGCAATGAAGATATACAATATTAAATAAACCAGAACAGCAATAGGGTTTTTAACACTCCAAGATAAATGATATAAACCAATAAATTAAGTTCGAAAGAAACGAGGAATTAAATCATTATGAATTCATACATAAAATAAAATCTCTTTTATGTGTTATAGTTAAAATAATTAGGGTAAAGAATCGCATTGCTCAATGTTCTAAATTCCTAAAATAATTACACCACTGAGCTCAAAATCTACATTTACATAAAACATTTATAACTTGACAGAGTTGTAAAATTTACAAGCAGACATCTCCTAAAATTACTATCACAATTTATATAATTTATAAGTAATTGACTTCATATTTATGTTTGAAAGAAGATTTAAAATAATATTCGATCAAAATATTGAAATAAAAAATAAACACCATAAAATGTTACATAAATGTCCCATAAAAAATAAACACTATATATATATGTGAAATGGATTCTGACATAAGCAGCGGAGGGGGATTAAAATTCCGATGTTGAAAACTTGTTTTCTGTTGCGATGAGTAGAGGGTCCGGGTTCTTGTCTAAAAATAGATTCGTCAAAAAGATTAATTTTGTAAACATTTGTTAGGAAATTGGACCCACTAAGCTCAATTAACAGCAAATACAAACAGGATTGGATGATAAGTAATTTACATTTTGTGTAATATATAAAAATAAATAAATCTAATATATGTCAAATGAACGACTGGGCAACGAATTCCCTTTATTTTTAAAATCTAAACCTAAAGTTACTATACAATTCAGTAGTTAAAGTTGCCGATATGATTCGTAGGTAAACGATGTAATGAAAAACTCCAACATACAAAGCATTAGTATACTGCTTACTACTCTAGTATAGTATATTGGTATATATTCTGTGAACAATATGGAAATAAGTAAATCCAATGTATTATAACATGGAGGAATTAATTTTATTTTCTTTAGTCGATTACAGTTGTTTATTCTTAATAATAAACCAAAACATGTGTACAAAATACATTAATCTTTGCTAATAATGGTCCAACTTCGATTATTTTTTCATTTTGTATATAAATCAATAACTTATCACATTATTATGGATCAAACATAAATTGTATTTATTGAGTTATGCACAAAGTTTTATTTTCTTTCTTTTTTTTGTTCCTGTCTTTGCAGAGGAATGTAATATAAAATTTTTTCCATAGCTTAAGGAGAGATAAATTTACAAAACGATGGTTTAATCATTGTTTGTTACGAAGGCTAAACGAAGATATGGCGTACGAACAAATAATCTATCATTAAGAAATAATCTCAAGTATTGTACTATAACATAATAAAATCAATTTCCTACTGGATCTCTGTGATATATGCATCGAAACTTGAGAAAAACTACTTATAAGTAATTAGAAAATAATTTTTATAAAAACAATAATGTTAATAATAAATTAGAAGACATAAGTATTACAAGTTGTAGATTTACAGACTATTGTGTTTTATCCAAGATCATCGGAATGCATTTGGGAGTGCATTTTATACGTGTATTAAAATTCTTACAATTACGTGGACTTAAGAAATATCTAATATATTTCTCGCTCTCCCTAAATTTCGGCATCTTCAGCAGTCCTGTTTAGATCAAATAATCAAACAAAAGCAAATGTATCCAAAATTTTGAAACTTACAAGCATTTTTTTCCCCTACTTTTTCCCTGTTTTGAAAGCACTAAGAATCTCTACAGCCACTCCAATTCGAATTAAAGGATTAACGATTTCTATCTGAATTGGTTTGTTGTTGGAGAAATGCCTTTTGGAAGTCTCAACTTTTTCTGTCGCACACGCCATTTATTTATTTTTCATTTTTATTTTTTATTATTATTATTTTTTTTTTTGTTATTCTCGTTTTAATGTATTGCGCATCTCTATAGTCCGTTTTTATTGATAATTAAACAAACTTTTGTAGAATAAAGAGAATTTAGGCTTGAAATTTCGTATGTAAATTGAGTAGTATTAAAAAAATATCTCTTTGCAGTCAACTTTTTTTCTAACCCTCTTCATTTAAATAAATAAATTTCTGAAACAACTTCATCGTAAACATAAGAAATAAATTAGTCAACTTAATGAGAAAACGCACCCGTTCTGAGAATTTGTGTGCGTACAAAAGTTGTACGTTAGGATAAGATAAGCCATTCACGAAGTTTTAGACGGATGTAAATCAATTGATAAAACGGGGTGAGTACCGCGGACTATGAGTATATTCAATTTTAGTGCATCGAATTATTGTTATAGCAATGTCATAACAGATCTGACTTGGCTCTATCGGCATCTACAATAATTCGAACCGTAGTCAATGGAACTAAGATTTGATCAGTCAGTCATTCTCTCCACATAATCTTCCAACGAATTATGGTCGATTCTCGTCAGGAGACGTCATGTCTTCTCGTAAAGTAGCGGTAATAACCCAGCGATTGGATCCTGGCTTCAGCACAATTACGAACTCCTAATGGTCTGGCCGTCGGGCCTACTGGCACGAGATGAAGCCGCTGATACAAAGGAGGAGATGGTTATCGCCAGAGGTTCGAGGGGGTACTTCCTCGAAGAAATTTCCATTCCAGAAGATGAGGAGGCTAAGATTCGACCGGTTCGCCTAAAGGTTAATCCGGAGCGGGGGTGGGTTGTAGCCGTCATTGGAATCTCTTTTAGTCCAAGTTCTTCTGGGTCCTTGCTGCTAGAGCGACGAGAATATTGATAAATATATATATATATCATTGCTTTGCACGTCTGTCTTCTTCATCTGATACTGGCAGATGGCACGTGCCGGTTTTCAGTACTCTCTTGCTCTTGCGAAATTGAAAAATAAATTCAGTTTTGAATTTCTGATACTTTCTTGCATTCAGATATTAGCTTTGCAAATTTGTCTTTCTTCCTCGGATTCTTGCATTTATAGTATAGTATAAAAAATGCTATGATTTTTTCTCAGTTTCCACATGGTAGTAAATAATAATCAGTAGTAAAAAATGGTGGTAATAATAAATTAAATAGTAAATCTTCAATGATATATTTTTGAGGATTAAGCAAAACCCACTGAGTCTAGATTATTAGTAAAATTTCTACCAAGTAAGGCATTTATATACAAGTTTTTTATTTAATTATTTATTTTTTAGAAATATAATAAACGGCCACACGGACAATAATTATAGTGAGATATGAACACATTCACACCATACATACAGAAAACATAAAGTTAACAAAAGTGAAATAATAATCAAAAACTATATACAATAAAATATAAAATAACTTAATAATAATAAGGCTTAGCGAACCCGAAGGTTCGATGCCGACACCATCAATCGCTTGTTACACACCTCCCTCCACCGTTCGCCGTCCAAACCCAGTCCCTTCAGATCGGCTTTAATGCAATCTTCCCACCTTCGCTTCGGTCTTCCCCTCGGACGCTTACCATTCGGCACAGCAAATATTAACCTATTAGGAATTCTCTCGTTACTAAGCCCAACAACTTTACAAGCCCATTTGATTCGCCGCGATGAAATTACCTCAATTATATTACCCGGATACATCTCACGCAATTCGGCGTTGTGTAACCGTCTGAACTCTCCGGTTAACTCATCCTTCTTCGGTCCGAATATTCTACGCAATACTTTATTTTCAAAAACCTTAAGACGCTGCTCATCCCTTAATGTAAGCGGCCAAGTTTCGCATCCATAAAGAACTGTAGGCAAGATAATTGTTTTATAGATTCTAATTTTTAAGTTTCGGGACAAGAGGCGCGAACTAAGTAGTTTTGTCACAGAAAAATAACAAGCATTCCCCGCCTTCAGTCTAGCCTTAATCTCTTCTTCAATTTCGTTTTTTCTAGTTATCGTAGAACCTAGATACCTAAATTTATCTACCTGTTCAAACATATTACCATCTATATCGATATCACCAGTAGTATCGCCATTTTTGCAGCTAACCATATATTTTGTTTTATCCACGTTTATTTCGAGTCCTAGTTCTTTACCGGCTTTCATTAACGTTGTCGTATTTAGTTTTATAGTTTCAACGTCTTTGCTTAACAGTACCAGATCATCAGCATAGCCCAGCACGGATGTTGTTCCGCCCAGATCCAACCCTTTCTCGGTTCGCATTACTTCCCTAATGGCATGTTCTAATGCCAAATTGAACAGGACAGGCGAAAGAGAATCCCCCTGTTTTAAGCCCGAACGAACCTCAAATTTTTCGGACAAATTATTACCGATTCTAACTTTATTGAGTGTCTCCGTCAAGCACATCCTGACTAGATTTACTAGTTTTTTTGGAATCCCCTGCTCGATTAGAATATTATACAGTTTCTGGCGGTCAATAGAATCGTAAGCCTTTTTAAAATCTATATACAGCTGGTGAACAATACCGTTATACTCCAATATTTTCTCTAATATTTGCCGTAAAGAAAATATTTGATCAATAGTCGAACGATTCCGTCTAAATCCGCATTGGTAGTCTCCGATAATTTCCTCGGCGTATTCCGTGATTCGACTGGTTAAGATTAAAGTGAATATTTTATAACATACCGGAAGCAGTGAAATTCCTCGATAGTTATTACAATCCGTCCTCGGACCCTTTTTGTGAATCGGAATAAGAATAGATTCTTTCCATTCTTCAGGTAATTTCTCGTTCACCCAGATCTTTTTAACCAACCGATGTATTTTAGAAACTCCAGCTTCTCCGCATGCCTTAATTAGTTCAGTAGGAATATTATCGATTCCCGCTGCTTTATATGATTTTAATTTTCCTATAGCTACTTCAACTTCCTCTTTACTTGGTCCTTCTATTAATGGTTCAGCACTCTGGTACTCAGAAGGAGGACACAGATCATAATTTCCCGCATTTAAAATATTGTCAAAGTGGTCCTTAAACTTATTCAATATGTCAACCGGATCGGTCAGAATATTGTTATTATCATCCCTAATTCCAGACGTTACGGGCCCTACATATTTACGTGATCTGTTTATACCTTTGTACATTTCTCTTACGTTATTTTCAATTCTATTAGTTTCTATTTCAATTATTTTATTTTTAAGATACTCCCTTTTTTTATTTTTGAGCAATTTTGTCGTTTCGTTCTTTGAGATTCGGAAGTATTCCAGATTGTCTTCGCTAGGATTATTTAGAGCTTTTAATTTAGCGGCTTTTCTTTTTTCACACATGTTTAAGCAATCTTCATCAAACCACGGTTTGTTATTCTTATTTTCCTTTTTTCCTAGACACGAGTTACCGACCGCTTTAATATTATCTCTGATCTCTATCCATAACTTGTCAACATCCTCGTGGTCCTCGTCAGGAAGCTCTAAAGCTTCAAACCTATTCTTAACATCTAGCTCGAATTGGTTTCTAATTGATGGATTTTTTAATTTTTCCAAATTAAAATTCTCAAAATCGAAACGGTTTTCTTTTCTCTTTTTTATATTAAGTTTTTGTCGAAGTTTCGCGATTACTAATTCATGATCCGACCCACATTCTGCTCCGCGATAAGACCGTACATTAATTATACTGCTTTGCCAGCTGTGTTGTATCAAGACATGATCGATTTGATTTCGTGTTTGCGAATCCGGTGATGTCCAAGTATATTTATGAATATCCTTATGTTTAAACGTCGTACTTTTAATTATCAGGTTTTCCGAGATGGCAAAGTTTATCAGACGGATCCCATTATCATTTATATATTCGTGCAAACTTTCTTTACCAATCGTCGGAATATAAAATTCTTCCCTTCCTACCTTTGCGTTCGCGTCACCTACAATTATTTTCATGTAGTTTCGAGGTAGTTAATCATAAACCCATTCGAGTTTATCGTAAAATTCACTTTTGACTTCAAAGTCACTGTCTTCGGTCGGACAATGTATGTTTATTAATGCGATTTTAAACCAACGTCCCTGAAATGTAGCTACCGAAATTCTATCACTAAAGAATTGTACGTCCCTCAAAGCGGATAGTAATCTACTCCTAATTAGAAACCCGGTACCTAAACAATGATTCCCGCTTCCTCCGTACCAAATAGTGTACTTCCCTTCCCTCATCGAGCCCTCCCCTGGCCAGCGAACCTCTTGCAGAGCCACGACATCCAAATTGTACCCATTTACCTCATTCGCGACCGATTTTAGCCCCCCTGCTGTGTTTAAACTCCTTACGTTCCACGTACCAATATTTAAATCCCTATATTTCAACTTGCGCCATGAATCCCCTAAAGCAGTCCCCACCCGGAGACCCGAACGGGGGACTAGTTTACCTCCGGATAATGAGCGTTTTACCTTAGGGAGATCCATGACTTTTTGTGGTGTTTGGTGAACTAAAGATATGTGAGTAGGGCGTTCAATCCTACGTCACACCCTCCAGCAAGTCTGGTGGGCCCCTACCTCCAGCAAGTCTGGAGGTCCCCTCCCTCCAGCAAGTCTGGAGGGCCCCTCTCATTGTTGGTCAGCGAGTCCATCGGACTTAGCCGGGAGGAACTTCCAAGGAATTTCCACCGACCATCCCCACATCCGCCACCCGTGGGACGCTCCCCATACGCGGTAATGAGCCCGCGCGAGGATAAAATAACTTAAAGATAACTAAATTAAAAACACAGTAATACCTATAAACAATATATACAATCTGGCAGGGAACCCTAGCCAGGCATGTCCCTCCAACTACAAAGGGAAAAGTAGAACCCCAAGAGATCCCTGCGCTACTCTCTAAACCGCGTCACTGGTGCTAAAGCCAGTGGAAATTGAGCGAGAGCGTTTATATTCAAGTAAAATTAAATATTTTGTTTAATTTAATTTGTAAAGTATTACATTTAAATAAGATTTAAGTTATCATTGAATTACACTTGGACATTTATTCTAATATAATTGTAGCTTTTCAACATCGTCTCGTTACACGACATATTTTAGCTTTTATTATTTTCGATTAACTGGGCAACATTTTATTTTAAATTTATTCTAGAAACGAAGATTCACTGTGATTCATTATTACCTGTGCGTTAGTACACTTTTTGGTCTCTAGCTTCTTCAGTCAAAATAAAATATTTCATAATAATTAGTTGCATTACATATTGTATAAAATATTTCATAATATCTAGATTAAAACAAAAAATATAACTAGTTGGCCGTCCGAATAATTCGCAGAAAATTTTGTTTAGTGAAGAAATAACAAAACGTTATGGAAATAAGTAGATCGTATGTATTGTGTAAGGAAGGAATTAATATTTTTTCCTTGGTCGGTTACAATATTCCATTTAACATAATAGACCAAAATCTTTGTACAAATTGCTTTTCAAGAACCTATTTTTAAAAACTGACTGGAAGGATAATAAAAGTAATAAAGACAAAATAATTCCCCGGTCACGGAATTTTCTAAATTATTAAAAAAGATAAAATTTAAGAACAAATAAATGCCTTCAAGAAATAATAAAGTTAATTTATCAGCTAGGAAAAAAAGAGTAGTATACTATTCTACTCCTTAATGCAATATCTTTAAACAGAAAGACATTATTAAGTATACCAAAACTAAAAGACTCTATCTTTGTTAATAATCTTCCCTTTTTAGGATTTTTTTTTTGTTTTGTAGGTAATTTAGTAATCTTTCTAATTATCATGGATACAATGCATATTTTTTGAGTTATTACCAAATAAAGTATATTTTCCTTCATAACATTTTTCCGGACATTTCGGAGGGATATGACTATTTTTCGCATGTGAAGGAGAATAATATCTTCAAAGTAAGAGGTCAATCATTGGATTTGCTAATGATGCAGAACAATTGACGAAGTTATGGCGTATCGACAAAAAAACACCTTTTAGAAATAATATTTAGGATTGTCGATAATCACGTAGGCTCTCTCCTTCCTTATTCACTTCTTTTTCTCAATTATAAGTTACCTCTGTGATATATATAAAATATATATTAAAATATATATATATATATATTTTAATATAAATAAATATATATATATTTTTTTAATATCTTCAGAATGATTTTCTTAATGATAGCCTGAAGAATATCTATAGTTCATTATTAAAAAAAAATATATTATGACTTTGAAAATACAGACTGAGTTGCCTCCCTCATTTGGGCCTCCTATGAAACTCATAATTTATAATGGTTCATTTGCATTTAATACGACGATTAATTTAATCAGCTGCCTTCACAGACCACCCAGCCAGAATTATGCTACTTTTATCTCATTCATTAAGCATCAATATACTATGCACAATTTTAAATTCTAGGAACCGCAGAAATAATTTGAAATGTTCAATGTCTATTGAACTCTCCTATATTAGTTTTGGGGAGAAAATTAGAATTGGAATTGAATGATGGCCTATGTAAATTTTTCATATTTGTTTTTGCTCCTCATGTCTACATTACCTATGTACGCATATGATCCATTGTATACGGAACACGTCATATAGAAGTTTTAATGTTATTATTTATATCCTGTAATACATCAAGAAAAAATTTAGTTCGGTCAATTTCTGTCTTCAGTTTCCTAAAATTGCGTGAAGCCAATAATTTATCAGATGAAAAAATAATTAAATTAGATAGAGAGTATATTTTTATTAGAAAAAGAGAAGTAACAATCATTCCACACTTTTAACCTTGGCAATTAATTGGTAATTAATCATTACTTCAGATGAATTATTTATAGAAAAATAAGTTAATTAGGTTCGAATACCAACGATATTTATAAGGTTGTGGAATCTATCTCTCCTATAACGATAATAACTTAAACGTCCTGTTTAAGAAAGGAACTGTTAATATTTTTTTTTATATAGTCATCACTGAAAACAAATCTTCCTTTGTCAAAATTTTAATGATTCCGTGTTGATGTGTTTACTGCTTCGTCGTAACAGCATTTTATTGAGTCTAGGTGCTTAAATACTTAACTAAATTTTGAATAATTATATAGATAAAAAATATTTATATTCATAGATTTAAATATAAATTATAAAGATATTATAATAAATAGTACAACTGAAATAAAATCGTCATTTTAAATAGACAAAATAGTCTTATAAATATCAATTATTGTTTTTTCTCCAAATGAGATTTGGATTTTACTACATGATTATGGGTATTTTTTGCTTCCCATAACATAGTAAGCCTTATCTACGATGAAAAAAAGTTAGCGGAAATAAGTTAAACAAATGGATGTATCTGAACCAAAACTTGATACTTTAAAATACATTTATTATGTATAAGTTTCTTTAATGGGCCTACAATTCTATTCGTAAATATCAATATAACTTATTTTTAACTTACCTTAAAAAAAAAAAAAAAGAGTAAAGACTTTTTGTTCTAAAAGTTGCAGTTGTAATATACGGTCTGTTATTTCTGGTAAAAGTAATAAAAGAACCCATTCCAATTGTAACATAAATTGAGAATGTTATGGAAATATTTCTATGAAATTCTTAGTAGCAATTTTGTAATTTTTTAAACAGAGCCTTTTTTTTTTTTGCCAAAATCAAGTTTGGATTGGAGTTAGGATAAACGTAAATTTCAATAAAACTCGTCTCTGGATTGAATGTCATAAGAAGGACCTTGAAATGTCATAAGAAGATGTATATTTTTAAACCTATTAAAAAAAAAATACAAAAAATATTTTAAAAAAATGTTTTGGGTCCTTTTTCTTACAAGGTAGGTCCATATTAAAACCATTTTTAAATAAAATATATGTTTGCTATGTCTTAACAAAAAACAATTATTCGCTACATTAGATTCAATTTAACAAAATTATTCCTATTTCCCTAGTGATTAAAAGATATTCGAATAATCTGACTTTTCTAGCCAAGTTATTTACTATATTTTATTTTGATAAAGTGTTTTAAAAAAATGACCGTTTTATCAATTTCAAAGGACTGTAAATATTTTAATCCTATTTAATACATAACAATACTTAATAATCCCTTTAGAGCATTCTCTAACCTTGTTTAATCCCATTCGATTTCTTAAAAAAAAAGTCTCATTTGTTTCAAAGAAGAAACATGACAGTGTCCTACGAAATTCTCATAATTTTAAGGCATTAGTTAAAAAAAAATTCGCAGCCGCTGAAGCAACTCGTGAAATTATTAAATATGAAGTGGAAGGTGTCCTTGACCAGCGCATTGCGTGGTGTTGGTTTGAAAAATTTAGCAGTAGAGATACGAAGTTGAAAAGGAAGAGGGGCTCCAGCGACCATTAATGGATATTGATGATGCTCTGCAGGAAGCTGTTCAGTCAAATCCATCCACCAGTACTCCCGAACTTGCCAGGAAGTGTGGAGTGTCGAAATATACTGTTAGTCGCCATCTACTCTCCATGGAGAAGGTGAAAAAGAGCAGTGGACGGTTCACTCTCGAATTTACTCCTCAGCAATCTGCTAAGAGGTTAGAAATTTGTGAAAATTGATTGAAAAACCTTTCTGATATGAGATTTTATGGTACCACCATATATTCTACACCACGCCCCAACGGATTACTACTTATTTACTATGGCTATTTTCTGCAATGGAAAAAAATTAATAATTTTGCGGTCAAAGAGTTCTTTGACAGCCATCCCAAATAATGGTATCAGCGTGGGATCGAGCAATTGACTAGCAGATGGCTAATGACGATATATTTTATTTATATTTTTATGGGTATATTTTTTATCAACAAAATAATAATAGAAATATTTGTTTGAAAAACGGTCATTTTTTTTATGCACCCTATTATTTTACTTTATCCTATGAATATCTCTGGATCTGACAGAATTGGCCTTTTACTTCACAACTAATTTAGGATCAGGTAACCACTTTACAGTGTTCTCCAAGAAAGTCTTTCAAGACGAGTCGATCTACTATTGAACGCCTTGTAACTTGAAAATAAAATAAATTGAAAGTGGTTTCGAAACTAATTTTTAACAGTCCATTAACTGAGATACCCTGCTTAATAAATATAGCTTTGGTTTTATACTGCATTTAAACAGATATAAGTGAAATTCCGTGGAAAATAAACAGAAAATTACAAAAATGTAGTATAAAGAAGACAGTTTACAAATAGTTGTAAAACCAGTTATTTTGACAGTTGTAAAAAATCTACTGTTAATTTAAGGGTTTGTCACTTAAAATTTGAAAATAAATCATAAATCCTTCAAATTTTCGTCTATTCCCAAACCTTTAGACCAAACTGAAATGATGACATGGCCATCTTATAGACCGTTCGGCGTTGTATTATGGTCTCATAATAGACCCCATCCGTCACTAGCGGTTAAGGACAAACTTATTTGCTATCTTCTTTCTTAACGAGCCAGTGGCATGTAATTAGCTGTGTTATTGCAGTGTTAAATTACACGTTTGTTTGTTGTATTTTTTTTCTGCGTATCATTTCCACAACCATTTAATGATAATCAGTACACTTTCATAAGTCTAGATAACGAAAGCGAGATTTCCATAAGAATATATCACGATGTAAAAATGACTCAATATTACGTTTTTATACGGATAATAATTAACATGCAGTTAGTATTAATATTTGTGCAATTATTACAATCCTGATCATTCGTAATATAAATGTTTCAATTGTTTTGTTTTTAATTCAACACCTAATAGAGAAAAATAATTGATTTCGGATCCCAACCTGAAATATTTGATCGTTTAGAAACCCTTAAGGATACTAGGTTTCTTCATTAAGTCACTATCGCTTCATTTTAATGGATGTGCTTGCTTCCATCATTTAAGCAACTTTCTTCAATTTAAAACATTTTATTTTTAGAAACATTTTAATAGCCCTATAATTTTAAAACTTTTCTTTCGTTTTTTTTTCTTCATAATTAACACTTATGGAATGATTTATTATTAGAACAGTTTTACATGTTTCGTATCATTTATTATAATAAATCATGTAACTATTTTATGTTTTTCTGTATGTCAGAAAGTAAACTATATTTTTTTTTTTTTTTAAAGTTATCAGTATTTTTCATTTTATTCTAGTTGATATCCATTATTCACATAAAATGAATCACCACTTGGCATTGAACACAACTGTTGGTAGATCGTGTATATGAATAAATTAGCCTTTTATAAGAAAGGAAAAAACATATAGATAACATAAATATTTACGAAAATAATATAGAATGAAAGCACTTAAAATATTTTGTGTTAATTATATCATCGTACACCATTTGCACCTGCGCGGAAGCACATCTAGTAAATCAGATGTACTGATTATTAACTGCGAATTTGTTTGATACACATTAATTTTGTTATTATTGAAGGAGAAGGTCTCTTGTCCATTTTCTTTTTATTCGAACAAGTAACAGGAGGTAGGAAATTGAAAGTACTTTTGGATTGAAGTGATTTTGAGTTGAAGAATGAAATGTAATATATTTGTCGTCGATACAAAATGTTTCAATTGGAAGGTTTAATTCGTTATAATGTTATTTCAAGTATTAATGACAAGTAGTTAAAAATTCAATATATTTTAACACCAATTAGACCAGTCATATAAAAAAATATTTTTAATGGATTTTCAATTTTCAAAGCATGTTGTAATTTATGTTTGAAACAAAAATCCTAATCGTATTACCAACTATGGTTAATATTTAAAATAAAATTAATTGTGTGTGTGTGAAATATGCATATACCTCATGTTAATCATACTTATATATCAAATACATATATTGTACCTAGTAAAAACCACAAAATTATTTTCAGGTGCAGAAAATAATTTTAAATTAATGAATTAAAAACAAACCAATACATAAGATATTTTTATAAATATTTAGAAATTTACATATTGATAATATAATAGGAATATTTTAAAAGATTTTGGTGTTCGCCACGAACTGTTCGGCCGCAGAAACCTTTAGTGAGTAAGGTCATTGCCCGAACTGGCCAACGAGCGTACGTTTGTGTTTTCAAAACATAAAGAGAAACCGGCTTGGGGCGGATTTTTTTATGGCTTTTCCTCGGGAAAAAAAGTTCACTATTTTTATCGAACATCCTTTTAACGAATCTAACACGTACTTTTTTCTCCTTTTTTAAGCATTATGCAAAACACGAGGTAGTAAAATGATGGAATTTCAATTAAAATGTTTCCCTGTTTTTCTTTTTTTTTTTTTGTTAGGATTAACATATAGTAAAAAAGATTGTTGAACTCCATAGTGACATGAAGGGTTGGCGTTTAAACATCAGGAAATCGGTTCTAGTCTTTTTTTTTTTTTCTGGTTCGGAAACACTTTAGGAACAACTGTTAGACAAAGATGTAATGATTATAAACTTCACTTTTTATGTAACGTTTGCAAATTCCTTAGGCGGTATGCAAGATATCTTCGTTGAGAGTCCAGCTTTCAGTATTCATACTATGATTTTGTATTTTTCAAAGAAATCTACATCCTCATCACTTAAATAAAATTGATTCATTCGTAAAATAATCTAAATCTATCACTAAAATTATCTACGTTAAAATAAATTTAAAAAATATGTAATCTTTATATATAATTATTTGCTCTTCACATCATTATTCTAATATTTTTTAAATAAAAAAAACACTATATAATACGAGTTAAATGCAATAGATAGGAACAAAAAAATTTATTAGTTAAACCGACTTATATTCTTAGTGTACTCATTATTAGAGTAAGTCGAGAGTTCATTGCAAAAAGTCATAATGTAAGATTTTATAAAATCAAAGTACGGAATAACTATTTTGATGAATTTTGTCTCTGTGAAAAATCAGAACATTGTGTTCTTAGAGTTACTATTTTGAATACATAAAAGAGTTCACTTACTATGTTATTGTATAGATAAATAATGTCGAATTTCATAAAAAGGTACTAACATACAATAAACCGACGGAATAAAAATTATGTTTTTTACATGTTTGTTTTATTTTAATTAATATTAAGTCATAGTGTATATAAGTTATATGTGTTTTTTGCTTAGTTTTAATTTTCATATTTTTAGATTATTTTATTTTCTTTATTTTTTTTTGTACATATAGTGTGAATACCTCACGAATACGATACCTCACTATAACTATGTTGTCAATGTGACAAATTGTTGTAATACTAAAAAAAAAAAATATTAAGTCTAGTTTTTCCCTTCCTAAGTTTCATTAAAAAAATCAATTTATTTTATTTCTAATAGTCATTTTTATGATTAAATTAGTATACATATATATGAAACGAAACACAATAAAGGAGTCAAAATTCTTGACTTTTGGTCAGCCATATTAAAATGCATTTCGGTTCAAGGACATATTGATTTAGTAATTTTTTATTATTTAATTTATAATTTTATATTATTAAGTAAATTTTTGGGCGACTAAAAATAAGCAAATTAAAATGACATTTATATTGTTTTAAAACCAAAATAAAAAAAAAAATATTAAGTCTAGCTTTTCCCTTTCTAAGTTTCATTAAAAAAATCATTAATTTATTTTATTTCTAATATTTATCTTTATGATTAAATTAGTATACATATATATGAAACGAAACACAATGAAAGAGTAAAAATTCTTAACGTTATGGTCAGCCATATTAAAATGCATTTCGGTTCAAGGACATATTGATTTAGTATTTTTTTATTATTAAATTTATTATTTTTTATTATTAAGTAAATTTTTGGGCGACTAAAAATAAGCAAATTAAAATCACATTTATGTTGTTTTAAAACAAAAATTTAAAAAAAAACCTTCTTAAAAACTTTTATTCTTTTTTAAGACCCTCTAGACATTTTTTATTATTGTTATTTTATTTTTACTTGTTTGAGTTAGTTATAGTAAGAACATCAAAGTTAGAAATAGAAACATATTAAATGAATTCGACTAACATCTAGGATGTATGTAGTATGAGTATTATGAGAGAATTTTTTTTTAAATGACAGCATAATAAATAATGAGAATAATAATGTGTGCGACGTTCTAAAATAATATACAAAAATAAAATAAATACTAAGTAAACAGTTTTTGAAAAAAAATTGATAAAAAATAATAATATAAAGACCTAATTGATTAAGTCTTCCTAAAAAAATTAATATTAAAAAAATCTTTTGTTCGAGAAAGTTCTACGAGTGTTTTATTTATAAAAGTGGAGATTAATTCATAAATCCTTATCACAAAGTATTGACTAAATCATGGATCGTCTTCGCGATATGAAGGATAACATAAAAATATATTATTGATCTGGTATGTGACAGATGACGGTAATGAACTTGAAGACAACACTGGATGGAACAATTAATGAGAAGGATAACAAAAGAGATAATGACTGTGGGAGAAATGTTGCGATAGATAGATGAAGTGTACTCACAGGTTCGAGGAGTAAAGTTCCCATGGCGAGTGCGAGAGCGGGACTGGGGTTGCGGTGCCGGTCGGTGCTTCGGTTCGGGGTTATTCGCCCCCACCTCTCTCTTCGGCTTACAGTTCGTCCTCTTCGATGGCGGGTCCGCTGTTCAGGGGTTTTGTGAACTTTCAGTCAAACTTTTATTGCCAAATTATAATTAATAAGTTCAGCCAAATTGTAAATATGACCTGGTGCAAAGGCTCAGACTTTCCATTCTGTTAATGGGGGGAGGGCGATGGATTTCCCCAAAACAAGTCTCGTACTATTGTAAACCGAACTTTATTATCCTATATGTAAATGTTTATATACATGTTTATACTGGGTGTCTCAGTCCTTAATGGCCAAACTCTGGGGAATGATTCTAGACAAAAATTCATTTGATGCTTGGGCCGAATTTGTATTTTTCTTAAGGTGGTCTCGGTTTTTATTGAGTAAGATGAAATTGCTGAAAAACTGTTCAAGATTATCAAATAATATGTACACTATCGTTAAGTAGAATCTTCTTGGAGAAAAAAGTGATTACATTTACTATATTGAATAATGAAACGGACACTCAGGAGGTCTAATAACGCGAAGCCTACCATCATGCCGAATTATTTCACGAATCGAGATACCAGAGATATGCTCCTCGGATGTGGGAACTGTAACTGCAACAATACAGCGGTCGTATTAGACCTCCTGAAAATCCCTTTTATCATTGACCATAGTAAATACGATGTACTTAGAATTTAATTATCTTAAACATGTTTTTAGCAATTTATTCTTATTTAATAAAAACCGTGACCACCTTAAAAACCTCTGCCAAGTAAGGTCAGTATAGCTTCTTCACCGTTTTAATTGGCTAAAATATTACAAGGTATACGATGTTTCGTATGAGAATAAACATCTCTGTTAGAAGCCGATTCGGAAATACAGGTTCCCTTGGATATTCCCGGGTTTGATATCCACGAATTTCGTTTATCAGCCAATATTAAAATGCGAATCAGTGCTGTATTTGAAAACTCCATATTTTATTATACTTAATTAAAAAAAAAAAATTCATACTGAACATGCATTTCACTACTGTTAGTGCAAAAGGTCTTATGTAAAAATTGATTGTTTCACAAGAGTGCATAAAAACTCATTATTTCTTTATGCTTTATTAGTATCATTTCACATTTCATTGTCATCTGCTATTCTCCATAGTAGCAGACCACTTATATCAGTTGAAGACTACAAAATTTCATCTTTTACACCAATTGAATAAAAGTTGAAAATTTTTACATACGACGTTTTGCACTATGCAATGTTTTCACTCGTAAAATGGATGAAACTAGGAACAATTCAACGTGTTTGTTCGGAGTTAACGAGACCAATACTTTCCCTCAGTCAGAACAAAATGCTTTGAGCTAATACATATAAAAGAAGTTCACATAACTTCGATAATTAAGGAGGATATCGAGACCAAGATGAACTGGTTGAACTTCAATGGAAATAAACACAATCATAAATAAGATATTGTTTTTTTTTTACATATTCAGAGTATAAATTACTTTAAATGTATTGAAAATTGAACGAAATCTAAGTAACGGCAATAAGTGTCATGCCATTAACGTTTGGAATCGACCACACAAAACAGTATCAATTATTTTTTTTAATTAAACCTTAAATTTTATAACGCCATTAAAATATTGTAATAACCTAACTCCATGTGATCAGCGCTATCAACATTTCACAGCCATTATTGTTAACAATCATTTAAATTAATGTTAATTATTAAATGGAATTGAAGGAAATTGATACTAAGTAATTTCTATACTGTTCTCCAAATTTCCTCCAAATTTGGTTCAAATTAAATGCGCCGTTTGCAAACTATAGGCATATCAAATAATACATTTCCTGATCTGAAAGCGGAAGTATTTTTCTGGAGTAGTAAATAGAATTTGATAAAATTGATGCCCATTTCATTTTACATTTACCAATCCCTAAATTCCCTCAAAATTTGAGCCAAATCGAACTTGCGGTTTTAGAGATCAAGGAACGTACCAACGTATCAAGGAAAAAACGTTTGCTAATATATAAGAGAAAGCAACGGACAGAATTCAATAAAATTGACCCTAGATAATTTTTTCACAAATACTTACCTTTTATCCAATTTTGAGCTAAATCGAACGAGCCATTTCTGTAATATTGGAATATCTACAAAAATGCGTTTTCGCGTGCGTAAGCGGAAGTGCTGGTTAGAATTTAATGAAATTGATTGGGACCATCTATACACCAACCCAGACAATTTCTGAAAATTGGATTAACGGTACTAAGTGACATGCCCGTTACATCAATTTGACTAAAGACAGATAGACAAACACACACCGAACCAAATTTGATCCTTGATGTCTGAAACGTAAAACGCGAGAGAAAATTTTCGATTTTGAGCAAACATTTTTTTTAACCTGTTGCACGAATGCCCCTACCTTCGATAGTGAGGAAGCTACACAAAATTGGTCTTAACTCTTTTTCCGTTCCGAATCGGCCCTGGCTTCAAATTTGTTTGTTTAATTTTTTTCTAGAATCAGCCTCCAGTGTTTTACTGTTAAGAACTGAGACACCCTGTACATTAGTATTTTTTGCGTATGGGTATATTTGAACATATTTTAACAAAGCAATTTAATATAATACAAGTCGCTGATTTAGCTCGAGCCAGATATCTATCCTTTCATGATAAACTTCAGTCTCATCCAAATCCGCTTGTTTCCACTCTTGCTTCTTTCTCGATCCCTGATAATCCTCCTAGGCGTCTGAAAAGGAGATGGCCTCGTGATCTTCTTACTTAAAATTATGTAGAGAGTGCTACCACTGGGTAGTATCTCTTCAAGCCTGTACATGCCATTATTTATATTTGCGCATATTTACTAGTTGTATTTGTATACAGTTGTAAATTTCATTAAATAAACAAAAAAAAAAAAATATATATATATATATATATATAATACATACTTTTATTTAAAAGTTTGAGGCAGTGAGATGAACTCTCAATTCTCCGATGCTTCAAATGTTCCCTGGAAAATGTGATAAAATCGTCGCGTAAAAATGGAAGGATGCACATAAATGAATTATTAAATCCTAGGATATATTGCTACGTATAATTGTCTTTGAATATAAACGAAACTATCAACTATAAGCTAATAGGAACATAGGGCGTTGTATAATACTGTTCCTGTTTTCTTAATTGTACATCCTATTTTCTTGATTTTCATTAGATAGAACTATATAAGGAAAACATAACCTCTTATTCAGCAGATAAGTAGAGTATTTTTATTTTTATATATTTTTAAAAAATATTGTAGATGCAGGGGATTTTCGTATGAAGATTATCATTTTTGCTTATTTATTTATATTTGGTTGATTTAAAATTGGTTTAGATTAGGACAGGCATTAGAGAGGAAAAATTACAAAATTTAAAAAAATAAAATAAAAAATGTTTACATTACTTCTATCCACCAAATGTTCTTAATAATTTAAAAAAAAAAAAGTTTTGAATTCAACTATTGAAAATTTTTACTTATCACATACAATCATAAACACGACATATAACCCAACTAAAATTGGGAATACTTAAAACATAACCTAATATTTAATAAGTATTTTGAGCTCAAATTGTTTCAAAACATTCACTCTGGCGGAATCCCTCTGAATAAGTTGAGCACTCAAATTTAAAAACTGCTGTTCGCTTAATGAATCTATGTTTATCTACAAACGACCAAGCAAATCATTTCTCTTCTAGCGTTTCTCTTTACCGTAGTCGAGTAAAAAGAGAGCAAACATTTAGGGCGACATTTTTTTTTTTTCAGGAACATCCAACTTCTCAAAAAACATAAATAAATAAAAAAGAAGTCAGTGACATTAAAAAATGAATAAAAATCTTCAATTTTTTTTATAAAACATTTGTTTTATTTAACGTCGAAGGCCATTAGTGAGCAAGTGTTTGTTTTGAGCAAGTTTGTTTTGTGAAACAAGGAAGAATTATAAATATGCTTCTAAACAAATTTTTATATGAACTATTGATCAAGCGCCTATAAGTGTTTATAACTGAGAAGAACCACATTACTCAATAAATCTTTTAAACTAGTTTATACGTGCATATCCAATTCTTCTGTTACATGCACATTTCGTATCAGATAAAACCGCATTTTTTTCATTACATGATCTGCTAGAATTTTCCGCCATAGGTTAGGGCCTTATCCTTCAATCAGTCACGTCTTCGCGTGTGAATAGAAATTCCTTCTCAACCATAGGTTTCTCGATGGTTCGCGATTCTTCTATCATCTTCGGGCGTTTGGCAATGTGTGATTTGCAGATAGCGAATATTTCTTACGTCTCAATACCAATTTTACATCTCCATGTTTCTGTTAAAGGATTTAGGCTAAGGTCTGTTTCTTTGTATTCCTGCTAAAAGAAAAAACAACTGCAAAGTATGTCTCAGTATTAGGGTTGTCCAAATGCGAGACCGAAACGAGTCTTGGTCTTGCAAACTTATTCTTAGCTATGGTCTTGGTCTTGCGCATGAGTCTTGCAGTTACTTATTAGCTTATAGAGATATCACTATAAGTTTTAGGTAAGAGAAACCTAACTAATTCGTCTTAGGATTATAGGATAAAATTAGAGAAGTTAAATGCAAAAGTATATTGGTTATACCAATCATTAACATATAGTAACTAAGATTGTCGAGTATTAGTAAATATTTCCTCTTAATTTTTATTTAGTAAATACATTTTTTTTTACCAGTCCTGGTCGTGGTCTTGCAATAGTTAGCCGGTCTTAAGTCCAAGACCAAGACCTATTTTGGGCAACACTACTCAGTATAGCATCCTCAACATTTCTCATGGTTACATAAATGAATATATTTCATAGCCTATCATCTGTTTTTTGATAATTAAATCTAAAAAAGAAGCATTTTTGAAGTATAGTCTTGTCGAAAAAAAACACACGCTTAAGCGGAAGATATAGACAGAATTTTATAGAATCGAGATTAGATCATCAGATTGCCAATCTTTACTCTAAAAAGTTCATCAATTCGATTTAAAAGCAGTAGGTCTTATGTCCCATTAAAAACATTTTAAACTCATATTACTAAAGTATGGACATATAATTCCTTTAATATGTTCCTTACTTATATATTACATTACAAAGCTATATTCTTTGCAGTCACGTATATTAGATTTATCTATTAAATGGATTTGACGAAATCGATATTACAGGTACCATGTTTACACTATTTCCCATATTTTCTCTTACGTATAGTCAAATTGAACGAAACAAGTTTGAACTATAGGCATATGTTTGCTCATATTCAACAGAAATTAGAACATAATATTCAATAAAATTGACAAATAATTTTTTCTCAAATTATTCAGTGAAATTCCGTGAATGTTTTAAAACAATTTGAACAAATACCGGAAACATATTTGATAATATACCAAACTTCGGTAATTAAGGAGCGAAAAATTGTATGTATAAATTAAGTCATCCTTTGGATTATTTGAAAACAAAAAGTGCTTATTTCCAGAATAACTAGTAGACATTAATTGTCTGTTTTTTCTCGTACTGATTCAAGGCATGGTCACAGCCAAAACGCCCGACAACTCAAAGGACAATATGTAGGAGGCTCAAAATAGGCTGGATTAGAGATCCCCTCCACTAACTATAAATATTAAATCAAAATAGGAAGGGACACCGAGGGTCACTCCTATCCCTCATGCCTATCAATGTCTTATTCCATATTCTTCTTTACCACAGCACACTCGTTGGTCGTTTGTATTTCTGGCAGGTGTGAGTTGAAAAATAAATTTAATGCTTCATGTTTTCATACACTTGTTTTAGTACATATATCCTGGCTTTAATATGTGATCATTTATTAATATTGGTATTGTAAATTAATTATTAAACAATTGGACTTGTTAACCCTATTTTGCCTGATAGTCCCAATATTCAACTATAAAAATCCTTACTTAAAAAAATAAAGCATCTAAAGCTCTTCGTTATTAGGTTCGTACAGTGTTCAGTACAAACCAGCTCGTGCAGGAATAAATAAATATTTGATGTTAGCGAAATGAATTGCAGTGCTGGAGCAAATGAAATGGAATAGTAACAAGTTTTGAATAAATCAAAGAATGTTGAGCCTTAATACTCGGCACGTAACAAAAAGGAATACAATGGACTATTAACTTAAATACTTCCTGGACCCACGGAGCGCATAACCGTTCTGTTATTCTGTAAAATATAGTTGGAATGTGAAATACTTTCACTGCGATTGGACATAATATTTCCTATACATCAAGTCCGATGAAGATATGCTATGTGGATTCCAGGAGTTGAGGAATGTAATTATAATTTATGTATATTACTGATTGTTTTTTGACATATGTTTAGGCGATTCTTCTTGCTTGGAGGTTGCTATTTTTCATGAATATCTCAGAAATATTTATATGAATAAAAGATTATATTGTTTAAATTTCAGTATTTAATTATTAATTGTTGTTTAAAAATTGTCAAAAGAAAAACGTATTAAACATCGATGAAAACTGCATATTATCAAAATAAATTAAGCAAAAACTAAATACACACCCATATCTAATTAAACCTGCAGTCCGTGGCACAGACCCCGTTTTACCAAATTATTAACACCCGCTTAAAACTTCGTGAATAGCTCCATCTTAAGCCACAACTTTATTATTTACGAAAATTGTAGGAGTTGGGGCATTTTCAACTTAAGATCGGCAAAATTGGTCTATTTAATTAGGTACTAAAAACTCATTAACACCCATTTGCTTTGCACTTGAAATGCACCCCATTTAAGTTAATTTCTGAGATTAAAAAAAATTGTAGGTTATGATATGAGCCATTCACAAAGTTCAAGGTAAGTAATATTTTGATAAAAAAAAAGGTCTATATCATGAACACATCGGCATA
Organism: Nezara viridula; assembly: GCA_928085145.1. Taxonomy (NCBI): domain Eukaryota; kingdom Metazoa; phylum Arthropoda; class Insecta; order Hemiptera; family Pentatomidae; genus Nezara; species Nezara viridula. The sequence goes on from OV725082.1 coordinate 105,362,723, forward strand.
TGCCTCATTGATTTATGATTAATTACTACCATAAAAAAACCTATCTTTGCTTCTGTTTATTTTATATCGTTATGTATATATAGTGTGAATGTGGTCTCACCTCACTAAAACTATTGTCAAATAGACAAAATGTGGAATTCCTCAATAAATAAAAAAGTATGTTTTTTTTTCTGTTGTCCCCTTGATTACAGATCCTGTAAATCGTTGGCCGCCTTAATCAGCCTTCTCCGTCTCTCTCTTTCTTGGGCTATTTCTTTCCATTTTTCTCCACTCAGCAGTCGATTCTATCTGTCCATTGGCTTTTTAGCCCTCCACATTGTCTTTCTCCTGCTATTGAGCCGTTCATTATTGTTTCGAGGTTTCCAGATGAATTGCTATGAGCTAAATGCCCCGCCCATCTCAACCTCCTTGCATTCATTTTATGTGATATTGATTGACCAGCTTCTGTAAGCAGCTCTTTATTGGTCTTTCTCCTCCATGCGTTAGTAATCTGATTCCAAACGATATTATGCGTGCGCAGGATTTTCTCTAAAATCTTTCAACACTTCTTTCTATGGTCCAGGTCTCGAAGCCATATAAGTTTTCTTGAGATTTTCCGGGATTTAAATTATTGTTCGTAAGCAACGACTTCCTGCCCTTCAGTATCCTTTAACAACTCCTCACTTATTCCTGTTGAACAAGTCCGTTACCTAGTACTCCACCTGGACAAACGCCTAACTTGGAATCTTCATACCAGACTGAAACGACAAGAAAGAGCTCCACGTTACGGACTACTCCAACACTTACTAGACAAGCGCTCTAGACCTATTGGGACTTACGGAGTTGAGCTTTGTGGCTCCAATCCTTACAATCCAAAATCCTTCGTAAAATCGTCAATGCACCTTACTTTGTTACAAATAAAATCATCCACAATGACCTTAATGTTCCTTATGCATCCGATTTGGCTCAATCCATATATTTATCTTTCCATAATAAACTTCAAACCATCCCAACTCTCATGTTTTTAACGTTGCTTCCTATTCAATTCCTGGTAACCTTCCGAGGCGTCTGAAAAGAAGATGGCCTCGCGATCTTCTAATATAGACATATTATTAGAGTGCTACCAATGGGTAGTTTCTCAACAGGTGTTTCATGTCATTATATCCTTGTACGAATTTACTAGAAGTATTTTTTTTTTTTTTTACACAGTTGTAAAAATCATATAAATAATAATAAAAAAAATTATTGATGACGATTAATAATATTGATATTATTATATTAGTATGATGCATATTATTGATAACGATTAGTAGCCAAAATGAAGATCCATTAAACTAATTCTCTAATTCTGATTTTTCCAATACATAATAAATCTTGACTTTTCTTTTTAGAAATAGTTTATTCATTTTTTTTTCATTCCTTCTCTAGTTGAAATACATGAGTTATTATGCCTAATCAAAATAAGTGAGCATTACTATTTAAATTCAGTAAACATCAAGTGATATTCAAATCAAAATAGTTTCTGCATTCCGTAGTTCTGCCTTTCATGGGCTCAGGTCATTTAAAGAATTTAATTACAGACAATCAAGGCCTGTTTAGAATTCTTTACTGTCATCGTAAAAGTTTAACCGCATACATTTTGTAATTTAAGGCACTGTTAATATGTGCTAAATTAAATAATATAATAAAGCGAACTTTTTTGAATAACTATAAATATGACTGTTTAATCGGAGATGTAATGGATTCATTTCATATCGGTAATATTATTATGCACATTTATTACTACTTATTAATTTATTATCATAATCGTTTAATTAAGGAATACGCGATCAAAATTTGTACATCCTAGTTCGTGAAATTATTGCTGAAAAAATAAAATATTATCGTGCGACATCTCTTGCTGAGAAGTTAAATATGTTTTTAAAAACTTCTTTTAAACAATTATTTGAGAAGTAAAAATTGTAGTTTTGAAGAAAACTACATAAATTTTCACAATATTTCTCCAATTCTTCTTCAGTGCACACTATTTATTTTCAAGTTTATTTATTATCAGCCATTTTACACCAATTTTGAAAATTGGTGTAAAATGGCTGATAATAAATAAACTTGAAAATATATAAATTTTGTACCCAGAACCTGCCAAGAAATATTTTTTCTTAATGTTGATTATATCAATATGAAGAAGATTTATTATTATTTGACTAAAAATTACTAAATATATATTTTTTTTTAAAGTTTTTAAATTCTATATGTCCTGAATATCTAATATCTTTTAAGATAAGTTTTGAGTATATATAATTGTCCTTTAAAAAGTAATGAGTAAATCAAAAAGGTATTATTTAAATAAAACTAGGAATTCTATAATTCCTTTATTTATTTTTGAAATGCATTTTTAAGAAAACAATGTCTTGCTTTTAGATAATTTCAGGGTTGTAAAGGGACATGGTACGTTATTACAATATGATTACGTTGAGACATAAGTTTATTTACTGTGTATTGATTAGATAATGCCGCGTAAAAAAGGTGCATTACGCGTGACCACAGGGCCAGGGGCAGAAGGTGAATCGAATTGCATGACTGTTAATTACGAATGCTACAACGTGACCGCTGATGCACCCTCGTCATGGGAAAATCAATCTTATAAAATTCAACCAAAAAACTTCCAGGAATATTGTTGACCGATTGTGATACATTTAGTCCTGATAACTCCTGTGGTGATAAAACATTAATAGCAATGCCAAGTATATATATATATATATATATATATATATATATATATATATATATATATATATAATATATATATATATATATATATATATATCATATATATATAATTAGTAATAAATAGGAGTTGATAACTCCTGTGATGATAAAACATTAATAACAATGCCATATATATATATATATATATATATATATATATATATATATATATATATATATATATATATATATATATACATATTTTTTTTCCTTTTCCGTTGGCGCTACAGACCTTGTAGATCTATGACAGGAAGATGTGGACTACATCCCGAATCCTGATTTAAGTACACAGGGGTAGGATCATCAGTCCTACGCCCGGTCAGTGTTAGTTGCCTCCAGTTAACTGACGGGAAACACATAACCGGGGAGAGGATCTCGAGCAGCGTGGCTTTCCCTGGTGGATGGTCGCCAAAATCGTGCGGTCACCCATCCAAGTGCTAACCACATTCGGTGTTGCTTAACTTGGTTACATATTGCAAGCGCCTTAGCCTGCACGGCTACCCCAGCCCCATGCAGATTTAACAATTAAACAATTATTTAAAATATATGCTTAAGATAAACCTATACTGGAAGGATACCTGGATTGAGCTAAATCGGTACATTAAGGTCTTAAGGTCATTATGGATAATTTTATTTGTGACAAAGTAAGGAGTATTGAGGATTTTACGAAGGATTTTGGATTGTAAGGATTGGATACGAGAGGGATTTGATGGTTTAGTAGAGTCCCAAAAATCGATTCCGTAAGTCCAATATATGAATCTTTTATAAATAATTGGAAGTTTAGAACGTTTGTCTAGTAAGTACTGAAGTACTCGAAAACGTCGGGCTGTTTTTATTAAATTAAAGCTATATTCATTATTTTTGGTATATTAGTTCATTAAAGTGTCAATGCCGTACAATAAGAGGTCAATATATTTTTTTTTTAAATAACAAGTTAAAAATACTTCATATATTATAGTTAAACATATTAGTATATTTAATTATTACATGAACAACACCTCAGGGTAGATCTGATAAACAAACAGTTACAGTAATATTACATGTTCATGTATTACAGGCAATTGTTAAAAAATAAAAAGTTTTAGAATTTATAGTAAACGAACATGAGCTTTTTTTTCTCTACTTCTTCTTGGCTCTAGTATAGTGCAAACAAAAAAATTCTCCAGAATTCTCAAACTAAGGGTGTGCAACGTCGTGATAATGTTCTGCTTACGTCTGTGAAACCTGGGCTCTAATATGCACCTTAGAAGCCATAAGTGAGAGATTCGAAAGAAAATTCTTCTACACGATAATTGGAGCAATCTGTGATCTCCAGAACCTTAGCACATGGAGGAGAAGGATCAATATAATGCCTAATAAGAGAAACATGTCAATTGACGTTGACTTAAGGAAGTAATTACTATAGAAAAATTAAGTTTATGTTAGGCATAAGATTAAATTTATTGAATATTTTAAAATGGGTAGAATATTTTTTATTATTTAAAAATTTTAACGTCACATTAATTAACTATATATTGACACAGAACTATTTGCGGATATTGATTAACCAACGCATCATGCTATGCAGGCAAGGAGGTTAAGATGGGCGCGGTAGTTAGCTCAGAGCAATCCATCAGGAAGCCTTTACACAATGACTGTCTCCATAGTAGACAAGAGACCACGTGGAAGGCCAAAAACCAGACTGCAGAGTTACACGCAGATAGCGAAAAAAGATTAAAAAAACTACTACATTCTTGATGAATTCTAAATGAATCATCGAAGAATCAGAAATATTATTTTAACATAACAATTTAGCTATAAGTTTAAAACGACATGTTGAATCATATAGGGAAATGCTATATGATCGTATAATAATCGTATATAGTATAATAATCGGGATAAATATGATACTATAATTTATTATCTGTATCTTTTAACTGCCACCATTTTGAAATCCCGTCCTTTAGCATTCCTATATTAATATTGTTATTATCGCTATATTCTTACTGACATTTGTCTCTTGCTGAATTGTTGATTTCTCCATGTTTACGATGTTGAGGCGGATTGGCCCATTTCTGACGTGAAAAGGTTAGGAATCCCTTATCTTGGTAATAAATGGTTCCAAGAAACCTTAGCGCCTATTCGATGCCGCGCGGGAGTATAATCTATTGTATAATTCCATAATCTATTTCATTAGTTTGAAATTTCGGGTAAATGGATACTTTCTATATAGTTCTGTATAATTTATTTTTTTATTTCTTCAAAATTTGAATAACGAAATCCTTAGGACGCTGGCGTTAACTATTACATAACTAAAACTGTATAGATTTTTGATACGGCATTCAAATTTAGCTAAGTAGTTTGGTTTTTGTATATAAATATATGTAAAATTATACTATTAGTAGATATTTTACATATTATATCATTATCAATATATAGTTAATTAATGTGACGTTAAAATTTTTAAATAATGGAAAATATTCAACCCATTTTAAAATATTCAATAAATTTAATCTTATGCCCAACATAAACTTAATTTTTCTATAATAATTACTTCCTTAAGTCAACTTCAATTGACGTATTTTTCTCATTTGACATTATCAGCTTAAGTCAGTGAAAGATTCACGATGTTTGAGCTCAGAATCTATCATAGATGTTACTATATACTATCATGGACCTTTAATTGGGTTATTTGACAAGATATTAAAGTGAATTTTGAACGGAATCTAATGATGGCGTAAGCAAATTATGGAAAAAAGAAAATTTCCCCAAAACAAATATTTTTAGATCTTGCATTCATGAAATTAAAATAAATAATACATTAATTTTTTTTTTTGTCTTCATATTTCCATCCACACCTGTCACGAGCTTGAAAATAAGCTGATGTGCTGTAACTAATAAGAAAAATTGACATTTTAGGCATGAGGAAAAAAATAGTACCCAGCGGTACTTCTTCCTGGCCTTAATTTATTTCCTTAATTCAAGAAAGGAGATCTCTCATCCAGCTCCTCGTTAGTCATCTCTTGATAGGTATGTCAGCTGTGGCCATGACGTTTAAGAGAAAATCTGGAGTAGAGATCACGTATGTGTTGGTCGATAGTTGGTTGTCGTAAGTTGTTATGTAAAGTTTTGTTGTTTACGTACCAAGAAGCTCCTGTTATAAGTCGTAAAATTTTGGATTGAAATGCCTTTCGTTTTTGTAAGTGTGTCTTTTCTGCAGAACCGTAAATTTGTTTTTTAAATGTTTTGTTTGTTTGTTAAATTTGAGTAGGTAAGTGTATGTATTGAGTTTTTGTCTGATTTTCAATTTTGATTTGGAAAAAAGTGAGTACAGTATTTTCAGTCGCTTATTTAAGATCTGTCGCGTGGACCTCAGGTCATCCTTCTGTCGAATATTAGTCCCAGGTAACGTACAGGAAACTTCTCTTTTCAACTTATATTTTTATAACCGCAGAAAAATAAGAAAACTCATTTCAACTAAGGAAGAAATTAAAAATTTATTTTTTACTTTAAATTTTTTTTTCAATTATGACAAATATTGTATGGATTAGTTTGGAAATCTCCATTCTTTCAATACATAGATAGTAGTACAATTCGTGCCATAAATGCCTTGTTATGCAGCAGTGTATACTTAGCGCGCCTTCCTAAGTCAAATTGAATTTTACCTAAAACCTTAAAGTTATGATAAAATATTTAACTACACAGATCAGATGGATTACTTTATATTGTTTCATGCTTCTTAATGTCTTTTCGCAATGTTGTCAATGATAAAACAGTTTTATGTGAAAAGATTTTGAATTTTTTCCTCATAATTAGATTCAAACCACAGCGAAATCATTAAAACCGGATGTGAATATTTGACTACAATATATTTTACATATTTTGTTGCGAATTTAAATCATTTTGTTCGTTACAAAAAATAATTAGTTATTGTTATTGATTTTTTTTTAAATATTAGGAGCCAACTGTCTTTAGAATTTTTGTTACTTTGGCTAATTGATTTAATTATCTAAAAGTGTTCTACAGAAATATTTCGAATATCATGTCGCAACAGTAATACATGGAACGCTGTGTACGACCATCTGCCTTTAATGAACATGTGAGGCATTTACAATCTAAACCTACTAAGCCCAAAAAAAATTTTTTTACTTATTTTTTATTTTATTTCTTTATTGAGCATTATAACAATCTGTCTTTTGGACCGCTTCGATACATATACCAAAAAATTAAAAACTATTTTTTGCGGTTCATATTCAAGCGATGTTTTATCTACTGACCTGATGTTTTGAGTCTAAACCAGTTAATTCCGCCTCAAAAATCAGCTTAAAAATCAAAATCTGCTAAGTCAAAAGTTCCACAGCAGACCGCTTGGTACTTCAAATGGACATCCCTATCATTATACATTGAAAAAGGACACGATCATTACCCCGAAGAGTACATAAACATTTTCAGGAGCTGGGAAAAACCTTGCCGCTTGCTCCAAGAGTATTCGACTGGAAAAAAGCTTTTCAACCTTAAGTTAAACCATCTCAGCAATGGAACTTCAAATTTGCAACGGCAAAATGTTTATAATAAAAATAAAGTGATAATAAAAATATAAAAATAAAGTATATAATTTATTATAAAAGTTTATAATTAAATGAGGTGATGCCAACGAAATACTGATAAGTGGTGAAGCTAACTACTCTTTTGTCCGCGGGGGGAGGGGAGGGGGAACGTAATGTGAAAAAAGGAAAACGTTAAGGTAATGTTAACTTCAATGACAAATCTATTCCAGCCATGATTTATTTTTTCACTTGATTTCATTTCATTTTAAATTCATTTGTTTATTAATCTCAATTCATTTATTGATTCTACTGCTATTTTTTAAAGTTTATTTATTAATACACTTTTTATACATCTTATTACCTATAAATGTCTATTATTATCCTTATTTATTTATTTTATTCTATCAATTCATTTCTTTATTTATTTTATTTTATTTTTATTTTTTTATTTTATTTTTTATTTATTTTTTATTTATTTTTATTTATTTATTTTTTATTTATTTATTTATTTATTTTTTTGTACCAACCATCCAAATAGTATTAAGTGATGTTATTTAGTTGATCGGGCGCTTATGACCTGGATGTTTTGCGCCTAGACATCGAAACAAACAAACAAACAATCTATTCCTGCCATTCACAACTTAAACCCACTTGATTTTTGTCATATATAAATATGTTAATTTTGTATGGAAAAGTTAGAATACAACTTTTTTTTATGTTTATGTGTATTATTTTATCATATTTATTTTTTTTTTTAACTCCTTTTAAAAGGATAATAGAATCAAAACCTAGTGAGTCCAACTCTCAAAACGTTATTGTGGCACACCTGATCGTTTCGAATTTTTTTTTTAAATGTTAAAAGTAAGGATCAAATAGCTACACTTAATTATGCCAAAGTGGTAGGAAAATATTTAACTCTTTTTTAAAAATTTAAATTTTAATACTTTTTTTCACTATACTGAAAAAAAATTGAAAAATGGATTTGGCAGGTTTTGATTCTAAACATCTCAGGTCTATTCTCACTATTTACCAAAGATAATTTTTGATTTGTTGAGCTGTTAATTTTTAAACGAATATTTTAAGTGCTTATTATTTCTTTTTATTTTTAATTATACCTAGGACTCCACCTGGACAAACGTCTAACTTGGAATCCTCATACCAGACTGAAACGACAAGAAACCGCTCGACGTTTCCGACTACTTCAGCATTTATTAGACAAACGCTCTAACCTTTCAATTAATTAAAAAACACTCATATACATGACCATAATAAGAGACCTATTTGGAGTTACGGAGTTGAGCTTTGGGGCTCCACTAAACCATAGAATTCCTCTCGTATCTTTACAATCCAAAATCCTTCGTAAAATCCTTAATACTCCTTACTTTGTAACAAATAAAATAATCCACAATGACCTGGATGTTCCATATGTTTCCGATTTGGCCCAAACCAGATACTTATCCTTCCAAAATAAACTTCAGAACCATCCTAATCCTCTCGTGTCTAACGTGGCTTCCTCCTCGATCCCTGATAACCCTCCTAGGCGTCTGAAACGAAGATGACCTCGTGATCTCCTAATTTAGAAACTTTATTAGAGTGCTAACAATGGGTAGATTCTCTAAAAGCCTTGTCATGTCATGTATTTCACTGTATCACATTTGCTGAATGTACAGTTGTAAATTTCATAAATAACAATAAAAAAATTAATTAATTTTTTGCTTATTAAGAATTTATTTGATGATTTATGTTCATAGAAACTGTTTTGTTCAATATTCAGTTTGTATTTGGTCGTATGTTAAATGTGCTATTAATCTCGTCAATTTAATTTTCATTTTAAAGGCGATCCCCACATATTTGTACACATATTTAATTTTTTTCTTATAAATTTGGTTCTTAGGGAAATATCTAATATAATCTATTAAAAATCGGGTACCATTTTGGTAGTTATTGAAAAATGTATACTACACCCAGGCAAAAGAAAAGAATCGCATTAAGATGCCGCTAGAATCCACAAGTTACTTGTATTTCAAGATCCGAGAGGTGAAAAAAGTGATCGCTTTCTCTGCTCATAAAGCAGGTAGTTGAGAAAGTTAAAAATAGATTCCACATTCCATTAATCATGGAAGCATATTTTCCGATGGAGAAAAACTAGTTATTAGAATTTGAATCAGGAAAAAAAGAAAGAAAAATGGGATTTGATCCCAGCCATTTATTGCATGAATGATGTTGACTTCCATCTTAGAATCATTAATAACCAGTACTTCTTAATGATTAATTTGTAACAACTTTCTTAAGGCACGCACTATGCATTTTTCGAAATTAAATTGTCCAGTCTGTGGCAGAATGAACGATTATAATCAGTGTTTGAAATCGATAAATATTTCTTCCATAAAATCACGTGATAACTATTATATTTGATTATTAATTTAAAAACCTTGTTTGATTTATGAATATAAATTTAAATCGATCTTTGATGTTTATTGATTCGGTTAAAAGTAACGATCACTCATTGAGCGATACGGATTTACATAGATAATAATGATTAAAAAAAGTTAATAAAAAAATGAAAATACCTTTTAGACACAAATTAAATAAAATATTAATATGCATGTATACGTTTTGGTACACATTATGATGTAGACATTTTTTAATGTTATTTTTCTATTTATAATTTATTTTTCTGCACGCAATACCTCCACAATATATATGTATATATATGTGTATATATATGTGTATATATATATATATATATATATATATATATATATATATATATATACACATATATATACATATATATTACATATGTATACATATATATACATATGTAATACATATATATACATATATATATTACATATGTATACATATATATACATATATATATATATATATATATATATTTTTTTTTTTTTTTAATCCAAAATTTCTAATGAATTTCGGAAATAAAGATGATCTGTTGCTAATAGTTGACAACAGTATTTTTCACCTACTGCTCCTGACTCAAAATATATCTTAGAGATTACAATAAAATTATGTTTCTGATTTTAAAAAGTATTACTTAAGAATTATTATTATTGTTAATTATAAAAATTTTGTTTACAAATAATGAATCGGGTATAATTGTAATCATTTATGAATAACAAATAAAAATTTCTATTAATAAAAATCAGCAAATGATTTTTAAAAATTCCAGATAAAAGTTTTGCTTTTGATTTTTTAATTATCAATTTCAAATCCTGATTACAAACATGCAATAGATGTAATTGACAGTTATATATTTAATTTATTCCTTATTCGAAATGAGAAAGTTTAAGTTATACAAATAATATTTAATCCATTTGTCATCTGTGTATTTTTAGTGAGAATAAAACTTTTGCTTCACTACCGAAGATAGCAAAGTTATGTATTCATGGGTGAGTATTAAAACCTTTTGTCCTAAAATTAAATTTAAAAAATCGTTTTTTAACAAATGAGCAAACATGGTTCCATCCCTTTCTGACTGCAGTCTAATCTATGCAAAGGGCATGTCACATGCTAACTTAAGTTCGATTTTCATGATTTGTTCAGAGATTTCAAAGATACATGAAAGTTACATAGATGGTTCCACATGACAATCTATTCTTTTGCTTGTTCTATGCTTGCGTAAATTTATTTTTGTAGACGTGCCTATAATTCGAAAACGGCTGATTCGATTCAACTCAAATATGGAAGAATTTATGTGAAGAAATTAATTTTAACAACGGTTATTATATTAAATTTTTGTTCAATAACTTTCTCTTCATTCTATATATATATATAATGGTAGTATATATATATATATATATATATATATATATATATATATATATATACTTTTTTATTTTAAATTTAATTTATTTTACAATATCTTTGCAAATGCGTTACAACGCATCAAGCAAATGTTATGTCTATTAATTTTTGTTGTTCTTGATAAATACTTGTATTAAAAGCAGGAGATCTCTGAGTCAATGGCTTTTTAGTTTTTTGCAGGCTCTGACTGGATAACAGAGAGAAAGAGATACTTAAAAAAAAAGTTATATAAAATAAATTCTATTTTAAACGTTTTGAAACTTATTTTATCGGTCCAAAATTTTCCAAGATTAGCAGTCTTTTAGTAGTAAAGAATTACCTAAAATCCAGTCGCGGTATCAAATTACTTTTGAAACACACAAAAATATTTTAAATCATTGATTCGGTCGGGCCTCTTTCAACCGATGTCAGTATTTATCGTTCATATCATTTCAAGAAAATACGAAGCTTTTAAAGGCTTAAAACAAAAGGATTAAGGAAGAACTGAAGTTATACACAACCAAGGTCAATAGAGAAGAGACAATTGAGATGGCTCAGAGAAGTGCATATAGAAAACAATAGAAAGGATATGTGAATGACGCATATGGAATTTATTGATCAGGAAAAGTATGAGGAAAGAGCACGTGTACAATTATATTCCACCCACGCTAAAAGGCATTCAGATATTTAAACTTTTCTTTCTTCGTTCCTTTAGTCTTTTTTTGTTTGTTATTTTTTAAAAATAAAATACACGTGTGTTCATTTCAAATTTAATTTGTATTATAATGCCGTCTATTACAACTTTAGTTTATGTTATTAATAAGTCCCGAAAAATGTTCTGTGTATCTGTGTGTATGTGAACACTCTAGCTCGAAAACGTAAAGTCGTACGAAACTAATATGCCTTAGATGTCCTAGCAACTTTTTCCTTAAAATCGGCTAACCGGATGTGCCATTTGATATTAACGCTGAAACACATTTTTTCACATTTATTTTCTCAAAAACGGCTCCAACAATTTTGATTAAACTCGGTGTACCATTGTATAATTAAGTCGTCAATGCCCTGTCAATTTACATGGCTTAAATGCCTAACGGTCATGTGAGTCTTGTAATAATATCTATCTCTTATTATTAAGAGCTAAGGAAAAAATGCTAAACATAACTTTTGAAAGAATTTGATAATCGAATAAAGGAGATAAAAATAAAAATGCTTATACAGGTCAAAAATGAATATTCGGAAATAATAGTCAGAAGGTATACGTATAATATATCATTGGAAAGCGGAGAATTTTAGAAAAACAATATATATTATAGAAAGTTGTAGAGGTACCGGAGGCTAACGAAAAATATATAATTTAAAATTTTTTTAAAGTATGAAAAAGTATTTAAAAGCCACGGATTCAAGGCAATGACATTGTTATTTTAATAGTATTTATTATTTGTTAACTGTTATATTTTAGCTTTAGCTCAGTTAAAAATCCAATTAAAAAATTTTATAATAGCCCAACATGGCCAACAAATAATTTCTATGAATAGATTTAAGACAACTTTGAAAAGTTGAGCGGTAGCTGAAAGTTGTGTGTTGCGCGAACCAGATTAGAAATTTAGAAAATCTCAAATGGTATTTAACAATTAAAGAAAATTTTAAAAATAGCGATTTAAGTGCATCTTATTGCAATGTGACTGACCATCTGAAGATGAAATAATGAGCGAATGAGTGATTAACTGTGTCAAGGATGTGAAGACGAGCTAAAAAATGTACGTTCACACTGAGCATAACTCAGATATGGCCAAATTCTACTCTGAGTACCGAGTACCAAATATTTTACTCAAATTAAATCACCATTGGGATTCCAATCACTACTTCAGTTAATCGTTTGACATCATCTGAAGTAGTAATTAAATTCTTTGGAACTCTAAAAAGGTCAGTATTTGATTTAAATACATGGTACTCAGTACTCAGAGTACCATTTACCAAGGGATAACTTTGCTATTAGCACGAATTATGAAACATGTTATCAAAATTTTCTTTGAAAAAAGTTAGTATTTTTTGCTAATGACTCTTTATTTTATTTGAAGTTTATAACTTTTTTTTTAATTTGTTGAAAATGTTAAGTACGTTCCGATACTGATCGATATGAAATATAGGCATCAAATATTTAGCGAAAATGTTATTAATATTTTGCTGATTACAATGTTAATGGTAACATTTCGCCGTAAACTCATCTTAAGACTGGCCCTTCTTCCTGTCAGCGAGTTAACAATTTCAACCCTGACCCTTAAATATTGACATTTTGTCCTCATCGCTGTAATTGTTACCGGCTAGACCTTGATCTTCAAACAATATTTGCGGATCCCCAATGAATTTCATTCAATATTCATGATTCGGGTTTTGATAGCTGGGGATGGAAGAGTGAAACCCTATCAGTTGCGTGTTCAGAAATAATTTGGACGGTAAGCTCAAGATACTAAGGTCATACAAATGGTTGACCCCTCAATCGGGAAGTATCTTTTCTTCAAAACCATTTTACGTTCTTCTCTTTTGTTCTCTTTTTTTCATTCTTATTATTAAAACTTATTTTTTTATTAATATTAATTTTTACAACAAATTATCAGGAACCAAAGAATTCTCCCCATATCAATTTTTTTTAAAATTCCAAAATATATCTAAGAATCTTTACTAAGAAAAAATACTTCTTACTACAGATAAAATCGTGTTGTTCTATAAAGATCTCCATTTTCCTTGTGTCGCAGATACGGAAATAAAAATGCATTCCATAATTAAATACTTTGTACATATAACTCACTAGCTAGTAAAATTTCATAAAAATCCTTTGACGATAACTTACCTATTGGTGTGAAAAGAAAACGGTCAAGGAACCTCATAAGCTAAAATATTGATTAAAAGGCTGATAAGTGAGAAGTGTTTAATTCCTTCACATGGTATTGTTAATATATATATATTTTTTTTTTGTTTCATTTTTTTTATTCACACCATTCATACTGGTAATGACAACCAGTGAATGTGAGATTGATTGATTAATAGAATTGTCATGAAAGGCATGAGGAGGATTAGTGCCCAGCGGCACCTCACTCGGCGTCATATTTACATTAGGCGAGGAGGTCCCTCATCCAGCTCCTCTTCAGTCTCCTACAGACGTTACCTGCCATATTCGTAGTGGCCATGTCATTTATAAGTGTATTAGGATGTCCTTGTAAGTTGTCATGGAATCGTTTGTAATTACTTGTAAGGACATTATTAAAATATTATAGGAAAGTTTCATCAAAATCTTTAGATCTCTATTACGCAGAGAAGGGACAGTACGTGGTTTTATATTTTTCTATTCTAATAATTTCTGAATCAGCTTACATTTATTGTTTCATAATCTTCTGGTTTTCAAGAAACCAGAGTTTGCTTTTGGAATCTCCCAATAATATTTTATAATCAATTAATATTATAGTAAAACTAATTGCAAAAATATATTCATTTAAACGCTAATATTCAAGAAACATGCATCAAGTTGAGTTTGTACTTGAGTGAATATTTTTAGTGTTCCCTCTCCTACATGCGTGTACTCCTTATGTTCCTCCCCGTGCTTTCTGTTTTGTTTTTGATCCGCGATGAAGATCAGTTTTAAGTTGCACGTAACCACAGGGTGCGCGTGCGCCACTATCTAACACCACTATCTGGGAGGCAGTTGTGTAAGCCCGAGATAGATGCTGCTCTAGCCAAAGCCACATAAATAACAATCAACCGCCTCACTTATGGGATGCCTTGCTTTTTGTACGTGTTGTGCCTTATCCTAGATCTAATAATAACCTAGACTATCATATAATGTCTTGTATTAATTATCCTTAAGGTTACGAATAGGATGATCCTATGCCGTGTAAATGTTCATGAAGGTTTTAAATGTAAATGCTGATGTCATGTTTAGTTTTAATCATCATTATATATATTATTAATTATTCATATTATTTTATTACCACAAAACCTGAAGAACGTTTTCATACACAGTTATGTCAAGCATATAAAGGGAAAGTACTCTTCGTAGGATTGAGTCAGTTACAATACATAAACGAAGATCTGCCATCCAGCACCACTCTATTTTTATAGTATTTAAGAGGAAATCATCCAAAGATTATTTCCTTTATCAGTCTAGATGTATGTCCGTGCAGTTTGCAATACATTTTTTTGTAATGAGTATAAAATATTTAAATTATGAAAATTCACTTTTCTTTTCTTTTTTAAAGACGTATTATTCAATCTGAGGAGATTAGAACGAAGCCTTTGGGATTTTTCTTCACGCCTGAAGTGATTGATTTCAATATTACCACCTTTTTCTGCATCATTCCTAAGTGGATAACGTTCCAAGCTCAGAAACGTTTGGATTGGAGCCATTTCCGCGGTTCCTTCAAAGGAACCCAAGGCGATTGCAAGTCGTGGAAGTACAGACTTAAAAGATTCTGCAATCTTAACCAAAGAGCCTCGATAACCAAACCAACTTTATCTAATTCTGAGAATGAAAGTTGCCCAATTGAATTCTTTCGGAACTTTTGAAACTGTTTAAATTCCGAAGATTCCGAAGGCTCCTGGTCAAGTCTTGATTGTCTCCTAAATGAGAGTCGATTGGAATTTTAATCAACAGCTTTTAATTTTTATTAATAATATTCTTTTGTTTTAAATAGATTAATTTTCATCATGACTTTATTAAAAGTACTTCTAAGCTATAACTATTACCTCATTTAAACCAATCTGCATTCTCGGTAATTATTGTCTACGTTTTAAGTTCATTTCATGTCTTGGCGTCCTTCATTATAATAAAGTCTTAAATTCAATCTTTACGTTGTACTTGGGCCACCAAATCCTAATACGTGATAAGGAAGGTTAAAATTACGTAAACCTAATATATAATGGCATATCATATTATATTATGCACGTTATTTAGCTTAAAATAAATTGCTTACAAATTATCAATATTATATTATGATCCATTTATAAAAAAGATTCATTTACTTAAACAAGATTCAAAATATTTATCAAAATTTATTCATCCTCTTATTGACTGGTTATTTATATATTTATATATCGTGTATGTTTTCGATTATTTTATTTGGTAATTCTTAAGTTTCTTAAATATTTTTTATGTGGATTTACTGGTAATATCAATGTTAGTTTAAGTAGATAAAATATTGGTTTGCTTCTCAAAAATATTAAAGGCATAATACCTGAGCCAATTATAATCAACAAGTAACATCAGTAATATTTTTAGAGAAGGCAACGGCTTCCCCCTACCCTTTTCTGCCTATGCCCATTCCAGGAATTCATTGTTATTCTGTTTTAAAATATTTTTTCCTTTAAAAAAGAATATCTTAGATTCGGTAATAATTTGTCCGAAAAATTTGAGGTTCGTTCGGGTTTAAAACAGGGGGATTCTCTTTCGCCTGTCCTGTTCAATTTGGCATTAGAACATGCTATTAGGGAGGAAATGTGTACCGAGAAAGGGTTGGATCTGGGCGGGACAACATCCGTGCTGGGCTATGCTGATGATCTGGTACTGTTAAGCGAAGACGTTGAAACTTTAAAACTAAATACGACAACGTTAATGAAAGCCGGTAAAGAACTAGGATTCGAAATAAACTTGGATAAAACAAAATATATGGTTAGCTGCAAAAATGGCGATACTACTGGTGATATCGATATAGATGGTAATATGTTTGAACAAGTAGAGAAATTTAGGTATCTAGGTTCTACGATAACTAGAAAAAACGAAATTGAAGAAGAGGTTAAGGTTAGACTGAAGGCGGGAAATGCTTGTTATTTTTCTGTGACAAAACTACTTAGTTCGCGCCTCTTGTCCCGGAACTTAAAAATTAGAATCTATAAAACAATTATCTTGCCTACAGTTCTTTATGGATGCGAAACTTGGCCGCTTACATTAAGGGATGAGCAGCGTCTTAAGGTTTTTGAAAATAAAGTATTGCGTAGAATATTCGGACCGAAGAAGGATGAGTTAACCGGAGAGTTCAGACGGTTACACAACGCCGAATTGCGTGAGCTGTATCCGGGTAATATAATTGAGGTAATTTCATCGCGGCGAATCAAATGGGCTTGTAAAGTTGTTGGGCTTAGTAACGAGAGAATTCCTAAAAGGTTAATATTTGCTGTGCCGAATGGTAAGCGTCCGAGGGGTAGACCGAAGCGAAGGTGGGAAGATTGCATTAAAGCCGATCTGAAGGGACTGGGTTTGGACGGCGAACGGTGGAGGGAGGTGTGTAATAAGCGATTGGTGGTGTCGGCATCGAGCCTTCGGGTTCGCTAAGCCTTTTATTATTATTATTATTGTTAAATAAGAAATTCATATGAAATAATTGCGAGAGCGTTGTCAAAATGGTGTATATAATTTTAAAATATGGGAGGAGGTGGGCAATAAATTTGAGGACGGATAAATTAGTCTTTATTTCCTAATTAGTTTATTTTAGAATATTGAAACGACCTGTCGCTGATGATAATATTTCATAAATTTTTGATTTGTTGCTACTTCATTTTAAATTTTTTTCCATGTCCTATAGCCAAAGACAAGGCATTAGCTGCATTTATTATTTACACAGAATAAAGGTACCGCATACCGATATTTCAAACAAGCGGCGCCCTATGAGTCAATGCTGTAACTGCAAATAGGGAAGACAATGCTCTGCTTGTGTTGAGTACTTAGGATAAAGCACTAGCGGATCCAGGATTTAATTTTGGGGGGGGCTTCAGCCCGAAACCTTTTCATAAAAATAACGATAATTACTTTGGAAAAAAAGAAAGAAACTAACTACCTATATGAAATGGTGTTTAAGTACTTTTAAGTACTTAAGAACTCCTTAAGTACTTTTAAATGTAATTACTCGGACAATAATACTTTAAGAGGTATTCTAAAAAAAAAATTTCCCATAAAACATGGTTACATTTTTCCATTTTGGGGAGGGCTTCAGACCGAAAGCCCCCTCCCCTCGTAGATCCGCCCGTGGGATAAAGTGATATCTGCCGGCGTGCTTTTATTCTTTATTTTCTGGTTTAAATGTTGTCTTAAAATTGAAAACTTGATGTGTCCCTCAAAAATTCTGTTGGCACAACTTGCGCCATAGAACTAGTGTTGCCCAAATGCGAGACCCAGACGAGTCTTGGTCTTGCAAACTCAGTTTCGTCATGGTCTTGGTCTTGCACAAGAGTCTCGCAACAGTCTTGCAGTACTGTATTTTGTAGATAGGAGAAACCTAACTATGCCTGAATGAAAAATTAGAGGAATTAAATGTAATACAATATTGGTTATACCAATTATTTACATATAGTAACTAAGATTGTCGAGTATTAGTAACTATTTTGCCTTAATTTTTTATTAAAAACATCGGTTTTTTTTACCAGTCCTGGTCTTGGTCTTGCAACAGTTAGGCGGCCTTGGTACTTTGCAAGACCAAGACCGATTTTGGGCAACACTACATAGAACCCTCCCTGTGGCCACTCCTGGTTAATATTTTAGTGAGGACTGCAAAGAACAAATTTATTTAGTATCTAAAACATAATTACCAAATATTGTTCGTCAATGTACGTTGATCCCGTTTAAAGACCGAAACACTGTCATGCATTAAAGATAAGTATCAATAAGCGCAGAGCTGAACGGTGTCCGATTATACGAATACATTTCAATGGGTATTAATGAATCGGCAATGGGGTCCTGTAATGACCCTCTTGTATCACAAGGTGTAAGCAATAGTATATTCAATAATTTGTCCCCCGCCCACATTACAATTATTCCCATTCATAAATCAGGAGTCGTCCCCGCGGACGAAGAGGCTCGCATGTCCTGCTTCTTGAGGCCGATTCAAATGTAAATTCGAACCGAGGCCGGTATAATTCCAGAGCCGAGCTATAAATCGCCATTTCTCTTCCTGAATCCTAATCAAAAGCTGACAGCTGATACAGGATACAAGACGTGCCTCCCGTATGACGCAGGGGGGGAGCCCTTTGATCTTTGGCCATCTCGGTTTAGAACAAATAGCAGGTTGGCGAGGCACCGACATGTGTCCCGATTGGAGATAGCTTATCGGCTGCTGCATCTTCTCCAGTTTTCTTATTTGCAACTCGTTCTTTGAGATAATCTGTCTCATGTTAATTATTAGCAGTTTAGTAAAGATTGGATCGGTATATTGAAGCTTAAGTAGACCCTGTAGGTTAGTAATATAATTATGTTCTATTTATACATTAATGCTTTCAAATTAGAAATGCACGCTAGGATTAGTTTCTCTATTATACAAATATTGAATGAATTATGTTAGTACGTGGTACAGACACCTTTTTATCAAATTATCAACATCCACCTTAAACTCATTCATATAATCATAACATACAAAGTTGTTATCTAAAATTAATTCTCAGAAATGGGGCGTTTTTGTCTTAAATTAATTTTAAATCTCCATGCGTTAGTAATTTAATTCCAAACCGCTCCGGTTTACTTGTGAAGGAGTTTTCTTTAAAATCTTTAAACACTTCTTTCTATGGTCCAGGTCTCGAACCCGTATATGAGAACTGGCATTATCATAGCATACTATTCTAAAGCCTCGATTTAAGTTTTCTTAAGATTTTCCGGGATTTAAATAATTGATCGCAAACCAACGACTTCCTGTCCTTCAGTATCCTTTAACAATACCTTACTTTTTCTGTTGAACAAATCCGTTACCTAGGACTACATCTGGAATAACGTCTAACTTGGAATCCTCATACAAGACTGAAACGACAAGAAACCGCTCGACGTTTCCGACTACTCCAGCACTTACTAGACAAACGCTCTAAGCTTTCTGTTAATCACAAATTATTCATATACATGACTACAATATGAACTATTTGGACTTACGGAATTGAGATTTGGAGCTCCAAAAAGCCATCGAATTTCTCACATATCCAATCCATCGTAAAATCCTCAAGGCTCCTTACTTTCTTCAAGGTAATTTTATCCATAATTACCTTAAAGTTCTTTATGTTTCCGATTTGGCTCAATCCAGATACCTATCGTTCCATAATAAACTTCAGAACCATCCGAACTCTCTTGTCCCTAATCTTGCTGCCTCTTCCATCCCTGATAACCATCTGAGGCGCCTGAAAAAAAGATGGCCTCGAGATCAAGAGTGAATAACCAATAAATTTCACAATTTTAATTTAGATTTTTTTTTTTCAAAATTGTGGTATCCAGCCCAGGGAGAGAAACCTTCTTGAAATATTTTAACTAAATTCATAAAAGGTTTAGGTCGATTTACAAATAATATTTGAGGAATGTCTTAAAAATTGAAACACGCACACAAATTTCAAAAGAGCTGTAATGCACCCGGAACATCTGCGGAAATTGTTATGTATATATATATATATATATATATATATATATATATATATATATATATATATATATATAATTCTGTTTATGTTGGAGTAATGTATTTTATACATATACAACGTACAATATCATATTTTATAGAAATCATTATTGTATTATTTTTCATCTCATGTTACTAAAATAAGTGACCGCTGTATTTATTTAAGGAACTAAAATGTAATTAATATGAATTTAGCTTTCGTGATCCTACAGAACGCCTGAGAGAAGTTATTATTTTTTTTTTTAAATAATCGCACATGCAATATTTTATTTCATTTTAGAATTGACATGTATTAGACGAAATACGCATAAAAGGCGACGAAGAATGATGTTTTTTGTATTTCAACTAAAAGTGAATAATAATAAAATTATATAACAGAGATGTGTTTTAAATTTATAGAATTTTTGTTTGCGTTTTGCTAAGTTTTCATAGTAGTATTTGGATCACAAATTGTAATGTCACGAAATAATTTTTTTTATTTTTTTGGTTTATTGATAAATATTACAATCTGTCTCAATAAAGGACATTTATAATAGAGTTCTGAGAGCACATTCACACCATATTTACAAATTAAAAAAAAAAATAAGCTAACTACAAATAATATAAAGCTACAAAAGAACAAAATAAAATATCATAGTGAGAAAAAAAAAAAGTAATGAAAATAAACATCTTAGACGCAGGCATACCTATTACACTATTTACAGTCGGCCATAGGAACTCCGAACCATACTTATCCCCCCACACGTGGAGAGAAAGCAAGGCTTCAGTGAGAAGTTATAAAGAACAAAAATAACAGAAACGTTGCAAGTAACAGCAGTGTGACATGGAGTTGAAACTGTCTTGGACAAGCTACAAGATGTATCATTATAATTACGTTGTAGAATTATAGTTTTGACTACGTGATTTATTAATTGTTTACTTAGTTTAATCAATAATTCATCGTTTGTTAACTTAATTTTTATTAATATATATTCGTAACAAACTAATCAAGAGACAGAACATAAATGTTAGGATATAATCTGGAATATCCCAAACCACACTCTCTTGTTTCTCCAAAATGCAGGCAATGAAAACAAACCCTTCAACGTTTTGCCGATTCAGGCATCTTCAGGACAGAAAGGAACAGCTAACCGAACATTACTCCATCCAGTGAGTATGCGATTGGATTTCATGGAGTGATGTTCGGTTAGCTGTTTTTCTGTCTTGATGATGTCTGAATCAGGAAACGTTGAAGAGTTTAATTAGTTTGCCGTGTGGTTTGGAATTTCTTCAAATTATAACCTTTTTTTTTGTCTATAAAATATGTATTTGCGCCTGTCAACAATAAGTTGACAATCAGCAAATGTGATGGCGATAATGATATAATGACATGACAGGCATGAGGAAGGAAAGTACTCAGCATTACCTCTTCCCTAACTTGTTCCAATTACTTAGGTTGTCTAAGGAAGCAGATCCCTCATCCAACGCCTAGGTATGTCAGCTGTGGCCATGACTCTTATAAGTCTGTTATTATGTCCATTTAAATTTGTGTAAAATCGTTGATATAGGGTCGTTATATGTTGGTCAACTGTTGGAAAGTGGAGGTCAGTATGTAGAGTTTTGTTAGTCACGTACCAAGGTGCTTTTGTTATGAGTCGCAATAATTTTAATTTCTTTATTTTTTATTTATTTATTTATTTAGTAATTTATTTCTGCCACTTAAGCAATAATTATAATGAAGTAAAACTACATTCATGCCATATATACAGAAAAGATAAAATAAACAGAAGAGAAAAATAACAACTAAATAATGATCAAAAAGTATATATAATTAATAAAAATAAAATAACTTAAAAAAATAACAGAACTGAAAGGAAAAAATAAAATAACTTAAAATTAACCTAATTAATAAATAATATGTTATTTTAGTTAACTGTAATTTTTGTTAGTATTTTCCTTATTTGTTTTTTTGGTTGGACACTGGGGATCAGAAGTTCTTGCCAAGTCACTTTTTGATAGCGTACAAAAACATTTTATGAATTAAAATTAATTAATTTACATTGACTTTTGTCTGCTAGATTGGGGAGACAGCACACTATTAGTTGCATGCAAATAACTCACACTATTTTTATATTTATATTTTTTTATAATCTCTTTTAGCCAATATTCAATGATTAATTATCTTCTCACTATTTTTTGCCTATAGGTCGATTAAATAAAATAATTAGGCTTAGTTTGTTAATTATGTTTTATAATTCATGGAACCGTTCATGGAATCTCATTCTCATTCTTCAGTATATAAAATTTTATAAATAATACATCATAGGTTATGTTTTGAACCAGTCATTTTAATTTTGACTTGTTAACTGGGTATGACAAATTATCTCTTTCTTTCTTTCTTTCTTTCTTTTACAACATGGTATAAAATATTTTGTCAGAATAAATAAAATCAATAAGTTTAAGATTATTTTCTTTTATTACTTTAGGTGTGGTGATGTTACTTATAATTATGAAGAAAAAAGTCCCCATTGTGAAACGAGTTAAACAGAATTTTTTCTCTGGATAACAGATTAAGGATCAATAGCATTTAAAATTTTTATTATAATTTAATTAAATTATTTTATTAAAATAATAATCTACATGCATAATATGCAATAAAATTTTCAATTCATTATTTTATTTAATGGAGCTACCTATAGGCAAAACAATAGTGAGAAGATAATTTAAGAAAACAGATCAAAACTTGAAAATGGTCAATCTTTAATTGTTACTTCATTTTTTACAATGTTGAGTGATAATTTAATAATTTCTTACATTGTAAATTTTAATTTCTCCAACTTTGTATAAAAACTTGTATTAGTTCCGTTAATATTCACATTACAATGACCG
The DNA here is from genome assembly GCA_928085145.1 of Nezara viridula. Lineage (NCBI taxonomy): Eukaryota > Metazoa > Arthropoda > Insecta > Hemiptera > Pentatomidae > Nezara > Nezara viridula. The sequence continues at coordinate 105,386,076 of OV725082.1, forward strand.
AATTCACTTTATTTTCCAACACACCTCTTGACCACAAACTCATTGCCCTCTAACAATAACTGCGTCCTACCATTTCCACTTGGATGAAACAATATTCCCCGGATTGGTATTTCATTCCCAAGAAGAAAGGTCATCGGTGAAGAGCAGCTATTCCGATCACGTACCTTACAGATCGTGAACTGTAATATGGTAGTAGTCTGGGGTCGTCATAGATCTTGCATTCTGGTTGCATGTACGGTTCGGCCAATGAAAAGATGTTATGTACACGGAGCAAGTGTGGCTGTTTATCTAGGTAGCATGAAATTGATGCAAAGTAGTTTTAGATCGTGACAGCATTAAATTTCAAGAATGGAGAAATACTAGTATTTAATATGATATTTAATGCTTATCAATTAATAGACTTAACCGCAACGATACGGTATTTATTTTAATAAATATATGAATAAACACACGAAAGAGTCAAAGAAAAAAATGAAAACTTCATTTTTTTGATTTTGGCATCGTCTTGTAGTCCAGATAAAACGGATAGAGTATTCTAAATGTTTTTGAATAAATAAAGTTCAAACACCTACTTATTTACAAATAAAAACAAATAGGCCGGTTTTGAAAAAAAAAACATTAGGCCGTGGTATAGGTCTCTTTTTATCAAATTATTAACATCTGGCTAAAACTTCATAAACAGCTTCATCTCATAGTAACCTACAGATATTTAATTTGTGAAAACTCTCGGAATCGGGGCGTGAGTTATTAGTATTAGTACCTAATGTATTCGGAAACAACTAAAAAACTTGTAATAACATTAGAAAAGTTTCACTGATCCACACAAAAATTAGTAGGTATTTATGCTATTTGCGTGCTACACGAAATGGTATACACCCGATCTTCGTAAATAAGTTAAAACTAAAGATATAAAATAAAAATGTGGTAGAAGTTTTTCTTAAGTTCTTGCTTGGCACTCTCGCTCAATCTGCACCGGATTTAGCCCCAGTGACGCGGTTGAGAGAGTAGTGCAGAGATCTCTTGGAGCCACACTTTTCCCTCCACGGCTTTTCCATCAAAGGGTATTTTAATAATTAAATCATTTTATATCTTACCTTGAATGTATTTCTTATACTTTCTTAAGCCACAGAAATATATAAAGTCTTAAAAAAACAAAAATAACAAACTGTGGTTTGATGAAGATTGCTCAAACATGTGCGAAAAAAGAAAAGCCGCTAACATAAACGCTCTAAATAATCCTAGCGAAAACAACCTTGTATACTTCCTAACCTTAAATAATGAATCTACTAAATTGTACAAAAATTAAAAAAAGGAATATCTTAAAAATAAAATTATAAATATAGAAAATAATAGAATAGGAAACAACGTAAGAGACGTGTACAAAGTTATAGATAAGTATTGTACATATAGTGTGAATGTGATCTATGAAGACTATTATAAATGTCTTTTGATACAGATTGTAATATTTTTCAATAAACAAGTAAAAAAAAAAATTTCTATCTTGAAAAAAAATTGAAAAGTCATTGGTACCAGTTGGAAGATCAGTAATTGAGCTTTCCAACGGTTATAGTAAGGTTCAATTTGAAGGAAATCTTGAGTAGTTATGAATCCTTTAGTTGACGGCCGGAAAAAAATCTCATCCATGAAAATCATGTACTGAAGGTAGTGTGCGTTTTTTTTATATAACAATTCGTATTTAAGCGTTTTAAAGGGCTCTAAGAAGGAATCTAATTTGCTTTTCATAACAATAATTTATTTGGCCTACTTTACTGGAAGCACCTTCTGGTTTTTGTAATTTATTAATTTATAACTAATTATAATATATATTTATTTATTTAACATTTCAAGCCAGTGCTCTCGACCAATCTCCGCTGGCTTAGTATCAATGATGTGTTTTTCATGTGTTTTTTGCTTAGTTTTAATTTTCTTATTTTAAGGTTATTTTATTTTATTTATTGTATATACGTTTTGATTATTATTTATTGTTATTTTTCTTCTATGTATTTTATATTTTCTGTACATATAGTGTGAATGTTATCCTACCTCAGTATAACTAATGTCCAAAAGACAGATTGTTGTAATACTAAATAAATAAGAAAAATAATAAAAAAAAAAACATTTTAAACCATTTTCACCTGCGCTGCAGCACACCTAGCAAATTTGATGAATTAGGCATTGACTTCGAGTTTGCTTGATTAACATAATTTTTTATTGTTGTTGGAGTGGATCCCTTGCCATTTTCTTTTTATTCTGCGTCGACAAGCTAACAGGTAGGAAGAAATAGACAGAACGAGTGGGTTCGGATGATCGAGAGCAGAAAATTGAAAAAAAGAAGAATGAAATGAAGTCCATTAGTCGTGGATGTACAATTTTACTATTGTCATGTTTAAGTCTTTATGTAGAGTATTGTACCAAGAGAAATGTACTAACTCGTTTGTATAAATAATGTATAAAACTCATCATCAATAGTTAATATTTTTTTCTTATTTTCCAAAACAAAAAGGAAAAGATTGATATATAGTAACCTGAAAATCTGGACAAAGTAAAGGCAAAAATAAATACCATAAATTCTGTTTGAAATTATATAATTTTTTTTTCTCGGCTCTTAGGGCCCATTAGAAAGAACGCCGGCAGACGTATTTAATATTTTTCAATGTTGTATTACCTAAATAAAATTGAAATTGATGAACCACAGACTGCATCCTCTCCTTGTAAGAGTTTTATTTTTATTTACCTGATTTTTACAGACTCGAGGCTTTTTTCAATTCTAACCGAATAAATATATGTTAGTACAAGAATCTCTTTTTTATTTTATTTTTTTTTATTATTATTGATTGATTTGCCATTCCAAACTTAATAAAATATTGATGAGGCTTCGTTTCCTGTTCCGTAAGAGCGGAAAAGTTGGCATTATGCATGGAGACAAGAGGTTGGAAGTGCATCGGACAAACAGGATTCAAAGTCAGGGCTATAGAGAAAGCAAGGAAAGTGGTCAGCGGGGGGGAGGGGGAGGGATTTGTTTGTAATTTTAGCGGGTGGAATAGTGCTAGCTCTGCGTTGCGTCACACCAGGCTCTCTAGACCTGTTCCTAGTTCATACTCTATCGTCGTCGGATAATTAATATGTTTAGGCAAATCCAGGGCCGGAACAACATGTCCGCTTCCCCGGCTAAGCGATTTCTCTATCAATACCTGCTTCATAATAATTCCTGTTCACCGGGGTCTTAATAAGGTTTCTGGCTCCGGCTCTCCGCTAGAACCTAAGTATAGACGCTACGTCAAGAACTATTTAAAACCAGAATACTAAATAAGATGCAGGTATCAGTTTTAGACAGTGTAATAAGCATATATATATAGAAATAGAAAAATCATCTTTATTCTGGGACTAGGTCCCTTTAGAACAACAGTATTGTTCATATAAATTGACCATAAATCTGGCTAAAAGACTTATTACAATGAATAATAACAAATTAATAGTAATAAATTAAGTATAATAGCTCTTAGGATGAATTAAAGAGAACAGTTGGGAAATAGGGGTTCAGTACTACAATATTGGAGCTAAAACAATAGCATAATAATCACTGAATGGAATCGCAACAATTTATTTATTTATTTAGACATATAATATTCTGTCACAGGGACAATCATTATATTGATAAATGAACACATTTACACCTTGTATACAAAAAAAATAATAATAAAATTAACAAAAGTAAATAATAAATAAATAATAATAAATAAAAACTATATACAATAAAAAAAATAAAATAACCTAAATATAAGTAAATTAAAAATATAAAAACAGTCACACCTATATACAATATATACAATCAGGGGGGAACCCAATTCCCCGCGCTACTCTCTCAACCGCCTCACCAGTGCTAAAGCTGGTGGAGAAATGGAATTACAAAGGAACGCAAAATCAATTTTATAGGCAAAGCTTTGTAGTGATGGAATATAAAAATTTAAAATAAAAAAAATAATAAATGTTAATATGGAAAGAAAGAAATTGTAAAAAAAAAAAAAAAAAAAAAGAATGATATACATATGTTCCCTAAGAAAGTGAATATGCGTAAAGATTAGGAGAAGAAAAAAATGAAATAAAGTGTATATATATATTTAATTAATGCATTTAAACGAAATACAATCTCAACAATAGAAAAATAAGAAATTAAGAAAAACAAATTTTATCTACTCACAATGCTTAGTGAGCGGTGATGAAAATTCACGTTTAACACAGAATAAAACAATAAAAAATAAGAGAAAAAAAATAATGTCTAAAGAAAATTAAAGCCTTATTACATAGTATGTATTTAACCAGCGTCTGATTGGATTGTGAAGAGGGATTGGAATAAGAGGGTTTTTAAGGTAGATAAGGATGAAGCATGGCGGATTTTTAGTGGGATGGAATTCCAGAATGCAGTGGAACGGACAACGAAAGAATGTTTAAATGATGCAGATCTGTGGAAAGATGTGAAAAGGTCAGAAGAACGAGATCTTTTGGAGAGGGTGTGGATTGATGATTTGAATTGTAGGAGATTGTATGCGTAGGACGGACGATGATTATTGATTATTTGGTAAAGGAATGTGCCTAGGAAATATTGTCTTCGGAAAGAAGGGAAGAGCCATCCTAACACGGGAATACCTCAGGGTCCCTTATATATCTATATTAATCTCTCACTCAAACTTCATTGTTATTCCTTATCACTGATTGAAATGTAGAGGTAGAGTAGAGAAGAGCGGGGCTAAAAAAAGTAAGTTGTTCCGAATGAGACAGCTCCAAAATGAAAAGAGATAAATACATGTCTTATAGTATAACTTAATTCATATACATCCTGTGAATCTTATAATACTAATTATAATCTAAACTATCCTATATATTATTTCTAAAAGGTTTTTTTTTTCGGTACGTCATAACTTCGTCAATTCTTCATCAAATTCAATGATTGACCACTCATTTTGAATATATTTTTCTCCTTCACATGGGAAAAATAGTACCATCCTCCCGAAATTTATGGGAAAAAAGTTATGAAGGAAAAGAGACTTTATTTACGAATAACTCAAAAAGTATGCGTTTTTTGTCGATTGTACCCATGATAATTAGAAAGATTGCTAAATTACATACAAAATAAAAAAAAGTCGTAAAAATCGATTAGAAATATGTATAATTTATACAATTTGTATTGAGGGAAGGGTTTAAGTATGTTGAAATATTTTTTTAAAAAGAAACAGAGTTGAGATTTGTATTTTGCAGCTCGAAAGACCCTCGAATACGAATATACTTCAATATAAAAAAATCGTAAAAATTGGGCAATTATTAACAAAGATACAGTCCATTAGTTTTGTTATACTTAATTATGTCTTCCTATATAAAGACATTGCATTTAGGAATAGAATAGTCTACTATACTTTTTTTCGTGGCTCATATATTAACTTTATTATTTCATAAAGGCATTTGTTTGTTCTTACATTTCATTTTCATTAATAATTTAGAAAATCTCACGACCGAAGCATTATTTTTTTTTTATTATCTTTGCAATCTTTCCAGTCAGCGTTTAAAAATAGGTCCCATTTTGGTCTGTTATGTTAAATGGAATATGGTAATCGACCAAGGAAAAAATATTAATTCCTTCCTTACATAATACATACGACCTACTTATTTTCATATTGTTTTGCTATTTCTTCACTAACCAAAATTTTCTGCCAATTATTCGCAGCGGCCAACTAGTGTTACATGTTCCTAATTATAAAGATTGATATAATAAGGTATATAAGCTGTTAATTGCAAAGTGAGATGATTTATAACGTGAAAGTACAACTTAGAGAAGTGAAATAATTATAAGTGATGGTTATTAACGTTACAGCCCCAAAGGAAAATTGTATTTTTTTTTTCTCAATAATTTGTTATAATTATCAAACTTATTTGACTCATTACCCTTAAGATATTGTTGAATATCTTTTAAATAAATGAGTATATATTCAATTTTTTGTTTATCATCTATGTTTCCAGTAGAACTAGTTAGGCTTACCCCATCATGGGGTAAGTTGTTACTTTTTGTTTTCCAGTATACTAAATTTCATATAAAAACATTCATTAAAGGTACACAAAAAATCTTTCAAAAAGTAGAATACGTGTACACATTATAAGCTAGAATAAATTTTGTTAATTTATTTTAGCTCTTTTGTAGTTAGTAACCAGTTAAATAACTGGTAACAATTTTTTGGATTTACTTATAGGAATGAAATGTAAATATTACAATAAATCGATCTAAGACACATCATATTATTTAGCAGAAACTTTATGAAATGTCAATAGAAACAGCTTAAAAATAAATGTAATATTAGATTTGTTTACAAATTTATTTATAATATTGTTTATCAGATATGTAAATATGTAATAGTCGAAAATATGTAAATCATATACACATTTAAAATAGTTTGCTTAATTTAAACTTATAAAATTTTATCAAAACATTTACGTAATAAACAGTCTGTGTGTTGAATGGAAACAAGAACCCGGTACAGAGCCCTTTTTTAACAAATTATTAACGTTCGTGAATGGCTTTATATTTTCTCATCATACTACTTATTTATCTACGAAAATCCTCAGAAATGGTTCGTTTTCTCATTAAATAATATATATTTAAGTATTAAAAAATTATGAATATCCATTCGCATTCCATTTGAATTATAAGATAATTTGAACACGAAATAGAGAAGAAGGGAGGCCTGAAAAATATTCAGCGGTTTCGCCTATACTACATAACTTCCTTAATTTAGAGTAGATGTCACGCCAAACTGCCAAATATTTTTGTCGACCTTTTTTTTCGATTTTGTAATCAAATTATTTTGCGATTTAAGTGGGTGTAAAAGAAATGGGTGTAAATGAGCTTCTAGGAGATAATTTTAAAACATGCAGATTTTCAGCTTAAAAACGCTCCATTTCCAAGAATTTTCGGAAATAATAATGGTGTGCACTGCCACTGGCAATATATAGGTCGTTGGGAGGCTTGGGTAATTTGCTAAACTTAACAAGTATTATAAACTGGGCACTCTATACCTCAAAGATTGTACACCTTATTTAACTAGGAAGTACGGATAAGTCAATATAGAAAACTGTAATGTATTTATTTATCTAATCTAATATGGAAATTCCTAAACTTAGTACGACAGTCCTATGATTTATAAGCACGCGCCTCCACTAGGAGCACTAATATGATATCATACCCACACAAAACTTCCGATATATTGCATAAGGAAGTTTTAAAACAATCGACCCCTTTCTACATTGATAACCAATAGGAGAGGAATTTCCCTACTGAGAAGATCATTAGAAAGCCGAGAGGTAGCCGCCTTGTGACTACTCATTGGCATCTATCCATCAAATGCCAAAGCAGAGTAGGAACTGAGAACTGAGAACTGAGAACTAAAGGTCACGAGGCACGATCTAGTTCCAGCGCCGTTCCTCTCTTCGTTCCGCTCGTGTCGCAATACCCCGCTTCCTATCGATGTCACCATATAGCCCAGCAGCCACCGACGACAGACAGAAGGACTTAAAGCTAGTAACCATTTTAAATTCTGGGTAAACCTTATCTGAACACACAACTTGGGTCAGTTTCGGTCGGTTGAAAGCCGTTGATTTCTATGCGAAAATTTAAATTAAAGAGGCAAAATTTTACGTTTCAATTAACGGAAGAACATATGGCTGAAATTTAAATATGGTGTCTTATGATAAATAGATGTATTCCTAAAAGAGAATTCATCTAAACTGACGATGTGTACTCTGTTGCGTTTTGAAAACTGACGCGTCAAAGTCATCAAATTTTCTCTTTTGTTTTTTATGTTTTTCAGGAGGCTGAAACTGAGTTTGATGTTCCCGAACAAAATTGTTCATTGCGTTCCGTTTAATATTTCAGAAAAGTTCTTATATCTTTACATATGTTCATGAAGAAACAAAAAAGAATTGAAATAGATTTATTTTCCTGAAAATTGATCAAAGAAAAGATTTGATTACGATTTATTTGATAAACTAAAGCAACGTAAACCGGCTTAAGGTAGATCAGTGTAAACATTTCAATACTCACTTAATTTCAATAAATGTTTTTCATTTATTGCGCGCAAGCTATTGCGCATCGAGCACCGATTTCTGTCACAGGCAACAGTAGTCAAAACCCTACAAAATAAAAAAAGAAGCAACGAAATCGGTTCCCGAGAAAATCTTGGCACAGACAGACAAATGGCTTAAAATGTGTTTTTCGGACTCAGAGGGCTCTGAAACCGCCGTCGATATGTCGAAAACCGCATATCGGTGATTTGAACCGATTGCAATACTTTACAATATAGGTAGGAAAGTAAAAACGGCGAAATTTCCAATAATTTTTTAGTTTTTTTGGACATGACTCCGAAACAATGAATTATATCGAAATTATTATTACATATAAAGTTAAAGAAGATAAAATTTACTATCGATATTATACATAGTTTTTTTAAATATTTTTTATCAGATCGAGAGTTATCTAACTACAGTAAATATATTCAAGGCTATAAAATATCCATGAAATATTTTTATATTTCACTTCTTCTTTCACACAAGTAAGATGAAATAGTATCTTAAACAATATAATTGCTTTGATTCCGGAGATTTTAAATACTTTTTTCAAACTTAAAAAAAAAGTTTTAAAGTTTACATTTAGTAAAACAATTTCATTTAATTTCCTTGAAAACATCTGATTTACATTAGTTAAATTATGTTAGTTTTTAAAAATTATTATTTATATTTTTTTGCCACTCTCCGTTACCTTCTACAACTATCTATATTATATATTTATTTTTTTAATTCACCGCAATCCAACTACATATTACAGGTATACTTTCTGACTATTATTTCCGAATATTCATTTTCGACCTGGATAAGCATTTTTCTTTTTTTTTTCCTTTATTCAATTATCAAATGCTTTCAAAAGTAATATTTAGCATTTTTTCATAACTCCTAACAATAAAAAATAGTTAATTATGTATAATAAACGAAATCAAATGTAATTTAGCGGAAGGCATATTGAACATTTAAGCATTTGAGAATGGGGATAAGACCTCACTGATATTAAAGACCACTTAATTATATAATGATACACCATGTTTAATCAAAATCATTTTAGTCATTATTGAGAAAATTGTAAAAATGTGTTTCACTTTCATATAAAGTTGCACTTCCGGTTAACCGATATCCAAGAAAAAGTTACTGTGAATGTATCTTCAATACGTAATATCAGTTTCTTACGACTTTTCGTTTTTTAGCTAGACTGTTAACATATACACACACAGACACACAGATCGTTGTATGGGACTTTACAAAGTTATTTCGACACAGGGGACCTCAAAACGCGCATTTCCGTTGAAATCCGAGATCCCAAAATTTTCACGATCGCAATACTTTCCCTTACTATATATTACATATATATGTAAGTGAAAGTAAAAATATTAGACTCTTGTCCCAGCGTTCTTTCCAATGGGCCCTAGGAGCCGCTAAAAAAATATATTTATATAATTTCAAACAGAATTCATGTTATTCAGTGTTGCCTTTACTTTGCCCAGATTTTTAGGTTATTATATATCAATCGTTTTGTTTTTTGTGCAGAATTAGAAAAAATGTATTAACTATTGTATCAAGTGAGTTATCATGAATCATAAATTACAAAAACCAAAAGGTGCTTCTTAATAAGGCCATGTAAATTTTTGTTATGAAAAACAAATTAGATTTCTTTTTAGGGCTCTTTAAAACTGTTAAATACGAATCGTTATATAAATAATAAAATACAACCTTTACTATCTGATTTTCTTGTTGAGTTTTTTTCCGGCCGTAAACTAAAGCATTCATAACTCAATATAAACGTTGAAAAGCTGAATTATTGCTCTTTTTTTTATAACATAAATTTTTCAAGCTGGAAATTAAAAAAATAAAAACAATTTATATCTTTAGTTTTAACTGGTTAACGAAAATGAAATTCATACCATTTCGGGTTGCATCCAGAAGACATAATCCTTATTAATTTTCGAGTGTATTGATGAACAGCTTAAACAAAGAACAAATTACAATCATGTATAATAATACATTTAAGAAAAAATATAACTGTAATCTAAGCCTAACGACTGTTTATTTTTCATTTAATGGAACTTTTTTTTAAAGCTGGAATTAATACAAGTCAAACTTTCACCATAAACCTGGAATTTTATTGCAAAAAAGTTCATTAGAATTTTTTTTCCTAAAAAGTTTCACAGGAACTGTTAAAATGGAACTTTATAATTAAGTTTAATGATTAAGCTTAGACATAGAAATAAATACTAAACTGTTTTTCTTCAAGCACCAACTAACATTATTTTATAAAGTTTCATTCTTTCCCTCCCTGAGTGATTAGTGTTATGAAAAAAGTTTTAAAAAAAACTCTCCCCCCCCCCGTCACACATTTTTTTTATTCCTTAATGGTATTTACAAGTGTATTAAAGAAACACATTTAACAAATTTGAACATATTGATATAATGAAAACACTTGTTGAGAAACTACCCAATGGTAGCACTCTAATGATATGTCTACATTAGGAGATCACGTTAGGAGGCCATCTTCTCTTCAGACGCCTCGGAGGGTTATCAGGAATTGAAGAGGAAGCAAGGCTACAAACGAGAGGGTTGGGATGATTCTGAAGTTTATTATGGAAGGATAGGTATCTGGATTGGGCCAGATCTGAAACATAAGAAATGTTAAGGTCATTATGGATGGTTTTACTTGTAACAAAGCAAGGAGCATTGAGGATTTTACGAAGGATTTTGGATTGTAAGGATTGGATAAGAGAGGAATTCAATGGTTGGGTGAAGCCCCATAGCTCTACTCCGTAAGTCCAAATAGGCCTTTTTATAGCCATGTATAATATGAGTCTTTTGTAATTAATCGGAAGCTTAGAGCGTTTGTTTAGTAAGTGCTGAAGTAATCGGAAACGTCGAGTGGTTTCTCGTCGTTTCAGTCTGGTATGAAAAAAAAGTCTCGAATCTCTCACTGTACACGCTTTAGTTCATACTTTAACAATCCAATCACACTTTTTTTTTCTATTGAATCTCCATCGCTTAGTAAATTTTGTCTTCGTATTTCTGATTTATTACAATCATAAATAGTAAATGATCCATGGGGTTCTGTCAAATTTATATTATTGAAATATTTATTTTTATACTTTTTTTTTTGTGAAACTCTGATTAACTAATAGCACAACATTATTTATTATTTATATTAATAGTTAATAATTATAATTTCTAGCCATAATTACAAGATTCGTTGAAAAATAGTCCAGAATCTAGAACTCAAAATATGTAATAAATCAACATAATGAGAATGGCTTATACATTTACCACACCTTACTGTAATGCGCTTGGCACCCTAAGGATGCCTAATTATTGCAAAGAGGCATAATTACAGGTAATTGAATACCGCAGCCACAATTAACATAGATATACTTCAATATCAGTATTACCTGTTAATAGGTTTACTGTCATTACAGCGCATTCGTCTCGTGGCGGCTACCCAGGTCCGACAAACTGGTCTTGGAAATTATCCCGTTCAATTTCGAACAGGTAATTTTTGTAATTTATTTATAAATTAATTTTATTCTCTTCCTCGTTTCAGAAACTAAGACAAACGCATTAGTCACCCGAAGTTTCTAATTAAACCTTTCACACTCTATCGGTTAGTAAGAAGCTAAAAAATTATCATCGCTTTATAGTGCGTAATTTGAGATTGATAAATACATGTTTAAAGTAAAATATATTCAGTTTTTCTGATATTTATATTGAGGATAATTTTTAATTTAGTTGCTCCTGATTTAGTTATGAAGTTAATATAAACTATGGTCTGATGACAAACAAGCCGATGTTGTTTTTTTTTTAAAGTAGGTATTTTTTTCTTGAATTGGAAACAATAACTAATAAAATATCTAGTTAACAAATTAACAATTACTTCAATAGAAAACTAGATATTTTTTTTTTAAATACAAGCAGAGTTTATACTATTCATATCCCCCTTATACAAAAAGTTCCTCGTTTAATAAGCATTAAGTACATATCTAATTAATATGTAAATGTGCATGTGCATAATGTCTGCTTAATATGTACATTAGCAGCGCAGGGTTCTCCAGGAGTCCAGCTTTTTTTCGGAGTTCCCTCGCCTGATTTTAAATAGTGTATATAGGTATGCATGTGTTTTTGCTTAGTTTAATTTTCTAATTTTTAGGTTATTTTGTTTTATTTATTTTATATACTTTTTGATTATTATTTATTGTTATTTTTCTTCTATTTATATTATTATTTTGTACATATAGTGTGAATTGTATCCTACCTCACTATAGCTAGTTTCCAAGTGACAGACTGTTGTAATACTCAAAAAATATTTTTTTTTTTTAACTTTTATTATGATATTTACAACTGTATGAGTATGAATACATCAAGTAAATGTGTACAGAGAAAGATTATCACATGAAACACGCTTGTTGAGAAACTACCCACTGGTAGCACTCTAATAATTTGTCTACATGAGAAGATCACGAGGCCATCTTCTTTTCAGACGCCTCGGAGGGTTATCAGGAATCGAAGAGGAAGCAAGGTTAGAAACAAGAGGATTCGGATGGTTATGATAAAAAAAAAAATTAAACTTAATATGTACATTAAGTAAATATAGTTGGGATTGGTGACAGAATAAGTTAAGATTCACCTCTCGTTGGGTAAAAAAAAAATATGATTTGATACTTTGCCAACCTAGAATACTAGTGTCAGCAGCAAATATTACAAAGCTAGATTGTCTTTTATACATCATTCAATAGATTAAAAGCGTTGAAGGAGTTGAATTAATATGGATGGATGACCGTATTCGAAACATTAAAAGAAATCATTGCAACACGCGGTAAAAAATAACTATAGATTATTTAAAAATATCACGAACAAGAGAAAAACCGGTATTGTGTCACGGTAGATTCGAAAAGTGGAACGGCTGATAAATAAAAAGAACTAGAACGACATTAGTACAATTGATTTGTCAAGGTGGGCAAGAGGCAGGATCTGTGAACTACATCGGTTTTAGCAGGATATACAATGCGTCTCCTCTGGTTTAAAATGCAAACAATCTTTTGAAGCGATAAAAAAATCACTATGAAAATAAAAAAAAAAGCCAATTTCACAAAAATATAATAATCGGAAAGCTGATTTGTAAACAATGTCATATAGAATTCGAGAGTCGCTTTTCGAATACCTTAAAATGGGGTAACTTAATATTTTGGGAGTAACGTACAGTAAAACCAGAATAATTACATTGATGGCGCAAACAAAACCTGATGGAGTAAGCCATTCCAACAAATACCGAATGCATAGGCGCAGACTTCGGGAAGAGGAGGCGAATGCGGGCAAACCATTTGAGATAAATAAAATAAAATCAAGATAACATGAATGAATAAGATATGAAAACTAAAATGGATTAAGAAAAGTCTGGCTAGGCTAGAGCCTAATAGTAGGTTTGTAACTATTTTATTAATACCTAAATGTAACTTTTAATTTAAATTGTCATTTATATTCAAAAATAATAATATATATATCAACATATCCCAGAATTTTATGATTCTATCGCCCCTCAATTTTTTTCGTGATATTCTTATCACATTTTCCGCGACAAACTAGTCCGACTGTAAAAAACTGTTTAATCTAAACTAATATGTTATATATTCAATTGTACTTTTTTTTTAGATATTTTCAATTATATAAAATATATTCCATAAAAAATGGACCTAGTGTTTTTTTTTGCAATAGACCAATGATAAAAATAAAGTTAATATCAAATCTATAAATACAAAAAGAAGTGTTCCATCCATAGCCTAGATGCACAGCTACTCCGCAAGTAATATTAATATAAAACAGTATCCTACATTGAGCTATTTGACCCTTTATATTAATATTATGAAGTATATCCATTGGATTTAGATGGATATGAATGATGTATATACCTTAGAACATTGTATTCAATTTATTTAACATATTTTTATAAAATTTAATTTATTAGTTTTTGGCATGTTTTTTATTTTACGGTTGGCTCTACGGATCTTGTAGATCTTTGGTCGCCTGAACCAGCCTTCTCCACCTCTGCCTATCTTGGGCTACTGCTTTCCAGTTTGCTGCATGAAGCACAGCCGTGTCTTTGTTTATTCTATCTATCCATCTGGTTTTTGGCCTCCCACGTGGTCTCTTGCCTAATACTCTTGCATTCATTGTCGTGTAAAGGCGTCCTGATGGATTGCTACGAGCTACATGTCTTGCCCATCTTAACCTCCTTGCCTTCATGTCATGAGATATTGACTGACCCGTTTCTTTGAGCAGTTCTTTATTGTTCCTTCTCCTCCTTGTGTCAAGATTCTGGTCCCATATAGGTCCTGTTATCATACGTAGAACTTTTCTTTCGAATTTATCAATTCTGGCTTCCAATGTACCGGTTAGAGCCCAGGTTTCACAACCGTAAAGCAGTACTGGCTTAATCACGGCTGAATTTTAGTACCTTTGAAAGAGAGAAGAAAGTATGTATTTCCATGTGTGTGTATATATATATATATATATATATATATATATATATATAAATACATTTTTTTTTTTTTGCCTATATTTGTCTTCCTGATTAGCTACTTAATATAGCCTCCCTGTTCTATGTTTATCCAACCCTCTGTTTCCTTCACTAAATTTCGTACGGTTTATGCGTACATTTCATGTTAGGATGGCTTGGTCAAGTGTAGAGTTTCTAGTAAATGTATTTTTTTTCTTTCTGCATATATGTGAGCTTGCTTTTTTCTTCCCTGATGATGAATGATTTGGAGAAACGTAGACAAGTTAACAATTCTCCTGAATGGTAAGATACTCGTAGATTTATGGTTTGGAATTTTTCTATTTATATCCTGATTCTTTTATGTTTCTTGTCGAGCCATTAGGTCTTATTAATATTGAATATTGTTACACCTTATTATATTATAACACATATGAGAAGAATATATATTTGTAAATACATTATTTTATACATTTACATTTATAAATATTAATCTTATTAATCTAGAAAGAATAGTAGGTACCAAGAAGACTACAAAGGGTTTGGCAAGCGCAAGCGATCACGATCTGAGTATATAATGTCAGAGTGAGATTTATACAGAGCCGGGAAGATGTGCGTACTGCTTGGTTGTGCTTGGGTCACTTTCCCACGGCCATTTAAATGCATTTCCGATTGTCCATCTGTTCTCGGAAATATCTCAAAATCTATCCAAAAATAAATGTAAAAGTCTGACATCAACATGCTCTCCATTTTAAAATACATCAAATACTAACCTTCCTGACTGAAAAAGTCTATCTACAAGTATTCAGGAAAATTAATATTACCACTGGAGTAAAAAATAATGAATAAGAATTATTAATAGCATTACTGAATGAATACAATTTTCGGAATAGAATGAACAGAAGGTTTTTTTTTACGCGGTTAAAATTGGAAAAAAAAAACAATGAAAATGATCAATGTGCTGAGATGCATAATATTATCATTCCTTTAGATAAAATACGAACACATATATTATGTTCTACAAACCTTTCGATGCGTCTCGAGATTTTAATTTATAAAACAATTATATGTTCAACTGTTCGGAAAATTGTAGACGACCTCTTTTATGTTTCTAATTGTGGATTGATGGTTAACTGAAGTGGATAATTGAAGAGAAAGGATGGTTGGAGTGATCAGTCAAATAAGCCATCAAATTCCTCTCGTATCCAATCCTCACAATCCAAAATCCTTCGTAAAATCCTCAATGCTCCCTACTTTGTCACAAATAAAATCATCCATAAAGACCTCAATGTACCATATGTTTCCGATTTAGCTCAATCCAGATACCTATCCTTCCATAATAAACTTCTGAACCATCCGAATCCTCTTGTTTCCAACCTTTCTATCCCTGATAACCCTCCGAGATGTCTTAAAAAGAAGATGGGCTCGGGACCTTCTAATATATAAATATAACTGGAGTGCTACCAATGGGTAGTTTCTCTTCATGTTGCACATGTCATGTTACTTGTTCCATATTTACATGTTGTATTTATTATTTAATACAGTTGTAAATTTCAATAATAAAAAAAAATTAGTATAGTTTTTAATTTACTTTTGTTTTATTTTTTTCTCTTGCTTGTTTTTTTTCTTTCGCTCTGGTCTGTTCTTCTCGTTATCATATTTGTTTAATATAGTAGTTAATAGAAAATTTATCCTGTTAGAAATATCTGAATATTACAAATAAATATACAAAATAAAATTTTATGGCACCCCACTGTTCCATTTCAAGAGGATTTAAAAATAGCAGAATTAAATAATATCTTTGCTAAAGAGAATGCCAAATTTAACGAATCAGTAATAAAATACTCATTCAGTCAAACAAAACCTTCTAAAAATCAATACCAGAACACTTCAAAGACGGAAAAAGTTGTTTATAAATTACATTTTAGCTTTCAATTTTTAGTTTATATTCAACAAAATCAGTCAGCCATCGTCTAATAAGTGATTAGAAACAATGACAATTTAAAGAAATTATTTTGACAATAGGAATATACTTAAAATGCTAGTATGCAGAAAAAGGAGAATTTTGAGACTTAAACCATGTCAACAAAGTTTATAAAAAAATGGGTTATAAATAAAACATTAAGAGTGTAATGTATTCTATAGTTCTATGAGTTCATCCAATTAATGCTTACAAATTATGGCATTAGTTGATTAAAATATCTAAGTAACCTTGTAACAAGCTCCTAAATATATTTTTTTTTTTTTGGAATAGTTGATTTTGAATTTTTTTAGTACGAAGAATTATTTGCGTTTCCAGAAAAACATCATGTATAGAATGAGTTCTGTACAAAGCTATTCAGTTATTTTAATTATGTATATGTTTATTGACTTATAATAAACGGTTTTCTTTTTACATAAAGGTAAGAGGGAATAAATAGATAAAATTATATATTCTTACGTTTTAATTTATTTGAATAATATCGCAATTTTGTTTGGGGAAGACACATGTTTTTCTATTCAAGGACACAGTCCTTTTGCAACCGGCAATGCCTCAACTATCTCCATACTCCTTAGGGTTGTATTGCCTTAAAGTATACTTTAAAATATGGGCAGTGTAAGTAGCAATTTCATCAAGAGGTTTCATAACGTTTCCTATAAAGGCTTGCCTGGTATGCGAGGAGAGTTTGCATCCAGATAATGAGATACTGCAGTTTTGAAGTCATCCCTTGGGGGTTTCAAGAACTTCAGAGAACATTAATAGATTCACTCTTACATTGTAAATCATATACCTTGTGATTGTAATAATAATAAATTGTGTTGATTTACATAAGATAAAAATTACGAACTACCTAATTAAAAATTATAAACAAATCCTTAACAAAATCATACCTATATGGAAACATTCCACAGAAAAAGTCATGAGGAATGTGTAAACAAACGTGAAATCCGAATATCCTTATAAAATGTGTACTATAAACAATACAAATAATTTTACCTAATTTAATACACAAAATATGATTTCATAAGGAACAATGTACTTGTTCTGGTCTCTTGGCCACATACAGTCGAAAGCTAAGCTTCAATTTTTATTTTTCCTGAAAAAATAATTTTTTTTTTCTGGAATCTTTTTTTTTCATTCCAATTTTATTATATGCACCGCCGAAGCGAGAGTAGCGCAGAGATCTCTTGGAGTCCTGATTTTCCTTCTATAGTAGGAGGGAGAAGCCTGGCTTGGGGTTCCCTGCCTGATTGCATATATTGGATATAGGTATGACTGTGCTTTTATGGTTTTAATTTACTTATCTTTAGGTTATTTACTGTTTTTTGCAGATATTTTTTGATTATTATTTTACTTTTGTTAATTTTATATTTTCTGTATAGATGGTGTGAATGTATTTATATATCACTGTGATTATTGTCCACCAAACAGATTATTATATTTCTAAATAAATAAATTTTAAAAAATAACTTTTTTTCGTGAAAAAAATATTTTGTCCTACATAATAATTTGATTTCTTATTCTCAATATTTAAATGTTCGCAAAGAATTTTATATTTAAAATTAACAAAAATTTGACGTGGCTCCTTATAATACTATCAGAATTTTTTAATTTTGAAAAAATGTTTTCTTTATTGTATTATATCTATAAAAATTTATTTTCATTATTCTGTTTTAAGTTCAGTCATTAATTTCTATATTCCGTAACCAAGCTCTAGCCATTGTTATCTATTCGTTTGTGATTTATATATGTGAATGTGAATAATATTTTGTAAGGGTAGAAAACTGTTGATCTAAAATTATTCATTTATTTTTAATTCTTTTTATATTTTTCATGATCAACTAATTCACTCCAATTACACATATTGGATATATCTGATTGAGCGGAATACATAGGGTATACATGTGGTAAAAAAATAGTCTGCTTTAGTGTGAAACGATGTAAGAAGATCATAGTTTTGATGCAGATTAAGACTGTTTTTTTTTCTTTAAATTTTGGCATTGGAAATACTTCAGACTGTTCCTAAACTCATCGATGGAATTCATAGCCTTCCTAAAAATCATCATTCCTTCAGTGTTGTCTGTTCTCAATTTACTTTAGAATTAATCTACTATCCTTAACTTCCCTCCAAAATTAAGCCAAAATGTTAGGCTTAATGTTATATACGTATAAAGAAAAAAACATTGGCGCTTATGTTAGAGAAATTAGTAGTCGAAATTCAAATAATTAATAATATACATATTTTTTAACGAATACCTAACTTTCGTCCAACTTTGAGCCCAATCAAAGAGCCATTTCTGGAATATTGACATAGCTAAGAAAATATGTTCAATAAGAAAGTATTGAACGGAATTTGGTAAAATTGATTTGGGACCATCAAGTTAACAACTCGTATAATCCCGAAAGACACCAAACCAAAATTTTTTTTTTTGGCCCCAGCACGAATACAAAGCTTCCCTACCTTTCGATAGTGAGTGAGCAAAATAAATAAATGAAACTGAAAAAACCTATGTGGAAAATAAGACTAGAATTACCTCAGCGAAACATTTTAAATATAGGGGAAAGTGATTTAGTATAAAATAATATTAATTAGACTGAGCGATTAAAGGTGTTTGAAGGGAAGGAATTTTAACGAAGAAACCATTGGCGGATGTTAAATTTATCTTAAAGGAAGGAGATTGTCCGGGGTTGCGGTCATAAATAGGCTAAATAGTGGTAAAGCTATTTTATTGAAAGCCAACGTTTCGACCCGACTTCGCAGGTCTTCATCAGGGCTAGAACGGACAAGATACAAAAAGATAGAGAATTGTAGAAGTTACATAATATTTAGACATAATTTATAAACAATGTGAATAAGCTTATTAAAATTATAACCATTTTTGATTAGGAGTGATTTTTATTAGGAGAGAAATAAAATTAGAGACCTCTCTCCTGTAGATTTTGTAGAAGTATATTCACATTTTCATTTATTATATATTACACTACAACAATTGTTAGCATCCATTTACTTCAGTTAAGGATCTTGTTACTCAGCTTACTTAGTCCATATTTTATTGTACTTACTGGTTATAATTTTAATAAGCTTATTCACATTGTTTATAAATTATGTCTAAATATTATTTAATTGCCACAATTCTCTATCTTTTTGTATCTTGTCCGTTCTAGCTGAAAATAGCTTTACCACTATTTACCACTAGCCTATTTATGACCGCAACCCCGAACCATCTCCTTCATTTATAATGCAACGGTCAACTATTAAATATTCAATATAAATTTACCTTAATTCGTTATCGAACTAACCGAATCTCATATTTGGAAATGTAAACAAGGATTGTATTTGTAAACGATGAATTATGAACGGTTAATGAGCTAATAACAGGTACGGCCATTCTATTAAAAGACAATGGGTATTAATATGCAAGCGACAGGCTGTCGAAAGGAATCTCGAAGAAGGTCCGTAAGGTGGACCATTACAGTCACCGCCAATGGCGATCGTGTTATTGATGAACCCTCTCAATGGATCTGATTAGTTTACAATGTCCAAGGCTGTCGTCCACATACTTGCCGCTAATAAACAATTTTTAAATATTGTAACCCTATTTTCGAGACAGCTATCGCAAGTTTATTGCTGTCTTAAGTCTTGTTCGAGCTTGAGCAACGCTTTCATCGTTGGAATTCGAATTGATTGCGTTGTCAAAAACGTTACGTGTCCATTTTTCATGATTATGTATGTTCATGAGCTGTTACTAACCTCTCTATCAGTTTGTAAAAGCCTACTCAAAACAATTAAGATATTATTGAGTCCTTTGAATGAATCTTATGTTCGTATATTTTTATTTTCTCCAGCTGTATTACTCTCACCTGTCAGAAGAAAGAGTGAAAAATCAACACAAAAATAAGTGTTAGAAGCTTGAGGATGAAATGCACCTTGCGGCACAAACTTGTGATTTATAAATGGCTGATCTCCTTTACTGATGTACAAGAATTATGTAATAGTTTGGGGATCAATCACTGCTTCGTGAAAAAAAAGTAGAAGGATCGTTGAATGCAAGAAATATGGATCGTTCTTTTGACTATATTAAATTAAATTAGTTGGCCCGTGCGAATAAATCATATTGCTCTTTTTGCCACTGTGCAAATGACAAAATAATATATAACTAAATTAATACAATTCATCATGAAATGGGTGAATATAGTTTATTTTTCTCGTTCGAGTTACAAGAGTTCATTTATAATAATAAACCAAAACATGTATGTAAATAACTACTGGCCGTATCTTTGCAAATAATGGTAGAATTTTGGTGATTTTTGGTTTATTATTTTATTTAATGAACCATTGTGATCTACCAAAAAATCAACTGTCAAAACTATCAAAAACTTAACCCCCTCTCAAAATTTGAGGTTTCACGTTTCAGGATACGTAGAATTCGAAAAACGAATAGAAATTTATTTGTCCATCCGCCGTCCGCCGTCCGCGCATTTTCTCCGAAACTAGTGGACTGATTTTTTTCAAATTTTGATATAAAATCATACTTCATCCGAGGATGATCCTCCTCCATCGACATTACTATCCGGCTTTTCACTTTCAAAATGGCGGCCGAAAAACCTTCGTTGCTATAGACTGTCGCGCCTAAAGGGATGTACCGATTTCAATGAAACTTCGCTAAAGTCACTTTCTCGACGCCTTTTCAATTTGTCTATATAACAAACTTCAACGAAAAGAAAATGAAAAAAAAAATACAAGGGTTGATAAAATTAAATTCCGAATAATCCAAAAAGTATACACTTTTTTGTGAATATTGTGATAGGAAGTTTCAAAGGTATTTAAATTTCCTAAAAAATGAAGGAAGTTACATCGAAATCAAAGCGCTATTTGTTGATATATCGCGATTATAATATATTTTTGTTTTATTATGTTCAGTAATGAACCATTTTGATGGACAAAAAAATTAAAAAACTTAATCTCATCTTTTTAATTTGGTTTTGTGAGGAAGTTTGTAACATTTTAAATAATAATTGTATAATTTTATTATGTGCTAATAATGTTTCTTATTCCTCTTGACTTTATCCTGAAATATTAAGGAGATGTGACCATTTTTCCCATCTGAAGGAGAAGATATTCTTCAAAATTATGGCTCAATGATTCAATGGCTCTTTGAGAAATAATATATAAAAAATATTTTTATTTTAATATGATTTCCCTAAAACCACATAAAAATTAATTCCATAACAGCCGCTACGACAACTGCGGCATCAAGATTCCTTATCGCTCAGTGCCGGCCTTAGGGTGGGGCAACTGCCACCGATCTTCAGGGGCGTTTGTCACTTGTTAGAAATTTAAAAAAAAATACAAAACGTATTAATATAATTAATTTTAGCCTATCAATAAAATAAATGTATTAGAGCAATGTTGAATCGAATAAAATTCAATTAATACATAACATAAAACAGCTTGAGAAATAAATTTGTATTGTTTTTGGCTGGACGACGCCATTTCCTGAGAGCACCAAATTTCTAAGGCCGATACTGTTATCGCTAGTATAAGGTTGGCCCCACGCGTTATCTAAAAAACTGTATATTTTTGGGCTTTAAAACGCAGGACAGGATATAATTTCAAATATAATGTCATATATAATATAATGGGTCAAAATGGCCTAACCTAATATTTCTTATGATTTATTTTATTGTTTATTTATTTTATGATTTATTTTATTTGATTTATTTTATTGTAGGGAGCTATAATAGAAATTTAAGAATCGTAATTGGAATTTGTCACTTGTCATTTTCGTTTTCATTAGATACCTCATTCATCAAAATCGATCGCTTCTGAGACACGAAAAAGGGATCTAAACCATCAGACACAGGGGAGATTTTCATATATAAGAAAATGAAAGTAAGAATTGTAAACGTTACAACATATTCATTTAAAAACAATTTCTAGATATTTTTCTAACTGTCTGTTAACTTCCTTCGATAGATCTTTGGGCCAATGTATAGATGGCCAATGAAATATAAGAAATAATAGAGAACTCCGAGAACTTTATAATGTACCAGACATAGCCATGTTAAATCAAGCCGAATAAGGTGGCTTGGGCAAGTAAAAAGGTTGGGTGAAGATAGATACCCAGAAAAAACTATTTTATGGTAAACCAGGAGGCAAAAGAAGTAAAGGGAGGCCCAGACTGAAGTGGATCGATGACGTGGAGGACAATCTGCAGAAGATAGGAATTGGACAATGGACAAGCCGCTGATATAGAGGATCGGGGAGGCGTTGTTGTGGAGGCCAAGTTCCTACAGGGGCTCTGAAGCCACGGAAAGAAGTAAGTAATCTGTTAAACTTAAGTGTTTATCGCCTAAGACGGTATATTTCAGTCATTACTTTTATTAACTTCTGTAGTTTTCCGACGGTATATTATTGTACATCTATATGGTGTCACAGTTCTTAATGGTCAAACTGTGGGAGTGTTTTGAGACAAATTTTCTATTAAAAAAAGTTGATTTGATGCATTGGCCGATTCCAAACGCAAAAGGAGATATGAACAACTTATTGTTTTTCTTAAGGTAGTCACAGTTTTTACTGAATAAGAAAGGTTTGCTAAAAAGCTGTTCAAGATAATTAAATTTTAAGTACACCATCGTAAAGTAAACAAATTTTTATTGAGAAATAAATAAATTTACTCTTATAAATTTTAAATTAAATTTTAGTCAGTGATAAAAGAGACTTTCAGGAGGTCTAATACGGGCGCTGTACTTCTGCAGACACAGTACCCATTCATGAGCAGCGTATCTTTGTACAGTGGCCGTATTACACGATTAGACTTAACGATGGTGTACTTAGAATTTAATTTTCTTGAACAGTTTTTGAGGAATTCCCTGTTATGCAATAAAAAAACGTTGCCAAACTAAATTGGTCTCAACTTCTTTTCCGTTCGGAATCGACCTATGTATGCATCAAATGATTATTTTTAGTTGGAAATTTTGTCTATAATCACCCTCCTCCCCTTCCCCTCCTCCCTCCCCTTTCAGATTTTGGCTATTAAGAACTTAGATACCCTGTAAAGTAGGTTACATTTTTATTTCCAGAAATTTCAAGACACTAACTTAATATATTTCTTCAAGAGTATCTGTATCGTCAGTCCATTACAAAAAAAAGAGTCCAGTTTGGATGAAATTTCGACCATAAAGTGGATAGAAATCAAACTACTTATATGTCACAAATAGATACGCTTAGCGCACAAAGTTTACAGGCGTAAAATTCATCATTTTCGTTGTTAATTTACTTTTTGATGACTTCCGCAATAAACCGACGTTAGTCTCGGGGTTCTTCTTCCTGTCTTGTCGGAGATCTCTGCACTCTCTCTCGCGGTCCGAAGACTCAACATTCTCGTTTAGAAAATTATCGAAATTCTTTCTTAGTAAGTTTTTTATTAATATATCTATACTTTAAAAAATTATTAATGCTTGTATACGGCAGTTTTGAACGCTTTTATTAGTTACTAACACTATTAGCTCCATATTAATATAGTTCAATCAAGGAATCTCAAGGGATACGCACATTACCTAGTATTACACCTAGTTGATGTGGCTCTACCCATCCTATCGCCGTCAGTACTTCCTTGCCACCTTTCTGTACCAGATCATTAGAACTCATCGACCCTCCTATATTTCTCACAGCTTACAATTCAGATACTCCATCCAATCCCGTCCCACTAGATCTCGTACTTCCAACCTCTATCCTCCTCCTCACCGAACTGCTGCGTTTGACAAATCCTTTGCAATTACCTCCGGAATTCCAACCCTGTTGATATTCGACACGCTCAATCAGTTTCCTTTTTCAAACCTATCCTCTTTAAACACCTACTCTTTTCTCAATCCGACTGATCATAAAATATACCTAAGAGAAATATCTAATCACCTCCAGAGACTATCTCAATTTATTTAGGTTATTTTAGTTTCTTATATATATGTACAATTTTCTTGTTCTTTTCTTTCTCTTTTTCAGTATTTTTATTTTTAATCAACTCTAATTGTAAATATATAATCTAATTGTGACTACACAGACATACAATCTGTACTTATAATTTGTTCTAAAGGGACAACAGTCCCAGAATAATAAAATATTTTTTCATTTCATTTCATTACGAAAGAGATCTCCGATATTACAATATTATTTAGGTTTTTATTGATACAGAGTTTAATCAAAATCGTTAGAGCCGTTTTTGAAGAAAAAATAATTCTGAAAATTAATAACATTATTGAAATAAAGTAGCACTTTCGATTTATGTTCGATTTTAATCACTAACACGAATAACATGATAATGACTAAAAAGACAAAATCAACTAACTAATTGATGGTAACTAAAATAAATTGATTCTTTTTTTTTTTAAAGGATGTTCTATCTGAAACAAACAGTTGATAAGTAATTATTTATACATAGGTTATCATAGGCCTAAGATTGCGAGATCAAGATCACCACATTGCTTCAAGATAATTATGAAATATAAAAAAAAAAGTCTGCCAAGTAAATCAGTATGGCTTCCTCTGCATTTTTATTGAGTGCATAAGAAAATACGCGTAGGATCCACCTATTTGATAATTTCAATTAAAACTGAATATAATGATTCAATAAAAGCACAATTAATAAACCACATTATGTTTAAAAGCTAATATAACGTTCCTTTGCCATGTCTCTCTACCCACGTGTCACGTTAGTGAAGTAATACCCAAAAAATCTATTGAGGTTCATCACATCGATTTTAGTTTCAACCCTTCTTAAGAGTAAAAAACTTTTTGTACACATAAAAAGAAAAAAAGGTGAACAATGGAATTGGAATAGAAGAGTTTTAGATGTGGATAAGGAAAAGTGGCGAATTTTAAGAGGGACGGAATTCCAAGAAGTGGTGAACCGGGCAATAGAGGAAATGTGGCAGATCTGTGAAATAAAAAATATACATAGATAATTGATATATTAACTAGTTTAAATATTTGACCAATTCTTAAATATTTCTCGGGAGAGATTTTAAATGAGCGTAATTTTTTAAGTTTTCTGTTTGATCTTCACTTTTATCCGACAAAATATTTTGCTGCCTTCTCTGTAGCCTTTACGGTCATAGAGCGATTAGGATATAAATATTTAAAAAAATAAAATTATAGAAGTCGTTGAAGTGAATCCCTCCGTTTTCTGTCGCTCTTCAAGTGACAAGCTGAAGGAAAACAGCCCTTTGCGTTGGATTTCCTCCTCTTATAAGTTAGTGAGGCGTGCGGTATTCGGTGCCTCTATTCTACTAAAAACTATATTAATAGAGATATATAGTTCATCATTGAGAAAATAAAGGAGATCAGAAAATAAAAACACAGTTATCTTAACTGTTAACCAAATTTAAAAGACGTAATAACCGAGAATAATATGTATATAATTTGTGAATGTTTCCGTTGGCTGCAAAATCAATTAAGTTGTACTGTATATCTAGAATATTTAAAATAATTTTCTAACTCTTCTAGTGTCTAAAAACAGCCTATAACTTTTTGCAGCACTGTACCTGATTAAGTAATTTCAGATGGAATGCTGCACTTAAAAAAATATTTTTCTTTCATAAATAACATTTAGAGATGGGCTGAATACCACCAGAAGATATAATACATAATAATATAATAAATAATAATAATAATCTCCAAATCCACTGTATGTCTAGTTCCCTAATCACATGTCAAGTTAACTCTCAATCACTTTCTGCCCATTATGACGAATTCCTGCAATACTTTACCCAAAACTTTTATCATATCATAGCAATATCCGAAACCTGGCTCAAACCTTATATTCCATCATCTTCAGTCTCCTTGCCTGATTACATCCTGCTCCGTCATGACCGGGTAAACCGGACTGGCGGTGGAGTAGCCATGTTTGTCCACAATAGCCTAAAGACCCGAATCCTCGATTGCTCCCCATCTTCCGATCATCCTCATGTAGAATACCTCTTAGTAGAAATTCTCAGTAATATTTCTCCTATCCTTTACGCCGTGGTATATCGCCCTCCTCTCGTGCCATTTGACCCGTCCTTCGAATCAACTCTATTCAACTTCGTTCCCCTCTATCCCAGAATAATTATCTCCGGTGACCTCAATACCAATTTCCTCTCAAACTCCAATGACAAATCCTATTTAGAAAATCTGTTTTTCTCACTTCACCTATTCATCGTTCCTTTTTCCTCCACCCACCACACCACCAGATCTGACACTTGGCTAGACTACTACATCATCGACTCAGCACAAAACCTCCTCTCCGCCTCTCAATTACCAGTATCCTTTCTTTCATCTCATGATCTGATACAAATAACGTATAATATCCGCACTCCTCCAATCCATCCTCGAACTATCACTTTCCGCCAACTGGATGCCCTTACTCGAGAAAAAATATTACCTGATCTAGTAACATTGGATTTGAATGGAATATATCATTGCTCCTCTATCGACACCATGGTTGATATTCTCACCACCAATCTTCTCAATATACTCAATACCCACGCTCCTCTGAAAACCTCCACTTTCCGTCATCGTCCTGCTCCTTGGATGTGTCATGAAATTAAGGATCTGCAGAAGAGACGCGACGCTGCACGCAGACGCTTCAGACGGACTAGGCTTGCAGATGATTATCAAATATTTAGAGTGCTTCGTAACACGACACAGACAAGGATCCGACAAGCGAAAGCGAACTACTTTCACGAAGCCCTTTCCTCAGCTCCTGATATCAAATCAAAATGGCTTCTACTTCGTAAGCTTTCCCTCTGTGAACCTTCTAGATCCCCTTCCTCAGTTTTCCCAATATAACCTGATGACCTAAACTCCCACTTTATATCGGTTTCCACCTCTTCTTTACCATCCCCTTCCGGCTTTTCTCCAGAGGTACCTTTTAACGACAATAATTTTTATTTTTCCGACATTTCTCCCACAGACCTTATTACCGTTATAATGAAATCCCGTTCCAATTCCGTAGGCCCAGATGGCATTCCTATCAAACTAATAAAATTATGTCTCCCTGAAATCCTCCCAGCACTCCTTTTCATCTACAATTTCTCCCTGCAGAATTCAATATTCCCGACCTCTTGGAAAAAAGCCATTGTCATTCCTTTAAACAAAAAGCCTAATCCATCCTCTCCCGAAGATTTCCGCCCAATATCAAACCTTTCCAATCTTTCTAAACCCCTAGAAAAGTTAGTGCAATCCCAAGTTTCCAACTACCTTGAACAATCCAACCAACTCGATCCTCTCCAATCTGGCTTCCGTCCTGGCTACTCTACACAATCTGCTCTGATTAAAATTACTAGTGATATCCAGACTGCAATAGATGACAAAAAACTAACCATACTTATACTGCTTGATTTCTCCAAAGCTTTCGATTCCATTATCCATTCCATCCTTTTCAACAAACTAAAATCATTATCCTTCTCCAATAGTTCCATCTCTTGGTTCCAGTCTTTCCTCTCACAACGAACCCAAGCAGTTTCCATACCTAATCAACCTCTATCTGCCTACCTTCCTTTATCCTCAGGAGTTGCACAGGGTTCAAGCATATCTCCTCTTCTTTTCAGTTCTTATATTAATGACCTAAATGATTCAATTATCCATTGTTCCCACCACCTTTATGCCGACGATTCTCAAATCTATTTATCCTTTTCTCCCGCTGAGTTATTGGTGGCATTTGCCAAAATTCAAGAAGATTTAGATCGAATTAGTGCCTGGGCCAACTTAAATGGATTAAGGCTAAATGCTACCAAAACTCAGGCCATTCTCATTGGTTCCAAGCCCCTTCTTAGATCCCACACCAACTTTCCCTCACTCTATCTAAACAACCACCCCATCACCTTCTATCCCTTTGTTAAAAATTTAGGCTTTCTCATAGATCAAACCCTTTCCTGGAATCACCATATCTCTCATATATCCCGCCGTGCAATTTCTACCCTCAAACTATTCCATCACTTCCGCCATCTTCTACCCCAAAATACGCGTAGACTCATTGTTTCCTCTCTCATCTTTCCCCACTTTGACTACAGCTGTGTGGTGTACGATGGCCTCTCGGTGGAACTGCGTGATAGACTCAAAAGACTTATGAATTGCTTCGTAAGATTTGTAATTGGAACCCCGAGACGCTCCCGTGTCTCCCACCACTACACTGAGTTAGGGTGGCTCTTCCCCTCCTTAAGAAGACAATATTTCCTTGGCACTTTCCTTTATCAAATCATTACCGATCATCGTCCTTCTTATGCCTACAACCTTCTCCAATTTAAGTCCTCAATCCATTCACTCACTACAAGATCCCGACCCTCTGACCTATACATCCCTTCTCATAGATCTGCCTCATTCCAAAATTCCTTTATAGCCCGCTCTGTCAACTTTTGGAATTCCCTCCCGATCAAAATTCGACATGCCCCTTCCCTGTATACATTCAAAAACCTCCTATTCCAATTCCTGTTCCAAAAACAGTCTGATACCAGCTAACTATTGATATTATATATGTATTGTGTAGCAATCATATAATCATAACACTTGGTAAGAGATAGTACATGCATTTCCTACTATCGACGTAGGAATTTCAATACATACATTTTTTTTTATATTTTTTTTTTTATTCAATTATAAGTAACTGTTTATTTTTATATATATATTCAAGTAAAGTTTTTTTTTTTTTTTTTTATTAAATGAACTCATTGTATCACTTTCACGTTATTAATTTCACAAAGTGTATGTTTATGTTGTTCAACCCTTAAATATAATTTTGTTCATAGTTCAAGTGATTCGTTCATAGTTTTAATTGTTTTGTTCGTAATTTTAAATGCTCTGTACATAGTTTTACCTGTTTGTATATAGCTTGTGCACCTAAGGTTTTCTTTACTTTTTATTTTATTTTATCAATTTTATTTATTGTTTCAACGTTCAGGCCAGTAATATTCTATTATTTTGTACATTTTTGTTATTCTGAAGGGACTTAGTCCCAGAATAAAGTTTTTTGTTCTATTCTATTCTATTCTAAATAATAGAAAATATAAATACTTTTCACATATTTAAATAATTTCTATTTGAAGGCATTCCTTTACAAAATCCTTTAAAAAAAATGCTTTGTTATATTATGTATCATGGAAATGAAAAAAAATATGCAATATACTATTTAATATTAAAATAAAATTATAACACGTTAATAATATTGAAAAAATAAATAATTATGTTTAAACCTTCTTCTTTACCGAGGAATTAAAAATATCAGAAAAAATATAATGTGAAATTCAAATATAATGACAAGAAACATATGTTAAAAAAACAAACAAAAATTGTTTTGGTAAAAAACAAAAATTAAAATATACACAAAATATAAGAATAAAATTATCTAAGAAACATGATAATTTTTAAATTCAAAATAAATATAAATTTAAATAATTCGTGTACAATCGTTTGTTAAATTTATTTTTTTATTTTTGAAATGTATAAATCCAACATTTTTGCGACATCTATCATGTGGTGCCATCTATGAATTGGTATATTCAAAAAGTTAAATCTCTACTGTTGACCAGAAATGAAATCATCATTCGTTTGGTAAATTGACTGTTTATTATAAATTTCAGTCGAAAATTAACATATACAATATAAAATAGTCTCAATCAGATATTATTATTGAAGTATATGTAAAATCATATTTTTTTTAACCGTGTCTACTACAAATAATATTTTACCACTGTAATTCTAAAGGAAGGAGATGGTCCGGGGTAGCGGTCATAAATAGGCTGAATAGTGGCAAAACTATTTTATTAAAAGTCAACGTTTCGACCCGACTTTGCAGGTCTTCTTCTGGGCTAGAACGGAGAAGATACAAAAAGATACAATATTCAGATTTAAATATATTATATATTACACTACAACAATTGTTACCATCTATTTGCTTTAGTTTAGGATCTTGTTACTTAGCTTACTCTGTTTATACTTTAATGTACTTACTGTTTATAATTTTAATAAGCTTATTCACATTGTTTATAATTTGTTGTCATAATATTATGTAACTTCTACAATTCTCTATAATTTTGTATCTTGTCCGTTCTAGCCCTGAAGAAGACCTGCAAAGTCGGGTCGAAACGTTGGCTTTTAATAAAATAGTTTTTCCACTATTCAGCTTATTTATGACCGTCACCCCGGACCATTTCTCTCCCTTATAATGCAACGATCAACTATTAAATATTCACTGAAATTCTAATTTCATTCTTGTCATAAATTTTTATTTTATTATTGTTTTCAGAATCGAATTATGTTGTGATCCTTACAAAAGTACCAACATATTTAATTTCATATTATTTTAAAATCACTATCAAAATATATACAATTTTGTGTGAAAACTGTGCCTTAAAACCTATCCCTATCAACTAATGAGAAATTTATGAATTTTTTATCTCATAGTTCCTGAAATATGACTAGGCTATCTTCTGTATACTTTATGTTAATATAATGTGTGTTAAGGTATTTTAAAATCTGTGTTCGGGCCTAAGCATTTTTATAACAATATTATATATAAAAAGTAGTTAATAGAACAAGTACTCTATTATATGATAATTATTTACATTCATTACTTTTTTTGGAGTACTTGTATGATAGTCATTGATGAAGATTACGGTTTCTTTTTACATTCGAAGTCATAGTCCTTAAATTAGACATGAGTAATTTTCCATTAAATATCGCTAAAGATTACATTATCTATTTCGTGATGATATTTCTAAATTAGGAAAAATTTTGATTATCTTTTAAAATTAGAGTCGTGAAATTCCAGACGACGTCTCTCTTTTTTATTAATCTTAATGTTTTACTTACGAATTCATAACTGATTCTGTAAACCCAAATGAAACTAGCTATTAACATTTAATGATTATAAAGCGTTAATCATCAATGAACTATGTAGATGTTTTTTATATTACATAAAACAATAAAACAGCCAGATGGTGAATGAAAATCATTCGAGATTGTTACACTTCGTGGTGTAAGAATGACCCATTGATCATCGTATTGATCACGCTTCAACCCATCATGTTTTTTCCCTAGTTTATACAATGTATTGATATCGAGAAACCAATTCTTATAAAATTAAATCTATGATTCGGTTGAGAGTCGGATAGCAATCTTATTCATTATAGGCTTTATTTGCCGTGTAAATTATTGATTCAACTTTAAGATGATAATAATATGGCTACGTGAATAAATAACACAAAGTGATCTCCTTTTTTAAAGTTGTAAAATCCATTAATTATTTTATTATTTCACGCAGGTTATTGGCACCCCTGATACTTGTTATGTATGTGGCATATCTTGATACTGAGTCAAGTATTCAATCTAGCTTAAGCGCCTTGAAAAAATCATCAATTTATTTTTATTTCTCTCTAAAAAAAATATTATTAGGAGCTAGACAAAATTTATAGTATTTTTAATATTTTTATACGTATCCCGAATAAATTATTCATTGAATTGGTGGAGTAATATTTTTAAATAATTAATAACTGTCGACATCACAAAATAAGAAAATAGTGGACTTCACCACAGTCACTGTTGACAGCATTTTAAGCACATCACACTAGTTTTCTTTTAATAACTTTTTTTTCGTTCTGTAGTTGTTGCATGCAAAGAGTTTGTATTATTTTTTCGTATTTTTGTATTTTTTTAACAAGATATTTTTTTTTTTTTTTTAATATTTTTGGGCTTGAAAGCCAAGAACTGTTATGACCTAATACAACTATTCGCAGGAAGGTGCGTTAAAATAATTAAAAATTATTTCCAATATTTTGGAGAATAATTTTAGTTTTATTCCGAACATCGTTCTTATTTTTTATTAAATACAAAACTACTATACTAACACGAACTCATTTAAAATTATGAATATGAAGAATAGTCAGGATTTGCAGTCTGGTTTATATGATTTATTAGGCATGCCGAGGTTTCGACCCAAACATGTGGATCATCATCAGAGCAACAATTATGGTCTAGTCTAACTAAGAGCTCACTTCTTTAGTTCTTGGATCGAAACGTTGACAAGTCTAATAAACCATACTGAGGAATAGACTTCAAACCCTGACTGTGATCATCAAATCAACTACATATCGATGATTGTTTTGTCCGGATTCATAGTTGTTTTTTGTTCAAGGTTTGAAATCTATAATTAAAAAAATAAATATAAAAATCAAATTTGATCTAAATTTTTATCTGGAATTTTTAAAAATCATTTGATGATAGTTTATCGTTAGTTTAATAGTTTTTATTTTTAATCACAAGTGATAAAAATCATTATCAATAATAATAATTTTTGAACAATACTGTTTTTAATCAGAAATATAATTTTTGTTGTAATCTCTATGATATATTTGGAATCTGGTTTAGTAAGTGGAGATATTACTGTCAACTATTAGGAACAGAATATTATTATTTCCCAAATTTATTAGAAATTTTGGCTTAAAAAAAATATATACATATATATAGTGCAGACACCGCGTGAACAATTAAAGCTATTTCAGAAATATAATATTATAAAATTTATGTGCATTAATAAGGTACACATGTGTATTAATATTTTATTTTATTTATGTGTAAATGATGATTTTTATTTTCTGATCAAAATTATTTTCATAGCAATTTAATCATTGTTTTTTATGTGGAACCGTATCAATCAGTGGGTGATCATTATTTTTAATCGAATTGATGAACATAAAAATCTATTTAAATTTTTATTTATAAATCAGGCCTGATTTTTAAATTAAAAATAGAATATAATAATTATTACATGATTTTATGGAAAAAATAATTATCGATTTTAAATCCTGTTTTTTTTTTCTTTACGAAATAAGGTTGAATCGGTATTCTTCTTTCTTTATTATGCATAATCTTCTTCCGGTACTTGTGAGCGACGTGGCCTCTATGGGCTGCTATCTGCAGTTATCTTGTTATTTAAAGTGTTATTGTAGTTATTTATATTTCTTGTTATTTAAAGTGTTATTGTAGTTATTTATATTTGTTGTTATTAAATTACTATATTATTAGTAAATAACCCCTATCTTCATATGAAATTAGACTCTCGTATAATAAGAAATATAAATATATTTGGTGTTGCCTCTTTTTTGCCTGTTCCTTATTAATGTATATAAATATATATACATACATATATATGTATATATATAAATCAGAAATATAAATAACAACAACAAAAACAACACTTTAAATAACAAGATAACTGCAGATAGCAGTCCAAAGAGCCCGCGTCGCTCACAAGTACCTTTTTTTCTTTGAAATATTTTCTTAAATTGTTACATGAATGCATGTTATAACATATATACACACAACATATATTATAACATATAATGTATACTATATATAGTGTGTACGGTTCCAGCTCGCAGACAGAACAGTAACTGCTGCTAAACTCCTCAGACTGAGATAGACTGGAGGAGCCGACCCACGAAGCCGGTGCCCCAACCCTTGACCCGGTGCACTTTGCCAAGTGAGCGGCAGAACTGCAGGTCCTCTCGGCTAATGCCATTCCCAATCCAACCTAGTGGAATAGATCCTTCTTTAACAACTATTTATATTTTATTTATTTATTTATAAATCCAATATTCATTATTGACGCAACAGTCCCAAATCGATCTTGTTCCAAAAGTACCAGGAATTTATTAAGAAAAGCAGTTAGGGTCTGAATTGCTTTATCATCATTTCCATTCGATTGCAGAATTTACATAATGGTAATAAAATAACTGCAATTATCTAGATCATTTGATATACAGTCTTGTCGAGGAAAAACGTCGGTCTAAGGGAAAGAAGCCGAAAGAATTTGATGAAATCGATATTAAAACATCTAGGTAGCAAACACGCAAAATCTCTGAAAATTTCAACAAATCTTATTAGGGTAAAAGCAACGGTAGCTGACATAGTCCGTGACACTGGCCCCTTTTTATCAAATCATAAACATCCGCATGGAACATCGTAAATAGCATCATCCTATCGTAACCTACAAATATTTTACGAAAATTCTCGAAATTGGGGCGTTTTCAATATGAAAATCGGTAAACTTTGTCTATATAATTATATGTAAAAAACTCGTAAAAACCCACTCGTTTTCCACTTGATCGTAAGATAATTTGATCACAAAATAGATTAAAAAGGTGGCCTACAAAAATATTGGGACGCTTAACCTATATATCCTCGTTATTTTGACTATTGGGGGGTGTAGGTCACGTCAAATGGCTCAATATTTTTGAGGCCACCTTTTTTGTCGAATTTGTGCTCAAGTTATCTTACAGTTGAAGTGGAAAGCAAATGGGTATTTACGGGTTCCTAATACCTAATTAAATAGACAAACTTTGCCGACCACCAGATTGAAAACGCCCCAATTTCGAAAATTTTCGTAAATAAAATAGTTGTTAGTTACGATGAGATAAAGCTATTTACGTAGTTTGAGGCGGATGTTAATAATTTGATAAAAATTGGTCTGTATCATGGAATATAAAATTTGGATACCTGATCTTCATTTCAAATGTCTACGCTATTGCAAAAATATTATTTACAACGCACCCAAAAAATTTTATGAATTCAGTTCTAACATTTAAAGAAGGTTTATTAATATGTATTAAATTCATATTTATTGGGAAAATGTTAACTGAAAGGTGTAAAACTTTTTATTGTTCCCTCTGACAATCAAACCAGTACCCTTTATTATTTATTAATAATAGTTATCAATTTTCTATGTTTGACGTAAATTTTACTCATATTATAATCTTTTTTTAGTAATCGTTCTTTTAGTAATTACAACGACTCATAAACACACGTTCAATGCCATTTTTCATTAAAAGAAAAATCACTATCGATGTTTTGACTTTTGTCCCACCAGACAGACTGGGGTCTGCCCACTGTGGTGAGGCGGTGGTTCACTACCACTAAGGAAGTATGTTTCTACAGTGTCGTCTCAACTAGCTGCCAGAATGGTCAGACCAGACTATTGGGTCTCTCAATTCCTCTCTGGACATGGGGGTCTTTGTGCACAGTTGAACAGTTTTGGAAGATTATCGATCCTTTATACTCCTGTTGTAGTGTTCCGGAAACTACCGAACACTAACTGTACTGCGTTTAAGACACCGAGGGCCAAGCGAAAGAGGAGTTTCTGATCTCTAAAGTTTCGACGAAGACTTTTTTATACTTGTGTCCGCGGACTAAGAAGCTTTCGTGTATGGAAGGACCTTTGGCGATCCCGTACAATGACGTCTTCTCCTCTCCACCTTTTATTTATTGTTTCATAATAAATTTTGTTACATTCAATATGTTTCTAATTCATTACATCATAAATAGGCTTAAATTAACTATTCTCATACGCTTTAATGAATTAAACTGAAAAGATTAATGAATAGCTGCGTAAGATTTGTTATTGGTGCCCCGAGGTACTCCCATGTCTCTCACCATTACACTGAGTTAAGGTGGCTCTTCCCCTCCTTCCGAAGACAATATTTTCTAGGTACGTTCTTCTACCAAATCATCAACAACAATCGTCCTTCTTACGCCTACAACCTTCTCCAGTTCAAATCCTCAGTCCATTCCCTGTCCACAAGATCTCGACCTTCTGACCTTTACATGCCTTCTCACAGATCTGCCTCATTCCAAAATTCCTTTATTGTTCGCTCTGTCAATTTCTGGAATTCCCTCTCTATCAAAGTTCGACATTCCCCCTCCATATCCACATTCAAATCCCTCCTATTCCAATTCCTATCACAAAAACAGTCAGATACTTGCTAACCATTCGAGCGGATTTTAATAGAGAATTTGATACATTTTTATTTTTTATTTTTTAATTCTTTATTTTTTTAGGAAAAGTGTATATTGGTCTATAAGAGCAAATAGCTTTAAGTGCCTTGTCATAGTATTAATGGTTTTGTATATAGTTTAGTTTGTTTTGTATATAGAATTTTTACCTTATATTTTTTTTACATTATTTCTTTTTTCGATTGATTTTATTTTGGCCAGATGTAATACTTTAATTTTGTTCTATTTTGTTATTCTAAAGGGACTGTGTCCCAGAATAAAGTTATTTTTCTATTTCTATTTCTATTTCTATTTCTTTATAACTTTTTCTATTCCTAGCAAACGGCGGGCGCCCCATTCTAGATCGGCGCCTCGGTATTATTGCCCGGATTGTCCCACCCTAAGGCCGGTACTTTAGATCATTTCGATGTGGGATTGACGTGAAGAAGACAGCAACTCTCACAATATCAATCCGGCATAACTACTGGATGGAAATTTAAGAAGATTACAAGATTTGTTTCGAAGTTTTATTGTTTTTTTACAATAAAACATCTGAGGATCTGTAAACATATTGTTTCTGTTAGATTGGCCCCAACGTTGGAGGAATCTGAAGAATAGAGTAAGAATTGGCTCATATAAAATTCATTAAATTTCGTTTTACAATTGAAATCATTATATCTTGTTTTTAAGAAGATAGTGGCTGTAAAATCGGATAAGATTTAGTAGCGAAAGGAATATGAATAAGTATGTGGAGCGACAGAAGGAATCGAAATTGTAAAAATAAAAAAATACCAACATAATTAATAGAAACTATCAGAACTACAGATTTTTATAGAAATATTCCCTTAAAATCTTCTGATATGGGTAAAACTCAATTCAACACCGTTAAAAAGAAAATATTTAAATTCGGCTTAGTATTGCAACATGGTGGTAGAATGAAGATGTTGAGATTTTATTTTTCTGAATCTAAAAATAAAATTAGCGCTTGCTTGCACTTCTTGATAATGGCAGCGAATTGATTAAAATAACAATTTTTTCCATAAATACGTCAGTATCAGCCAATCGGTCCGAGGGGGTCTTGTTATCAGCGGAAAGGTCAATGTTCACAGATCCCATGGCTATTTGGGCCTCCTTATCACTAGCGAACATTCCATTTGCGGCTGAAACCTTTATTTTTCGCGCGTGTCTTTAATACTTTCATGATAACGCGTAAGTGTTTCACAGGCATTAATTTAAAATTTTACATGCGTGTTTCATACGCATGAATGCGTAATCAAGTACATCTGCTTTAATGAATAATGAATGGAATTTGTGCTAAAAAAAAAAAAAAAAAAAAATAGGAATACTAAAAGAGTTAAAAATGTCGAAAGATTGCGTCAATAGATTAAATATTATTTTCTTAATTCGGCTTCAACGTTGTTAAAAGTTTGTACCTGCGCATTTTATGAAATGATTCCAATCGATATATACTGAAATCTGTTGACTTATAATTCCCCTTTTAATTAGTTAGTGTTGATGGATTCTTGGATCCATTTGAAAGGATGGTAGAGCGGTGCTATAAAGCCAAACGTTTCCCTTGATATATGTTCTATGTAATGCAAAAAGAATTTTTCTAACAGGAATTTTAGTTCCAAACAACCAAAATCGTCACTTTTATAAATTAGTAATTTATTTTATTTTTTACATTATCCATGTTTTATGTTCTATCAATCTTTTCCAACTCTCCTTGATGTAATTGATAACTGATACTTGATTAACTTGGGAAGTCTTGGACCATACCCAAAGACCAGCTACTATTCTCCTTCCCCCTCTCTAATTTATTTATAATATAATATACAAATTTTGATTTATATCCACATCCTTCCTACGACCCAAAGGGACGCTCTGCAATAGTGAAATTACATTTTATGAATGGAATACTGATAGAAATAAATAGTAATTCCTAGTGTTTATGTTTTAACGTCATATATCTATTCTTTAAATTTAGATATTTTTATTTTCTTTAGGTGCTGTTTTTTTTTTTCATTGGAATCACATGGAGAAGATTTAATTTCTAGTTGTTTATGTTTGTTTTTCATATTAATTTGTTCTATTTGTATGGGGCATTCCCCGAAAACAAATAAATAAAATAAAAAATAAAAATAGTTGTTATTGAATTTACTGTACATATTATTAGAATTGGTAACGGACTAGCTTAGTGACTTAGGCACCGGCCTGCTAAGCTCAAGGGCCCATGTTCGAGACCGGCTAAAAACAGGTAATCATTAACTCTGTTTCAACTGCAGTGGATCGAGTCTGGGGTTGGGAGACCCTCCGGGGGCACATCCAGTATCTATAAAGTACTTACTCTAAATTAAATAATTAAATAATAGGAAAACATGGCGATGGAGCGTGATCATGGCTCGATCACCTCCATGTGCAACCTTTGGCCTTGAAACAGTACTGCCTAACAAATTGCTCAACCCAAAACTCTTCATGGGTAGAACAAACTAAAATTTTTGTTACTTTAGTTTTTGGTAAGATATGTTTTTATAGTTTTATGCTACCATCTGTACATAATTGGTATTCTCAGGGAATCTTGTTCCAGAATACAGTTTATTTCCAATATATATAATAATAATATTGATAAAAGCCGCCTTAAGGAGAAATTTTAACGCAGTTGGCTACAGCACAGAAAAATATGTTTAAATTATTACAATCACTTTTTTTCTTTTCATTTTTTTTTAAATATTTCAAATAAAACAATACAGATATATAAATTTGTTTGTAGATATAAATGTATATATATATATATATATATATATATATATATATATATATCCACACTTGTCTAATATATTATACAATCTTGGATCTATAAAATATTTGTTATTGACCTCATTGACATCTATAAGTGTCGTCCTGAAATAGGTGACACAGCTAAACACCAATGACATTGATGGCACGACTTAATGTAACAGATGCTCGAGGATTACGCCACTGTAAATATTAGATACACTTGAAATCAAACTAACGAAGGTTAAGTGCTTATTTGATTTAAATAAATATTATATTTTCTATATTGTTTATCGGAGAATATTTTTCTCACCCATTGAAATAAAGGAATTAAGTTTACGCATAAGCAGATTTCGAATTGCAAAAAATATTTCGAAAGAAGAACGCGATGGTTTCCCCGGTTTACGTCAGCCCCGCTCCCAGATAATTCCCCCCTGACATTTTGATTGAAGTGGCAATACAGCCATTCGCGGGCCGATAAAATTCTGTTCTAATGAGATATCTTACCCACAAGTCGGATGATAAGAATAATTTATTGTCCGTTATTGAAATTTCACATTGAAGGTAAACTCTCCACTTCCTGATAGATAGTATCTATAAGTTGGTAACCCAGTTCTTGCACCCATGCGTCATTCATTTTGCCCAGAGTGCACGTTAGAGAGATGTATCTGTGCTGACCTCTCGTATCGATGGGCCCCGAGATAGAAATGTGGCGTTTTGATTAATTGCTATGTTCAATGGAAACCAATATTTAATTTCTGGTTAGCAGCTCCAACCTCAAACTGTATAAATCCTATCTAAACCTAGGATTATTTTAAAAGTGCATACTTGATTTCAGTTCGTAGAATGAGAGGTAAAGCTTGTTGCAGGAAGTTGAATAATGCTTAAACTATCACATATAGTAACGGAAAAAAGTTAAGCAAGTAGGTCATTACACCCATTTTTATTGTTTATGAGAGAAAAAAAATGTAAACACCATTTATTAAAAAAGAAAGTCGTGTCAACATTCTCAACAAAAACGCTTTTGAAATGAAAACATCTTTAGGCGCGTTTTGCACCATTTGTTTTTTGGAAAGTGAATTAGATTGAACCGTCAGATCTCCGATGTGTAACGCTCGGATAAAGTAGGATGGATTCCACTAATTGAAGTGTTTTTGAACATGGATTAAAATATCTCAAAAACTAAAAATGCATATTATTAGCAAGGGAAATTTTCGTCATTACATCCTCTTTCTAATGAACTATTATTCATAAGTGTATCTTAACGTGACGCCGTGTCAGAGAGGCAAAAAGGTACAAAATAGTTTCAAAAACAAATTGTGAATTAGTTTCATTGAAGATATGGATTAAAATATCTCAAAAACTAAAAATCGGACCAGTATACTGTAAACAACAGAAATGTTCAGCATTTCATCCTATTTATAATGAGCTATTATTCAAAATTGTATCTTAACTTGACGCCGTGTTAGAGAGCCGAAAAAGAATAATTGTTTCGAAAACCAAATGATAATGATCTATTATTTATAATGTATATTTTATATTATTAATCTCGCCTTGTTGATGTTTTCACTTCTATTTTGTGGTCCAAAGCAAAGCAAACACCTTAATTTTTTTTTTTTTAGTTTTTTTATACAATTTACTTCTGTCTTATTGGTGTAGCATTGGCCGTTTATTGAATTTAGTGTTGTCTAAATG
Organism: Nezara viridula; assembly: GCA_928085145.1. NCBI lineage: Eukaryota > Metazoa > Arthropoda > Insecta > Hemiptera > Pentatomidae > Nezara > Nezara viridula. The sequence goes on from OV725082.1 coordinate 105,426,933, forward strand.
GGAGACCGAGACGAGTCTTGGTCTTGCAAACTCAGTGTTGGTCATGGTCTTGGTCTTGCGAAAAGAGTCTCGCAACAATCTTACACTTATTAGCTTATTACTAAAATTTTTTTAGATAGGAGAAACCTAACTAAGACCGAACGAAAAATTAAAGGAGTTAAATGCAAAAGTATATTGGTTATACCAATTATTAACATGTAGTAACTAAGATTGTAAGTATTAGTAACTATTTTGCCTTAATTTTTATTTTAAAAATCGATTTTTTTTACTACTCCTGGTCTTGGTCTTGCAACAGTTAGGCGGCCTTGGTCTTGGTCTTGCAAAGTGCAAGACCAAGACCGATTTTGGGCAACACTAGTTGGATTGAACATGTCATCTTCAACATTAGATGCTGACAAGGTTGACAAACAAGTCGCTTGTCCCCTTATATAATTACATTCACACTTTGCATAGAAGATCCCAACCAATTGATTTATACGCATGCTCTCATGTAGAACAGATTGATTTTTTTCAAATCCTTTATTATTGTTGCTTCCTCTTTCGGAAATCCTTTACCCATTATTACTCGCAAGTGCTGTTCTATACTCTGAAAAATATTAATTCTATTGTAAATGATATTCTAATATTAATAATAGATAACTTATATATATATACATAGCCAAATAAATGTATATACTCTAAGCAATACTATTATTTTCATTGAGCTATTCGTTCCAAAATTATTTCAATAATTAAAACAAATAATAGTAAACAATTGTCTATCCCTATTATCTGTATTTGAATCAATATTTGTAATGGACACACTGATCTACTTTGAAACCGACTGTTTACAGAAGAAATATATACAAATTTAGCAGAATCCTCGCACAAACACCACTATCTTCCATCACTTCTTCCTCATCCATATTAATGTTCAGATATCCATTTAATAGATGAATGCCCCTGGAAAACCTACTGATTCCAGAATCCATCCACTACAAATATATGATATATTAACATAATACATTTTTATTTATTGTAAACATGTATTATGGACTAAATCAAATACTTTATTTACCATTTTAGACACATTACTGAATTATATTCTTTGTGTTGATCAATCGCTCTAAAAATCAATTCCGCATTCGTCTGCTTAGGACCATGAATAAGCGTAATTCTTAATCAATTTTTTCCTATATCTTTGATCTGATTTACCGTCGGACGTAAGAAACAGAGCCTGCAATCATTGACTGCCCTTTTTTCTGATAGCCAGTGCATCGACAGTCACTTGTTGATTTATCTCCGAGCAACGTATCAACTGGTACAATGAACTGTTATGTGATGTTTCCATGGCGGTCACCTTTATATAATGACTGTCTGGTGGATGAAAAATAAAATTGTTTACATGTCTTTAAGACTACAAAACATAAGTTAAAAAAAGTTTTATATTTTGTATATAAATTTACTAAAAATTAAATTGATTTTTTTTATTAGTTTTTAGCGCTAGTTGGATCAAATGTATATAAAGCTAGACATTTTTTTCAGTTTCTTATCTAATATGTTGATCTTACTTTTCTGGCATCATGTACTAAGGATTAATAGTTTCTTTTCATAATGGAGTAAAACATACCAAAATCCAGAAAGCAAAACGATTATTAATTATAACGGAAAGTATCCCTGAATATTTCAGAAAATAAAATAGAGACTAATCAATTTAACTGATAATTGACAAATATTTTAAAAATAAATAAAATACAAACAATAATCTAATTCTAATTAAGTCAAAAAAATAAGGATTTAATTCTTAGAAAATAAATTATATAAAAAGTATTATATTTAAATTAATGTAAACTAAATTGTTACATTTCCTACTTAGGAATACCTTTTTTCCCATATTTCCATTATTCTTATTCTTCCAAAACACTCGGTTTTTTTACTATTTATTAGGAAATAAATATTCCAATTTTATAGAGCTCCGTATCTGTTAAATTTTTAATAAATTGTCACCTATTTTGTGTGTTAAACTTTTTTTTTTTTTTAGAAACAAGTAATAAATGTGTTAAACATAAGTTCAAATATCACCTTTTTTTTCTTTTGTCCTCCCCATCTTCGTCTTTTAGGCTACTTAATTTTTTTTTTCCTGGCCAAAGAAAAAGGTGAAGAATTAATTGCAGATTTATCATGATTACTTTTATTTATCAGATTTAAAATTAGCCCCTTCTTTCTAATTTCTAATTTATTGAAAGAATGATTTGTTATATAATTTAAAGAGTTTAGTAACGTTTTTCTTCACTCTTTGGAGATCTTATCTTTTGTAGTTTTAATTGAACAAGTAGTTTTTATTGTTTTGACCATTGTAAGAAGGTTCAATTTACTTTACTTCTTAATATTCAGAAGGATTTCTGTGTGTTAGCGGATGTGTGAAAACAATGCTGCTATATATAATGTGCAAATTCCTGCATGTAATGATGGATGGGCATCTGAAATCCATCACGCCGTTCCATCGATCGATTTATAAATCGAATTCAGCTCCTTCCTTTATTCATCGCTGATAGTTCAACGGTTCCATCGGCTCAATTTACTTTGTATATTTATATTCTCTTTAGTTTCAATTAATTTCTCTTTTGAAAAATAACGATTCAGTAGGTAGATTTTTTTAATCTTTAGTGTGTTAAATAACCTTCCTGGATAACTTTTCGCTAGAATCCAACAGGTCGTTCCTAAACTCAGCATAAATTTCTTACCATCGGTTCTGAATTCAATTGATTGATGAATTTCTTCCAGGAAATTAGTGCTTGGTTTAGGAACTTAACCTGTTTATTAGCCTGAACGAATTATAGTTTTATATATCTGTGCCTCAGAGGTCAAGAACACCATATTCAATTTTTAAAAAAATAATTTATTAACTAAGAAACAAATTTTAATTGCTCAAAGTTGTGGAATATTGGCTAACCTGATTTAACACAAAAATGGACGTGGTGTTCTTTTATATCCAGGAAACAGAACCTTTTAAATATTTAAGTATTTAAATGCAATGACATATCTTAGACAGATAATAAAGCATCCTGGTCATGTTTTTTTGTAGTATTTAAAGATTTTTATTAAAACCAGAGGTTGAAACTTATATGGAACTTTTTTAACAAGATCTATTTTAACAATTTCTGTGATACCTTTTAGGAAAAAGTCCTTAAAATAATAGTTCTAAGGTAATAATAATAAGCTTATGTTAAAAGTCAACTTGTATTTATTCTCAACTTGTATAGTTTTAATCAAACCCCAAATAGTAATTGGGGTTTGATTAAAACTATGAGTTCAATGTCTTAAATGAATTACACGTGATTCTAATGTGTTGTTTGCTTAGGTAGCTAAGAATAAAATCATTTTTTAGAACGATTTTTTATTGAAATCGACAGAACTTTTAAATAATTTTTTTTTAAATAAAAGTTCTGTAAAATCTTCATTTTAAAAGTTGCATCAGAAAAAGTTCTAGTTCTAAAATAACAGGAAAACTGCATGAAAATAAAAATTCCAGCGATACTGAAACATTTGTTTTCAAATATCAAGAAATGATTTTTATTTTATGATATAAAATTTATTGGGAAATTTCATAAAATAATCTTTTAAATAAAAAATATACCTCCGGAATAGTCCCCCACTGGAAGATACAAGTCCTTGATTAAATGATAATTAATCAGATTATTTATGATAATCATGAGTGGATGAGGGATTCGTGTGTTTAAAATTCAAATGTAAGCTATCGCTAGGCCGTGTCTTTTAATTAGCCAATCATGAATAATTACAGATACATACATTACATTTTCAAGTGTTTGTTATGTTTGCACTGTTATCGGCTGTCAGAGCCTAACCAACCAGCCCTCTGCTTTTAAATCCCCACCTACCTCTATCGATCGTTATCTTTGTCTCCTATGGTTCTAAACTTTCAAAATTTTGGTTCGACATGCCGCATAGTGGGACAAAACTCCTATAAAACCTTAGGCGCCGTTGCAAGGCCGAATGTGTATATATAACTATAGACATTACCTATACACATGTACCTGTTTATACCAAGAAAGTTTCATCACTTCTCAAGGCAAAATAAACATTTTAAAAAGGTCAAAAAATTAATGGAATAATATAATTATAACAATTGGCGTGTTCAGATCCAATTTAACAATTATGGCACTATATTGTCTTCATATACAAGAATTTCTTCCTAAGACAGTTAAATTAAATATAATCTAGCTGATTTAGGAAGAAATTCATTCATAACAGTTAATTTAAAAAAATAATAATTTAAATAATTCAGAAAATGGACATATAGTCCTTGGTGAAGACTCCTTTGTATCAAAGTTTTAACATCCTCAACAATAGACTTACGAAAAATATCCTAATCGAATCCCCCTCACTCATCCAATCCATTCCTGCACCTCTCGATCTTCTCCTGAACATCTCATCTATCTCATTCCACAATTCCGTTAAAAATCTTTATCCTCGGAACCTCAAGATATAAGTGTATTACTTCCTTGCATCCTTCCTATTCTAGGTCATTAGAACTCAGCGACCCTCCTATATTCTTCAGAGCCTACTATTTAAATCCTCCATTCGATCCCGTCCCACTAGATGTCATACTTCCGAACTCCTCTTCACCAAACTGCTGCTTTTGACAAATCCTTTGTGATTTAAGCCATCTCTTTTTATAATTCTTCCCCTCTTGAATCCGATATGCACAACCAGTTTCCTCATTCAAATCTCTTGTCTTTAAGCACCTAATCTTTTCCCAATCCGACTAATCACGAAATGTACACATGAGACCTTTTCAAGTTCCCCCGAAAACTATTTTGTATGCTTATTTTATATTAATATCTTTATGTTTGTTTGTTTTTTTTTGCTATTTTTTCATAATATGCTTATTTTATATTAATATCTTTATGTTTGTTTACATTTGGATAAACGTCTTACTTGGAATCCTCATACTAGACTGAAACGACAAGAAACTGCTCGACGTTTCCGACTGCTCCAACACTTACTAGACAAACGCTCCAAACTTTCTATTAATTACAAAAGACTTATCTGCATAACTATAATAAGACCTATATGGACTTACGGAGTTGAGCTTTGGGGCTCCACCAAACCATCGAATTCCTATCGTATCCAATCCTTACAATCCAAAATCCTCCGTAAAATCCTTAATGCTCCATACTTTGTCACAAATAAAACCATTCATAAAGACCTTAATGTACCATATGTCGCTGATTTAGCTCGAGCCAGATATCTATCCTTTCATGATAAACTTCAGTCCCATCCAAATCCGCTTGTTTCCACTCTTGCTTCTTTCTCGATTCCTGATAATCCTCCTAGGCGTCTGAAAAGGAGATGGCCTCGTGATCTTCTTACTTAAAATTATTTAGAGAGTGCTACCACTGGGTAGTAACTCTTCAAGCCTGTACATGCCATTATTTATATTTGCGCATATTTACTTGTTTTATTTGTATACAGTTGTAAAGTTCATTAAATAAACAAAAAAAAAAAAAAAAAAAAGATGTTTGTTTGTTTTTTTGATATTTTTTCTTTCTGTATTTGTATTTTAATTGGGTATTATTTTGTAAATATTTAATGAAATACATGGCTACACAGGTATTGTCTCTGTATTTATAATTTATTCCAAGGGACAATAGTCCCAAGATAATATGAAATATTTTCATTTCATCCTCCTTAAACTTCGTGAATCGCTTCATTTTTCGTAACCTACATTTTTTTTTTACGGAAAGTCTCAGAAATGGAGCTTTTTCTCATTAAATTAATTATTTATTAAAACCTTATAAATACTTGAACTCGCTTGCTTACTTGAATCATAAGATAATTAGATCACAAAATCTAGAATAAAGAATGATTTATAATTCCCTCCCATAAATCTACTTCCTTCGGCAAATCCTTCTCGAACTCTAACTCCATATGTCAATCATCATCCACAAATTCATCCATACAACTCCTATTCCACCACCTACTTCTCATACAAACTTACTGATTTATTTAGGATTTATTAGATTCTATACATGCTATTGCTCATTAATAATCAATCTACAAATTTGTTCTTATTTTTCTGTAAATATTTTTTTCTTTATATGTCAGTATATATGTAAAACATATCAAATTTACATTTCATTGTATTTGTATAGTTCAATTAACTCTATAATTATTTACTATACTATAATTCAATTACAATTAACATTTAACGACAAGCACCTCTTTGTATTACGTCAAGTCACACTAATTGCCCTAATTTATTGAACTCTATAATAATTCTTATGGGACTTTAGTCCCAGAATGTATTTATTTATCTTTAGGTTGTTTTTGATTATTATTTTACTTTTGTAAAATAATGTAAAATTTTATATTTTCTGTATACATGGTATGAATGTGTCATATCATATATCACTATAATTATTGTCCACGTGACAGATTGTTTTATTTCAGAATAAATAAATAACAAAAAAAAAGGTCCAGAATGAAATTATTTTTTCATTTCACTCTTCCACTTCAACGGTTTCTAGATTTTTTTTTTCTAGAGCGTGAACCGAAAAACTGTAACGATGACGAATATTTTCGCTGGTACATTAAGAAAAGCGAAAAGCAATGTTGTCAATATCTCACCTCGACTATAAGATATATGGCCTGAATTCCAAATATTAAATAAAGAAATCTTAAGCCGCTTGTTCCTTCCACTTAAGATAAGGGATAGCAAGTTGTCCTTATGGCTAAGTCCTTAGTAAATAACGGCGTTGTATAGTACCGTAGGTGTTGATGAATTGTGTTCTGGTCCAAAGGAATGTCACTATATAAGTGATTTTATCTTTTTTATTCACCCTTTTCCGATCAATTGTTTTAACCTAAATTTAGGTTGTCCTCAACCTTTCAAATTATATTACATATTTCCTTTTCATATAAATTTAAAACACAGTTTAATTAAAATTGGCTTAAAAATAAGGCTTTTGAACTAATAATAATTAAATTTTATTTACATTTTTTTGTGACACATGTTGCTATTAATAACTATCAGTACACCATTCATTACTCTAACAACAATAGAAGAAGTTGTGGGCTCAAAATTGATACCATTATTTTTAGAAAAAGTTAAATAAATGACTTGTTTACCTAAAAATTGAAATGTTAATTTCGTCTTGAATAATAATTCAATAATAATAATTATTTCCTTGCAATAAAATTTTTATTCAAACATACGTTTTAAAATAATAGTATCCAAAATTACTTAAAACAAATATAAGTGCACTGTTTCAATGTTATAGAAACATTCTATATTAAAATAATCCCAATCTCTTTTCTTTATCTTATTCTCCCTCTTTTTTTTTTTCTTTTTTTTTTGTTTCTAAATAGTTTTATTATTATTTTCATTCAATAAAATAATACGTCCTAAAGTTTTTGAAAATAAAGTATTGCATAAAATATTCGGACCGAAGAAGTATGAATAACCGGAGAGTTCAGACGATTACACAACGCCGAATTGCGTGAACTGTATCCGGGTAATATAGTTGAGGTGATTTCATTCCGGAGAAACAAATGGGCTTGTAAATTGTTGGGCTTAGTAACGAGAGAATTCCTAAAAGGTTAATATTTGTGGTACCGATTGGTAAACGTCCGAGGGGTAGACCGAAGCGAAGGTGGGAAAATTGCATAAAAATCGATCTGGAGGGACTAGGTTTGGACAGCAAACGGTAAAGGAAGGTAATAAGCGATTGGATATGTCGGCATCGAACCTTCGGGTTCGCTAAGCCGTTTATTATTTTAATTTATAATAAAATAATAAGAGGTTAAAAATATTAAAAGGAATGGGACTTTTAACTCTAGAATTAATCCCTCGCCCTCACTCTCTGAACCGGGAAAACAGATTAAATTACATTTTAAATTACAGTATATTTTACTAGCAAATTATTTAATTTTTTTTGTAGAAAATGTATTTCAAATACAAAGTATTTTTTTGTATTTTGTATTTGAAATGCCTATTTATATTAATAACAAAAAAAAATTCAAAATATTTACTGGTTACTGGTTAAAAATTTAAATATTTACTGTATTGTAGTCAGACTACAATACAGGGAACCTACTCTATTTGGTAAATTCTTTTTATTTAGTTAAAATAAAAAATTAAATACGTTTTTTGTAGTTTAGTATCTTGGAAATAACACACTTATTTAGCATCTTGTATTTTAAATTGAAAATAAAGTTAGAAACAATATATTTTATATTTTTGCCTATTTATGACTTCTTAAAATGCAAAATACTAAAAATGTATATCATTTTAAGATAATTTATTTGAAATACTGCCCTTGTCTATGTGGGAGTTCTCACTTAGAAGGGGAGGTGGAATGGGGTATACTGGTGTTCATACTATTATGGATATAATTAATTTGCATGATGTCATGTTCTATGAAACATCCTGTTAAATAGCATTATATCATATATGCCTTATAAATCATCGTTGTGTTTCCCCGTACAGCTATTTACGAAAAAAGAAGTCAATATTCCTATATTTGAGTTTAGGTGAGAAGGGGAACTACAAATTCTACCAGCTGTCAAAACGCTCTGTAAGAAAATTATCAGGTGATGATTTTACACAGCTTTGATGAATGCTTATTAATAGTTAGATAGGTTGTTTACAGCCCTCCGGTAGCGACGGCTTAGTTTATTAGGTCAGTTATCCCAAAGAGAGCGCCCCTTTTACGAAGAACTTCTTTCCCTGTAACTATTTTCTAATTGCGGCTCCTTCAATCCCAATCATACTCAAGACCGGTCTTTCTAAATGTCAGCTCATATCTGGAACTGATGGGCTGCTTGTGCAACTAGGGTCAATTCCAGTGTGCCCGTGGCTCGGAGGAACAGTGATAATATTAAATAATTATTATCATGATTTTAAGATTTTAGTACCCCTCTGTTGGTCTAACTGAGGACCAACCTCAACTTTACAAATTATAAAACTGATTACGATAAGGTGATAAGTCATTCACAAATGAGCGCTAATAATTTGATATAAAAAGGGACAAACAACGAATTAATAAGATCCGTTTCTCGAACAAATACAGGATTGTAGTTAAGATATTTTTTCCACTGGGTGTGACTGGAAAGTAACCTTGCAACTTTGCTTATTCATGTTAAAATGTTGAGGAATGAATCACAATTTCCATTAATTCAACTCTATGTATACATGCTCCATGTGTTAAAATGGAAAATATTTAAAGAAGTAAATCTCAAGAATAACGTTTACATGCATAGTGCAATGTCGTAATGATAGTCTGTCCCTTATCACTTCAATCATTTTTAAATCTTCCAGATCCACAGCCACATTTTTACTGTAAAAAGAAAATAAGGAATAACAGAGCCACATTGACAATAATACAATGGGAAAATGGGGAGATATAAACATGTTTTAAAGTATACTGGTACTTTCTGGGGGGAACTACTTCGGCTAGTGGACCCTATCGTGTTGCTTTTTGCCAACCCCTGATGGCCACCTCTAGGTTGCCGCCGCGTACTTACCAGTGTGGGAAATGTCAAGATCTATTTACTCATGGTCGCCGAGAAATGAAAACTAACTGACCCAGGTGGGAATCGAATCCACAACGCTCAGAACCGGGCACTCTGGGACCCAAGCCCCAACTTGCTCGGCCATTCCGTCCTCTTGTTTTAAAATATAGTATGTTTCCTGAACAGAAGGAGAGCTGTTGGTTTGTTTGGTCAAAAATGGCCAAAATGTTAAAGATGAAATGAAATGAAAAAATAATTTTATTCTTGGACTACTGTCCCGTAAGAATAATAACATAGTTATAAATTCATGGGTCTTAGTCTGGTGGAAGTAATTTTACATGTTTGTGGAAGTTTGAATGTGGACTAGGTGGTGGATCAGGAGTTGTTTGAAGAAATTTGTGGACGAGGATTGACATATGGAGGTAGGAAGAGAGTTCCATAAGGAAGCAGCACGAATGACGAAGGATTCGGTGAAGGAAGAAGTTTTATGGAAAGGGATATGTAAGTCTATAGGTTGAGATCTAGTATTAAGAGAGTGGAAAGAGGAGCGTAGAGTAAGGAATTCCAGAATGTAGGGAAGGTTTTTGGTTCTGAAGACTTGGAAAAGGAAAACACCAAGGAGGAATTGTCGTTGGGAAGTAGGATAAAGCCACTTCAACTCGGTGTACCGTAATGAAACATGTGAACGCCTGGGGATCCCGAAAATGTATCTTATGAAAAAATGCATGACAGTTGATCATGTGTTTTAACCAAATGTGAAATAAATTTAGTCCCGCTTCCTTTTTATTTATTTATTTTTTTCATCCCTTTCGGGTCTTTTAGGCTAAACGTTAACACGCTCGGCCACCCCGCACCAAATTGGTCTCACCACTTTTCAAAACACTTTTATATGGTCTTGTTTCTCGGCCGTGAGTCCAAACCAAAAATTTGTCGAGAAACATACCCGTGTAAAAGAGACTATGGATGAAATCATTTTTATATGAAAAATTAAATAAAAATATTGAGAAAATAGTTTATTGTTACTTGATCAAGCCGACTGAATGAAACACAAAGACCCACACCTTGCTCGATTATTATTCTAACGAGCTCCCGATTAAATGCGGTTCGCTGCTAGTTCATGGCCACCAACTTCGTTACGAGCGGTTCCATCATTGCCTGCTTTGTAAGCTGTGTTCATCTCCATTACATGCCCTTCTAATAGTAGTTGAGGTTATAAAACTTAATGATTACATTACTAAAAAATTTAAAGAATGACCAATTCATAAAATAATAATAAAAAGAAGAAACACTCCGGAATGTTTAGTTAAACTTTTGATATTTCTTGTCATGTTTGATAAGAATTCTTGTTCATTTTTATAACCTGAATATGGCAATGGATGGACACCCCTGTCTACGCATTTCAACGGAAACTAAATTAATATATTTTTTTTGTTTTATTTTTTGCTGTTGGCTATATAGTATCGACCTCGGGTTTCTTTAGCCACCTGAACTAGCTTCCTCCTGCTTTGCGTATTTTGGATTTTCAGTTTTCTTCATGCAGCACTGTAGTATCTTTTTTGATTCCATCTATCCTTTGGGTTTATGGTATCTCATGTGACCTCTTCACAACTATTGAGGCATTCATTGTTGTCGATGAATTGCTCTTGTTCTCTAATGAATTGCTCCGTGCAACATGTCCATCTTAACATCCTAGCTGTCCATTTCTGTTAGCTGTTCTTTCTTTTTCCATCCCCTCCATGCATTAGTACACTAAGTACTCTAATCCCAAATCGTTCCGTTTCATATATGTCGATACTTTTTTCCAGTGCACCCTTAATTTATAATTTTTTGGGAATGCCATGTCTGTGAAAAGAGGAAGTAATTCTGTTTGTGCTTGCTATTTTATCTTATTGTAGTGCCAAGATATTTGAATCTGTCTGCTCTCGAGAACGATTTTCCTCTTACACAGATCTTCTATTATGTATTAAAATATTCATTTATAAAAATATGAAAGGCTCTAAGAAAAGCCGGGAGGATATATTTTCTGAATGTATCTTAGTATCTTGAAATGAAAAAACTTTAATTTTGAGAGGGTTAACTTTTGTTTCTTCGTCGATTACAAACAATACCAGCCTTAGACATTCGGCGCCCCCCGGGCAATCACGTCATATCCTCCCCCCTCCCTAAAAAAATTAATTTATTTTTTAAGTTGTTTTATATTATGCAATATTTGAATTTTATTTCATTCGATATTTCTCTAATACAGTTACTTCATTGATACGCTGAAATTAATTATTTTAATACATTTTGTATTTTTTTTATTTTCTAACTCCCCGAAGATCGGTTGCTCCACCTTAAGGCCTGCACTGATTACAAAGTTTTATCATTGAAAATGACAAAACAAACGGGAATTGAATGATTTCTACAAGAGAGAGAATCACTTTATTATCATAAAATAAAATGGTGCTGCCCAATTACATTGGGTTGCTAACAACACAGCATACTTATTAATCACTACAGACATTATTTAAAATTAGTATACAATTATATAGGATTAACAATATGTATGAGCATAGTATACAATATTTCATACATATATATATTATTTTTTATTATTTTTCTCATTTTTTTATTTTATTTTTTATTTTTACTATTTCTTTCATTCATTTATTATCATTCTGTACCCTTTCTCTTCCTTCTCTCCCCCTATACATGTTCCCACTCCTCACATTCTCCATTCTCTCCTCTCTCTTTCTAACATTTAATAAACATTTGTTAAATCTGTGTTTACGAATCTGCTGGAGTTGATATATAACGAATAAAGTAAATGAGGCAAAGAAAAGAAACGTCCATGAGCTTTGACCGAAAATAAAGAACCAGCATTCTTGGCCAAGGTGTCGAGAACCCACATTGCAGAACACGTGCTGGAGCCTCCACTCAGCTGTTTGATTCATGCCATTTACATCTTCCTATTTGGTACCCAAGGTCTGAATGGTTTCCTTAGTCCTGTCTCGGTGCTCGATGGCAGGCATTTATTTATGTTCACGAGCAATTTCTAAAATAGTCAGTGTCAGTTGCATCAAGACGTCATACGTCCATAATAAGTCTTTTCCCAATTTAAAATCTGTTCGCATCACAATGGTCCACAAAACAAATATGAAAACAGACACCCTTTTATCGTATAAATGTTCTAAAAAAGACTTGTTGACACCCTATCGTCGATAACATAATACCCGATAGTGGTGGATCTTCTTTAGGAGGTACTAAAAAAAATTCTTCATAAGGTTCAGTATTTGATCTATACTATATTCCTTTTAATCCTATTAATCTAATAGATTAAATTAAATATAATAAAATTAAATAATATGATATACCATATAAACATATATTAAATAAAATAGGTTATATAGCTTATGTTAAATATCGACGAATTGCTTTTACAACCTTTCAAGTCTACTTCAATAAAATACTAAATCTCTTTTATTTATTTTAACATTTTATGACCTAGGACTCCATCTGGACAAACGTCTAACTTGGAATCCTCATACCAGACTGAAACGACAAGAAACAGCTCGACGTTTCCGACTACTTCAACACTTACTAGACAAACGCTCTAACCTTCCAATTAACTATAAAAGACTAATTTACATGAGACTAAATTCCTCTCGCATCCAATCCTTACAATCCAAAATCCTTCGTAAAATCCTCAATGCTCCTTACTTTGTTACAAATAAAATCATCCATAATGACCTTAACTTAAGTTCCTTATCCTTATGTTTTTTTTTTTTTTTTTTTTTTGTTCTCCCCTACCTCGCCTTTTAGGCTATACGGGATTTTCCCGGGCCGGGGGGTGAGGGCGGGGAATTTAAAATCCCCTCCGGCACCGGGACGCGAACTCGTACTTTTTATATCATCTCAAATCTCTATTATCCGGTTGCCAGGCAACTAGCGGTGCTGTTACACACGCTTTACCCTATTCGGCCACCCCGCCCCCAATAGTTCCTTATGTATCATATTTGGCCCAATCCAGATATCTGTCCTTCCATAATAAACTTCATAACCATCCCAACCCTCTTGTTTCTAACCTTGCTTCCTATTCAATTCCTGATAATCCTCCGAGGCGTCTGAAAAGAAGATGGCCACGTGATCTCCTAATATAGACATATTATTAGAGTGCTACCAATGGGTAGTTTCTCAACATGTGTTTCATGTCTTTATATCAACGTGCTAATTTACCAGATGTATTTTATGTATACAGTTGTAAATATCATATAAATAAATAAAAAAAAATTTTATGAAATTTGCACCTGCGCTGCAGCATATCTAGCAAATCTGATGTATGTGCCATTTGTTGCGAATTTGCTTGATTATTATTTTTTTTTTCATTTTTGTTAATGTAGAAGTAGGTCCCTTGGCCATTTTCTTTTCAGTCTGCTTCGATCAGGTAACAGGGAGCAGGAAATAGAAAGGATTAATGGATTTATGTAATTTAGAATTAAAGAATAAAATGAAGTGTATTTGTTGTGGATGTATCGTGTTATTCGAAATGTACCAAGGTGCGTTGACAATTTTTTGTAGAACGTATCTCTTTTAAAAGTCATATTTACTAATTTAACGGATTTTAGTAAATAAAAATAAAAATTTTTAGTTTTCTCTGATAAAGATATAGTTTTTTGTTTCTTTGAGTAAAATTTATTTGTATGCACTTACAATGTTTTGGGATTGAGTCATCCAAAAATTTATATTATATTATTATTTGGATTAATACATATAAAGTATGTATTACAATAAGAAACATTACTAGACTATATTAGGTTACTTTAGTTTTTCCATTTTGATTTTTTTTTAGGATTAAAATATATTTTATATTTTTATTAGTAGGCGCAATAGACTAATATAACAAACATGCCTTAGGATGTTGTTAAAGCCAATCTACAAAAATATTTTAATAATCTGGTGCGATGTGCTCATCACACAACTTTCAATCGCCACTCTATTTAAATAGTTAAATTTCTATTGCTCTAATAGACCTTTTAGTAGAAGGAAACAGAATCACCTTGGATTTTATTTTTAAAAATCACAAGTATGATAACTTCAACATGCTTAGACCTATTTAAACGAAAATTCGCATGAGTTTAGTCCCACAAATCAAACCCACTTAAACAATTTAGAATTATAGATATAAAATAAAAACATTTGAGGAATTTTTATTGCTTACGGAAGTGTTAAATCAAAAAGTTGTTTATATATGGTTTTGAAAAGTAATAATTCGGGTTTCGAAAATTTACTGTTACGTTGAATTAGAAGAAAATCCCGTGGGATTAAGAATGTTTTAGTGAACAGCAGGGAAAAAAATTCTAGCTGAAAGTAAAATGCTTATAATGGTAACCAGCTCACACGTAGCGCAACTGTTTTTATATATTTTTTCTCAAAGGTTTTTTTATTTTCGGTACGTCATGCCTTTGTCAATTCTTCATCAAATCATATGATTGTGCCATTTTGGAGATCTTCTTTTCCTTCAGGCGAGAAAAATAGTCACATCTAGTAATTTCAGTAAGGAAAGTTGTGAAGAAAAAGAAACTTTATTTGCGAATAACTCAAAAATTATACATTTTGTACCTATACTTATTTGAAGGATTACTAAATTCCTAATAAAAAAATCATCGAATTAGGACCATTATTAGCTGAGATACAGGTTATTATAATTTGTGAACATATTGGTTTAAAACATGAATGAAGTTTTATAATCATTTTCTTTGGTCGATTATATTTGCCGAAAAAATATGATATGATTTTTCATTTTATAGTATATTGAATTATTTAATTTCATTATTATTTTGTCATTTGTTCAGTGACTACCATTGTTAGTGAATTATTCGCAAGGGCCAACTAATATTGAAATACTTAACATAGATTGTATTTGAAATACCTTTTCTGAATAGTATTAATATTTTTTGTAATTAAACTACACAGTATTTTAAAATAATTATTAAAATACCTTTTCCCCAAGTCTGGTTTAAACCACAAAACTTCATTCTCTGAGGTCTATACAAGGTGTTGAGACACCCTGATGATGATATGATAAGTATTAAGAACTGAGGTTCTTAATAGCCAAATCCTGGAGGGTGTTTCTGGACAAAATTTCCAACAAAAAAGCTCATTTGATGCATGGACCAATTCCGAAATAAAACGGAGTTGAGACCAATTTTTGTATCTTCCTCAAGGTGGTCGTGTTTTAAATTAAATTTACAAAATTCAACGATAAAAAGAAATTTCAGGATGTCAAATACGACCGCTGGACTGCTTCGTACGAACCTGGAATACAATAGCAGCAAGATATGCCGCTCGTGTATGGGTACTGTAACAACAGCAATACAGCGTCCGTATTAGACTTCCTGAAAGTTCCTTCTGTTATTGACTTGAGGAAATTTAATCACAGTTTTCACAAAGAAACTTTTGTCTTCTTTACGATGGTGAATTTATAATTTAATTATCTTGAACAGTTTTTGAGTGATTTCCTCTTATTCAATAAAACGTGACCACCTTAAAAAACAACACAAAATTGGTCTCAACTCCTTTTCCATTCCCATTTCTGAACTTTTTTGTTGGAAATTTCGTCTAGAATACCCCTAGAGATTAGCCATTAAGAACTAAGACACACTGTTTGCAAAGACAGATTTGAAAGTTTATATATAACTCCAGTCAATAAATTAATAAGTATTACACTATGTAGTAAAACATGTTTTCATTTTATACAGTGTTTTTAAATTATTTTTATAGAAATTAAAAAAAAAATGATAATTTAAAAATTATGTACTGGTATAATTTTCGATATTATTTTAAACATTGGTGAATAGATGTATTTATTTATCAATATTCGTGACTGTTTTAGTTTTTTTTTTTTTTTTAATGTTACCAAAAAAGTAATAACACCAAATTTCACATTTAAAAACGTTTTTATTTATATGAATAACAAATATTCTTGACTTAAATGTTGTTATTTTTTAACCTGTAAGCGTTTCCAATAGGTGAGCTATTGAATGATTTTAAACAAAGGGATCAATTTCATTTTATGTATATATATATATTTCTTTATTCATTATCTCCAATGTTTGAATGATACTATTTTAAAAGACCGTGATGGTCATAAAATAAGCATTGATGTCAACCCCTGTTGAATCCAGTTGATGGCACACCGCATGAATAGTTACCATTTGCCCTTACCTGCTCTCGAACCCCCCTTGTATTTCCAGGGTCACTAATTTTAAAAAGGTTCGCTAAACCTAGCTTTTTTGTATCAAGGCCAGTCATAATGGATTTATCTGAGCTATTCAGTTTGTCGAGGGTATTTTCAGTAATAGAGTTTACTTTTCGTTTTAGATATTTTAAATCACTTTTATGTTCATTGAAGTTTAAATTAGATAATTTACTCTTTTTAAGTTTGACAGGAGAATATAGAGCGATTTGAGAAGTACTTTCCCTTGTTGAGACTTCAAAGAACCGCCAAATTTCGGTGACTATTGGATCCTTCAACATGAGGTGATAATTTTCGAGTTCCTTTATCAGCTCCCTAGCATCATAAACGCCAGAACCATTTATATTATCTACTCCGATATTCATGTTGTTTTTTCTGTTTCTTTTCCTTTTGAGGGAACTCTGGATATTACTTCTTTTTACTGTGTAGCTAGCTGTTTGATAATCTTCCACCATATCCCCGTCCTCCGGAAGATTAAGAAGATTGTCGTATCCAGTTATGTTGAGCGCTTCGAAATATTCCTCTTCGTCATCGAGGAAAATTGTGCAATCCGTAGTTGTCTGGATATTTTCACAGTTAATATTAACAGATGAAACAGTACTGAAATTATTTTGTAGACTGCTGCTGTCTACTATCGATCCTTGTGTTGAATATTCTCTGGTTGAAACTTCTTGAGTCAAATTGTTTTGTAGCTGAGTTGTTGAGGATGTTGGTATAGTCATATCCGTTTTAAAACAGTTATCCTTCGTTTTTAGCCAGTTCTTTTTATCTTCATCTGAACATTCAACCAATGGAAATTCATTCTTCGTCGTCGTGTAGGTCGTGGATCCAGGTTGAGTCTCACCAGTGGCGTTAGGTTTACTGGTTCCAGTTTCGCATGAAATAAGTTCTAGAAATTCTTTGGACGTAGTGACCGCATCAAGAGCAATTGATACGTGCTTGATAATTTCCTTCAAGAGGCTATGCAGACCTAACGTGGAAGGTTGCTGAGCTTGAGCTTCAGCTTGAGCCAGACCGCTGGATGTGCTGGTGTGTATTTTGTCTATTCTACATTTATCAGTTCTAAAATCGCTGGTGTTCGTATTATCCGTAGACGGTTCCTGATATTTTTCTCGAATTTTTATTCCAGCATCATGAAGAGGTTTAGAAACTGTTACACGGTTTTTGGCAAAAGTGCTTACAGAGCCGGTCCTTTCAATGTTTCGAGATTTTTGAGACGAGAGAGGCTTTGCTGTAACCGTTGTAGTACAATTATCTTCACCTTCGTGGGTAATTTTCGCAATAATTACTGCCAGGTTGAAATCAGGATTGGTGGTGCGAGATAGCCGACTTCCCTTCTTTTTGGTTCTGCGGTGGCTGGCTTGAATAATCCCTGTCATATTGAACACCGACCTTTCAGTTGGCATATTTACTTCAAGACTATCGATACTTTTATTTTTTGTGGAATCTTGGATCAGTTTATTTATGATTTGAAACAAAGCAGCTTCGGATATTTCAGAATTTTTTTTCGATGCCTGAAGAGAATGGATTGTAGACTCATGACCCAGCTTCTTCAATGGAGCAGGCAATGACCTGGTGGTTATTTTCTTAAACTTTTTCAAATAGCCAATCGGGTGATGATATGTGTAATGTGATGCGTGACAAATTTTTGGAATATATTTCTCTCCAGTATTAAGAAGACCCGTCGGTTTTAAATAATCTTGGCTGCGTTTATTATATTTCAGTTTATGATTTTTATGTCTCATATGCATTTTTATTTTTTTGAAAGGGCTTAGAACTGCTTTGTACACCTTCCTCACAAGCTTCGTTGTCCTAAAGTAACGTTGGTGGGGCCTAAAAACAGGCGTACTAGTTTTATAGAACAAGCGCATTTCGTATGGCATTTTTTTCTTTTTCCAATATTTCGGGGAATTTGATCTCTTCACACGAATCAAAGATGATTTAGGAATGTCGACAATCACTCCCTCTTCGATTACTTTTTTGGTGAAGAAAGTTGCTTCCTTTGGCATCTCTCCCAGAAGGTCCACCTTAGTCTGATCAAGATCCACGATCACTTTCGATTCTTCTATATTTTTACTCCTCAGTGACTTGTCTCTCGCTCTAACATCGATGAAATTAATCAAATCCTTCATGTTATCACTCAGGGGAGGAACATTTCTTTGCAGCGGTTGAAAGAGATCAGTTTCTTTTGGACTGCCAGCAACTCCCGTTGCGTTGTGGTATCCAAATCTCAGAGAGGATATTTTATCTTCAATAAATGGAAACGATGGTTTCTTCAAGTCAAGTATTGCTCTCTGGTTAGTTGCTATAACCGGATACCTAAGAGAAAAATGATTCTAGTGAAAATTAAAACACATTTAAAATTATATAAATTGAATTATAATATAATGTCTCTTATAAAATATATCTTAACAGTGGATTTCTTGGCATTATCGAATACTTTACCATAGTCGCAGACTTTGGGAGGCTGAAGGAGGTATCGCCACTCCCCTCCCTCTTCTCCCCCCATAAAAATATAGAGATAGCGAGAATATCAATTCGCCTTTCCCTCCCGCTTCAATATTTTGAAGAACACAAATTTTATAAAAATCAATAATAATTAATCTACATGAATGAATAAAAAATAGGTAGAGTCGACTAGATGGCTAAGATAAGGCCCAGAATATTTAGGTACACTAACACAGGAATATTAAGGTACACGAATATTTTACCAGGCCCTAGGTCCCTATTATTGAAATATTAGTTTATTCAAAGATAAATGTCTTGTTTAGTTTTTATTGTACATATAGTTCGGTATTGAGTTCTTTGTTTTACAATAACTATGTTAAATATCCTTGATATTGTTTATGCATAATATAAACTGCCGAGACCTATTTTTGAGTTGGGAGGGTCAATTTCGCCCTCCTCCACTTCTCTTCGCCAACCAGAAAAGATGCGCCTATAGTTTAAACATACCCCAGATTTTCTTAATCTAGAGTTGCCAAACAACCATGGATACAATAATTAATACCAGGATTTGAAACATTTATTGATTTTTTTTTTAAATTTTGATTTGAGCAGTTTCGAAGAAGTATTTTAAATAAATGTTATAATAGTACGTGGTACAGACACTTTTTTATCAAATTATTAACATCTGTATGAAACCTCGTAAATAGCTTCATCTCATCGTAACCTACAAATATTTTATTTACGAAAACTCTTGTAACTGCTGCGTTTTCAACCTGGAGATCAGCAAACTTTGCCTATTTAATCAGGTTCTAAAAACTCGTAAATACAGTTTGCTTTCCACCTGAATCGTAAGATCATGTGATCACAAAATCAAAAAATAATGTGGCCTTAAAAAATATTAAACTGTTTGTCGTGACCTATACCCTCCAAAATATCAAAATAACGAGGTTATATAGGGCCAAACAGCCCAACATTTTTCTATATTTTTTGCTCAAATTATCTCACGATTCAAGTGGAAAGCAAATGGGTATTTATGAGTTTTAGTACCTAATTAAATAGACAATGTTTGCATGTCTCCTGGTTGAAAACGCCCCGAATCCTAAATATTTCGTAAATAAAATAGCTATAGGTCAACGGAAATATATGAACGTATTGTGATAATAAGTTATAGAATTGGCAATGTAGGAATGAAATTACTCCAAAGCTACAGAATAAGATACGTATGCTTTTGATTTCACTACGCACACATTTTTGAGGATTTGCCATCTCATCACATGATCAAGGGCTTGAAATTAGGGAGTTTGAAAAAATTAACACGGAGCACCGAGTTTCGTGTTTCGGTGCATCTGAAACATTTGAATGTCATATGTGTAGGTAGTAATGATTTTTCAATACTATAATAATGCCATCAATATGAAAAGAATCATCTCGCACTTCAAATTACTAGCGGATCCAGGATTTAATTTTTTTTTGGGGAGAGGCTTCAGCCCGAAGGATTTATATATATATATATATAATGATAATTAATTTGAAAAAAAAAAGAAGAAATAAACTAACTAATCATATGGCATGGTGTTTTAGTGGTTCTTGAAGACATATTAAATGTAATTACACGAATAATAATAGTTTAAGAGATAGTTTTTAATATTTTTTCCTATAAAACATGGGTATATTTTACCATTTTGGGAGGGAGGGGAGGAGGGACTTCAGCCCGAAAGGCTCCCTCCCCCCCGTAAATCCGCCTGTGCTTCAAATGGATAATTTTATTTAGTTAAATCTGAGTCTTAGAATCAAGAGAAAGGCGGCAAAGAAAGAAAAATAAATAAAAATGACAATCGTTTGTTCGTTTCAGTTTCTATTGTTTTGTTATGTCGACGATCAAAATAACCAAAAACGTTCTAACTTTATTAAGGTGGGCTTAAACTTTACAATTTAAATACTATATAGTAGCCCTGGTGTATTTTCGATGTTAAAACTTTTTTCTCGAAACTCTCATAGTTCTCCATTACGAACTAACCCAATAACGATAGACCATTACATTTAAATCACTTTTTTTTCTTTTTGAGCTTTAACAAACCTAAAATGAACACGTGAAGTGATAAATTGAAAAACAAATCTCGGATTGCTTATAATATTAAGTTTCATTCCAGAAATTTAGTGACTTCCGACATTTACAAAAACACACATTGGAGATTCAAATATCTTTTTATGCTATTTGTCGAAACCGAAATAATCTTATATTCTTCCTCTTCGTTATTCATTGTAAGTAGAGTTTTATGGTAACTTTAATTTTTGACACGGTCTACATGGAAGGAATGGCAGCAATACTTACATGAAAATGTAGAAGGTTATTATGACAAATGTCATATGTACTTTTCGATGAAACCAAACCCTCATCCACCCAATGCATGCGTTGGTCGGGCTTGGTTAGTCAATTCTTCGATGTACGCACAACTTACAATTTGATCAATAACTGCTGTTTACATTCTAGATGTTATGATAAAATAAAATTTTCTTACTAGTCCCTTTTGAAAGGAACATGATAAAGCGTTTTTGGGGATAGGTTATGTCAGCTTTCTCATTGTCCACTTCCATAACAGCGAAATTTAAAATAAAGATATGTTCGCAATCCTATTTTATTTGACATGAACCAGATATGAACAGGTTAGGATTCACCTAACCAAGTATTGTAAATTTTTACATATCTGACCAGAACATGTGTCGTTATTTGTGTTTGTTTTTTGTAACGACTTCAAGTAGCGACTTATCCATTTATTACCCACATAACTGATCAGGAGTGATGAAATAATAGTACAACAAAAAAAAGAAAATTAAAAACTTCCTACTTGATATTTATTAAAACATTTGCTGTGCCAAGACCAACCTTTATTTTACCCTTGACAAAAATATCATTAAAAGTACTACCCAGGCTAAGGTATGTTATACCGTGTACTTTACTTTTAATATATTTTTTTACGTCCATGATCTTTTTTTAAAATCCTGCAAGAAAAAATATCCATTTTTTCAAAAAGGACTTCTAAGAGATGTTAAATGTTACACGAAGCCGCAAAGTTCAAGAACGACATTTATTTATTGATACAGGACCTCAATACACTTGAAAATTTGTTCCGCTATTAGTTCCATTCATGCTCAAGGCTTCAGCCAACTTTGACATCGTGGAAAAAGCTAATATTCCAAAACATGTTCCTATCATTATTATTGGTTCCAAAGAATTATTCAAAATCCTCTTGGATGTCTTTTATTGTAAACTATTGTCATGGATTATTGGTCCAAACAGTCCCACGTAATCAAATTTGAGGCAAATCAGTAGGCAAAACAGTTTTGTTGTGAAGAAGCTTTCTGAAGGATTTCTTCGAGATATATGCCCCATCTTAACCTCCCCGCTCTCATGCTATAAACTGACCAGTTTCTGTAAGTTCTTTTATTGGCCTTTCAACTTCATAGTTTAATAATATCATAATAGCAAAAATAAAAAAAATACAAAAACTGTAATTAAGCTATAAATGCTAAACTCTAAAACAAACCTGGAGACTTTCTAATAGCAATCTAACTAACTATGGGATCAATTCACCTATCCTGGCATCACCAATATCATTAATATGAAATAAGATTAATGCAGACCAGAGATAGTATTTTGCATCAACACTCCCAAAAATATCAATTAAATATCTATTCTGTTAGTTTAGCCTAATTAATTGTTATATACTATATCTGGTCTGTATTTATGTTGCTTGTCAATATTGATTATACCTAGATTGGCGCAACGCTGATTAGCAAATCAAGACAAGTGGAGTCCCCAAGTAATAAAAACTTCGGAGCCGGGTGAAAAAATTAAAGAGGACATAAATATAAAATTTTGTTCCTTAATGTATTAGATCATTTTGTGTTGATTTTTCGCAAGTTTCTGACCAAGTCCAAAATTAAGAATATTTTAAGATCTTGGGGCCTTATGCCTCCACTTATTCCGCTTTTCCTATAATCTATCTCTGCTGGTTATC
This sequence comes from Nezara viridula, assembly GCA_928085145.1. Classification (NCBI taxonomy): domain Eukaryota; kingdom Metazoa; phylum Arthropoda; class Insecta; order Hemiptera; family Pentatomidae; genus Nezara; species Nezara viridula. The sequence goes on from OV725082.1 coordinate 105,450,150, forward strand.
AAAGCACTTCCAATTCAATTGGAACCTTTTCCATATCAATGGTATTTTCCATTTCAAATATAACTCTTTCCAAATCATATGTGACTTTTTCACTTCAATTATAACCTTTTTCGATTTTAATTGTAACCTTGGTGACCTGGTACACATTAAAAAAAAAAATCTTTCCCTAACTAATCGATTAACACTTTTGTATTCTCTCTTACACAAATGATCTACTTGTCTTTGTGAGGCAATGACTAAATCCTTACTAACTTACTAAAGCCCATATGGATCTGGAAGTCTATGAGATAGCTAAAAAGACTCAAATTAAAAAAATACAGAGTTTCCTATAAAAACTTTAGACTCATCACACATTCACCATGTTATGTCATTAACAAAACATTACATACAGACTTACAAATACATATTTGTACAAGATCATATAAAAGATTTCATGACAGACTTCACGGACATACTAACAAACTTATACAAAACATGGTCACAGCTCACATTCAAAACAATGCCCGACTAAGACTGAAAATGGTTAAGTAACCTCCTTGATTAATTTTTGCCTTTTTACTTCATGTTAGGAGTAAGTACCGATGAGTACTTACCTCCTTCATGCCTGACATGCCGGTTCTATCAATAAAGATCACACCCGCTTATTGCTACAGGCTGTAACAGGTGTGGATATGAAAATAAAAGTAAAAAAGTAACGTTTTCCATTTCAATTGCTGCCAACTGGGCGTGATAATATGGTTTCATAAAAATTATGTTAAATTTATTTTTTAAAGAAAGAGATGGTCCGGAATGGCGGTCATAAATAGACTAAATAGTGGCAAAACTATTTAGCCAACGTTTCGACCCGGCTTTGCAGGTCTTCTTCAGGGAGGTGTGTTCAGCTAGGAGTTTCACTTAGAACTGAGTTCTAAAGTCGGGTCGAAACGATGGCTTTTAATAAAATAGTTTTGTCACTATTCAGCTTATTTATGACCGCCATTCCGGACCATTTCCTTCCTTTATAATGCAATGGTTAACTATCAAATGTTCAATATAAATTCATTTTTGTTATTTAAAAAAAAAAATTTCTTTTAATGTTTTTTAAATACAGGAAAAAATTACATGTCAGGCATGGAGAAGGACAGTACATAGCAGCATCTCTCCTCTGACTTATTTCTATTGATTTTTTTGTTTTTATTTCAATAATTATTTTTGAAATAACACCGCCATATTCTTAAGATGTATTTTTCAATTATCAGATAATATATATTAAGTGATAACTTCCTCTAGTAAAAAAAAACTTTCTTTTATTTTTATCTTTATTATTGGAATTACCTAAGGAAACAGGTGTGAGCTTCATCGATTTAGTGATATCGCATTGGGCTTCCGAATTCATTAGTGTAATTTTATTGGTTACCACAACCTCAGACTGGGTTGCTCGGCTTAGCGGGCACACCAGGAGAAGATGAGAGTAGGAATTAGGGAGGAGAGGCTGGATGGCCATTGTTGACCATGCATCACTTCCCATTTGAGCTCTGGCGTATCCCGAAGAAGCTTCTGGAGGGATACCCTGGTGAAGGATGAGGAGGAGGACCTGAGGACACTTGGAGTCCGAAGCTGGAGAAGGTCGGCTTTGGACAGGGACGAATGGCGGAGAATAGTGGAGGAGGCCAGGGTTCTGCAAGGGCCGTACTGCAAAAGTAATGTAAAGTAAATTTTATTGGATCGCGAACATTTTATTTTACACATTGCGAATTAATTGAAGTTTGTCAGTATTGTTTTCAGTTATAAGTAAGCGATCGAATGTTTAGTGTTGAAATCTTGAAGCAAGCGATTTTGCAAAGATTTTCAATGAATCATTCATAGGATTATTCCTTAACATACAATGTAGCTAATGCTTGCATCTAATTAAAAAATTCCACGACGTCAGGTGTTGAAGCGAACAAGGGGCTTAACCTCTTCAAGTTACCTCTCGCCTTATACATATTCAATCCCGTTCCCGAATAACCTTTACAAGATTCTGTAAACTAAAACGAAATTGCGAATATAAAAACGTGACTAGCTGTTAAAATTTATTGTAAACACCTTTAATAACAATATATAAAGCAATAAAGATAAATAGAAGCTACGGTAAATGATGATTACGACACGGCTTTCGATGTGGGCATTTGTCATGCGGTTGCTTCACACAGAGCATGAGGTCGCGCCTTTATGACCCCCAGGTCCTCATATCCTGGAGATGGCCTGATATTTTCCTTCGCTGAAATAGTAGCCAATAACTCTTTATCTCATCTCGGCTGAAGTTATTACAGGGAAGTGTTGGAGGTCGTCTGTTAGGTTTAAGTTATGACGCGCTGGAATTTCTCTTTAGTCACGTGTAGTTGTATTGGGGCGATTTAGGGCCATAGGTTTCAGAAACGCTCAGTAATTCAGGGATGATAATATTTATAAAAGTTTATTTTGAATAATTATATTTTATCTTGAAATGTTTAAACTATGAAAGGACAAAGGTTGATATTTTATCGGACGGCAAATATAAAAATAAACGCAGCAAATATAAAGAGAAATATAACACAGGAAGAAACCATTTTCTTTTCAATTATTCGCTATAGCCAACAATCAATTCACTATTGTTGATATTTTATCTTTCTTATTCGAATACAAAGGCTCGCTTGTGAATGTAACAAACACAAAAAGGTCCTAAACAGAATTCATTAAAAGTATCTTTTTAATAATTCAGCTTAAAAACCATATGACATAGTTTTGTTATAAATATATTTTTTTAAACTTCATATAGTAAATAGCTTTCGGCGCCAGTTGCATATTTATCTCTGTTGAACACTAAGTAGACACATAAGAATTATATAACAGAGATGTAAATTAATTCCATACCATACCTTCTAATAATAGTCTACGTGATACTATAACACATAATAACTCTAATAATTTTAACCAAGAACCAATATTAAAAACGCTGCAAATTATTTCACAATGGTTTATTATTTCCAAACAATTATACATCTAAAGTAACATTGCCTTCCTAGTAAAATAAAAGGTGCCCATTATAGCCCTAAACAGTTTTTTTTTTCATCATTAGTAATTTGCTAAAAAAAAAATAGCATTACTTCAGTAACACATTCAAAAATTAAAAACCAAAACAAAGGATATAACCTTTGCAGTAAAACATATAAAAAATATCTAGAGACCATATCTTTGCTCCTAATCGTCCGATTTTAACGATTTTTTTTCCTAAAAACATTTCTTAAACTTTTAAAAAACCATAAAAATATTAACAAAAAAAAGAGTATAATTTTTGAGTTATTCGGAATCTAATTTTACTATCGCTCGTAACTTTTTTTTCCAGCTTCTTTTCGTTGAAGTATGTTATTTAGATAAATTTGAAAGACATCAAGAAGAAGACTTTAGCCAAGTTTCATTGAAATCGGTACATTCGTTTAAGTGCTACAGTCTTCAGCAACGCAGGTTTTTCTGTCGTCATTTTGAAAGTAAAAGGCAGATAGTAATGTCGATGAAGGAGGATCATCCTAGGGTGACCTCTGATTTTAAATCCAACTTTGAAAAAAAATCGGTCCAGTAGTTTCGGAGAAAATGCGCGGGCGGCGGACGGACAAAATAAATTTTACTCATTTTTCGAATTCTATGTATCCTGAAACGTAAAACCTCAATATACCGAATAGTACTCAATATACGAAATTTAAAGTCAATATTTATAACAAGACTGACGTATGGTAAATAACCTGAATAAATTGACGACCCAGAGACTCTAGCTATAGGCTTTGTCTTCTTCATGTGAAAGGTAAAGCAAGACTCCAGAAGATCTTTACCAGTTGCGTACAGGAATTTAGAAATAGAAATAAAAATTATCTTTATTCTAGGACAAAGTCGCTTTAGAATATCAAAATAGTACAAAATCAAAAGACTACACCTGGACCCCTAATAGTCCGTGGTATGGACCCCTTTTTATCAAATTATTAACATCCGCTTGAAACTTCGTAAATAGTTTCATTTCATCGTAACCTACAACTATTTTATTTACAGAAACTCTTGGAATAGGGGCGTTTTCAATCTGGAGGAGGGCAAACTTTGTCTATTTAATTAGGTACTAAAAACTCGTAACTAAACATTTGCTTTCTACTTGGATCGTAAGATAATTTGATCACAAAATCGAGAAAAAAGTGGCCTTCAAAAATATTGAGCCGTTTGGCGTGACCTACACCCCCAAATTTTCAAAATAGCGAGGTTATTTAGGAAAAACGGCCAATATTCTTGTAGGCCACCTTTTTTGTCTATTTTGTGATCAAATTATCTTACGATCTAAGTAGAAAGCAAATGTTTATTTACGATTTTTTAGTACCTGATTAAATAAACAAAGTTTGCCCTCCTCCAAATTGAAAACGCCCGAATTCCTTGAGTTTTCGTAAATAAAATAGTTGTAGGTTACGATGACATGAAACTATTTACGAAGTTTCAGGCGGATGTTAATAATGCGATAAAAAGGGGTCTGTACAACGGACTATAAATAAACCAATAACAATTTCCTATTACTAATTATTTTTTCAACTTATTTCATGGTAGATAAAACTCAGATTTTTACTTAAAGAAAATTTTTACTTTCACTTAAATGATATAATAAATGGAGAATTAATATTCACTTAAATAATAAATGAAAATATCTGAAGTATGAAAATATTTCTACTCATGGTAGGACAGAAAGTGATAATTGTGTGATGAGCCCAAAGCACAAAATTTTGTATATTAGAATAGATAAATGATAGTTTGTTTGAAAAGAGGTACGTAACAATCTAAAGCAATAGTTATATCTATTGAATAATGAACGATATTACACCTGCTTGCAAAAGGAAACATTTCACTACCCTCTCCTCCTCTCTGGAGCCAGAGCTGACAGTAGGAAAAGTTAAGGAATTAAATGCTCACGACGAGGAGCCATGAAAGCAAGATGCAGGAATGGAACTCAAGCCTCCCTTCCTCCTCCGGGCATGAGTTCGTGTACGACAGAAATGGTTCAACGGGAGTCATGTGGTTTTGTCAGGGTCTTCTTCTCTTCCTGGATCGTTGGCTATTATCTAACCTTTTCCTCTCCTCTACATCCCTGTACATTAGGGGTTGTGCGAACTTATCGATGACCTCATCATTAAGTTAGTTAAATAATTGGTTCATGAAAATAATCTTAATTGTCATGTCATACTCAGATAACATTTAATGCATGCTCAAACAAAATATATGTGATATATACATCCATACCAAAATTATAATATTATATAAATATTAAGAAGGCAATGACTAACCGCATAACACAACTTGAATAAAAAGCAATTAACTATTACGTGGTTCGAAACTGACAAATCGAAATGCCGAAGTGAAGGTGCCATCAAGAGGTACTCTATATATCCTCTTTATATATTTCTCGACATTATAGGCTTAATTTAAAATAAAACATAAATGGTAAAAAATAAGGTTAAATATATTTTTGTAATGTAAAAACTGCATAATGGTTTAATAATGTTGTAAACATTGTCGTTGGGGAATGACAGTTTATTATATATTATAACTCCTTTAGTAAAACCGTATTTATTTTTTTAGTTCAGTTAAATTTGTATCCAGACTTCTCATATTCAATTTTTTTTATCTTCATAAAGCCTTTTTCTAAATTTTTAACTACTATTTATTATTATTATTTATTATTTATTATTTAACTACTTATGCACACTGTAGTGTGGAAAAACACATTTCATAGTTGTATTTAAAATAATAAATCATTGTTTCAAAATCTATGTTTATTGATTTACCTATTTGTTTAATTATATCATTTTGATTGCGAATAATATCGTTTAGAATAAAAATAATGATACGAATGTTTACTAACAAATGTATAACATTTATAATAATATATATAGATATATGTGTTCAACATATATATAAAAATAACTGCATTCGCAGTCCTATAAAAAATTATATATTCACATATATAATAAATAAGATTTAACTGTTTAATTATTAATTAATACATTAATAAATATACATTAATAAATTGCCAGTTTAATAAAATGCTCATTCACAAATTACCTTATGGCTATTTTCTTATCATTAAATTCTTTTTAATGATGAAAAAAATCTTAGGATGTGCACTTAATTTTTTTTTAATTAGTTAGCCGGCGTTTCGATCCAAACATGTGGGTCATCATGAGGATTAAAACTTAAAAATATAAAATAATAATAAATTTTTCTTAAAATCCTGACAATTTTTTCATTCTTATAATTTCAACAGTCAACTGAGTGGTCTTATATAAAATAAAATAAACAGCCAGCTTTCATTTTTAAAAAGCTAAGAAAAGGCCAATTTTCTGTAACATAGCTTCATTTAAAAAAAAATCTAGTAATTTTGTTACATGATTCCACTTAAACATTGAACATTGAATGATTATTTTATTTAAGAATTTTCAAGTTGAAACAAAATTGTTTCATAAAACGAAAGTTGACTTTTTCTTCGCTTTATGAAAATGACAGATTTCCCTCTTTGATATGAAGCGACTCAACTATTTATCCATCTTTAAGTTAATTTTTTAATTGGTTTTGATTATATAATTACATTAATATTAGTTGCTTCTTTTAGGATGACGTTAAATAAATGATAGAACCGATAAGCTAGGGTTAGGTTGTGTCAATTGTAAATGGTGTTGTTTACAAGTGATATTTATTTTATCTCTTTCGAAATGTTTGAGGCAGGCACACGGCTGTAACCCTATTGGCAGATAATAAAAATTATTTTTTTAAATATCTTTAAAACTTTTGGTTTATTATTTTCAACAATGAACCATTGTGATCTACCAACAAATTTAAAAACTAAATCCTCTCTCAAAATTTGAGATTTCACGTTTCAGGATACGTAGAATTCGAAGAACGAATAAAAATTTTTTGGTCCGTCCGTTTTCTCCAAAACTACTTGACCGATTTTTTTCAAATTTCGATATAAAATCAGAGGTCATCCGAGGATGATCCTCCTTTATCGACATTAGTATCTGCTTTTTACTTTCAAAATGGCGGCCGAAAAACCTGCGTTGCTATAGACTGTAGCGCCTAAACGAATGGACCGATTTCAATGAAATTCCACTATAGTCATTTTCTCGACTCCTTTTAAATTTATCTATACAACATACTTCAACTAAAAGAAGCTGGAAAAAAGTTACGAGGGATGGTAAAATTAAATTCCGAATAACGCACACACTTTTTGTGGATATTGTCCGATTTTAACGATTTTGTTTTTGTTTTTTTAGGAAATTCCGTAAACGTTTAAAAACCGTACGTATGATTTTTAAGATTTCACAGAATTTCCTAAAAAAATCGTTAAAATTGGACGATTAGGAGCAAAGATATGTTCTCTAGTTTTTTTTATATGTTCTACTGCAAATGTTATATCTTATGTTTTGGTTTTTAAATTTTGAAAAAGTGTTTAGGGCTATAATTGGTAGCACCTTTTATTTCTTTTTCTTTGTAACTAGGAAAGTAATGTTACTTTGGATGTATGATTGTTTGGGAATAATAAACCATTGTGAAATAATTCTCAGCGTGTTTTAATAACATCAAACATATTATTTTTTTAAATAATAATTTAATCAAATTGAAATTATTGTACCATGGCATCACTAACATTATTTTTGGCTCATGATTTATACATGTATCGTTAAGTAATTGGTTAATTATTTGGATATACCTTCTATCATTAGACTAGTTGAATCGGTCGATGGAACAATGGCGTATGTGAACTTTTAACAATTACGGATGTTTTATTCGGGGGAATCGGGAACCCGAGTGTTAAGATCTCAAACTAATTGATTGATATTATCTTGTGGTTAGTTCCACAACTTGGACTTAACTTTCTCACAACGAAAGTTTTCCCACCAAATAAAGTAGTTGTCAAAAAAGTTCCTCTAGCTATCCTATCATTATCGATATAAAATCGCCATTTTTGGAAAGTCATATGAGTAATTCGTAATAAATATGAGTAATAATTTTTTTTTATTAAAATATTACAGCTAAAAAATGTTAGTTTGGAGACCTTGGCTTGGAGACCCCCAAAGACAGTGGCTCACGGAGAAATAAATACCCCCAAATAAAGAAAAATAGAAAAGAAAAAAAAAACATTAATGGTTACAGTAAATAAATAAAACCAGAAATTCTTTAACATATTTATTTATGATCTCATTTTAAATATCTATAAACTCAATAAAATTAAAATATTCAACTGTAATTATTTAAAAACTATAACACATCACTAGGATGATTATTGCTTACAATAAATTATTGTTTTTAATGTCATATAAATTGAACTATTATTGTTTAAATAATCTTTTATCAATAACCGTGAGCCAATTAATATAAAGGTTTTATCAATCATTAAGGCGTATATATTTTTATATTCTTTGATTGATTTTAAAATATTCGTAATCAAACTTATGCTTTTGGTTGTTGTGGTGTGCAAACAAACATTTTTTTTTATTTGTGTCTATATGGTAATAAAATATTGGAATTTTAACAATTAAATTAACATTTTACTTTCTCAAAAATGTTTTGATTTTTTATATTCTTCTTTTACTTCTTTATACACTGAAGTATGCTTCCAAAAGTTGCCTGAATTTTATCACGTCATTAAAGTAGGAAATAACAAACACTATGAAAAATATATATATATAATGTATTTAAAATAAAGTATGCATTTAAAACAAATACTTTAAAACGTGAGAAAGGTTTTTCTGTCAGATACATTTTGTAAGGTAGCAGTTGGTTTCCATACAACGCCTACAGTACAACCTCGGCCCTAAGATCATTTGCGAAAGTCCACTTGTATTAAAATTATTCCTTTAATTTTATTATCAATTCATATTATATCATATAAATTTTATTATTATTTAGACTTCCTAAATTCCTAAAATCTCGATTTTTTTTTTTTTTTTTTTTATTAAAAACTTGAACCGTTTTCAAATGTCATGGTATTTCATAATTTCAATGTATTTCTGAGATATTATTTAAGTTGTATGTTTAGAGGATGAAAAATGGTATCTCACATAATAATTCATGTAAACATTTTTAATTTTTTTATTTAATGTAAACCTATGAACTTCCTGTCCTATAGTATCCTTTAACAATTCCCCACTTATCCCTGCTGAACAAATCCGATACCTAGGACTCCATCTGGACAAACGACTCACTTTATCATCCTCATACAAGACTGAAACGACAAAAACAGCTCGACGTTTCGACTACTCCAGTACTTACTAGACAAACGCTCTAAACTTTCTGTATATTACAAAAGACTCATATACATGACTATAATAAAGCCAATCTGGACTTACGGAATTGAGCTTTGGGGCTCCACTAAACCATCGAATTTTTCTCGTATGCAATCCTTACAATCCAAAATCCTTCATAAAATCCTCAATCCTTCTTACTTTGTCACAAATAAAATCATTCATAACAATCTTAACGTACCATATGTCTCAGATTTAGCCCAATCCAGATACCTATCCTTCCATAACAAACTTCAAAACCATCCGAATGCTCTCGTTTCAAACCTTCAAGCTCCCTCTTCGATACCTGATAACCTTCGAAGGCGTCTGAAAAGAAGATGGCCTGGTGATCTACTTATATAAATATATTATTAGAGTGCTAGCAACGAGTAGTTTCTCAACCAGCGTTTTCATGTAATTGTGTTATTACCTTGTGTGCATTTACTGGATGTATTTTTAATTTTTTTTTTTTAATATTCGGCCTATCAGTGAAACTAAGTCACCAAAATTCCAAGTTTAGCCAGTACAAATCCACCCATCTCCTCCAAAACAATAAAATTCGGTCAAAAAAGATTCTATATTTTCATGTTCTCTGTATAAAACAGATTGAATTTTGATCTGCCACATCTGAGCTTCAGTAACATTTAATAGTTCTTGTACTGACCTTTTATCAAAAATAACTAAATATCGAAACCTTATTTATGAAAATCTGAGTTCTTTATATATTAGAAACAGTATTTTTTATAGATTTCATATTTTATTATCATACTTCTTTCGTCTCAACTTCAGATAGTATTTAAGTGTTATATAAAAGTAGTTATCATTTTTAGTGATCATAAACATCACTGCACGTTGCTTTCATATAGGCCACATAACATGTCCAACCATTGAGTGTTATATTTCCGAAGTAAATATTCCTTCTGATATTTAACATACGTACCTGCATGAAAATACTTAAATAGAAATTTCATTTGAAGTCCCATTGTACATGTTGATTGATGGGCCCCGAGCCCCAAGATCTGTTACATAAGAAATATAATCAAAATAGCAGAGATGACAAAGGCAGTAACCTTTGCTTCTATACCCTGCTTCAGGAAGAGAGACCTATATAATCAGGACTACTGATCCATCATGCCGAAGACAAGAGGTCTTTTCGGTTCGATGATATCACGACTCATGATCGTCTGCTCTTTTGGTTTAAATAGAGAGCATTAACTTTCGAGTGAGGGCAAATCTCGTACGAATCCATTAATCTTAATTGAGTATGAGTTTGGTATCTGGATCAGTAAATCTTCATTACTTTATATATTATATATAACCTCATAGATATTTGTGAAGAGTGCTTTATTTTCAAAGGTATAATACCTAAATATAATATGTAAATAAATACTATTTAGTACATTTTATAAATGTTTGCCATATTTCAACATTTTTTTTCTCATTCGATTTCTAATTATTACATGTGGGCAAAACACGCGTTGCCCGGAAACTTGATTAACTGAAGTTAATTTAATAAAAATAATTACGAGTTCGCGTCTCGGTGCCTGGGGAGCTTTTAACTCTCGCATTTATTCCGCACTTCCACTCCCAAAGCCAGAGGAAAACCGTACAGCTTAAAAGGAGAGGAAGGGGAGAACAAAAAAAATAAGTTTATTAATTAATTCCGCTTAGTGGTCAAATAAGCGACACTCTTGTTAATTATTCTTGACGACATAATTCTAAACCGCCTGATCCATGGTGAATCACAAAGTCTACGTTCCACGTCGACAAGTCTCTACTGGACGGTAATAAAATTTATAATCAGCTTGGGAGGAATTGAAGTCTTCGACGTCATGGTGAGGTTACATAAGAGAGGGCAGTCTCATAGGAAAAGAACAGACTGTGAGGAATTGTTTATTTACCATTATTAATGCAAAAAAAAAAAAAATGTTATGTACAGAAATCTAGGACTCAGAGAAGTTAAAAGGCATATAGATAAATATATGTATATGTATATTGTCGATACAGTTGTTAACTATCGAGTCTAAAAATCAGCACTCTAATATCATTATCAATTCAGTCCAAACAACAAGGGTGTTTTAATTCCCACAATAATATCTGGTTTTATGAATGTTTGAAGATGTTCTATTCGCTCTTTAAAAATATTTAGTTAAAATTAAATTATAGAAGCATCGTAGAATGCGAAATTGAAATTTTCTCTGCTTTCATATCCGATAGTTTTAATTTGTATCAACGATAAATATACATAATGGGTAAGTTAAAAGTATGTAGTAAAGTAGTTTTTTTTGGTCTCTTGAAAAATATATATTCTCATAATCGTTACTTAAACGTGGTGGCGACGATGTTCCGATTCACGGTTAAAAAAGTCATTAATGAATCGAGGCTATTAGTTGAACTACTGTTATTTTATCTTATAGCTCTTTTCTGCTGTAATAACTTCTGACATACATATAGGAATAAATTTACGAAATTCGAAATAAAATTTAAAAATAAATAATTAAATTTAAGTGTATTTTCTTAATGCGATTTCTCTTTTATTGGAAATGCGTTCACCTTTCGAATACCCATAATGATTAATTAATGTCTCTGACAAAATAGAAACTTTCAAATCTATATTTTTTTTTCCGAAATTCAGATTAGGGAATAAAATTATCTAAACTGATTCATTTTAGAAACTTTTAAAGATTTTCTATATATATATATTAATGATTTTTATTACTGTATATTATATTAAAAAGTTTTTATTGACCGAGTAATATTTTATTTTAAATATAAGATGAAATAATAACAAATTAAAAGGCTGAGTATATGTAAAGACTTGATATACATATATATATTTTTTCATGCTTACACGATATTGAAAAAAATAAAAGTAGTACAATTAAATAAACAGTTGTATAATTTGTAAAATCGGGGTAGGTCGGCAGTTAGGCGGACTGGGGTTCTTCTATTCATTATCCAAAAACATTTTTTTTTTTTAATATAAATAAATAATTAATATGTATCGATAATAAGGACTTGTAAAACTCAATATTCATAATTATTTAAATTTATAAAACCAGATTAAAAAATGGCAGTATCTGATTCAATTTTATTTTTCGTTCAAAGTAAAAAAATAAGGGATTTGAAAATCTCAATTTTAATTATTTATCTCAGTTGTGTGTTGCTGAAAGTTTTCATTTGTCGGTTTCAGCCTTCAAAATATTTTTTTTTTTTCAATCAGCTGTTACAAGATTGCCATTAAAAGGTTGGAAAATTTCCCAACAGTTATCAGCGTCGTTTGTTTTGTCTCCCACCGACCTAATTGGGTGTTCTACCGAATTATTAATATTCTGACCAACATTATTTCTCCTAATTGGCTTTAATATTAATTTCTTCCATTAATAAAATTAAGCGTTCACATGAAATACAGTAAAAAACAATATTTGTCACCATCTGGAAAATCAAAGGTTAGATATTTCATTTTTCTGTCTCTTGTCAATTTCATTTTTGTGTCTCTCATGGTCAATGATATTAACTAACAATGTAGGTATACCATACTACAAACGATAATTATATATCATAATAATATTTTAAACATAATATCTGTCATGTAGACTTGGTCAATAATATAGGCATAAATACATTGATATAAAAAAAATAATATTGAACGGCGTAATTTAAACACCAATATAAATAATTTGAAAGTCAATAATATAAACTATAATAATGTAGACAGACAATCAATGATATTGATATTATTGATAAGCTGTCCTTCCATGGTCAATAATCTAGATTTTATTTTTTTTTTTCAAGGATGGGAACTGATTTTATTTTTAATTCCTAACCGGTTTAAATTTAAGATTTGGTTCCTATCCCCACTTCCTTCATACTAGAGACAATTCAGTCGAATGAATAAAAAAAATACATTATTAATTGGTTATTTAAACTTAAAAAAACCATTTAATGGATGCTTATCGATTAAGTTCTTCAATAAACATCTTCGGTTTGCTGTAATTGCTTTTTCTAAAAAAACTGTATTACTTCAAGCTAAGAAGTCTTGAGTTCACAGTATGTGGTAAGAGACACTGTTCATGGAGATTATTTTGTTGGAATTTCCCTAACCTATTAAAGGTCCAGTTTACCATCACATTTTATTGAGGCTGAATGAACCACAGAAGTATCTTTCAACAACATGGTCGATCCAGAACTAGAATATCACTTTTTTAATATTCTCTTTGTTCACTAGTTTATTGATAAATATTTCAACCTGTCTCGATTAAGGGCAGTTATAGCAGAGTTCAGGGAGCACATTCACACCATATTTACAGAATCATAAATAAATAAGGTAATAAAAACATAATATAAAGCAAAAAAAAAATATCACAATGAGGAAAGAACATAATAATAATAAAATTAAAATAAATAAATGCCCAGACATTTACACTTTTTAAAATCAGCCAGGCTAACTTTAAAGCAGAGTTGTCCTCTTGTGGAGGGATAAAAATAAAAATAAATTTAAAAAAAAAAAAAAAGCTATACCACTACATGGGTTGTACATAAGGGTTTTGGGTTCAGTACTATTTAGGGAAAGCACTACTCCTTGGTCTACGGTTGTGCAAGGAAGGGATTTGACCGAGATCACGCTCAACCGCCAGGTTTTCCCCCCTTAATTAATTATTTTAATTAAGGGTACCCACTTTATAGAGGCTGGGTGGACCCCAGGATGGTCTACCTACCCAGGGTCGCCCCACGGCCAATGAAACAGAATAAATAATATTTCTGCCATGAGCTGGGATTCGAAACTGGTACCTTTAGCATTGGAAGCTCAGTACCCTAGGACTGAGCACCCATTTTAATGTAACTATATGCAAAAAAAATAATAATAATAATAATTAAAAAAAACCTTATGTCCACTGAGCTTCTATATAAGTATATTACGGTTTGAGAAATAATTTAACAAGTGGACTAATCTAATGAGCCTAATGTAACTCTGCTTTTAATGTAAGACTTTTCCTTGGTAATGGGTATTCTCAATTGATCATTGAACAATTGCATACCTCCAATTGCAAGAATAAACCCTTGATCTTCAGTTTCTCACCCGTGATGATTAATGAATTATGATGAGAGGAAGTGGTCTCGTCCAAGATTTCCGCCGGACTACAGTACTTCTTGCTACGCCTGCAGTGGCGTAAAGGATTTGGGAGGTTACCATCATCATATTATCCTGATATATAAGCCACATGCGCATCTATGGGGAGGGGGAGACATTCGGGCTAAAGCCCTCTCCCCCTCTCCAAAAATGGTAAAATATAACCATGTTTTATTGAAAAAAAAAAATATATATATATATATTTATTATATATGAAATTTACAACTGTAAAAAGTAATATACATTTATCAAATGTGATACAAAGAAATATATGACATGACAAGGCTTGTAGAGAATCTACCCATTGGTACCACTCTAATAAAGTATCTAAATTAGGAGATCACGAGGCCATTTTCTTTTCAGACAACTAGGAGTGTTATCAGGGATCGAGGAGGAAGCAAGGTTAGAAACGAGAGGGTTAGGATGGTTAGCTTTCGGGCTGAAGCCTCCTCCCCCCCCCACTAAAATTAAATCCTGGAACCGCAAGTGTATATAAGTAATATGTAAATTCGCACACACACACACACACACATATATATAGGACTGTTAGTTTCTACTTAAAAACGGAAACCCTCAAGGTTTGTTCTTACATAAACAGAATTATATTTAATGCTTCGGTCCTGCATTTCCCCATAGCTAATAGAAATTAGCTTTATTTTTCTAAATGGTAACCCTTCGTATTAATGTGAAGCGGGAATAAATAAACATGATAAAAAGTAATGGGAACATTTCTCAATAAATGAGTATAGGAAGTCATGCCCTCTCAATTCGGATCCTGATGTCGGATTGTCGAGATCGGACAGAGAATTACCGACCGTGACTGCATTAGACTTGGGAATCCGGAACCCGAGCTAGGAAGAAGACATCGAGGATAATGCCTGCTTCGGGGGATTATGCCATTCCTTACATCAGTCGCTTTCCAATTCTAAACGAAAAATAATAAAATATTTGCCTGCGTTTTGATATGACACGCTAGATCCGGAAACGGAGGTGTGGATTTCCCCGAATCCTTTCGCAACGAGGCGGTATCTGTATCAGCTGACGATAAGCTTATACTTTCGCCGATGTCGAGGATCGGTTCAGTAATTCCTGGCTGTCAGTGGAGCTGACTCATCGGAGCGCGTTGGCAATCACGAGGATACGAGCTCGTCTCGGCTGTCCCCGTTTCTCATGGCTTCTGGGTATATTCATGAATCTATGAAAATCATTTTGAAACATATTGAAAAACAAAAATAATCTCATTTTCGACTTGTCATCCTCTATCATCACAACAAAGTCGGATTGTTGTCAACACAGCGCCGAAACCAAGAAGATGTAAAGACAGTAAGAATTTCAAGATTACGATTTTTTTTTACGCTTATTAGTTGTATTTTTTATTTATTTAGGCTTTAAGGCGTAAAACCCTAAGGTCGCCAACGCCTGTGAGTCGGTTATATTTGTAAACTCTTTAGAGGAGAAATAGAAAAAAAGAATGAACAATAAAAAATTAATAATACATAGATAGAGTAATAAATGAAAAAGTTATTTAAAAACTTTTAAAAAATGAAATATATTAAAATAAATATTTTAAAAAAAAATGAACAATATGATAAAAATTATATTTATTTTTATACTTTATTAAATAGCCTATGGATTTTAAGAAATTTTATCAATGTTTTTAGGTTTGATTCGTTGTTGCTTATTACTGTTGATGTATCCGGTTTTAGAGATAGTCGATTTAGGCTTGAAGTATAATAAGTGCTCTTGCGAATAATTCGCAGAAAATTTTGTTTAGTGGAGAAATATCAAAAACAATATGGAAATAAGTGGTTCCTATGTATTATATAAGGGAGGAATTAATATTTTTTCCTGGTCGATTACAATATTCCATTTAATATAATAGACCAAAATATTTGTACAAATTGCTTTGCTAGGATCTATATTTAAACGCTGACTGGAAAGGTAATAAAGACAAAATAATGCCCCGATCATGGGATTTTCTAAATTATTAAAAAAATAAAATGTAACAAACAAATAACTTTAACAAGTAATAAAGTTAATATATCAGCCAGGAAAAAACGTGTAGTAGGCTATTCTACTCCTAAATGCAATATCTTTAAAGAGGAAGACATTAATAAGTATACCAAAACTAATGGACTGTATAACTGTATATAACTTTGTTAATAATTGTCCGAATTTTATGATTTTTTTTGTTTTGTTTTGTAGGTAATTTAGTAATCTTTCTAATTGTCAGGGGTACAATCCAGAAAAAAATGTATACTTTTTGGGTTATTCGCAAATAAAGTTTATTTTCCTTCATAACTTTTTCCAGAAATTTCGGGGGATGGAAATATTTTTCGCATGTGGAGGAGAAGAATATCTTCAAAATGAATGGTCAATCATTGGATTTGACGAAGTTATGGCGTACCGACGAAAAAACACCTTTTAGAAATAATATATATGATTATATATTGTCCGCAAACCCCCTCCCTTATCCCCAACCAACTTCTCAAATTATAATCTTGATCAACTACGTCTAAACTACTATAACATAAAATAATGTTTATACTAAGGATAAGCTTGTTGGCGGATTGTAACTTTAAAAGAGACGATCCAAAGAGGGAAATATCCTTGAAAGACGCGCGAAAGCCTTGACCTGACATAAATTTCTAAGTTACAATTCCTTGCCAGCTCACATTATCACTAATTGACAGAAAGTTTAAACCATCCAATAATTTGACTAGTGGGACATTATCATAAGCATTTTCCATATATGTGAAGATCATGTGCAAACATTTTTTTTTTTCAGACATATTTTAACGAACCATTATCACTAATGATTTTCTTTAATAAATAACATGTTTATTCATAATTTCTCTAAAATTTGATTAGTTGTTTATATCAATGTCTCCCCGGTTAATTCATGATATTTTCTAACAGGAGAGGATCAGAGCATTATCCTAAGAGGGTCAACTGCGAGCGACGCGATATTCTCATTCGCTCACTGTCTCATTACGCCTGGTTGCTGTAGCAACATCATCCCGGTTGGACCAAATTGCTGTTGCATGACTCCTAGAGTTGGGCGGTTTTGTTGCCAGCCAGGAGACGGATTGCTTTGTGAAACAAGTACCACAACCTGCTCAGTTGCCAAAGAGAATCCCGCTGCAATGAACACATTTCTTTTCGGTTTATGGGACTTTGCCAATCCTTTATGTATTGCTTGCACTCAGTTGAAAATAATCTTGCTTGTATTACATAAGTATTTTCTTTACTCAACAACAATGAATTATGCATTATGGTGAAAAATATACTTATTAATACACTTTTCTTAAAAACACTGCAAGTGGAATTTAAAAAAACAGTGCGAAAGTGGAATTAGAAAAATCTTAGATTATATACAATTGCAGTCCCTGCAGCCTATTCCATGCTTTATTGTTTTTAGGTTTGAATCTTTTCATTCCAAAATTCATAAACCCGTTGAAAGGTACTTTCCTCAAAAAATTAAAAACCCGTCAAAATGTGTCCCCTCAAAAATTTTGATAAAACCCCCTTCTTGGCACCTATTTCATAGCCGCAGACTACGGGAGGTCGAGCCCTCAATAAAAATGTTGAGGGGGCGAGAATATCGTTTCGCCCTCCCCCCCCCCCAATAATTTGAGACCAATAGAAAATTAAAATCAAGAATAAATGAATGAATAAAATGTGTAAACTAAAATCTATTAATCTATTAAAAGGTTAATATTTGCTGTGCCGAATGGTAAGCGTCCGAGGGGTAGACCGAAGCGAAGGTGGGAAGATTGCATTAAAGCCGATCTGAAGGGACTGGGTTTGGACGGCGAACGGTGGAGGGAGGTGTGTAATAAGCGATTGGTGGTGTTGGCATCGAACCTTCGGGTTCGCTAAGCCTTTCATTATTAAAATCTATTAAGAAAACTTCCTAAGCCTAAATCTTCGATGGATTTTCTCAGAAAAATAACCGAGTTTGCATAGATTTATTCCAGAATTAACAGAACGCAACTAAAATCTACAAATTTAGTATCAGCTTTTTTAGTACCAGCTTCTAGTAGTATTTATATTTACTTCTAGTAATTATTAGCTTGGGCATCTAGTCGACTTTTCCTATTTTCTTAAAAGAATTTAGTTTACATTTTTTATTCATTCACGTATATTAATTATTATTGATTTTAATTTTATGTTTGTTCTTCAAAATATTGGGAGGTCGAAACAATATTCTCGCTCCCTCACTATTTTATTAGAGGGAGGAGGAAACGATCGTTCCCCCAAAAATATGCCGTAGATAAATCTGTTTTCTTGCAGAAGAAATCTTAGGTCATATGGCTGCCATAGGATACTTACCAAATGTTTGAATTTTTAAAATCAAAATAATCCTATTTATGATAGTCTTCAACGAAATGAAAATCGATTGTAAATGTAAATAAATGGAGCAGGAAAGCTCTTTAATTACTTTAACACTTCTGATAATACGGAAAACTTTAATTTTAAATTCTAAACACAGCTGTTACTTCTATATTCTTTCAACTTCTTTTCAACTAGCAAGGCATCCCCGTATGCCTTCCAATTTTTTCTGAATTGGTCCTATGTTTCCATAAATCAAGTAAAAAAAAAAAAGTTTTGTCTATATGAGTATCTTTTCTATTAAAATCAAATACCAAAGAAGTTACACAATTATATTGAAGGTATTTGATTAAGAATAAGAGGATTTTTGCTCATGACGCTTAAACAAGGCTTTTCGTAAGCTGTGTCCTACTATTAGAAGTAATTTTCTCTATTGGGAAACTTACGAGGGTTTTCATTCTAATTATATTCAAAAACTTATAAAATTGTTATGTGGAATTCCATATGGATAAATTATGTTTTGATTGTAAACGCTAATTTTTAATAATTCTTTGATGATGAAAAGTTTTTATGGAAACTAGAACTTTAGAAATACAATCTGCTTTTTAAAGAAATAGTTTTTGTATTAATAGTGGGTATATTAACTTTTTCATAAAATGCAGTCCTCAATCATTCAAGAGCTTAACGGAAAACGTTCTGAATGAAATGAAAATTCTTAAATTGGCTACCACGGTTGCTTTTTTTTACTATTAAAATCTTGATTTATTGTTAAATAACTGGACTGGAAATGTATCTAATTCCAGATTTACCATTAAAAAAAAAAAAAATAGGAACTAGTCCATTGTGCAGTGTGACTGGGATGAACAAACATTTGATTTGTACTTAACACTTGATATATACTCAGAAATGTTAAGACAAATTTTTATATTTAATCAAGTTCTTTTCAGAAAAGAACTTTGGAGAACCAAGCATCATTACACCATAAAACGTTATCCTTTGAAATAGTTGATCACATTTTAAGATTGATTGAATATAATTATGTATATATAAATACTAGGATATATATTTATATATCCTTAGCAATTATTAAAACTAGGTTTTACAGATACCTATCAAAGTCCCTCGATGTTTGCAAAGATTAAGTTCCCAGCATGCTGCAAGAACGCAACGTAAGTCGTGGGAAGCCCAATTATGCACTTCTGTTCTCCTTGTTAGATGAAAATAGATATTTCTTTTAGAATAGTTAATGGTGTCAACTAATGCAACAGGGCTGGTTCAGACGTGCCTCGAATCAAATCAACTTGTTTCAGTACTTTAGATGCACTCTCTGAAGAGTTAAATTTAATAAATAGATGCATGGAAGAAAAGATATATTTTTCCTTGCATCCTTTTATTACAAAACACATTTAGACTGATTTATGAAACAGGACAAAAGCCGCTAGCAACAGTTGTTTTTCTCTCAAAAAGTTTATGTTTTTGGTTTTATAGAACTTTCGTAATCATCTACTAAAGCTGTAAGTAAGGTAGATTTTAACGCAAGGTTCATATTATCTACACATTTAGACGTATCCCTTTTATTGATTTAAGATATACATGGTTTAAGATACACCCGTTCAGCCGCTTCAGTCTGTACTTCGGCTACCATCTTGAAAGGGGAGTATTTTTCGATGAATTATATCGTTTACATATATTTAAAGGACATGAAGGAGAAGACTTTAGCCAAGTTTCATTGCAATCGGTACATTCGTTATGGTGCTACAGTCTATAGCAACAAAGGTTTTTTAGCTATCATCTTGATAGTAATGTTGAGTTAGGAAGATCATCATCGGGGGACCTCTGACATTGATTCCGAATTTAACTTAACTATTTAAGATTATTATTTTTTTTTATTGAAATTTACAACTGTATTACATGGGGAATACAATAAGTAAATGTGACATTGGTAACATGACATGTACAACTTGACGAGAAACTACCCATTGGTAGAACTCAAATTAAAGTTCTATATTAGAAGGTCCCGAGGCCATCTTCTTTTCAGACGCCTCGGAGGATTATCAGGGATCGAGGAGGAAGCAAGGTTTCAAACGAGAAGATTCGGATGGTTCTGTAGTTTGTTGTGGAAGGATAGGTATCTGGATTGGGCCAAATCGGAAACATATGGAACATTAAGGTCTTTATGGATGATTTTATTTGTGACAAAGTAAGGAGCGTTGAGGATTTTACGAAGGATTTTGGATTGTAAGGATTGGATACGAGAGGAATTCGATGATTTAGTGGATCCCCAAAGCTCAATTCCGTAATTTAAGATATAAAAACATAATCAAATTAATTGGTTTAGATTTAGGAAGGGAGAGAGGCTTTCGAGCTGATGTATACTTTTTAAATTCAAACGGACATGCAACTATTAAATGTATCCATGTATCAAGAAAAAATAATAAGAAACTATCCCTGAAAGCATTATTGTTCCAGTAATTATCTTTTTATTTGTTTTCTTCTTTTTTTAAGAGGCTTTCAAGGTCTACATAAACATCGTTTTATAAATTTATAAAATAGATTGAGAATTTCATTTTAGGGAGGTTTCTTCAAGTGTACTTACCGGTCTATACAAATAATAATAATAAGTGCTTCCAAAATGAAATTCTAAATTCCTAGTAGGACGAGTAAACTGGGACAATTTTCGTAAAGACCTGGAAAATAAATTGGACCTAAATATTCCACTTAAGACGAAACGTGATATTGACACAGCCATAAAAGAACTTACTACATCTATAAGTGACAAAATAAAGGATAATACATCTACCAATAAAACTGACAACTCCCAACAGACAAATTTGCAGCAGCATATTCGTATCTTATTAAGGGAAAAACGCAGAGCAAGATCGAAGTGGCACAGGACTAGATATCCATCAGATAAGACATATTACAACAAATTAACTAACCAACTAAAAAGTGAAATTAGAAAAGACAAAGTTCAAAATTTACATAACATGACAGAAAAACTTACTACTTGTGACAAATCACTATGGTTGACCACTAAAAAACTCCTTAAATTCAAAGATTTTAACCACCCACTTATTACTGAAACCCAAACCTGGTCCAGATCTGATGATGAAAAATCTCATATATTTGCTCAACACCTCTCAAAAACATTTAATCCACACCCAGACATCCTTAATCCAACCCACCTTGAGTTTATTCAAGCAGAATTGGATACCCCACTCCAATTGACTTCTCCACCTAAAGCATTTCATCCTTCAGAAATATCCAATATCATTAATAGATTACCTTCTCGCAAAGCTCCTGGCCATGACCTAATCACCTCCCAGATCCTAAAATGTCTTCCTAAAAAAGCCATATTGTTCCTAACCTATATATTTAATGCTGTACTCCGCACCACATATTTTCCTGACTCTTGGAAACTATCCATTGTCAAAATGATACCTAAACCCACAAAGCCGCCAGAACACCCATCCTCTTACCGTCCTATCTCCCTTTTACCCATTATGGGCAAAATCCTGGAAAAACTCATTTTAAAACGCCTGTATCCCATCCTAGACTCTAAACACATTATCCCAGATCACCAATTTGGATTCCGCACATCCCACTCCACTATTCAGCAATGCCATCGTGTGGTAGATGTAGTCTCCTCTGCATTGGAGCGCGGAATGTACTGCACGGGAGTCTTTCTCGACGTTGAACAGGCGTTTGATAGAGTCTGGCATCCGGGACTGATGTACAAACTCCGTGAATTCCTACCACCTACATACTTCCTCATTATACGTTCCTACCTTACTGACAGATACTTCAAAGTCAATCATAACAATGCTTATTCATCTCTTTTTACTCAGTCTGCCGGTGTTCCTCAAGGTAGTATCCTAGGTCCTATCCTTTACACAGTTTATACAGCTGACATCCCAACCCAATCCAACACTGTCATCACCACCTATGCCGATGACACGTGTATCCTATCAGTTAATAACGATCCTTTAATTGCATCCCAAACTCTTCAATCACATATCACAAGCCTTGAAGAATGGTGTAAAAATTGGAGAATAAAAATAAATTCCAACAAATCCCATCAAATCACTTTTACCCTCCGTCGTAAACCTATGACCTCTTGTCCTACAGTATCCTTCAATAATACTCCACTTATTCCTGTTGAGCAAATCCGCTACTTAGGACTCCACCTTGACAAACGACTCACTTGGAACCCCCATACCAGACTGAAACGACTAGAAACCGCCCGACGTTTTCGACTACTGCAGCACTTACTAGACAAACGATCTAAGCTTTCAATCAATTATAAACGACTCGTATATATGACAATAATAAGACCTATTTGGACTTACGGAATTGAGCTTTGGGGCTCCACTAAACCATCGAATTCCTCTCGTATCCAATCCTTACAATCCAAAATCCTTCGTAAAATCCTCAACGCTCCTTACTTTGTCACAAATAAAATCATCCATAAAGACCTTAATGTTCCATATGTTTCCGATCTGGCCCAATCCAGATACCTTTCCTTCCATAACAAACTGCAGAATCATCCGAATCCTCTCGTTTCAAACCTTGCTTCCAACCCTCCGAGGCGTCTGAAAAGAAGATGGCCTCGGGATCTTCTAACATAGAACTTTAATTTGAGTTCTACCAATGGGTAGTTTCTCTTCATGTTGTACATGCCATGTTACAAATTTCTCATTTACTTATTGTATTCTCTATGTAATACAGTTGTAAATTCCATTAAAATAATAAAAAAAAAATAATAATAAATTCCTAGTGTCCTGTGTAATTATAGCCATGAAAGCCTTTTTTCTTTTTAGAAGTAAGATCATCAAGTGTTAAAAATGGTTCCACAATTACACCTCTTTACTGGATAAGGTTGAATATCAGTTAAATTTAAAGAATAAGGTGCACGAAAGATAAATTACTTTTCCAGAAGCTGTTGCTGGAATACAACAACCAACCTTTTTGGAACAGTCGTTAGGAGGGGTACCCTAGACTTAGCTGGGGTATATCTAAAACCTAAGTGAAACTAACAGGATTTTCTAGTAAATTTGAAGATTGTTCAACAAGACGAACTCAACCCTAAATCGTAAAAAGACAAGTAGCATCCAGCCAGCATCCCATGACCGAGCCCGTTGCTTGGGCAACCATCTATGAGAGGAACAGCGGACCGTGATGCAAGTGGCAATTATATGTCGGCCGCGCTCTAATCAGAAGACTACTAAATTATTTCTAGTATCGTTTACCTGTCATGATATTCCAACGTATTTTGATGACTAGCTTAGTCTGAAATGCAGTTTTTTTTATGAGAGGATATCAACGGATAGAAGCTTGAAAATGAGTCTAGACGAGACTATATTAAAAATAAATAATAATTTAGAAAAACAAGAGGTTTTGAGAAACAAAACAAAGACAATTACAAAATAACGATGAAAGAACTTTTGTCATTTATCAATTTTTTATCTCATCTACATATTGGATTGGATATGGAAAAAGCAAGCGAAAATACAATTCGGAACCCCCATAATTAGATTTACAAAAATAAAAAAACAAAGGTGTTTGCTTTAGACCACACATGGCAGAAGTGAAATAATCAACAAGGCAAGAATAAAATGAAATATAAATTATAAATAATAGCCCATTACAAAGAGGATGAAATGCTACACATTTCCGTACCTTACAGTATGCAGGTCCGATTTTTAGTTTCTGACATATTTTAATCCATATCTTGTTTTAACTGCCTCCCGCAGTGCTACATCCTACGCCCTGATGACAACCTGCAAAGTGGATCGAAACGTCGGCAAAAGAATTAAATAATAATATTTCTATAATTTAGTATTTATTTGACCGCACCCCTCGATCAACTCCTCAGAAAAAACACTTCAATTAGTCGACTCCAGCCGACTTTACCCGAACTTTATCTGACATTATACATTCGGAATCTAATTTACACTCCACAAAAAAAGTACAAAACACGCCTAAAGGAGTTTTCTCTTCCAAAAACACTTCCTCTATCTTAGATAGTAAGAGGAAGTAAGATTGTATTCAACAAAACTATAAAAATTTGTAGCTATGTTCTGAACAGTTAGAAATGGAAAAAATGGAGTCCACAATACAGGTCCCTATTTATCAAATTATTAACATAGTTTTAAAACTTATTATATATTAACTTATACATTAAATTTTTTCGTATCCTTCAACTTTTTTACTAACGGAAGTTCTCGAAAAAGAGGCGGTTTCAATCTGGAGATTGCTGAAATTAGTTTATTTAATAGGGTACTAAAATTCAAGAACATCCATTTGCTTTCAACTCGAATCATAAGACAATTTGATTAAAACGTCGAGAAAATTGAATACAAATATACAAATATTGGGCCGTTTGGCGTTCGCGTACATGTCAAAATAACGGGGTAATATAGGCCAAACGGCCCAATATTTTTTAAGGCCTCTTTATTTGTCGACATTGTGATCAAATTATCTTAAGATTCGAGTCTAAAGCAAATTCATGCGTTTTAAGTACCTCACTAAATTAATTAATTTAATGAGCAAATTAATTAATTTCTCAGACTTTTCGTAAATGAAAAAGTTGTAGGTTATGACATCATGAAGCCATTCACAAAGTTTTGGATGGATGTTAATAAATTGATAAAACGAGGTCTGTACCGTAGACTTATCGTATGAGGAAAATCAATTTTAATTAAAGAGAGCTCCTTAGAAATGTGGGAAAAACTCGCAGCATGATTTGTTCAAATAATTTTTTGGGTCTCATAGGACCAATAAGATGTAAATGTAAATGATTCTTCTGAATATCTTCTTATATAGAATATATATGAAGGGGATTGCATTGCATAAACATTTTCAAACAATCGATAGACGTCAGACAAATGGTTCGTTGGTGAACCCACCACAGACAATTTAACAACATAACAGTCGATTTAACGGCCTGACTCTGACTCCGGTTTAGTTGCAGTTAATCCGACCGCTGTTATCTCGTAAGTATCGCTGTTCGTGAATAACCTTCAACCCAGCCGCTACAAAATATCTTCGGCAAAAACATCAAGAAGCTAAATTTTTAAAGTATTTGATCATTATCATCGTGGATTGATGGTTGAATGTAGTGATAATCGAAGAGATAAAAATAAATAAAAAAAGACGTAAGAATAAATAAGTATATTTATTTCTCTTATTATTATTATTATTATTTTTGCGTACGTTCCGGCGCGAAGTTCAGGCCTTCATCAGGGCTATAAAAACAGATAAAAATAGGAATGAGAAAATATAAACATTAAATTTAAAAAAAGTAATACGTTGGTGAAAGATATAGTCTAAAAAATGTAGGTAGAATAATAACAGTAACAGACAACTATGAAATAAATTATAATGGCAACAAAGTAGAGACTTTTTTGACTGATCACCCCAACCATTCTTCTATTCAAATATAATGATTATTATAATTCATTGAATTATTAATTCATTTTTCTCTAAGTAAATGTATTACAAGTATCCTTACGTCTATAAATTTAAAAATTTATTATAAAGTTATAATTATAAGATTACAAAGGTGGGTGAGAGTAACATAGGCTAAGGTCCTAAGGTATTATTTTACTTAATTTTTGTTTGTAAAAAGTGGTTTAATACTTACATAAGTAAATCAATAGAATTTTAAATTTTATTAAACTGGTGAATTTCTTTCTCATTTCTTCGTTTTCGTACATTTTATAATTTTTTTTTTTAATTCAGTTCATTAAAATTGCAGCAATGTGAAAAAAAGTTTAGATTTATAAAACGCCTTTCTCACCAGGTGTATTCACTTAAAAAATTTACAATCTCTAATTCAATTTGAAGGGACAGTAGAGGTCCGTTGAACTTTAAAACCCATAATAAAATCGCTAGAATATTCCAAAATATAGTTATTCATGAGCATGATGACCCTGAATAGCCATAATCTATGGTTCTAGACCGATTCGTCACTCCCCTTGAATTTGAGTGATTCGGCGGGAAGTACTAGCGAATCCAGGATTTAATTTTGGGGGAGGCTTCAGCCCGAAAGATTTTATTTTTATACATATAACGATAATTACTTTGGAAGAAATAGAAAGAAACCAACTACCTATATGAAATGGTGTTTAAGTGGTTCTTGAAGACCTATTAAATGTAATTACACGAACAATAATTCTTTTAGAGATAATTTTTTTTAATACTTATTTCATAAGACATGGTTATATTTTA
This sequence comes from Nezara viridula, assembly GCA_928085145.1. Classification (NCBI taxonomy): domain Eukaryota; kingdom Metazoa; phylum Arthropoda; class Insecta; order Hemiptera; family Pentatomidae; genus Nezara; species Nezara viridula. The sequence continues at coordinate 105,477,150 of OV725082.1, forward strand.
CGATTTTGGTGGGGACTACAGCCCGAATATATATCTTGAGCTTATTCAGGAACTGTTCGTCTAACCAAGACTTCTGTTTGTACATAACTCAGACAGATGATTAAGTATTTTATAAAAACTCCCATATGTTAATATTGGACTGAAAATTGTTTAATAAATAATAAATTGTTTAATAAAAGTTACATCCATTATTTTAGAATCAGTTATCAAACAGCAATACCTTGAGGGGATTTCACAAAAACCTCGTCAAAACTTTATCAACTTTCACCCTGGAACCCATTAAGTTTTTATTTGCAGTGGTTGCGATGAGCAGCGGTTTCGAGCTGTCATCTTCAGGCAGTGTTACATATTATTGCGCAGTTGGCCGCTAATATTCTATTATTGACCGTTTATGTTGAGTAATGTTAACTCATGAGGTAAGAGCTCGATATTATTGGGTAATATTCAAACAATGCCTTGCGAATAAAGTGTTGGATCACGGAACTAAAAGCTAGAAGAAACAGTTATTGTTTTGCACTTGTACAATAATCGACGATATACCTACTATGGTTGAGTGATAGCATTCCAGACTTTTTTCCCTATTTCTTCCTAGTAATTTTTTTTTACTTAAGCGGATGCTTCGTAACTCGCAATTCTCAATACGGTAAAATGAATATTTAGAAGCATAAATTCGATAATAAATTACATTTTTTTAAAAAGGTTACGATACAAAAATATAGAACTGCTTTAATTGGGTCTACAGCCCTATATTGCCGTTCATGTGAGAAATTTCTGATTTAGACGAGATTTTAAAGTATTGTACGAATTACAAGTAACAAAGTACCTCATACAAAAAATTTGGCTTCGAATGCAAAATTATATTTTTATAAACAAAATCTAGATTTATTTAACAACTATTTTGACAATGTTATTATTTATAATTATATTTTTGGTTTATTATAAAAAGTCATTAAGTAAAATTTCATAAAATTGAACCACTGAGGATTTCCGTTCGTGAGATCATTACATGGAGCATTTAGTGTAACTGATTTTGAAATAATAAAAAAAAATGGTTTATGTAATTTTGATGCACTTACCAATTTCAGTGACAAATCAGGTGTAAACTCACAAATACTTACTTAAAAGCTGTTGCTAAAGCACTCTTGCTCAATCTCCACTGGGTTTAACCCCAGTGACGGGGTTGAGAGAGAAGTGCAGGGATCTCCTGGAATCATGCTTTTCCCTCCCCAGTTGGAGGGATAAAAGTGGCTCGGAGTTCTCTCGCCAGATTGTAAATATTGTGTGTAGGTATGTCTGTGTTCTTTTTATTTATTTATTTTTAGGTTATTTTATTCTTATTTATTGTATATATATTATTTTTCTGTATAATTTATTTTATTTATTGTACATAGAGTGTGAATGTGATCTCTGAACACTATTATAAATGTTATTTGAGATAGATTGTAATATTTTTCAATTAATAAGTTTAAAAAAAAAAAGTTGTTACATGCTACATTAAAGTATGCAGCATACTTCTTGCAATAAACCGACGATATGTTCTATTTAACATACGTAACTTTATAGGAGAATAAATTGAACTATGTACTAGTACTATACTAGTAATATTATGTTTGATTAATATGTTCCTTCCTAAAACTGCAATTATTATTTATCGTTTCTGTATTTTTTAAATAAAAATTTAAAGTTTTAACATATTTTTTTTAAATAATTTTTATATTTGGATTTATTTAACGTATATATTATCTAGTTTGGAACTTCATGATAATTTTTCCACTTGAATAGCGATAGGTATATTGAATCCCTTAAAAAGTTTAAATTTAAATTTAAATAATGTTTATAGAAAGTTTTCCAATCAAAGGTGCTCAGAAAAGGGTTTTATGGCACAAGTCGTGCCATAAAAATGTTTGAGGGGGTTATATTTTGAGGGAGTTTTGAATTTTTGAGGGGGACAAATTTCAAAGAGTAATTGTATATGATTCTACCTTAGCTTGCTCTGTTTTTAAGAAAAGATGAGCAATTAAATATCTTGCGAGGAGGAGGGAGAGGTTCTTGCGCCATCGACTTTCGGGGGGATGGGCAACACTGCGTAGATGTACCAGAAGTAAAATGATAGGATTTGTTACTGACGTGGGGCAACACTGCTACAATCTTCATACCTGTTACATACCAGTTATTTGCTTAACAAATACATTCAACTACCTCTCATGGCTTAGGGATAATGATAACAATCATTAGGTGAATATTGCCTAACAGTCTCATTCTTCGTTCCCATAAGACTAATTTAGCTACCTCGATTCCTAGGGAGTTGTGAAAAAAGGGACTGAACACTGAAGGACCGTTGCAACATCCACAACAAGCTCAACGCAAGAACCAATCTTACGTTGGTTCCTACGTCAACCTCCTAGGAACTGGAAGTAATAATAACCAGAGGTTAAAACTGTTATCAAAATTTTTTAAAAAGTTTCATTTGAACAGTTTCTATGAAACTTTTTAGAAAAAAACTGTTTTGTAATAAAGTTCTAGGTTTATGCTAAAAGTTTAATTTTTATATACTCAAGTTCTTAAAAAAAAATCTAAGGTGTGTGCTAAAAACTACACGATAGAAGTGAAAATATCAATATGGCGAGATTAATAATTTTCCATAAAACTCTTTATCATTTCATTTTCGACACTATTTTTTTCTTACCGCATCTTAATTACACTGCGCAAAGATACAATTCTGAATAACAGCTCTTTTACAAAGAGGATGAAATGATGAACATTCCCTCGCTAACAATATGCAGTTCCGATTTACATTTTTTGAGATATTTTAATCCATATGCAAAAACAATTCAATTTGTCGACTCCAGCCGACTTTACCCGAGCATTACATATCGGAGAGCTGACAATCTCATACTCCACAAAAAAACATTTAAAACGCGCTAAACAGTTTTAACTTCAAAAAGTTCCTTTAAATAAAAATAAACAGTAATGGGGCTTAGATTAGATTAAATAAGTTATTTAAAATAAAATACTTTTTTTGTATTTTATTTTAAAATACAAAAAATGTATTTATATTTTATTTTCAAGATATTAAAACACAAACAATGTACTTTAAATCTTTATATACTTTAAAATTATTATTTTTTGTTATTTGAAATACATTTTCTGAAAACAACCTAAATACTTTGTAATTAAAATAAACGGTACATTAAAAACAAAAAATATATGATACTTTAAATACTGCATTTTGAAATACATTTTGACCAGGTCTGCTTTCAATTACATGTATTAATCTAAATAGCAGTTTTAATTGGGACAATATCTGTAGCGGTTTATTGTAAAATACTGACTTATAAAGTTTAATATATATATATATATATTTTTTTTTTTGTTTAAAAGCGCCAATTTTTGTAACTAGCAGTCCTATTTTTAAGTCTTCTAATGTCAGATATCTCTAAGGAATGCTTTCGCCTTTAGAACAACGCGCTTTGGTAAGAGCCATAGAATGGAGCAGCAACTATAAAGATAAATTAATATGAAGAACTGCAGGCAATTAAGTTTGTGCAACTTTCAGTAAATATCGTTTGCATTAACTCTAAGTAAAGCACAAGAACAAAGTTAGTAATACTACAAATAATTTTTATAATTATAATCCATTTCATGCTTGTATGTAAAAATTTTTAAAAATAAAACTATTTTAATTTATACCATCAGCAAAATCGGCTTTTAGCTGAGAATTTTTAAGTTAGTATACGAATTAACAAATCAATCAAAAATTAAACAGATGCAACGATTTTGTAAGTATTTACAATTTTATAGTAATAATAATTTTTTGGAGAGTAATAATAATACACTTGACACTTTTTTTTCTGATCCATCGCTTCTCTCTGACCTCCATCAAAATGGAAGGTGTGCGCCTTTGTAACCCTTCCCAGAGCTCAGCCATTTTTTAAGTTTATATCTATTCAAATATATGTAAATTGGAAACTCGTTTATTATTAAACTAAGACCAAATATGATTGCTTCGGTAAAAGGTTTCTCAATACATATCCTAGCAATGCAGCGAACTTGACACATAATGTATGACCTACTTGTATATTTCAACCATCTAAAAACACTTTTCCTATAAATATAAATGCAATAAATCTTAAGTCTGATCATTAGGGTTTAAAAACTTATGTCTATATTAACACGAAGTTGACCTAAAAACTATGAATCCTGGGAACATAGGTACCCAGAGGTACCAACAACATTATTATTGAAACATCTTCACTGTTCCTTATTTATTTCGACATTTTGGATTACAATAATAAACGCTGCAAATTATTTCACAATGGTTTATTATTTTCAAACTATTATACATCTAAAGTAATATCTAAAAAGTAGTATATATCTAAAAATATATATGTTTAAACGTAGAAACATTAATTCCCTAATGATGCTAGTAACTACACTTAAATAACAATGTAGGTCAGAATAAAAAAGGTATTTTATCAATTCTTTGTCTCATCTCCTACTACTCCTACTGATTAACTAATCTACTATGAAACGTGTATGTATGTCGAAGAGATAAGAGATATATGAAAGACTGCAGATACTGACTATAGCTTTGTTGATATGGATAGTTTTAACAATTTATCCTTTCAATTTATTCTTTCTTTTATTTTCTACTATTTGACGATATTCTATAGGTTGTTACGTAAGTATCGTTAAAAATCATATTAAATACAAATCATGTATGCCGATCCAGGCCTTGGACAACAGGAATGGATTTGGAGCTCTTAGAGTTCGTAGAATGTTTTTTCAGGAAGTTGTGATGGAAAAGAGCCGACACTAACCGCAATGCCTATTAAATTGCATCACTCCAACTCGGATATATTTGGAAGATTTGCACAACTTTCTTAGCGGAAGAGGCTGATGATCGGTTGCCGCTGTAATCATGATACTGTGGTCAAAGAGCTAGGCTTAAATTACATGCCTCGTATAGAAATTCACTTTTTAACTAAAACAGTTTCACTGATTTTTTTTTTATCTATAGTTAGAAATAATAATTTCTTTCTATGGCTCCAGTCAGTAGGGGATTTGGGATTTCAATTTGGAGAGGGGCTTTTATTATTTTTGATAAAGATATAATTACTCTGGAAGAAAAATAAATAAACTATATAAAATGATATTTAAATGATCCTTGAAAGCTTTTTACAAAAGAAAAAACTGGAGTTTGCTTTTAAGGATATTTCTTTTTTCTTGGCACACAATTAGTGGCTGTATATGCCTTATAATTTAAAAATTGTATCAATTGTAACAGTTTAATAGTACCTTAAGTTTTTTTATCGAATCATTGCAAACCTAAAACTTTCTGAAGGGCTTGATCTTTTGGTAACCTACAACTTAGTTATTTACGAAAATTCTCGAAAATAGGACATTTTCAATCTGTAGATCTGTAAAATTTGTTTATTTAATGGGTTACTAAAATTCAAGAATACCCCTTGGCTCCATCAATTTCAGCATATATTTTAAAACTAAAAGGATCCAATAAATCTCAAACATTACACTAAAAGTTCATATCTTATAACATTGGACAACAGTCCCTTATTTAATATATTTTAATTAGATCTTAATATTTTTTTTTTTTTTTTTTTTTTTTTTTTTTTTTTTATTGAGTATTATAACAATCTGTCTGTTCGACATTGGTTATAGTGAGGTAGGATGACATTCACACCATATGTACAAAAAAATAAAATAAATAGAACAAAATAATAATCAAAAGTATATACAATAGACAATAAAATAAAATAACCTAAAAAATAAGAAAATTAAAACAAAGGAAAAAAAAAAAAATAACATGCATACCTATATACAATCAGGCGAGGGAACTCCAGGAGAACCCTGCGCTACTCTTCCAACCGCGTCACTGGTACTAAAGCCAGCGGAGATTGGTCGAGAGCACTTTAGCCACATACACACATGTCTTGAGTGAAGAATCTGGCCATTGCCAGAACTCCAATTTATATAATTTACAAAAGGTCGCGAGGCCACTGCCGTTTCAACCTTCTTGGAGGATTATAGGGATGGGAGATGCTTGATAGGGATTGTGCAAGAGGATTTGGGTGGTAAGTAAGGTTCTGGTGAAATTTGGAGAACTTTTCTGGGATAAGGTCTAGGACAAATGGGATGTTAAGGTCATGATGTAGGGTTTTGTTGGATACATAGAAAGGAGCATCGACTATTGTTCGAAGGACTTTAGACTGGAAGGATTGGATGCGCTTGATGTTAGAAAATTTTGCTGATCCCCACAGTTCTAGTCCGTAAGTCCAAATAGGTTTCAGTATTGTCTTGTAGATCAGTAGCTTGTTTTCAATGGAAAGTTTAGATTTTCTGCTTAGTAGTCGGTATAGTTGGCCGTATCGTCGGTTGAGTTCTTGTCTTTTGAGTCTAGTATGCGGGTTCCAAGTTAGTCTTCGGTCTAAATGAAAGCCAAGATACCGGACTGTGTCTGAATAAGGAAGCTGGATGGAATTAAAGAGTACTGGTGGACAGGAATTGCGTCGGAGTGTAAAAGTAATGTGTTGGCATTTAGATTCATTAACTTTAATGCGCCAGTTATTACACCAGTGCTCAATCAAGGTGAGATGACTTTGGAGATTTAAGGATGCTATTTCGGGATCAGAGTTGGATGATAAGATTGCGGTGTCGTCAGCGAATGTTGCAAGAAAAGTATCGGGATGAACAGGGATGTCAGCAGTAAAGAGGATGTAAAGCACGGGACCCAAGAGGCTGCCTTGGGGAACACCGGCTTTAACGGAGTAGATATTGGGATCTTAATATTTTAGAAGTTTCTTTTGATACCCAGCATCTTATTCATCTCTTTAAAATTCAAACATATTAAAAAATCATTTATATAACATAATTTTGCAATTGTCATGGAAACTGTACTGAATATGTAGAAATAAAAAGATTAGATCTACTATACAGTTGGATATTAGAAAAATGAAAAAATATAAGATAATTATATGAAATATATGAAGACCTGCAAGGAAGGTCGAAACGTCAGTGTAACAATTAAAAATACGATTTTTAAAAATTTATTTGATTTTAATTTAATTATTTATTTGACCGCACCTCCCGACCAACTCCTCATATATGAGATATAAATATGTTTTAACCCCAGAAGAGCTGAAAAATATTAAAAGTTATTCTAAATCAGTCAAAATGTTCAGAAAAAAAATCCACTTTGGAATACATTTTCAAATAGATCCTCTATTACCTTCTCATCATTACAGTTTAACAGAAATATAGACTATATGCATTAAATTTAAAAAAGTACTCATCATTTCTTATAATATCTATTTTTTCAAGGAATGGAATATTTGAATAAATAAATAATTTAAAAAATAATTTGATCATCATTTATTTAAATAATTCAAGAAAACAATAAAAATAATGCAACAGTAATAAAAACAGAGCAAGTAACAATCTTAACAAAAATCAATATATAAAATAATAAATGAACTATTTTACAATTAATTTTAAAATAATACATAAATAGAAGAATACTATATTTCTGAGATGATTCATCAGATTACTGTTCAATCTTCCACTATTTCAGAGTAAGGTAACTATATTAAATATTATATTTATTATATAATATAAAGATAAAAATAAAGAAACCTATTTTTCTTCTTTTCTTTTTTTTTTTTTAAATCACAACTTTTGCATTGAGTATTTCAAAACTAAACAGCCATCTGACTACATTATTAACATTTAATTAATTACAACTAAAACTATTTGCAGTCATCAAAAATAACACTAACAGAATAAAACTAAATTAATTTGAAGTTACTCCACTGACAAAAATAAAATATCCTAATATGTACTTTAATTAACATACATAGGAATATATATCAAACAACTAAAGATTAAAAGTGAAACAACTTTATAATCCCATAACTATTAAAACATATGTCACCTATATTGTATATATAGGCTATATATTCCAGTCCATATTAAAGAAGAAACTCCAAGAAAATAAAATGGATTATATATATAGTCAATTAAACAAATATTCTTAATATCAAGATTAACACCACCATAACCCGTTGGGTCAACCAACATCATGTTTTTTATCAGCACTGCAGATAACCTAGGCACTGAATTGTAGATAGGAATAAATAATATCAGTTTAAAACCTAGTATCGCTACAATTGAAATTACATTCAACAATAAAATAGAAATATCTTTTTTTTTAATTTTACCTTATTGTTGATAAGAATATAAATATATTTGAGCAGTAAACAGTCTTTTTAAGATTTCAGTATTGTAATTCATTAATTATTCTATTAATCAAATTTCTTATCAATAGGATCGTATCATAATGCCATTTCCTGGCGTGCTGATTGGAAGGAGACACCTTGCTGTTTGATAGCTGCCTGAATCAGGTCAAACACCTGCGGAGTGAACTTTTGGTCCCTAGCTGTAGTGACTAAATCAACTTCCCCAGTCAGCCGTCCCCAAGCAACGCCTGGAGGAATGCTGAGTACCACTCCTCCTACGACTCCTCCTTCCACTTCGACGCTAACTGAAAGCTGTCCGAGGTCATTGTCTAAAGTATAATGTTTGGTGGCTACAAATTTAGGAGTTTTGCCATAGCGCCATTCCCAACTGTAGAATTCAGATCTGATTTCATCCAGACCTGAAATGAAATAAAAATTAATAATTTTTACTAAAAACAGAAAAATATTAATTCATGCTAAAAAAAAAAATAATACTGGAACAAATAATTTGAAATCCTTTAGGATACCTTTTATAAATTGATAACAGTGAAATTCAATTATTTCTCTATAGCAATTGACATATTTTGAATAATAAACTAAAACCAACAGAAATTTTTTTTTCTGATAATGTAATAACTTAAGAAGATTGATTTGAAACTTTGTTAATTATTCTATTTTTCATTGTTGGCCAGATCCATAAACTGCAAAATCATCAGCAGTTAGAACAGAAAACATTTAGAAACAGGAACAATGGTGAAAAAAGGAAATATGAAATATGTAACAACATGATCTGTTTAACAAATTTAAGAAATAGAAACTGTTTACCATACAAAAAACACAATGACTGATCATATGCAAGCAAATTTGCAAAGTAGTTAATTATAACATGTTACATAATGCTAGAAAATAGGTTGTTCCATACGAGAAGAAAAATATGGCAGACATGCCTTCTTAGAAAACAACTCTACCTAAACCTCTTATTTGTATGAATTAAAATAACAAATGTAAACTGTTCAATGGCTCTTAAAAAATAATATCAAGTTCCTTGTTTTTTTAATAAGACAATATGTTTTTTTTTTGTTATACTCTTGCAAAATAATGAGATGAAAACCAACAACTAACGATTTTCTTACCAGGGAACCATTCATCTGTTGGATTTATCATTTGAAAACCTCTCTGTTTCGAAACAAGCTCCCATCCTAAATCCTTTTGGCTGATAGCTGATGTTCTCAAATACTCCCAACCGACAGCTGCCATTAGTCCATCCATGGTAATGTTTGAATTTACTTCTGTTAAATTCACGGTAGGAGAAGGGACACTCTGAGTAGCTGTTGTTTTGAACTGAAGCCCCTTTCAAATTAAAAAAAAAATAATAATAATAATTTATTAATTCATAGAACAAATAATAAAAAATTCAATATTTTGAGAAAAATCCAATTAATACTGTGGTGTTTTAGAGTTGTTTTTTTTTTTTCACAAATTGACTCATTTACACTTGTATTAACATTACATTACATTATTAACATTATATTAACTTTACATAAGTCATATTTTATTTGTTTATAAAAAACTTTACTTATAAGAAAAATGATATAAATTAATAGAACTGCGTACTTGTAATTTGAATACTGTTTCATTGGTTAATATTCTTTTCCTTAAAGATGAAGCCCATCAAGAACAAAGAAAATATGAGAAACCCATTGTAAAAAAAAAAAAAAAAATAGCTTTTGGCCCTTTACTCAAACACAGAATTGACAATGAAAAATAGAATAAATATCCATTAATAATATAATTATTATTAAATTAATACAGAATGATATCTAAAAGAATAAAAAAGAGTTTAAATTGTGCATGCAACATATGAAAATAAATGCTGCTCCTTGTCAAAACTAAACTAACATCCTCAACTGGTCTATATGCGGGTGAAGAAGTAAATTTGTGTATAGTCAAGTTAGTTTATACAACGATGCTTAATTTGTTTCTCCCATACAAAACAAAATCCTAATATCATATTAGTTAAAATATCTATGAGCAAAACATATGAATTTTAATCAGATTAGTTCAAAATGTGCACGAAATAACGTACTTATCAGCTGATTATTTCATAAGGAAAAAAAAATTTTTTATACTCCGTTCAAAAGAAGAGATAACCTTTATAGTTTTTATAAGTAATCCTTGTCAGAGATATATATACTCTATTTCAACTATCAGACTAGTAGCCATAATTGTATAAAAATGGAACATATTCTATTAAATTTAAATAATAATAATAATAATATTTGACAAATGCTCTGGAAAATTTAATCAGGGCATATTTTTCGATTAAATAGAAACCAAGTAAATAAACAACTAAAAAAAAAAATATATATATATATATATATATATTCAAATTCCAAGGAATGAAAATCCATCATCAATGGTTACAAGTTTTTAGTATATTTTGAATTATTTTTAAAATAAAGGAGTAGAATTTTCAATATTGATATAACCACGATGATCTAATAAATTAATCAATTTTATAACAAAACAAATAAGACCTTCACCTTATTTTTGTCTAGAGCTCTAACAAGTTGTTCCTTATTTACATCAACAAGTAAAGTACAATGGTGGTAAGAATTTGGTCTTCCCAATTTCGAAGCTGTTCCAGAGATCTTATTATCCAAATATTAAGGAAAAATAAATTGATATATTGAAAACTATATTAACATTTTAAAATAGTTTGCATTCCTAGATATAAGATTCTTCAAAAAGTAATGGAAAACCAACAATAGCGATTAAAAAAACACACTGACCTTTTAAAGCAACACTCTAAATCCAAGAGAAAATTATTACAGTTAAAAAGAAATTTATGATGTAGAGATGGTTGACCGTTAATATAATATGAGAAGGAATTAGTCGAGGGTGCGGTCAAATAAATAAAAAAATTAAAATATATAAATTATTTTAATTTTTGCCGACGTTTCGACCCACTTTGCAGGTCGTCTTCAGGATGTGGCACTGCGGGAGGCAGTGTTTCAACTGCCTCCCGCAGTGCCACATCCTACGCCCTGAAGACGACCTGCAAAGTGGGTCGAAACGTCGGCAAAAATTAAAATAATTTATATATTTTAATTTTTTTATTTATTTGACGGCACCCTCGACTAATTCCTTCTCATAAAAAGAAATTATTTTACAAAAACAATAAAAATCCTTCACAACGACCATTTTTAAACAGAAAAATGTTACAAAATTAATTATTTAATAAATGTATCACATTCAATCCATATAGGCCGAAATTTAGATTTCAATACAAAAAAATTAACGATTGTAAAGAAAATAACTACGTATAAGAGAAAATTGCATTTTTTAAACTATGCCAATAAATACTTTTTTTTATCAGCTATCAGGCTTAAATAACCATTTCATTTTAAAATTTAAATAAAGAAAAAAAAATCAGAACAAAATAATTGAAATATTTCTTAAATAATCAAGATAATGAAGTAAAGTAAAGAATAATTCAATAAAGGATACTTTAAAAGTTGAATCAAGGACGATGTCTTCTTTCTTATTAATTTGAGAATGCAGATCCCAACCTCTTTCTAATGTTTTGGCTAATATTTCAAGATTTTGTTTTCTGTTGTATCTTTCACGTGGTGTGAAAAATGTAACATTAAGATTTCCTTCATCATGATAAACAGTTCCACCTCCACTATTTCTACGAGCCAATTGAATACCATTTTCAGATTCAATAAAATTAGCTTCCATCCAAGGGTTTTGGTGGCGTCCAATGACAACACAAGGGCTATTCCGCCATAAAAGCATAACATGGTGATCAGTAAAATCAAAATTCCTGTACATCCAATCTTCTAAGGCCAGATTTGTGAAGATATCATGCGATTGTGAAATAAATACAGATTTTATTATTTTTTCTTCATTAGCAGTACTGTTCACCTTAGTATAAGTGGACTTCAAATTTGAAGGTGGTTTCATAACAGTAAATGTACGGCTTTTCTGTCTCTTGAGCAGAGAACCAAACTTGCAGCATTTTGTTGCAACAGAGTGATAAAATACTAGAGCCATTATTTATAGATTTCAAGAATATTTCAGGTCTGTCAATGGCGTAACTTTAATAATTACACTACGAGGTGCTACGAATTGTCTATGACTAACTTTTGACGGAAAATACAGGATTGGCTTAAAGCTGTGTAGCAATCGAAGCAAGAGATATCATATAGTTGTGAAGGCTAATAGTTTGATGCAACCACTTCCAGGTGTGATGCAGATTGCAAGTACGAAATCTCAGAGCTACACAGTCACCAATAACAGCTTGCATTCCTTGAGGCCCCGCCAGGATGAAATGAACTTAATTGGAACACTATCTAAAATAAAAATTAATAAAATTGTAGCACAACTCACAACTATGTAAAAGCATTAATAAGTAACACTGCAATGAAGTAATAGTCTAGGTTCAATGGTATAAGGGAAACCAGTTCACTCTAACAATTAGTGTCCAACCAACTACTGATTAAATAGTGACAGAACAAGCGGTCTTTTATAGGCTCAGAGATATTGATAATGGAATGATAGTGGGGTATGGGGTATGGATCTGATAAGTAATATTTGGAGTAATTAAGATTTTTTAATGATAGAACATTAATTAACATACAGCAATACCTACCCGACTTGTTGACTTATTCTTCATTATTAAGCTACAAAAAGCAATGTCAATAAAGTAATTTAAATTATAAAGGTGAGGTTGGTAACTACAGGGTTAACTATTTGACAACTTAAAAATCCATGGTGCAATAAAAACGAACTAATATATTTTTAAATAATTTAGTTTAAATGATATATCGAATGGAATATATTTTAACAGTTCTTTTAATAATCATTAACTTTATGCTAATGATAATAAATAAAAAAAATCAACGCCTAAATTAAGATACAGGCTACAGTGTTTAGAGAACAGCTGTTGAATACGCACTATCGGCTGGGTATTTTTTCCGAGTATATTTTTAGTAAGGTTAGTATCTAATAATTTTCTTTAAGAAATATCTTTTTGAAATTTTTTTAATAACGTGATAATTTGTTTCATAGATGGCTTTCAGACAGCTAATAAAACGAAGCTACTCAAGTTCCAGTGGTATGTTATAAAATAGTTGACTATTGATTTCATTAAGTAGTATGCATAACTTATTTACTTTATCTTTTCTTAGGTCTTAAAAAGTGGGTTTATAATGCATCAGGATTTAATAAATTAGGTAAGTTCGCCTCTGTTCTACTATTAACTATTATTGTTATCAAGAAATATACCCTGTTAAATAGCTTGTAAGAATTACACAAATTTTATTGATAAATGTCGTTTTCAAAGTTTAATTTTTCTTTAATCCTCAAGGTTTAATGCACGATGACTGCTTACATGAAGATGATGATGTTAAAGAAGCTCTCAGAAGATTACCAGAAAAACTTTTGCATGAAAGAAACTACCGTATAATCCGTGCCATGCAACTTGGTATTACCCATGATATATTACCTAAAGAACAATGGACTAAGTTTGAAGAAGTAAGTTATATTAGAAATATTGTTTTAGTACCACCCTATATTTATTGGCCAAATAATAACATGGTCTCTTGTGCTTTTTAAACTATTGTCTGGTCGCATTGTATACATTGGTTGGGCAGTAGGCCGAAATGTCAAATAATAATATTTATTGTCAGTTTATTGCAAAAAGACACTAAGTGCGTTTTTGGTGGAGCTTAACTTTTAAGAACATCTTTGTGAATTTCAACATTATTTATTGATTTAAAAAAATTCAGTAAGTGCACTAAAATGTATCAAACCTTTCTGTATATAAAGTATAGTCACGCAATTTTCTGATTTCACTGAGAGATAATTCTTTGAAGTTTATAGTGATCCAAGGCTATGAAATGTCACTACTTTTTTTTGCTCAATAAACCGATGATAATTATATTTATTACTTGAAATATAATTAAGATTAAATTCTTCTGTGTTGTAAAATAAATAAGTGTCTCGTCTGGGTGAGAAGTGGGTCAAGATCATATTAGTTAGGCTGTAAATGGGATTCGGAAATTAATTGAGTGTTAACATCTACGATCAGAGTTGTGCCTGCTGTACTACCCTCCAATGAATCCTTTTCGGTTGAAGTTGGGCCCTTATCAATCTAGGTTCCTTGTCAGGTATGATAATCACTCACCTTCCTATACCCGACACTTGATTTTGTATCATATGTAAAATATGATCAATGTGATTTCAATCCATCTCTCAACCGTGAATTGATACTTGTGAATTAGTACCTAAAACAAGTTATAAAGATAATTGAACAAATTACATACTACATTTTATATTCTATTTTATATTGTTTTTACTTTCACTTACCTATATATGTAATATGTAGGAAGGAAAAGTATTGCGATCATGAAAATTTTCAAATCTGAGTTTTCAATGGAAATACATGTTTTGAGGTTCTCTAAGTCTAAATAACCAAGTCCCGCAAAATGGTATGTGTGTGTGTATATGTGGTGAGTCTAGCTCAAAAACGAAAAGTCTTACGAAACTGATATTACGTATTTAATATAGGTGTATGCCTTGAATATGACAGCAACTTTTTCATTAAAATCGACTAACCGGAAGTGGCACTTTATATCAACGGTTATACACATTTTTAAAATTTTCTCAAAAATGAATTTCCGGAAATACTAGTCAGAAGGTATACGTATAATATATCATTAGAAAGCAGAGAATTTTAGAAAAAACGATATCTAATATAGTTCTGACAACATTTGATAAAGAACAGGATATGGTGGCTATAAATATAAGGGGAGACCCAAAAGTAACGGTAATCGGGTTGTGATAGGAAGGGAGAGTGGATTATTGTTGTTCGACCCGTTGTCCTTTAGGGACACGTCTCTTGAGTTAGTGTGCAAAGTTGTATCGCTGTGAGTGCATCAGTTCACTCATGAGAATTTTTTTAGTGAAAACTTTTTCCATTTCACCAAGAATGTAATGGCTGATTGTCGGGCTTGATTGCTGCTTTGTTTCAGGATCGTATCCATAGCAGAAATGTGTTGCAACTCAGATTATAAATAATTACTATAATTTATTAGTTAAAATGAACTATTTATGTACAGTTTTGTGATGTTCAAATTAATATTTTTTTTTTAAATTTAGCAATCCAGTCCCAACTTTACCCACCCTCACAAACTTTAGACATCCAATTATTTTGTTGATAATTCGAAATCCAAAGAAGAAGTGAGTTTATTGTAGATCAGGCTTGGCAAGGCCAGCCCTAAACTAACTAACTTCATGGACCCTTTTAGTGACTCAACCTGGGCTTTAGATAAATGTACTTTTAAAATATGTAATACATATAAAAAAATGATAACACATTATTTTTTCACTATGATTAAATATAAATAACTTATGAGATGTAATTAATAAGATATATGTTTATTGTTTTTATTTGTTTATTTTTAAGATATACGTTTATTATGTAACAACCTTTTACCCTATATGTGCAGCTAATTTGAAGGCGATATCCTTCCAATTCATATAATTTAATTTTTTTTTTTTTGTTGCCTTTTTTGCTACGGTCTGATCTGGATTTCTCACATTTCTTTTCTCCACTCTCTTCTATCCTGGTTAATAATTTTGATTTAATTATAATTTATTTTGTTTTAGGATATTAGATACCTAAAACCTTTTCTTGATCAGGTGCGACAGGAGAAAAAAGAAAGGGAAGAATGGGAAGAAAATCATTAATATTATTATTGACGAAGATGATTGTATGTTAGTCATGTTGTACAAACAGTGCGGTTTTTACTTGTAATTATATTTTAAATTATAATCCGTTGTATTGTTGTTTACTTGTAGATGTTTATTTTACCTTTGCCTCCTTTACTTCATTTGGTGAAACATCATACTTTAGGAAATTAATGTGAATCATTATGTTCATGTATTAAAAATAAAATACAGAAAAAAACACTTCTTACACGGTTTATGACCAAAGTGGGAATAAATAATATATTTCTGTCGACAAATGTACTGTTTTCCTTAACTGTAGTGATAATAATATGTATTAGTACCTTATAATTTGTTGTACCTTTATTAGCAACTATTAATAATAAAGCTTGAAATTCATTTATTTATCATTAAATTAATAAAAAAAAACTAAGGAAACATGGTTTAATTTGTTTTTTCAGCTTACCAAGTAATAATTTGTTCCAGCCCTTAGACTAAAGGGATGGTGGGAGGGTTTCACTAAGACTGGTCTGGAGCCTTTATTATTATAAAGAAAATCAAATTGGTAAAGAGATAAAAATTTAATTGATTCATAAAGTTAAAACTTGAAAACTATTACTCACTTCTAATCAAAATTTAGCACATGAATTAAAATGATTGGAGAGTGTCTATTTGATATGCGAAAAGAAAGAATTTGAATGAGGAAAGGAAAGAAGCATGGCATAAATTAGATGGTAGGCAATACCAGAGAACAAGAAAGGAATATTTGTTTTAGTTCTGTGGGAAGGTGTATTGAGATCAGAAACCACAGGACTTACTCTCTGTAAGTAAACAAAAGATTTGCACTGTAAGAGAAAGTAGATGTAGGAAGGATTATGTGAATTGATCGTTAGATATTAGTAAGATGCTAGAAAGTATTGACTATAGGTGAAAGAAAAGAGTCACTTTAATTATCTAGTTATCACTTTAACCTAGGAGACTGTGTGAAGGTACTAAAAACATATCTATGAAAGTAGTTCATTTCAAATCCTTCTACTACAATCGATAGGTAATTGGTTAGAGGTGAAAGTATATGACAGGAACAATGGAAAAATAGTGTACCTATGGAATTACCAGGACAGGTTTCAGTCAATATTAATACCTAAGTTTTTAAGAAAGGAGCTAATTAAGTATTGTGATGGATATTTAGTAATGTTGGCCTTGTATGTATATGTTTTTAATTTATGAAATCTGTTTCATTAAAAATAGTTGATACCACATACAGCTTGTTGTAGGTTCATATCATTTATACCTAAGAATATGAATTCACTAAGAAAAGTACGCTAATTTAAAAAAAAAATATGGAAGGGAAACAAAGGAATTCCTATATAAGACAACTTGAGGCAATTATCCCTGATTTATTCTACTTTCAATTGAACTTAAAATTCTCTAATGAAGGATAATAATAAATTGAATTACCATGGATTTGTTGGGTCGTGGTACTTGTATCAAGTATTGCAACTTGTATAAGATGGAGTTTTTCAATTGAAAAGTATATGTTTCAAATTGATTCTATATGTTTTAACGTTGGTTTAGACTATTTAGGTGCATTTCACTTCATAAACTGAATCAAATTTTGTCAGATATTCATAATAACCTCTTAAATTCTAATTGAAAATTTTCTCTAAAGCTTGGCTAGTACTAGAATACAAAAATATTTAGTTAGCTATTGGCATCCTAATTTTTTCTGCCCACCAAGTCAGTAAAGTCAATGTGCCAGTTATTAAATCTTTTCTTAGTACAGAGATAATTGTGGAGATGGTATTATCAGATAACTGTAACCAATAATCCATAGTGTAACCAATAATCGTTTCCTCATGAGATATTTTGATCAACTTCAAAGCAATATAAGTTCAACTGATAATATGTGTAATTTGCCACAACATGCATTCTTCTTGAGATATGCACAAATACAATTGTCTTTTCTTCATAACATTTTCCTGAGTTTTTTTTTTGTGTGTTGAATTTTATATGCTAGACAATTTTAAGAACTTCATTTCTCCTGAGCACTTTAGGCAAGTTATATCAAAATCATTAGCACAATTTTGTACTCCAGTCTATTGAAAAGCAGTTTTTTGTCTTTTAAGCACAGGATGTCCCACAAACTATATATATATATATAAAATCTGTCCTTCGTTCGTTTTTCTTCTTGGTAATTACCCATCCCCTATAGTTCATTTTATTTTTTAAAAAAATATATCAAAACTAAAAACTCAAACACTTTTAAAGATTTGACAACTAGATAAAAATGAAAATTAGAATACAATTATGTAATTTTTATAATTTCTTATCATTCTTTATAAAGATGATTTGTGCCATTTCTGCCACTAGTCCCAACCATAAGGAATTGAATCAAACAAATATTTGGCTTATCAAAACATAAACTTTAAAATTAATTCACAAAAAATGCTTGTATGTATAACAAATTTTGATAGAACAATCAATTATTGTTATATTTTTTACTTTCACTTGCGTATATATGTAATATATAGTAAGGGTAAGTATTGCGATCGAGAAAATTTTTGAATCTGAGTTTTCAACGGAAATAGATGTTTTGAGATACCCTGAGTCGAAATGACCAAGTCCCGAAAAATGGTCTGTGTGTTAGTATGTTAGCAGTCTAGCTCAAAAACGAAAAGTCCGACAAAACTGATTTTACGTATTTAAGATAGGTATATGCCTTAAATGTGATGGCAACTTTTTCCTTAAAATCGGCTAACCGGAAGTGCCACTTTATAGACTGCATTGCTATAGACTGTAGCGCCTAAACGAATTTACCAATTTCAATGAAACTTCACTAAAGTCATTTTCTCGACGTCCTTTAAATTTATCTATATAACATACTTCAACTAAAAGAAGCTGGAAAAAAAGTTGGTAGTATGGAGCTGGAAAAAAAAGGGATGGTAAAATTAAATTCCGAATAACCCAAAAAGTATACACTTTTTTGGGGATATTGTATATGGTTTTTTTTAATAGTTTATGGAATTTCCTAAAAAAAAAATCGTTAACATCCGACAACTAGGAGGAAAGATATGGTCTCAAGTTTTAAAATATAATTTTTTAATTGTTGAGACTAAAAAAACCTTTTTTCTACAGATATTTAATAAAGTATCTTTCCTAAGAACATTTTTCATAAGAAATAAGTACCTAAATTTATACCTTTATTCTCAGTTCTATATTTCAACATTGCAATCACCACTTCCGGAATAAACCTACTCATATTCTGCATAGATAACTTTTATAACATAGATAACTAAAAATATCACTAAAAATATTGAAATTGGAGTTAGTCATTCTAAAGTTTATAAACGCAAAGAAAGTTGTGTGGTTTATAAAAGCAGATGGAGTGACTAGATTTGTATTGCCTGCTGTCGATATATTAAATAGACATTTTGTAATTATAATGGTCTTAATGAATTGTTATCTGTAAACTTTAAGCTTTAGCTCTGTTTAAAATACACTTTAAAAAAATTATAATAGCCCAGCATTGCCAGAAAATAATTTCTATTCATAAGCGATCGGTAAGTGAAAGTTGTGTGTTGGTTGCACCAGATTTTTTTTATTCTGAACAATAGAAATTTCTTTTTTAACTTAACTTTTTTTAAATCTTATCAAGACATATGTATTTATAAAATTAAAAAAAAAAAGTTTAATTTAAATAAAAATGTTATATTTTCTGTGATAATTCTGTTCTTAAAAACTATGTATATTCTTCCATTCTTGAAACATAAGTGGTGTTTTATTTCTAAGCTATATCCCTTCACATTATAATCTTGTGTAAAAGTCATTTATAAAGTCACTAGAGAGCTATAAAAATGAAATCATTTTTATTTTCTCATCAGAAAAATAAACATTTCCCATTACTCTTGACCTTGATATAATGAAATATCTCTCACAAATTAAGAGTTAATGAACAATTGGGATTAAAGTTAAAAATATTTTTTTACTTTTATAATAAAAATTTCTCATCTTTATTTGCCCAGAAGTTGCCATTACTTTCTCAAACCCTCAACTCAAACTTTCTGAGAATCTAGTTTATTATTTATTTGGATTATTTACTCCAAAGAGCATTATAAGCTAAAAAATCAGGACTTCCAAAACACGGTGGGCAGACAGTACCTTTATTTTTTTCTTATGAAAATCTGCTTCATATCAAAGGTTACATTGGATAAAATAATGTTAGAATATGAGCAACTTCAACACCTTTGGCCAAAAGTCCCTTGAATTTTGCAGCATAACCTGCCAAAAAAAAGAAGTATGGGAGCAGTGGAAGTGGTGGAAGCAAGGAGATGGCGACTGGGGTGTTTACCTACTCACACTGGTTCATTTCATGTTCTCCTTGCCAGGAAAAGGAAGAACACAGGAATAGCAGCCTTGAATGAAAAGGCTGCTAATGCGTGTACGCATCACCGCTGTTGCCGGACAACCTGTATATGAGATTATTTGATTAAAGTAATTACGAGGTCGAGTCCCGGTGCCAAGGGGGTCTTATATTATAACTCTGACATTAACCCCCTGGCCCGGGAAAACCCCCATATTACCTAAAAGAAGAGGTTAAAAAAAAAAAAAAAAAAACTGCAAGAGAAAGAAATCTTAGTTTTGAAAAAGGAGAATTTAGGAGGTGCATGCAAAACATAAAAATCTATTGCAGATTCTTTGTAATTCTCCAGTTATATATTATGTTACAGTTGGTAGAGTTTAGGGATAAAAATATATAAAAAAACTAGTTGATAATAAATACTTAAAATAATTTTATTGTAAATAAATTTACAAAACACACATAGATAATTAATTATTTTCTTTGTACTTCCATAAATTGTGCAATAAATAAATAAATAAATACTTAACAAATATCACATAAATGCCACGAGACCTTCCAACACCAATAATAAATAAGACTTAATTGTGTTATGAGAACAAGTCAAGGATTTACGTCGACTTGATTTCACACACTCATGACCTTATTTCAGTAAGGTCAAACAAATAACACATAATTATCTTACATTAGAACTCGCTTATACCTCTTAGATACTGCAAACATATTTTTAGAATTTATTTTTTCTTGTACTAGGCTTATTATTTGTAATTGTTTTGTTTCTGTCATCATTAATAATTTATTTACTACATAAATGTATATTAGTTTTAATTTCATTGAATTATCAATCATTACAATTATTTAAATATAAATAACCAGGTTGTCGTATAAGTTAAATTAAAATTTCCTTGCAATTTAAACATTTACTTTTAAAGTATTAAGAAATTTCATTATATTAGTCGTTCATTCATTATAGCAGTCGTTTTTAAAAATATACTATCAAATCTGCTATATATATTATTTTTTCAGTCTTTTTTAAATTTACAGATTTAAATGATTTTATCATCTACCAAAACGCGCAAACACAATAGTAATTTATGTTTCATTCATAATGCTAACATTAAATATAACATAGATTGAGTTATTTTGATATTAATTCAGTAGAAACTTGTTTTACTCAATATTACAGTGAGATATTTTTTCTTAATATTACTATACAAATTTATTTTTCTTATTGAATTCCACGTCCTTTTTAAAAATAATTATTGCTATTAGCCTCACTTATTGTTTTAACTATCAGTTTTCAAAGATCCAATCCTTGCCTATTCGACAACCTGACTGGCAGCAGTAGAAACAGTGTACGAACTGTCAGAACCATAGGCTCTCTTTCCCCACCCTCCTCCTCCTCCAGACGACCAGCCACCACCACCTCCTCCGCCTCCTCCTGATGACCATCCACCACCTCCGTGTCCACTGCTTCCTCCTCCTCCGCCTCCTGAAGACCAGCCTCCATGTCCTCCTCCACCGCCACCACCTCCCCAACTGTCTGCACCACCACCACCACTCCAGCTATCAGTTGGGGGACCATATGATTCATGGACCACATGGACAGCACCTCCACCGCCATGTCCTCCACTACTTCCACCATGTCCGCCACCTCCTCCATGTCCTCCTCCACTTCCTCCATGTCCTCCACCTCCTCCTCCTCCACTCAGCACTATAACATGACTTTCTCCACCTATCATTGAAAAGTTTAATTTATTATTCATTACTTTCAATGATAACAATATTAAATAATCCACATTTTAAATCTATTATATTTAATCATTTTTAAAATTCTTTAACTAGTTTCATAGCAAAATTATATATATTTTATAATTATCAACCATTATGTATATCATATCTAATAAATAATTAGTATGTAAATAATAAGTATATTATGATTTGTAAACCAATTATCAGAGTTTTTAAGAAACATTTATCACTGATCATGTAATAGATTTTAAAGTTTACTTAAAATTTAATTCTCATTTTATCAAGATAAAGATTTCTAAATGATAGAAAACATCTATAGAGTTTTTCATTAATTAATCAACTTTATCACTGTATTTTTTTCTCTACTGCTTTCTTTCCCTTAACTCCCATTTTAAATTATTCTCCAGATACAAATTCAATGTGTAAAATCTTTTAATCACACATAATGTTTTTATATAAAAAACAGAATTTTATATTTCAAAGCCTAGTTATCAAAAGGTATTTTATTCACTTACCGTCTCCTCCTTTGGATGTTAACATCTTGAACAACTGAACCTTGGCAAGTGCTAGAGCAATTGCGCCTATGATGAGTGCTTTCATTGCTTTCATTTTGATGAGACCCATTGACATCATCGCCATCTTACCGGCCATGGCCATCACCATCATTCCCATTCCCATGCCTTTCTTTCCACCTCCACCTTTCCTTCTACCAATGAAGGAAGATTTATCTAAAATATTCATCATTTTAATCAGATTCAAAGTTTATTATAAATGGATCCACCAATAATATAACAGAGATTTATCATCCTTTTTCATTTATTATAAACTGGTTAAGTGTTAATATTGTTAATATTTAATATAATTAATAATTCTTTACACATTAAAGATGTTTTCAAAATCAGTTTTTAAATCCTTGATAATAATTTAGTTTGAAAAGCATCTGCTTTTAACATAACACTGACTTTTTTTTTAAAGAGAACTCTGATGTGATAGCATGAATCATAAATTTGTTAAGAAATATGATTAATGAGAATAAGTCATTAAGGTTGTTCAAGTTCATGATTTGGCTCCGAAACGTAAGTTTTGAAATGAAATGAAAAAATACTTTTGTTCTACTACGAAGTCCACTGAGAATGTTCTGATATTATAGGTACATTGCCTGGCTTCCTGTAGACTTGAAAAATATCTAACAGTAATTTTTTATTTATTTTAATCTAAACTTAGTATTACTTAAATTAGTGCAGTAGTTTGATTATGAAGTAGGTGAAGGAATACATGTTTAGAAAAGAATACAAGGAGGAGGATTGACGAATGAACATGGATTAAATCCATACCACATATCTTACGTGAAGTATTTAATCATTTTAATATGGTGGACATAATTTAATGAAATAAGACTCCTAAGGGAGAAAAATAATAGTTTCTTGGTCTGTTGTTGAAACAAATCATTTTAATGTTGTCATTCCTTGATTAGAAATCATTTTTTGACTATTTAAGCACTATAAATAACCTTGATGTCACCTATTTTCCAGAATGATTATTGATGAGAAATTAGATTAGTATTCCATGTTTAGACTAAAAGTTCTTCTTAATGAAATATTAATCAGTATCAAAATGCTATGAAGCGTGTACAAATGAGGATTAAATAAACTGGACATTTTTTACTTTTTACTAATTATTTTTTGATAGGCATCAATAGCCACTATAGATTAAACTATATCTCTTTTTTACCTCTTTGTGAAACAGTTATGAATCTTTTTAACCTTATGAGTATACAAATGTATTTTTTTAAATGATACTTAAAACAAATTACCAGGGACAATTGCTTTCATGATGTCTACATCAACCTTGTTCTTTTCGGCTTTCATCCAGTCCGGTAAGGTGAACCTGATGCTTCTGGTCTCTAAAAAGGTATCCATACCATCACCTAAGATTTCCAAGAGGCCATCTGGTTCTCCTGTAGCCTCTCTTCCGGTATACCAGCTTCTGTTTTCCCTCACCAATGACATCCATTCTGTCACAGGAATCTCTATAAAAGGACACAAACAGTCATTTAGGCGAATGAATAGTTACGTACTAAACATTTTGAGATGAGACACTCAATGAAAAAATCTTTTTAAAATAAAAATAGAAATAGAAATGCTATAAAAAATAGTAATTTTTATAGGTATTTTTTTTAAGTATGTGATCCTATGTTACAATAGAGCTAAGAATATTTCACAGTATAAAACTATTTCATATTTCAATACTTTTTCACATTTCCAAAATTATATATGAATACTGGTGGTCAAGCTTGTCCAAAAATTAAAATCTTTACAAGCATTTAAGTATTATAGATATTTTGAAAGTATAGATTTTTGTTTTCTTTTTCTCAGAAACTACTCGATAAATGTTAATTAAATGGGAAAAAAACTTTCTATTCATAAACCACTATCAGAGGAAATTTTCAATACTTTCTAAGTTCTTTCACTTTGATTAAAAAAACAACTAAAGAACCTTGGATATTGAACGAAGATCTTTGAAGGCACTGAACACTAGAGTTTAAATAATACACAATAGAACGATTTTTTTTATGTATATAGCTCATTATTTATTAAAAAGTTTTCTACTTTTTTTTTGGTATTGGTCGTGTAAACGTAACTGGTTTCCTTCCCTTAACTCTCACTCCAAATTATATTCTTGAACAAAATTCAATGTGTAAAATCGTTGAATCAATGCACTATACAGAATTAATGTTTCTGATATTTAAAAAGAAAAAAATTATAAAAGTATGTATTTCTATAATTTTCTAATTTTTGTCAAATCTTAAAACACATTTACATTTGTATGTTTTATAATTCTAAACTAATAAAATTAATTCAATGAAAATTTTTAGGTGAGCTATGTTTTTTTAAGCGTTTAATTTTTTTAAATTAATTTTCAATTTTTTTTAAATATACGAATTAAATAAAAATTTTCAATTTTTTTTTAAGTTGAATTTTTTCTAAGAACTTTATAATTATGGTTATTGAAATTTGTCTTAATGAGTTGTCTAAAATTTGTCTGGAGAAAGAGGTTGAGATAGATTTTTCCACAATGTAAATGTGAAATCAAAGTTTTGATATCACGGAATAGAAAATATGGTAAAAAGAAACAACCGGCAATTTGGAAGGCAGGATTGTAAAAAATGCTTGAAGAATTCTCTTCAAAAATTAAAACAATATATGTGATTCCACATTCTTTGATTGGAAAAGGCCAAATAATTAAGGGAAAAAATAACAGTATACGAAGCCAAGGAAAAGTCTACAGACGTAATTGGCGAAGTTCTGAGAAGTTAGCGATGTAAGTTCTAGAAGAATTTTACAAGTAGCTAACAATACGCGTCTTTAAAAAGGAAAAAATGGGGAATGTCTGTGAAAAACACAAATAAAGATATTTTTAGTATAAAATGACATTTCTTTATTGTTTTAATACCTTGTTTTTTACATTTTATTAGGAAGTATTTGTATTTTAAAAAATGAAAAAAATCGCACAACTATCGTAATTATTTTCTTATATTTGTTTTCCATACTTTGCTTTTTAGCAATAGTGAATTTATGAAGGAGGAAGAGGCTTTCAGGTTGAAGCCCCAGATAGAAAAATATTTGTTTTTTCATTAGGCCGTAAATGTTTCTAGACAAAAGATCTGAACCAAATACTTAAACAATCATAACAGGTCCTGTTTTTAAATTATATGCACTTGCCAAGAAAAAATACAACAGTTTATCCCAAAAAGCATTATTGTTCTTGAGATTTCCGTTAACAAGAAAAACATAGCCTTCCTCTCGCCCACACAAAAAAAAAAAAAAAAAAAAAAAAAAATACATTCTGAATCCGCTAATTTGTTGTTACAGAAAGATGATTTTTATAAAACAAACGTAAAAAAGAGATTAGTTGGACATGGATTTTAATGTTTTTGAGAGCTAATTTAAATATATATATATTATTGGAGTACTCATACAGATGAAGGACGTACGTAGATCTTAATTTCTGAGACATATTTCTTGAGCTCAAAATGATAAGATACTAATAGACCATCGCTTTTGTTTTCAGAGATCCTATCAACTCGATATCTACTTGAGTAACACGAAACACTTCGGTGTACACTTCAAACTCAAGGAATTTCGTTTTAATCAGCAACGAATATTTGGAAGGATTCTCAACATAGTTGATTAATGTCATTATATAAGAGTTATTAGGCATATGTGTCAGTTTGTAACCGAGCAGGGAAAAAAGATAAGGAAGAAACGCTTCCATAGGAACTAATTTCATGGGCTGGGGGCACACTGATGTGGTGGAGGCTGCAATTAAGGTTATGGGTAAATAGGTTGTCTCTTTACTAACAAAAGCACTATTCTTCCCCCTCTACCCCCCCCCAACACAAAGACATTAATTTCTCCTACTTTCTGAGGTTAAAATTTCCTTTTGTTTTTTTCCTTGCTATGGCTGGGAATTCTATGATACACTCATACAATAAAGGCAGAATTAATTATATTTGGTGATATAACAGAAATTTTAGAAATTTCTTATACCCCAGATGCTGGAGTACATAAGAGTCAACGGAATATTCACTGAGTTTTTTTCTGTGTTTGATTGCATAGAAGTTTAATAATATCGATAAATCCAATATTATCAGATCATTTTGATAAACTTTTAATTGTTATTAATTTTCTAATATTATTATATTAATATTTTCTGACTAGAACACCTGGACCGGACTGTACCTTTGGCTAGGAATGTTTGGAAATTTTAATACTTTTATTGATTTTGAGTGATCCATTGAATATTGATTTTCTTCCACCATTTTTATAATTTAAAAAAATATATGTTTAATCAATTGAATTGATTTTTTTTTTCAAAAATTGGTGAAAAAAAGATATCATTTAATTAATAGTATTAAATTTATTCTTTGTGATATGAACCATATTCAATTATTGATATTAATGATTTTTCAACTCTGAGACTTCATTTCAATGTTTATCATGTTCTCCTTCTTTCAGAGATTAAAACAAAATTTTATATTGATATTTCGATATATTTGATTACAATTATTACTATATGATAGTTATATATTTACAGCACAACTCTTTTAAAGATTATAAATATCGAGGTCCGAAATATTGAAATATCGATATATTTTATCGTTTCATCGAATTTCTTTTTCGATATTTTTGGAATGTCGATATTTGCATCCCTACCTTTGATCGGTTTTATCTTCCATTCCGTACAACATTTTTACTGAAAGGCAATAGTGCAAAATATTTTTGAAATATTTAATTACGTTTTAAGTTTATTTTTTATATCATATTTTAAATTTTTTTATTCACCAAAATATTGATTGAATGTATATATCTTTGTTTCATGAAATATAGATTTTTTTTCTTTATTTATTAACCCGGAGCCCATTGATAAAAGGTATTTTAATCCACGAAAGCATATTGAATTCCACTACTTACCTAAAATCATTTTTCACTAATATATCAAAAATTCTTTGATGATTTATCACCAAGTAATCGAAAATATATATAAAGAATGAATTTATAGAAATAAAAGTAGGGTGATTTCTAAAGTAAACCGCTTACGGAGTTTCTTCTGCATCCGTAACCATCGGCATGCGCCTGAGCCAACAAAAAAAGAAAACAGTTCTCCGACAACCCTTCAGATGTGAATTGGCCATACAAGAGAACTGAAGAAAAATGTTTATAAAAAAAAAAGTAAATGCAAAAAGTATCGATCTCGAAAGAAAAATCGACTAGAGGTCCGGTGTCACCCTCCAGTCATGGCCGACCGAGGCATTTATAAGTTAGTTCCGGATTATTCGCCCCGTTTCTTCCATAGTCCATACATCACCAAGGCTGTGGAAACAACTTTCTTTTATGAAAATCGGAAAGTAGCTGTTACTTTTTTGGGGGGAAAACAAGTATTGCGATTGTTCTAGAATAAATTTCTCTTCCCACTGTCCAAAAAATAATAAGAAGCAGAAAAAGAAGAGATTGAGAAAATGATATTCCAATCTTTCATCTTTCCGAATTTATTGTAACTGCATATATTTTAAACTCTCTATTTAGCCTAAAAACAAATACAAACACAAAGAAGATTTTTTCTAATTATTTGGCTACTGTAATAATTTTTTAATTCAAAACAAAATTCAGAGAATTTTTGAGTTAAAATGTTTAATTATTATTTCCTTAATTTAGACAATATTCTGTCTCTTTATTGATTTTAATTATTTTGTTGACACTGGGAGCAAAATATAATATTTTTTGAAAGGTGCCAAAAGGGTTAAAAATTAAACTAAAATATAATTTTGTGCTTGAATCTGATTTTTTTTTTAAACAATTAATCCTAACGCTACTGTTAGTGCAAAAAACTATTATGATTTACGAATTTAGTTTCATATTTTATTTCCCTTTGCTATTTTTCTATTTAGCAGACTATAAAATGTCACCTATAGCGTAAAGCGAATTATCATGTAAAATTGTTACATACAACCTTTTGAGCTACCAGTAGCGATAAAGACTTCAAATTAATTATATCCATATTTATTTATTATATTACTTATCCAGTATTATCATAAATTAATGGACTATAAACCAAGACTATGATTTATTCTATTTCGACAAATAATATTACATTTTGAATCGAAATTTTCTTCAACGGAGATTTTAATTTCTCCATGAAAGGTTTTATCTAACATAAAAATCGTTTCTATTTTTCTCTTTAGAAAGACGGAAATCCCATTCTTTTTTAGTCTCATAATTTTCAAGACTAATATCCAGGGGCAGATCAAGATTAGTCTTAAGTCCTAGGCAGTGAACATTTTGGGAACCTCAGGAATATAAATAAAAAAAAAAATAAGTAGACGGACAATTAAGAATGCAACTCAGAGGTCGTAAATTTTAAATAATATTTTTTAAAGGTTTTATTCCTGTTTTTATCTAATATTTTTTTACGTAAGGTCTATTAAATCAAATACCAAATCAGCATTATATATATTAAAGTCAATATGGTATATAACATAATTTTATTGGTGACAAGATGAGGAAAACCAGGGCTTTTAGATTTTAAGAATTTGGTTCTGAATTAACTAGATGATTTGTTGGAGCCACAAAACCCAAATCCTAGATGGCACTTTTGTTAAAATGGTAGTTTTAGAGCGTTCGTCACTGGTCCAGATAAATTTATATAAGGTAATGGATCTGTTGCAAACGGAAAAGGTTCACAAATACTTCGTAAACAATAAGAATTTATGAATTAATTGTAGTTTCCACTATAAAATGAAATTAATGTTTAGAATAACTGTAAACTTTAATATGAGAAGGAGTTGATCTACTAAATTAAACAAGTATAATTATTTAATTTTTGCCGACATTTCGACCCACTTTGCAGGTCTTTATCAGGGCTACAAAGATACAAAACATGGTGAAAATAAGTAGATATAATAATATATAATATAAGATATAAGAATATAAGTAGATATAAAATAAGAATAAGTTGTCTAATACAGAAATAAAAAGATGATATCAGAGATACTTATTCTTATTTTGTATCTACTTATATTCACCATGTTTTGTATCTTTGTAGCCTTTTTTTTTTTTTTTTTTTTTTTTTGTTCTTCCCTACCTCGCCTTTTAGGCTGTACGGGATTTTCCCGGGCCGGAGGGTGAAGGCGGGGAATTTAAAATCCCATCCGGCACCGGGACGCGAACTCGTACTTTTTAAATCATCTCAAATCTTGTTCTCCGGTTGCCAGGCAACTCGCGGTGCTGTGCACACGCTTTAATCTATTCGGCCACCCCGCCCCCCATCTTTGTAGCCCTGATGAAGACCTGCAAAGTGGGTCGAAACGTCGGCAAAAATTAAATTATTATACTTGTTTAATTTAGTATTAATTTGACTGCACCCCCCGATCAACTCCTTCTCATATTATATCAACGGTCAACCATCTCTACATCATTATGTAAACTTTAATATTTAAAATGTTATAAATTTGTACTCTATTTGAAATTTTAATAATACTTTATCTTTTAAAAAATAGTATCGGGACTCCGCTTTGGGATAAAACTTTAAATAACTTCGAAAAAACCCAGATTGGAAATTATATCATTATTTAAAGTTGAAGAGTTTTTTTTTTTTTTTTTTTTAATATCAAGCTACAATCCATCGGATCAAAGCAGTGTATATAAATTAAGATAATATATAAATATTTATAAATTAAGGTAAGATGATTGATTATAAATAAAGATAAATGTTTATGAATTAAGAAAACTACTGGCAATTACGCTATCACGTCACGTAAAATACTTTGATGAGTAAGGACAAGCTTCCAAGTATAATTGAGTCGATTCAAGTAAAGAATATATATTTTATAAGATATGTATATATAGATATATATATTTTTTTCTCACAGACTATGTAGGAAACAAAAACTAAAAATATATTTAGTGCTAAAAGTGTTGGAAGTTTTTTTTTAATAGTTTCAAATATAGCTTATTCGTAAAAATAATAGCTAATCCAAATACAGGGAAAGTGATATTGTGTGGAATGGCTAGTTATTAATATACATAATTATTAACATGATATTCAAATTTTGGGATTTCATTCCTATCTAATTGTCATGAGAACGGAGATATATGATAAAGTATATGATTTATGGTTATCCTGAACTGTATTACATATATGGTTGAACTATGTGTAAAACAAATTATTGTGAAACTCAGGGATTTTTCTAGACCTTATGAAACTGATAAAATAATCTAATTTATCAGAC
This sequence comes from Nezara viridula, assembly GCA_928085145.1. Taxonomy (NCBI): domain Eukaryota; kingdom Metazoa; phylum Arthropoda; class Insecta; order Hemiptera; family Pentatomidae; genus Nezara; species Nezara viridula. Next base: position 105,508,036 of record OV725082.1, read on the forward strand.
CGATTATTGATTGTTTTTGTCATAATAATAGCTTCAGTAAATCATCATATATATATATATTTATGATCTTGATCAATACTTTATAACATGCTAATATTTTGTCATTAAAATTTAATATAAATGTCACTTATTATCATTATTTTACTTACTGAATTTCGGATTTTAAATAATATCTTTAAACAAAATTTTAAATTTTAATATATATAAATAACATTCATAAGGATATAAAATTATATAATTCGTAAACATGATTCCGAATGTGGCATGTCTGTGGCTTGTGATGGAGTCACCCTATGTGTTTACATTGTTGTTCACGAGGTCATTAGAGCAGCTGTGATTAACAAGAACAGGTTAAAGGTCGACGGATTCCAATGTATGCAACATATATGTAATATCTTTTATATCTATAGATATGTTATATAACATATCTTTGCAAAAATCTTGTAGTGTACATAACAATTGGAGAGATTGAGAACAATTTGAATCTAGAATGTTCTGATCACTATATCTGAGTATGTGCATTTATAACTAAAGATGTATTTAACTACTTCAGTTATAAATTACTTATTTATACTTTTTTTACTATTGATTCAAATAATATTTTATTTTAGGTAGCTGAGTAAAACTTAGTAATTGTAAGTACAGGTTACAATTATAATTAAAAGGATACTTATTTTAATTTAATCGTATTTTATATTTCTTGCAATTAAAGTACAGTTTTCTAAAATAGTTAGAAACATTCAAAAAGATTCTGATTCATATTAGAATTTATAATATTAATAATAAATAAAAATTTTATTTTATTCTAGGCCTAAAGTCCTCCTAGAATAATAATAGAGTTTAAAAAATATATACATAATAATAAAATATATATATAATGCAATAGATATTTACAAATATAAAAATAAATATTTTAGTTGTATCGAATATAAAAAACATCACTTCTGCAACTTGCAGGCGAGTTATAATTCCATGAATTTTATAAAAATAGGTTAAATTTTTAATATTATATTTTCACAGTTCAAAAATGATGTATATATTGACGGTAGGCGATGAAAAGTCTTATGGCTCTATATACAAAGAGAAGTTTGAAAGCACATATACAATTTATAAATAGTTAAGAGTTGTACTATGAATTAAATTCTTGGTCGATTATAAATGTTGGTTATTGAAAATAATAAACCAAAAGTATAGAAACTAAATCTGTATCAGTTTATATATTTTTTTATTTACTCCCCCCTATGTCAAATTTACTAAAATATAATTCCGTAGTTTTCTTTACTTGTATTATGTGAGATATGACAAATTTATTATTTAATGTATTTATCAAGGAATAATCAGTTGAAAATATGATTTTGAGCTGATGTTCCTTATATTGTAATAAACTGTTTTCCAAAAATCACTTTTGATACTTTATTAATAATTTTTAACTCCTTTTGAATACTTAAAGAAAAATATTATTGTGAAACATAAGCATTTAAAAGAAAAAAGAACTCTTATCATATCTTTATATCTATCTGCTATCTTGGTCTGGTGAGTTATGTTGTAGTTTGTTAATTAAATACTATGTGCAGCTCGATCCCGTTTTTATTTAAGTGATGTAATTTCCATCCTTTATTATATTAATTGGTTAGGATTTTGACAATTATTTATTTTAGAATTTCTAATATTTTCCCGTTTATTGCAGTTGTTGTTGGAAAATTCCAAAACAAGCCTCAGCTAACTAAATTATTAGTATATAACTATGTAGTCGCCAATGCATACATCACTAGAACTAGAAAATATGATTACATTATTGTAGGCTATAGAAAGCACATCCCACTTCAACACCTAAGGTAAAGTTAAAATGGTCTGCATTAATGTAATTTATGTTTCTAAGTATCGCTGATGTCTGCATCGTCGAAAAATAAAAGTTTTTGGTTATTTAATGCTACATGAAAGTTTCAAGGCTTTGGGATCCTGAGTTACTCATTTGAACGCGCATCTCTGTATCAAAGACGTCGATGCCTATGGAACGGTGAAGATAGATTTTCTCGAACATTTGAAGTGGACCCATTTGTCTTCATCAAAATTTTGAATAGCCCCGTATGTTCAGGGTCCAGTATAAGCACAAAATAACTTAATCTTAGAACTCTGCATTAACAAGTGCACGAAAATAACTAAGTTCACTATTTTTGAAGGTGTGTAGCATTTCTTTGTCTGCTATAAATTTCTGTTAAACCGCGTTTGCACATTACAGTGAGCTCGCGCAGTTACTAGGGATAGGACTGACCTTAATAGGTATTATAAAATTCTTGAACATTTCACAAGGTTTATAAAATTTCCCGCAGTAAGAGATGTCCGCTAAGAGCAGTTTCACTGTATATTATGGTCCCTATTCCACAATAATTGATACAGAACGGCTGTGCTCTGTACCCGTATAGCAATTATCTGAAGTATTAAGGAAAACTTGAGACCGAGCCTACCCAGCCACACAGACACTTCACCAGCCTAAAGTTACCATACTCCTTCTAACCTGGAATGGCGTTGATCCTCCATACGGCCTTGCCCAGCTTGGACTTGATGCAGCTGAAGGAGGAGTTGCCGACGCAGGCCGTCGCGCCGGATAGGAAGCCCAGAAGCCCGAATAGGATGAGCACCATCTCTGCCTGGGATGAGAGGTCCGCAAGCTCTTATAGTAGCTGGGAGGGGGCGAAGTAGGACGACGCCGGGGGTAGGGTACATGGTCCTAAGGGTAGTAGATCTAGGGGTCTATTTTTTAATTTCTTTACTATTATTAGTTTATTTATTATTTGAATATCTTTACTATTTGTTTTATCTTAATAATTATTTTATTTTTTTTATTAATATTTGACTTTATTGCTTCAAAAACGCCATATGTCTAATATCAGAAACACATCCTTAACTTGGAGCAGAAATATCAGTTTATATATAATATAATTTTCAGAAAATTTTTCTAACAATAAATTAAAAACTTATTTTATTAAATTTTCATTTATTTTCACACTGACAATGAATCTTTGTTTAATGAATCTACGTTTCATATATGTCTGCTATACACTAACTTAACTTTTTTTTTCTCTCTCTCCTTCATTCCTTTTCGCCTCTGTGGCGTTTTCCTAATCCACGGGAGAGGGCGGGGAATCAATGCCGTTGTTGAAAGCTCCCTGTATCAGGAATTGAATTCGTGATCTTAAGTTTATCAGATTGCCAACCAACGCGTTTCACACTATTTACTAGCTCGTAATTAAGTGGCTGTTGATAGTTACGTCGAGTCCGTTATTACCTGTTGTGACAGACTTAGAGCTCCCTGTCTTAAACCAAATGTAATTTACGGAGGGGAAATGAATGATATTGCACATCAATTTATATTTTAACTTTATTTCATGTAATATGTCTCTAATTCAATTGATCTATAAATATTTTATGGTTCCAAAAAGTTTCGACATCGTACTAGGTTCGGGCTCAAAAAATCTAACCCTGAAGCCGGCAATGATTACCTATAATATTACTAATATTATTTTGCCATATTACCAATACATATTAGTCTTGTTACATCTCTAATGTGTACCTAATAAGATCCATAACATAAAATTACGATAATGACAATTACGGTCCATGATGATGACAATTGTATTTTTTTTTTCTGTACCACTGCAACCCATAAACGGTCTTGGGTTCAGTACTATTTAGGGAAAGCACTGTTTCTAGGTCTACGGTTGTGCAAGGAGGTGGTTTGACCGAGATCACGATCAACCGCCAGGTTTCCTCCCTTAATCAATTATTTAATTAAGGGTACCCACTTTATAGAGGCTGGGTGTGCCCCAGGAGGGTCTCCCGACCCAGGGTCACCCCACGGCCAATGAAACAGATAAATAAATTTTCTGCCATGAGCCGGGGTTCGAACCTGGATCCTTAAGCATTGTAAGCTCAGTACCCTGCCGCTGAGCTACCCCACTCCCTGATGATGACAATTACTATGAAAATATTTGAATTTCAAACAAATTTATTTATTTTGTGAGAGATTTCTTCTGTAAATAAAATAAAATCCATGTATGTCTGATAACTTAAATCTGAAACAATGTCCGTTGGTTTGAGTAAAAATGGCAGTTTTTTACACAAAAATTAAGATTAATTCTGTCCAAAAAAGATTAGATTATTAAAAATAGTCGTAACAAATGAAACAAACAATGATTAGAAATATACTCACTCCTAAAATTAAATACAATTCCTATAATAGGTAGTCGAAAAGTAAACATTAAAAATAAATAAATAAAGAATGTTAAGATAATAACAATATTTAATTATCACAATTAGTATATATGTAATGATACTGTAAAGTATATTTTAATGAAACTTTTCTCACCCATAACTTTTTCGAGCTAGAGTTCGCTGCTATAATAAAGGCCTTTGCTTCGATAGTCCGCCAAAGAACATACGTAGATTAAAAGATATGAACAATTAGCCAACTTATGCCATCCTGGTACTGCTACTGGTGGGAAAACCTTGGGCAGCAAGTGGGTCCAATCCTTTTGGCCAACCCCTGACGGCTACCTTGAGGTTGCCGCCGCGTACTTAGTTGAGTGGGAATGTCAAGATTTTTTTCCCAAGTCTGGCAAGAATTTAATATTAGCCGAACCAGATGGGAATCGAACCCACAACGTATAGAATCGGACATTCTGGAACCTACGCCCCAACGTGAATAAATATTTATTTATATTAGAGTGAGAATGATTAAATATTTATTTTTTTAACGAGCAGCATTCGTTCGAAGAATCCTTTAAAGATATGATTAAATGGTAAATAGACTACATGAAGGTCGTTGCAGCTGCCGATTGGTGGAGGATTCATTGTAATAATTTATATTATATTTTAATATTTCATTAGAATATTAATATTATTATTATAAGTTAATTACTAAAATATTTTAATTTTTTTTTACTTTTTTATAAGATAATTTCATTTTGTATAACTCACATTAATAATTAAATAAATTATCTTAAGTATCTTTTATAAATAAAAAGTGTATTTTAAGAAGAAGAAAGTAATTTTATTCTGGGACTTCTAATAACAAACATGTACAATAATAATTACATTATAATATATATTTATCTGGCACATAATGGCTGATAAATAATAATTAGGTTACAAAGTTGTGTAGCATTATAATAAAAAATAAACTGCTATTCTAAATATTCATATAATAAGATGAAATTACAGATGAATTGTTGTTTGTGTGCATACATATTTGCACTGTAAGCAATAAAAATAATATTTTTTAATTAACATTAGAATCATATTGGTAACATATGTAATTATTTTAAATATTCGGAATTGTAGTGATTAATTTATTTAAATTATCACCAGATCACAGAAAAATAAAATAAAATATTTTGGCGAGACAGAACTTCACATTCGCGCAATCGTTTGCAAAAATGAAGTCGATTATCAGGTTATTCTTTAACAGACCTCAATCTAATTAAGATAGACTTAGATCTTAATAAAAAAGGATATTTTTTCGAAAAGTATGTAATCTATTAGTCCGTTGTGCAGACCCCTTTTTATCGAATTATTAACATCCGCCTGAAACTTCGTAAGTATTTTCATCTCGTCGTAACCTACACCTATTTTATTTACGAAAACTCTTGGAATTGGGGCGTTTTCAATCTGGAGAGGGGCAAACTTTATCTATTTAATTAGGTACTAAAAACTCGTAAATACCCATTTGCTTTCTACTTTTATCGTTAGATAATTTGATCACCAAATCGATAGAAAAGGTGGCCTAAAAAATATTGTGCCGTTTGTCCTCGTTATTTTGAAATTTTGGTGGTGTAGGTAACTCCAAACGGCTCAATATTTTTAAAGGCCACCTTTTTTCTCTATTTTGTGATGAAATTATCTTACTATCCAAGTAGAAAAACAAATGAGTATTTACGAGTTTTTAGTACCTAATTAAATAGATCAATTTTGCCCTATCCAGATTGAAAACGCCCCAATTCCAAGAGTTTTCGTAAATAAAATAGTTGTAGGTTACTATGAGTGGAAACTATTTACGAAGTTTCAGGCGGATATTAATAATTCGATAAAAAGGGGTCTGTACCACGGACTATGTTGTTCAGTTGAAGGTTGATAAATAATAAAATAAAATACATAATAAGCAACAAAAGATATAATAACCAATGGTTTTACGGAAAAACTTGTGTAGTTTAGCCACTTGAAAATTCCTTTTAAATGATATAAATCAAAACTATTTCTTCTACTTTTTTAAAATGTGAAAACGTCTTTAGGAGCGCTTAGTACTTTATTTTGGAGGCATTCAATGAGACTGAGGCACGGCTGTAACGCTCATTCAGATAGAGCCCGCTCGAGTCGACTGATTTCTGCATTTGGATTAAAATATTACAGAAAAATCATATTCAACATTTCATCGTCTTTTTAATTAACTGCAATTCCAAATCATATTTTGATGTGACGCCGATTTAGAAAGTCGGAAAGGGAAAAAGATATTGTCCAAAAAAAACCAATTATTACAATTGTTTTGAACCTTGAAAATCTCAATTTAAAGATGGAAATATCTTAAAAAAATATTATGAAGAAAGCGGAGAGCTACTGGAAAGACCAGGAGACACCGCCTCAGAAATGAACGCATAAGAAAGGACCTGGAGGTGGCGGAGCTAAGGACTGTACTGGAAAACCGACAGTTGATGTGGTTTGGCCACGTTTGTCGGATGGAGGAGGAGAGAGATCCGCGGAAGATTCTTGAAGCTCGACCCACTGGGAGGAGGCCGAGGGGCCGCCCCAGAATTTCCTATCAGGAGTATATACAGCGGATTGGAGAGAAGAGAGGCAAAACCCTCCAGGAAATGAGGTAGCTTAGTAGGGACCGAGAGGCATGGCTGCATTGGATTGAGGCTCCTCGACGCTAGTAATGGCACGAAGAGGAAGATAAAGAAGAAGAAGAATATCTTGAAATTTGAATACCACGGAGAACTCTGAAAACAATTTGCGGAAGTCAATATAAATGTTTTTTTTAATTATCCGCAAATGTAAGAAATTAATTCTGTACAATATTCCTAGAATTAGTGTCTTGAAGTTTTATTTGTTATATAAATTAGGCCATTACTCATCAACATTTTATTTATTAGTTATTTTATTACGACCATCACTAGGGTCATTTTCATGTCTTATTGAGTCTTCCATTAAATATCCATTATAAAGTGTCATGTTAATTTTTCAGAGAAAATTAAGTTGTCCTGATATTTAAGAGTTTCCCTTACGTAATTCAGTTCCTCCAGAAATGACGCCCTACTAATACGCCCAACATTTGTTGGATGCTTTGTTATGCGCCATAGTATAACTAATGCGCCTTCCGTAATCAAAGAAGATATCTTATGTATGTTTTGATGGCATTCTAATACGATCTGTAAATTTTATATTATTTATAACTTTACAGTACTGTGCTAGCATTATTACCATAAAGGTTCGGATTACATTTTTAAGAGTTCTATTTATCTAATCTTTTTATCGTCAAAATCATTATCATCTTAAAGATTGACTTCATCTCTAATAAATTAAAATATACGTGTAAATTAATATTTGTTTTAAAATTCGACTTAAATATTTACAACGTAACATAATAATTCCTCTAACCATCATTCTTCCTACAAAAAATACTTTTTATTAATAAATACTTGAATTTTCAGATTACCACGTCATGGCAACATCATATCATACTAATTATTTACACGATCAAAGGATGAATTTTTATTCTTTATTATGTTGTTAAAATGTTAAGATGAATAATCTGTTGACAAAAAAAAATCACATGATTATCATGCTGATTGTCAAAATACAGATACATACAGATAAATACGGATTACATTTTTCAGTGTTCTATTTATTCAATGTTTTTATCATCAAAATCATTATCATTTAAAGATTGACTTCATCTGTAATAAATTAAAATAAACCTGTAAATTAATATTTGTTTTAAAATTCGACTTAAATATTTACAACGTAATATAATATTTCCCCTAACCACCATTCTTACTACAAAAAATACTTTTTATCAATAAATACTTGAATTTTCAGATTATCACGTCATGTTGACATTCAATGGCAACATTATACCATACTAATTATTCGCATGATCAAATGATGAATTTTTATTCTTTATTATGTTGTTAACATGTTAAGATGAATAATCTGTTGACAAAAAAAATTTCCACTTACCATTTATATACAAGTTACGAATATGTATTTGTATTAATTAATCACGTTCATGTTATTTTTAATTCTTATTTAGTTATTTTATTTTGTAATTTAATATTTATCGATTTGTTTATCCAGATTTAATTTTTTTTATAGTTTTCAATTTTGACGAGACGAAGAATTGTGATTTCAAAATAAGGTAAGCCTTTATTATTCACATTTCACGACTGAGGTAATTATACGGACGATTTTTTTTTTCTTTCAGTAATCACCCTTGTTTACAACATAAAATTCATTTTCTACGAAATGGACAATGGACTGTGTTGATTTTTTTTTGGGGCATGATTATAATATATTTTTAAAATGTTTAGTCACTGTCAAAAAAAGTAGTATTCATTATTCATAAAATATCCAAAAAAAGAAAAAGCTTTCGTTGTCATCTTATGTCTCAATTTTTTTTCTCGATTTCTTTATGCCCATTATCCATTTGTACGTCATCTTCACTTTCCTCGCTCCGTCAGTGAAAATTCTACGAAAGGGAAAACTGAGCTGGGGAAATGAGAGAATAAAAAAAAAAAAAAAAAACAGCTCAACACACTACTGGTGGTAGAAAAAGTATTACACGATGACTGGGCGGAGTGGGGTCTATAGGTGAGAAATAGGTTACTGGAACTGGTTGAGGGTGGGGTACTGGCTATCATTGCTATTTAATTGTACTATTTACTTATGTTAGTTTTTTTTTCTAAATTATTTAATAAGTTTTTATAGTTCTAATACCCATGGGCGTCGTTATGTCTCAATTTGGGATGGGGAAGAAGACTACAATATTAAGTGAAACTTCTCTTTTATCGGACACTTCTCTATAGCGGACAATTTTATAAACCCCATCAAATTTTAAATAATTTTATAGTAATAAGGTCTAGCTATTAACAAACGCTCTCAACAGCACACATGGACGGGCTTGTAGCTGGTATTTTGATAAATAAATATCTCCATAACGGAGAACATGAAACCAGTAACCTATCAATTTTGCTTTTAATTTTTTATGCAAACGTTCTGTATTTATTAGAGTTCCCATCAAATTCTAACAACTATTTCAAATGGCATTTCGTCAAACTGTATTGATTTAATGAGAATTAATTTTGAAGTATATATTTACTAATAATTATTTGTATAGTAATTATTAGTAAAAAGCTCTGAAGAGTAACCAGGAGCCCCAGGAACATATATTCCTAGACCACTGTAAAATATTATGTTAGTAACTAACAAGTATGTCACATATCTTCATAATAATGCATATTATTGAATGGAATAATGCAGTCTTATTTTCTTCCACGTATGAGAAAAAAATAAAGAAAAATTATAGCAAAAGTTATTCATTAATTATTCAACGACCGGTAACAATTAACAAAGATTCTTAAAACTCGAGAGATATTTAAAAAATAATCAATTATTGTACTGTTAAAGACCACAAACCCAGAAAAACATGCACGAGCAAATCATAACTACATTTCTAAACGCTCGTGCTTGTCATGGTTTGAGTAACGGTTAAATTAAACGGGGCTTAACAGGAATTGGTTAGATAAAGGAATACTACGCGCTTACAATAATAATTGTGAAGTTATCTATTCTTATCAATTTCTTCATACAAATTTGTAAGATTTTAAGAAGACCATTCAAAGTATTGGTGGAAGCGAACATGACCATTCTAATCCTCCAATATCATGACGTGGGTAATTTTTAAACTTTTATTCTGTTATGTGGACACAATATATTCATACATTACCAATAAGTACAGTGGTATTGATTTTTAAAAAACTAATTAATTAATTGAAAAAATACTCTGATATTTCTGTCAAAAAATTCGCTGTTGTGTTGCGTAATATGCTATACTCAAATATACTCCGTTTTTTGTGCGTGTTTTCATGAACCTTGAGCCCACGCGTTTAAAAATAATTGTTATGAAAATGTTTGTTTTCTACTGATTTTCTTTGCGTTTTATTATCATCTTGTTTTTAATACGTATAATAAACTTCTTTTTTTAAAAACTATAGTATTGAGTAATATAACATTCTCTCACAATATGGACAATGGTTATAATAAGAAACAGTCCATTTACACCATATTTACAGAAACTATAAATAAATAATTATAAAAAAAATAAAAATAAAATAATCTTAAAATAAGTAAAGCAAAATAAAACTTTAAACACATACATAGCCAACCATTTACTATGTAATATTTATAATTAGCCAAAAGAACACCTAACCAGGCTTCTTCCTTCAGCTGTGAAGGGAATCTATTATACTTTATTTCATAGATTCAGTAAGTAGGAAGCCCGAGCAGTCATATTCTTAGGAAAATATAACTGATTTTCCCTAAGCTTCTTCCAAGCGAATAAATCTATGGTTAAAAACAGAAAATGTATTTTTTTTTTAAATCCCGGGATCATACGTTAAATGCAAACGTTCAACTTTAGTTTATTCCAAGTATTATATTATTTATAATATTAGATATATAATTATTTTTAAAAAATTAATACATACCCTCTCATGCTCTAATCATACTTTTTATTTCTATAAAGAATGTTCAGTCATTGACCAACCTTAATGAAATTTAGTAAGACTGTAGTATCTTATGTTTTGGCAGGTGAATACAAATAATAAAATGACTAATATATATTGTAAAAAAAAAAATAAATAAATCAATTCTGGTTAAAAAACATATCAAAACAGTTCTTCTCATGAAATGAAAATAATTAGTCCTCTAGTATGTCACACATAAAATGATTAATATTGGGTGGGAAAATAAGTCCTTTTGGTTTTTCTGTTTATTTTTATGTCACTATGATACATTTTTTATCTGATGAATTAATCCCTAAGGTGGATTGTTTATCCTTTTTATAATATGTCAATAAATATATATGTTAACTCTTGTTGAAACTAGCTTAGTATTGTGTTTGCTATTGCACTGTGAATATGGAAGAAAATATCATTCGTTTAAAAAAGATAAGCGTGTTGAAGAAGCTCATAGAAAAAATTGCAGTGTTTATGGGGATGATCCGTTAAGCGAACTCACCTGTCAAAATTGGTTTGCCAAATTTCATTCAAGAAATATTGACATCAATGATGCTCAACGATCTGGTCGTCCACATGAAAATGAAACGAGCAATGTTAAGGCCATTGTTGATCGAAATCCTATCAAGTCAGTGCAAGAGATTGCTATGGCCCTAAGGCTTGTCTCACACTAGCGTAGAAAACCATTGGCACAAGCGCTTCTATGTTTCCAGGCTTAATGAGTGAAGGTTTTAAAAAGATCAGGGGTCTTACTCTATCATATAATACCGCTACTATGTGAATTAAAAAAAATATATTGTAATTAGATAACTGGCTCAGTATAGAATCAATAAAATATAATTTATGTGATTGAAAAGCATCAGTCATTTTTTTTAATATTGTTTTAATTGAATTTAGATGTTGAAGGAGATGAAGAAGCATCCACAAAACGTTGGAAGAATAATTATCTATAATTTTATTCAACCACACTTTCCTTCTTTTTTTCCACCTTTCATAGATGCAATGGAGTAATCTATTAAGGCCAAGTCAGTAGCTTTTTAGGCTTTCTCTTAGAGACTTGTAGCATAATTAGCAAACTATTATATTTCAAATGCTATTTCCCTTTAGCAATTGCTAACTACTAAATAAGGATCCTGACTGATATGGTGATTATAATGACATTTTTCAACTGCTTTTACTTCAATTAGTTGTCTTTGCTACTAAATTAGCTGCCATCCCAGTATCTTTGTACCCTGCAGGTTTTTTTAATGATAATACGGTAAAAGTGTTATAATTTAGAAAGGTAGCGATGTTTTCAAAAGTTAAAATGATAATACGACTGAAGTTTCATTGTCATTATGGGCTATAGACAAATTTGGGGTCAATCCTATTCTACTTGCACTACATGATAGGTAATAATAATACTTTATTTATTCTGGGACGAGTCCCTTTAGAATAATACAGAAAGACATAAATATGGGTTAAGGAGCCTCAGAGATACATAAATAAAAATACAGAGTAATTAAACAGTCATAGTAAAAAAATGAAAAATTATAAGTTACTCTCTAATTTTAATCAGTTATTAATAAAAAAATTGAAAAAAAAAAAGGATGAAGTAAAAACAATGAAGAACGAACTAATATAATGTATATACATATTTACATTATTGTCTATTTACAATTTCATGGGAGACTGGATGGGTAAGAAATGATTGAACAGGCGGGATTTAAAGGTAGAAAGGGAATTGGATTGACGAATGTGAGAAGGGATGGAGTTCCAAAGGGATGAGGATCGGATAATAAAAGATCTGTCGAAAGCAGCGGTTCGGTGGTCTCTTATGTATAAATCAGAAGACCGGGAACGAGTATTGAGGGAACGAACAGAGGATTTGAATGGAATGAGGAAACAGAAGCATCCCTTGGTATCCCGAAGATGAATCGTACAAAGCAATTTATCAAACTTTTTAGTTCCGCCTCGAGATCCCCAGAGGCGCCCCCATATACCGTACAGCAATAGTCAAAGTGGACGAAAATTAAGGAGGTGACTGTGACTAGGAGACTACGGGTTTCAAATGGAAACAGTATGGCGGGAAATATTGGATACATGTCTTTTCCAGGGAAGTGTTCAATATAGTAATTAAATTCCGCAAAAATATGTTTAACGGAGAGCATACATCGACAATACTGGCATAATGGAAGTGTTTGGTTTCTAAGAAGGTGTGAGTGTTTTATTTTTTATTAAAAGCATTCTATATTTGTATTTGTATTTTGTTTTTTGTAATTAAAATACAAAATACTTTTATATTATTCTGTATTTTAAAATACATTTTCTGAAAACAATTTAAATACTTCGTAATTAAAAAACATTATATTTTGAAAACACAAAATACATGATATTATAAATTCTGCATTTTAAAATAATGTTTAAAATACATTTTGTCCAAGTCTAGTTGATATATAAAAGAGTTTGTCATTGTGTTTTTTAACGATAAAACATTCTTAGAAGTGCAGCTCTATCAAAAATGTAATTAGCGACTTTTTGCAATAAACAGAAAATAACTTCTCAAACTTAAGGCGGTTCGTTCTATCCTGGAAGTGGCTCGTTCTAGAAACATCACAGCTTTTCTCCAGGTTCTTGATCAACTTTGTTTGGTCTGTTTGAATGTGAATCCTGTTTTTCTTCGAAAGATAATGAATTAATTACCTTGTTCTGTACTGTATTCATCTCTTCAGTAGAAATTTGGAGTAATTTTAGTACAAAAAAAACATTATCGCAAACTTTCATTTTTAACCTATTCTATTCGAAATTTAATTTTGCATTTGTGATAAAATAGCAATTAAAATTAGACTCTATTTTGCCAAATTTATATTTAAGAAGTTTGAGTCTCTCTGTTTTTTTTTTTTTTTGTTTTTTTTATTTGATTTCTTAATTTGCATTAAGTTTCAAACATTATAAAAATGTAAACATAATTTAAAGGTTTAATTATTTCATCTAAAGCGGTTAAATCTTATTAGAAAGACATTATTTTACGTAATAATAAGGAAGGAGATTGTCTGGGATGGCTGTCATAAATATACTAAATAGTGGCAAAACTATTTTATTAAAATAGTTCACAGCAAAATTACAGGAATAGTTTCAACGCAATGAAATGGCACTAGACACTTGTTCTTCAAGATTCTAATAAGATGTAATATCAACCATAATAGCCATTTCCGTTTGATCACGGTCGACAGGAGTACATATAAACATGAAAACGTTTTAGTTTATAATAATAAGAAAGAGAGAATCACTTTATTATCATAAAACTGTGGTGCCCATTACATTGGGTTGCTAAAAACACAGCATACTTATTAATCACTACAGACAATTTTTAAACTAATATACAATTATATAGGATTAACAATATGTATGAGCATAGTATACAATATTTTATATATATATATATTGTTGTTATTATTTTTTAAATATTTTTTTTATCTATTCCTACTCCTCATATTCTCTCCTCTCTCTTCCTAACCTAATTCATAAAACTATGACACATGTCTGGCATCATTATTTTAAACGAGGATTGTTATTGATTTATTAGTCGAGTCAAACGATTAAATTTTATTAAACGTAAACAAAATACAGCATATCTCACATCAACACCCATTTGAGAATTTTAAAATTTTTATATAATACTATTTGACTCTCCTAAAAACTTCAGAGATAGATATAGGTTTGAATTTCTAAAAATAATTTGTATTTCAAGAAAAAAAAAAAAAATAAAAAATGGTGGAATAAATACAGCGAACACCTTTTACACCTGTTCGGAAGTGCATCTAGCAAATTTAATGTAAAGATTAATAACTGCGAATTCAATTATTTGGCTTTAATTAAATTAATTAAATATTGAGTTAAGTTTTTTTTTGTTTTATCCTTCATAACTTTGAATTTCTAAGATACTATAAAAGTTCTACCAGTTTAATGTTTCGCTGATTCAGACTTTATCAGTACAGAAAATACAACATTACTTTCACTTAAATAAAATACAGCATATCTCACTTGAGTAATTTTAAAATTTTTATTTAATACTATTTGAGTCTCCTAAAAACTTCAGAGATAGAAGCAGGTACTTGTCGTCCAAGTAAGTCCTAAAATTAAAATTTATAAAAATTATTTTTATCTCCAGAAAAGAAAAATGGTGGAAAAAATACAGCCAACAACTTTTATCATAATTTTTATTTATTTATTTTAATACTCTTCGCTGTTTACACCTGCGCGGAAGGGTATCTAGCAAATTTGATTTAATGATTATTAACTGTGAATTTACTTGTTTGACTTTAATTTTGTTATTATTGAAGGCGGACATCTCTTGAGCATTTTCTTTTTAATCTGCGTAGAGCAGGTAACGGGAAGTAGGAAATTAAAAGAACTAATGGATTGAAGTGATCATAAATGCTGTTTTTGTATTATTATTATTACTTTCTATCATCACTACATTAATTTTTATTTTTCTATTCACTCAAAAAATCGGTGCATAGGTACCTGCACTTTATCCTCCCTAAACACTTCCCTGGCTTCGCACAATATTTCTAATGAAACATAAATAACAAAAACGTGACATCTGGTTTTGACCCAGACGGATCGGTTTTAGAATTACAATTCTTTCAAATTACTATGCACTTTAAGCATGCAACTTCAAGTTTATAAACTCAAAATTAAGGTTTGTTTTCTTATTTCTAAACTGGAAAAACAAAAACACACAAAAAAAATAAATAAAAAATGGAGGTGTCAGATTATATGATTTTCATTATCTGTAGTAAAATTATTTCAGCTTCCTTCGCTTCGTTGTCCAAACACACTTTGCTTACACTTTCGCTTGGGACGTTCGCTAAAGAGCGCTCACTCATTTCCTCTGGACTAACTAAATTATTTATCATTATATTGTCAAGGCCTTCTAGAATTCAAATGATACATTCACGTTCTGCATTTGATAAAATTCCATGCATCATCCTCGACCTTTCGACTTTCTAATGCCGGTGTATTCGGGAGTCATGAACTTTCTAACCTATAACCGTTGAGTAAGCAATGATACCGCTTAACTGCGGTGTAAATATCATCCCTATTTCAGGGAAAAAAATAATAAAGGAATTTATGATAGTATCATTTTGACCTTGATCACAATTCACGGTATATTTTGAACTGAAAAATCTTGACTGTTTAAAAGTTTTACTTAAAAATATATAAAGTCCTCAATGCTCCTTACTTTGTCACAAATAAAGTAATCCATAAAGACCTCAATGTTCCATATGTTTCCGATTTGGCCAAATCCAGATACCTATCCTTCCATAATAAACTTCAGAACCATCCGAATCCTCTCGTTTCAAAACTTGCTTCCTCTTCGATTCCTGATAACCCTCCGAGGCGTCTGAAAAGAAGATGGCCTCGTGATCTCCTCATGTAGAAAAATTATTAGAGTGCTACCAATGGGTAGTTTTTCAACAAGCGTGTTTCATGTGATTATATTCCTCTGTACACATTTACTTGATGTATTCATACTAATACAGTTGTAAATATCATAATAAAAGTTAAATATATATATATATATATATATATATATATATATATATATATATATATATGTATATATATATATATAAATAGAGGTGTCCATCCTCCCAATGTCGAAGGCATATGAAACAACCTCCATCTCTCCAGAAATTTTTTTGATCTCCTCTTTTTAAAAACAGTGCAAGCGAAAAAACTAAAAAAATCGTTGATCTTATCTGTTCTCCGGAATTTAAATGATACCATGTCCATTTTTTATTAAATAATTTAGTAACTTTTTTATAAAAACACTTCTTTATTCAGTGAAATTACATTCCTTCAAATTCAAGGACACTATTAATAGTGACAGAGTAGCTCATTCACATTCGATGCAAAATAAATAAAAATAAATTAAACATCAATATAATATTACTAAAATGAAATTTATATAAACAAAAATAAACTCAACTAATCAATATAAAATTAAATTTGGACTACTTACTGCTATACGCTATTTAATTATTATTTAACTTATTAATTATTATCATGTAAACATTCTTTTAAAAAAATATTGAAGGGCAAAAGTTCGTAAGGATTTATTGTAAGTTGTAATTGAAAAGAAGAACCAGTTCACTACTATGTTATTATAATTGAGCCTCTCAGTTCCCAAAACAGTCGAGTCCAATTTTTTATTCATTTCTTTTTTGATTAATAGTTTTGGTACTATATAATCATTAGGTGAAATATTAAATATTTAATAGTTGACCGTTGTATTATTAAGGAAGGACATGGTTCGGGGTGGCGGTCATAATTAGACTAAATATTGGCAAAACTATTTTATTAAAAGCCAACGTTTCGACCCGACTTTGCAGGTCTTTTTCAGGGAGGTGTGTTCAGCAAGGTGTTTCACTCAGTTCTAATTGAAACTCCTAGCTGAACACACCTCCCTGAAAAAGACCTGCAAAGTCGGGTCGAAACGTTGGCTTTTAATAAAATAGTTTTGCCACTATTTAAACTATTTATGACCGCCACATCAAGCCATCTCCTTCCGTAATAATACAACTGTCAACTATTATGTATTCAATATTTCACCTAATGATTATATAGTACTAAAACTATTAATTAATAAACAAATAAAAAAAAGGACTCGACTGTTTTGGGAACTGAGAACCTTAATTACAATAACATAGTATTAGTAGTGAAATAAGTTCTTCCATTCAATTACAATTTAAAATAAATCCTTACGAACTTTTCCCTTCGATAATTTTTTTAAAAGAATGTTTACATTATGATAATAATTAATAAGTTAAATAATAATTAATAATAGCGTATAGCAGTAAGTAGTCCAAATTTAATCCATGGGTCTAATTTTATTAATTTGTAGCTGTATTCACTGATAGATCCAAGGGAGAGGGGCTATTTAAAATATTTGTTTATAAAATTATAACGCGTTTTTTTTCATTTACTTAATGTAAGCGTGGTCCACAGAAAAAAAAATGTATCCCTAAAAGCATTATTGTTATTATTATCGCAGTTGTTTTATTATCATTTTTTAAATTTTATTTATTTACTTTTATTAGACCTTTATGGATCCTTAAACATTATTTTATGTATACTTTCTTATTCTTCAAGAGTATTTACTATTAAAAAAACCCAAGCCTTCCCAAAGTTATCTTGCATTGGCGTGCACCATTGGGCGTGCGTATGCTAAACGTACTTGCAGTTGTTTGAAATAACTTTAAATTATTACTGGTATCAGAAACACGGGGCCCGTTACAAAGCAGTGTGTAACACATAAACGGCGATACTTTCACTGGTGCTTCGTCGCCCGCAATGGAGCGACCACTTAGCATCAGTCATGCAGGTCTCATTGTCACAAACGAAAACATAGATATCACGTCAAGAGATCTGCCAATACTGTAATTGAAGGAAAACAAAAAAACTAAGTGGATTTCATGGTCCAGAACGTGTTTTAGACATTTTGCCCTTATATTGTTTTATGTTAAACTAAAGCTAACACATATTAAAAAAAAAAATGTAAAAACTGAAAACGACGCTAACATTGTCTCGGAGGATGATTGTAACATTCAAAATTTATAAATTCAACCAATTATACACAGGGGTGTTCAGAAGGGCGCGAGTTGTGCTAAGAAAAGATTTGAGGAGGGTACATTTTGAGGGGGTTTTGAATTTTTTAAGGGATATATTTCAATCGGGTTATGAATTGAGTTAATAGGTTCAAACCAGAGATGATAAATTCGTGTGACACAGCAATTGTAATTATATATCGATACCCCGGCAGTAAAGAACACCATGTCATATTTTCGTATTTTTTCGAGGGGAGCCAATTTTCTATAACTTTCAGCTATTAAAATTTGTTTCTTAATTACTAAATTTATATTGCCTCTGCTCACGCTCTACTGGTACTTGCTACCAGTAACGTGCCTCAGTGAGAGGCGCTGGGATCTCCTAGAATCCTGTTTTTCCTTCCATGAGTCGGCCAAAGGCTTGTTTTGGAATTCTCCTGTATGAATGAATTTTGTAAATATGGTATAAAAGTATGTCTGTATTTGAGTTGTTATATTGATTAGTTTAGTTTATTTTTGTTTATATACATTTCATTTTAGTAATATTATATTGATGTTTAATTTATTTTTATTTATTTTGCATCGAATGTGAATGAGCTACTCTGTCACTATTAATAGTGTCCTTGAATTTGAAGGAATGTAATTTTACTGAATAAAGAAGTGTTTTTATAAAAAAGTTACTAAATTATTTAATAAAAAATGGGCATGGTATAATTTAAATTCCGGAGTACAGATAACATCAACGATTTTTCTAGTTCTTTCGCTTGCACTGTTTTTAAAAAGAGGAGATCAAAAAAAATTCTGGAGAGATGGAGGTTGTTTCACGCGCCTTCGACATTGGGAGGATGGACACCTCTATATATATATATAAACTTTTATTATGATATTTACAACTGTATTAGTATGAATACATCAAGTAAATGTGTACAGAGGAATATAATCAAATGAAACACGTTTGTTGAAAAACTACCCATTGGTAGCACTCTAATAATTTTTCTGCATGAGGAGATCACGAGGCCATCTTCTTTTCAGACGCCTCGGAGGGTTATCAGGAATCGAAGAGGAAGCAAGGTTTGAAACGAGAGGATTCGGATGGTTCTGAAGTTTATTATGGAAGGATAGGTATCTGGATTTGGCCAAATCGGAAACATATGGAACATTGAGGTCTTTATGTATTACTTTATTTGTGACAAAGTAAGGAGCATTGAGGACTTTATATATTTTTAAGTAAAACTTTTAAACAGTCCAGATTTTTCAGTTCAAAATATACCGTGAATTGTGATTAAGGTCATAATGATACTATCATAAATTCCTTTATTATTTTTTTCCCTGAAATAGGGATGATATTTACACCGCAGTTAAGCGGTATCATTGCTTACTCAACGGTTATAGGTTAGAAAGTTCATGACTCCCGAATACACCGGCATTAGAAAGTCGAAAGGTCGAGGATGATGCATGGAATTTTATCAAATGCAGAACGTGAATGTATCATTTGAATTCTAGAAGGCCTTGACAATATAATGATAAATAATTTAGTTAGTCCAGAGGAAATGAGTGAGCGCTCTTTAGCGAACGTCCCAAGCGAAAGTGTAAGCAAAGTGTGTTTGGACAACGAAGAGAAGAAAGCTGAAATAATTTTACTACAGATAATGAAATCATATAATCTGACACCTTCATTTTTTATTTATTTTTTTTTTTTTTATGTTTTTGTTTTGCCAGTTTAGAAATAAGAAAACAAACCTTAATTTTGAGTTTATAAACTTGAAGTTGAAGCTAGGCATGCTTAAAGTGCATAGTAATTTGAAATAATTTTAATTCTAAAACCGATCCGTCTTGGTCAAAACCAGATGTCACGTTTTTGTTATTTATGTTCCATTAGAAATATTGTGCGAAGCCAGAGAAGTGTTTTGGGAGGATAAAGTGCAGGTACCTATGCACCGATTTTTTGAGTGGATAGAAAAAAAAAATTAATGTAGCGATGATAGAAAGTAATAATAATAATAATACAAAACCAGCATTTATGATCACTTCAATCCATTAGTTCTTTTAATTTCCTGCTTCCCGTTACCTGCTCTACGCAAATTAAAAAGAAAATGCTCAAGAGATGTCCGCCTTCAATAATAACAAAATTAAAGTCAAACAAGTAAATTCACAGTTAATAATCATTAAATCAAATTTGCTAGATACCCTTCCGCCCAGGTGTAAACAGCGAAGAGTATTAAAATAAATAAATAAAAATTATGATAAAAGTTGTTGGCTGTATTTTTTCCACCATTTTTCTTTTCTGGAGATAAAAATAATTTTTATAAATTTTAATTTTAGGACTTACTTGGACGACAAGTACCTGCTTCTATCTCTGAAGTTTTTAGGAGACTCAAATAGTATTAAATAAAAATTTTAAAATTACTGAAGTGAGATATGCTGTATTTTATTTAAGTGAAAGTAATGTTGTATTTTCTGTACTGATAAAGTCTGAATCAGCGAAACATTAAACTGGTAGAACTTTTATAGTATCTTAGAAATTCAAAGTTATGAAGGCTAAAAAAAAAAAAACTTAACTCAATATTTAATTAATTTAATTAAAGCCAAACAATTGAATTCGCAGTTATTAATCTTTACATTAAATTTGCTAGATGCACTTCCGAACAGGTGTAAAAGGTGTTCGCTGTATTTATTCCACCATTTTTTTATTTATTTTTTTCTTGAAATACAAATTATTTTTAGAAATTCAAACCTATGTCTATCTCTGAAGTTTTTAGGAGAGTCAAATAGTATTATATAAAAATTTTAAAATTCTCAAATGGGTGTTGATGTGAGATATGCTGTATTTTGTTTACGTTTAATAAAATTTAATCGTTTGACTCGACTAATAAAACAATAACAATCCTCGTTTAAAATAATGATGCTAGACATGTGTCATAGTTTTATGAATTAGGTTAGGAAGAGAGAGGAGCGAATATGAGGAGTAGGAAAAATGTATAAGGGAAGAGAAGGAAGAGAAAGGGTATAGAATGATAATAAATGAATGAAAGAAATAGTAAAAAAAAATAATAATAAAAAATAAATAAAAAAGAAAAAAATATATATATAAAAAATAATTAAAATAATGCATATATAAAATATTGTATACTATGCTCATACATATTGTTAATCCTATATAATTGTATATTAGTTATACAAATTGTCTGTAGTGATTAATAAGTATGCTGTGTTTTTAGCAACCCAATGTAATGGGCAGCACAGTTTTATGATAATAAAGTGATTCTCTCTTTCTTATCATTATAAACTAAAGTGTTTTCATGTTTATATGGACTCTTGTCGACCGTGGACTCTTGTGAAATGGCCATTTTGGTATATATTCCATCTTATTAGAATCTTGAGGAACAAGTGCCTAGTGTCATTTCATTGCGTTGAAACTATTCCTGTAATTTTGCTGTGAGCGATATCGATCTTATGAACTCTCGAAGTTTTTCAACGCTCTTTCCTTGATCTATGAACATGATCTCTTAACATTTCCCTGCATTTCTCCTGTCGACGTAACCAAAAAAAAAAGAAGAGAACTCGAAACGAAATTAGTGAAAGGATCCTCCGGACATAACCGCCCCGAAGTGTAGTTACCGGCTTTGTATGGTCCTAACAAGTTCAACTGGGCAGAACGATTGGTCGCGGAGACTCCTCCCGCTACGGAGATGATAGCAGAGCATTCTAATAGAAAGACTAATTTGACAGGTGTTTTGTTGCTCTTTGGGGGAGCGGTTTAATTAGCTTCTCGTCCTGGTTCTGGCTCAATACAGAAAGAACGAGGTTCCTCGCGAACTTTCTCCTAGTTCATCATGGCAGGTAGTTACCCGAAACCAAGGCTTTCGAATAATTTTTGCTGAATGAGTGCTCAAATGTCTCTGAACAAAGCAAGAAATAGCGTGATTTTTCAGAATGATTTTCACATTTTATTTGTATGTATGAAGTCTCGGAACAAGCTTTAATTTCTCTTTTATATCTCAAATCGGATAAATAAGTTGTTTAATTGAACATAAAAAAAAATCAATTACCAGTCTATCAACTGCCACCCCCTGGTGATGACCTACAAAGTGAGTCGGAACGTCGGCGTAACAATTAAAAATACTGTTTTTTTAAAAATTATTATTTGTTTGACCCCACTCAAACGGATACTAACTTTATAGTTCACATAAATAGTTTCGTTCATATGCAGGATGGCTCAGTTCCTAATGGCCGAACTCTGAGTGGTGATTTTAGACGAAATTTCAACAAATAATTTAATTAAATATATGGACCGATTTTGAAAGGAAAAGGTGTTGAATCCAATTCTGACTTTTCTTAAGGCGGTAATGTTTTCTCTTCCATAGGAAGCGATAACATAAAAATATTTAATTTATGTAATTAAAAATTGCTTCATAGTAAACTAGACAAATATTCCTTCAAATACAAGTGGGGTTTGTCTTTGTCAAAAACATTTAAATTGATATTTTGAGCAACCAAACTACATTAACAACGAGAGGATACAGTCACCGATTTTAACCAATATATTTTTTGTGATACATCAAAACATATTAGAAACGTGTTCCGGAGTTATTTCCAATGGACCCTAGGAGCCGAGAAAAAAATGTATTTATATAATTTTGTTTTCGCCATTTATACTTTGTTTTTCTATTTTAGCAATTTTCGGGTTGTTTTTTTTTTTTTTTTTTTTTGCTATTTTAGGAGATTTCGCCATTTTCTTAGCTTTTGTGGTTATTACTATTTTTGTTAATTTCTCTATTTTCGTGATTTTTGTAATTTTCGCAAATTGTGATATTTTCGCGATTTTTGTGATTGTCTTCCCTTTTTCATTATTTCGTTATTATCAATAATTTACAATTTTTGCCATTTTTATGGATTTTCGCGATTTAATAATAAAAACAAATAAAATTTTTAGTCTTAATTAAACCATTATAATTTTTTTTCCTATGTTTAGGTAACGCCTGCATGATCAGCCATGCGTACTTTTGCATTAAATATTAATTTTTTTTTTTATTATTTATTTCTTAAAGACATTTAAAACTGTATTAAATAAATACATCTAGTAAATTAGAGCATAATGTATATAATGACATGAAAAACACTTGCTGAGTAACCACCCAATGGTAGCACTCTTAAATATTAATTTAATTTATGATCAACATTTAATTTTTTTTTTAAATAAATTTTATAGTGATAATTTCAAGAGATTGAATAAAAAAATTCAAATAATATTTTTAAAAATTAAATATTATTTTGTATTTTATTTATTAATGTATTTTATTTATTAATGTATTTTATTTATTTATTGTATTTTATTTATTAAATGTATTTTATTTATTAATACAGTTGTAAATATCATGAATAAATAAAAAAAACAAAATATTATTTGTTTACTGAAATTTATTTCCGACCTAGTAAAATGTTTCTTCTTTTTTTATTATCAAGTTCTTTCGTAGGAGACTTAGCCATTTCTTATTATTGTTAATATCGAGAGACACATTAAAGGTATTTAAGAGGAAGCCACATTGAAATTGAGGTATTTAAGCCTTATCAAACTACTTCAAGAGACACAAGATCTTCAATTAAAAAAACAAAAATAATGAGCTTAGTTCATCAATCTTCCCATGGAGATATTATTCATGGCCTGCTTGGAATGTAGCTGCCAACATTGCCAAGTTGTTGGCCTGGTTCGGAGCGTATAAGCAAACATGGCAGATGATCAGCCCTTCTTAAAATAATAATTAAAAACGAGGCTGTCGAAAGCTGCAGGTGAAAGGGCAGAGAGCTCTTAGCCGACCGGAGGAGCCGTATAAACTGGCACGTCTACACGGGCTCGCTACGTGACCAAACATTCTCCTTTCAGTTTGTCCGGAGTCATTCAATGCTCCAGCAGTAGTTAGCAGTAGTTACAAGAGATAGGTTAGCGCTAAACGGCTCTCGTATAATTCCATTACTTGATCGTAGTCCATTTTTATTATTTTATTTTATCAGGTTATTGGAACAGATGAGTTTGATATTAATGCATCGTTTGTTTTATCTTTTCGGCCTCGGGTATTATTTGACAACCATAGAGGCAAAGGGGTATAAGGGCTAGTTGCTCCAACTCATTAAAGCTTAGATTAAGCGCTATCTAAAATTAAACCAAGTTTAGTGGTACCTAAGTGAATTTTAAAAAAATATAGTTAACTACATGCCTCATGATCTATTTTGTAGTTAGAGGATATATCTGTCCAGTCAGCCCAGCGCTGCATTATAGTGGACAATCAATATTTGCTGGGCTTAGGTAAAGAAATATATTCCACAGCTGGACAAATATTATTCGAAAAACGAACAAATAATCTATTGGTTTTTCGTTGGCAAATAAACTGGTTAGCGCTACTTTATTTATTATTATATAACAAAAAATATTTATTTAATACAAATAAACGTATTGAATAATTAATAATTCCATTATTGTATTTCATTTTTTCTTTGTTTTATAAATTCATCGTAGTTTTTTAAATACCAGTAATGCGGCTCAGTGGGAGGAGCTGGGAACTCCTACAGTCCTGTCTTTCCTTCCATGAGCGGGGGGAAAGGCTTGGCTCGAAGATCTTGAGCGAATGAATTTTCTAAATATTGTATAAAATCAGGTATGTATTTAAATATTTATTTTGATTAGTTTTAGTTTCTTTGAGTTTATACACATTTACTTTTAGTATTATTATTTTACTGTTTATTTATTTTTATATTTTGTACATAGAGTGTGGAAGATCTGTCCTTAGATGTGACAGATTGTAATATTTCTCAATAAAGAACTGAATTTTTTTTAAATATTACCGATTTTGAGAATGTGCGGTAACGTTTCGACTTATCGTAAAGTATAGGAAATCTTCGATTTCCAGGTTCACCATTGGGTTAAGGAAAGTGTAGGTTTTGAAAATACTACTAATATAAATATCGTGCATGATCGTGTTAATTTTATAATCGCCATTCTTTATAATACTTGTCCTCGGTAATATTGTATAATAACGGACACCTATATCGAATAAATCCAAAAAGTTACTATAAATCGACACTCAATGGCGATATCTATAAATCATTGTAAAACTTTCATAAAAAGTTTCTTCAATAATCTAATACTGATATTACTAACATAATAGTTGGTTATAAAAAGATATATGTGTAACTCATCACTCTGAAAATAATTTAAAATATTTTCAAATATAGTAAAAAACTGTTGCAACAGTCAGAATTATTTTAGAAATGTTGAAACCAGTATAGAAAAATTATTGCAATAACCACAGATTTAAATTTAATTTAACCATCGTTTACTCAAAACATGGTAATTTATATCTCTTTGTTTCCAGATGCCTCATTTAAAGATTATTAAATATTATAATCAAATAATTTCAAGTTTATAAGCCATTTTTAGAAGACAAATAAAAAATAGTCAGTGAAACGTACATTTTTCAATTATTTTTTTGTTCTAGAGACGGTGAAGTCCTAAAAGGGCAGAATAAAGATAACTAATAAACGTTAAAATTATAATAAGAATGTTTTACCAATTTGTGAGATGTATTGAAATAAAATATAAACTATATCATGCATGGTGTGTAAAAACTTACTAAGTTATAAAGAATACTTGTTTTATTCACTATACGTTTCGGTATAAAAACATGTTCAGTTTCCTTAAGACTTGGGGATTAATACCGCTTCTTTTTCTTTAGTATTTCTCCCGACCGCTAGCTTTCCTTTCATAGAACAAAACAAAGTCATTTTTTGTTCATTCTAACATCCTTCTGAGAAATTCATCGAGGGAAATCCATTTTTCGTTTCTCTGTTTGATATCTATCCTTTAGGCACATTCACTTTTAGCTTAACTATCAGCCAGGTCGAAATAGTGCTCTTATAATATATTTGTCTATGTTTGATATTATTTGATATTTCTAAGTAATTCATTAAATGCACAAGATATGTGGCTATTAGAAGTTGGATTCTCATAGGCCAGGTCTCAATTGACAAAACATCGCACGATCTGGCGTACAGTGATTCCAAAATCGAATTTTCTAGTCAGAATTCCATAGGACAATTACTTTTTATCGGATTTCATTGTTTCTTCGCTTAGTACTGAATATAATTGTAACATGAAATATTTTTAAGAATATGACTCATGAAAATATAAATAAAAACACCCATGGCATTAATTGATCTAGACTTTCATAAAATTCAATTTTTATTCCAAGCATTGGCAGTTCATGTTTTTGCTTCTTAATATATATTTAAAAATATACTATACTACCACTTTATATATAAAATGTACTTTAAAAGAATTTCTTGTACTCCATTTAACAATCTGGTATAATTGAAAATACATTAATAATTATTTCAAATTTTACTTAATATGTCAAATAACATAATAAAACAATTAAGATAATTTTTTTAATCTTGAAAAATTGTAATACACACATAGCTGCTAACTAATTGTCAATAAAAAATATAAAAATCCATTTCTTTTTTTATTTTTAAAAATTTAATGCTTATAGCTATTATTATACCAAAGAACATTTAATGACGTTTTGCTTACTGCTTACTAATTCATGTTACAATTTAGTGAAATGTAAATATTTTAGAATCAATTTGAGTTATTAGGAGGCATTAAATATTAATTCTTTATATTTAATTAAGGATTGCATCAGAGCTATCATTGCGTATTCTTTTGTTGGACCCATATCTTTAGTTGTTTGTTTATGCTTTATGGATTTGCTATAATAATTGGTCGTGGTTTATATTTATATATTTTTCCTTACTATGAGCAGGATTGTGATTTAAAAATATTAAATTTCTTTTAACGAAACTTTTAACTTTTTTTTTATCAAATACCGAGCGTACATCTACACAACGCTGGGAAGTTGGGACCCACTTATCAATTATTAATTTAAAAATAAATTTGACAAATATTTTCCTTCTAATAGCTCTAAGGGTTCCATGGTATCCTACCATTTTTTGAATAGTTTTGTTGTTCAATATCGTACATTATTTTTTTCATAAAAAATCGTTAATAATTTATAATCATTTTTTAAGTAAATTCTATCAAATTTATTTCAGCAGTTTCGGAAAAAAGAAATATAAACAAATATGTTGTGAATCGATGTATATAACAAAACCTGGACATTGATAGACACCCAATTAAAAAAAAAACACTACTTTTTATTTTAAATCTATTCTAAACTTTTATGTCCTATATGAAAGGTGTTTGAGATCAATTTTTCATTTTACAAGTACTAAATATTTCCTGAAGTTAAATTTAATTTAGTCGAGCAGTTAAGCTAAAACAATAATCCTTACGAATCGGAGACAGTAATACTATACATTTTTCAACCGTGAGGCAATTGAGAAAGTGACTATATATTCATGATTTGACTAAATAACAATAATGAAAGTTGGTGAAACAGCTGTTTTCAAACCACTGTGGGAAACAACTTCTCTTAGATTTTCTTCCACTAATTTCAACTATACTTTAACAAATTCCAAAGAAGGAGATAGCATGGTAGATGTTCTGAAATCCCGAAATTTGATGTATGAAGTAACAATGTACAATCAAAAGATAATATTTAATGTTTCGATTAACCATTGGTATACTTAATATTGCTTCTACTTAAATTAATTAAATAATATATTGATCTGGTTTTCAGCTTTAATCGTTTGGGTATTGAACGATATAGCAATTCGACTTCTGTAAAAAATATTATAATAAAAACTTTATCCAAGGTATAAAACAGAATCGGTAGACATCGGTAGGGGGCCAGAAAATCGTTTCGCCTTCCAATAATTTGAGGCAAAAAAAAGTTAACATCAATAATAAATAAGCTCATGAAAATGAATAGAAAATCGACTAGGATCTAGTTGTAGGTATGTAACCATTTTATCAATACTTGTTTATTTATAGCCTTTTTTTAAATTGCCATTTGTATTCGAAGATAATAATATATATATATATATATATATATATATATATATATATATATATATATATATATATATATATATATATATATATATATATATATATCTAAGATCTTTTATAGACGTGATTTATTCAATTAAAGTAAAAGAATTTAATTACACGTTATTAAAACACAAGTTAATTATAACACTCATTCAATATAACAATACAAGAAGGTATCTTCTATTAAATAATCATTAACATCTGATTTAATGATAAGTAACAGTTGAAGTGTTTAAAGGTTGCTCAAGTAACCTTACATATATATATCAAAACACCATAAGATTTTATTATTCAATTACCCCTCACATTTTCAGCGACAAGAGAGTCGGGCCATGAAAAAAATATTATTTTTATTTGAGGTTGTACACTATAAGAGATCAAAGATATTTCTACATTATTCATTTTTTGCTGAAAAAGTTCTAGAAATGTACCAATTTTATGAAGGCAGTCTTTTTTATTATAATAATTTTGTTTCATGAATCAACCTGAACATTCTTAAATAAAATGATCAGAAACAATTTGAGTAGAACTTATAAAACAAAAATTTACTTTTTCTCCACTTTCTGAAAATACAGTTTAAAGTTTTTATTCAGTTTTTTTCATTTTTAAATTAATATACCAGACTGAAACGGCAAGAAACAGCTCGAAGATTCCGATTACTTCAGCACTTACTAGACAAACGCTCTAAACTTCCAATTAATTACAAAAGACTCATATAAATGATTATAATAAGGCCTATTTTGACTTACGGAGTTGAGCTATAGGACTATTCTAAACCATCGAATTCCTCTCGTATCAAATCCGAACAATCCAAAATCGTTCGTAAAATTCTCAATGCTCCCTACTTTGTTACAAATAAAACCATCCATAATGAACTTAATGTTTCTTTTGTTTCAGATCTGGCCCAATCCAGATTCCTATCCTTCCATAATAAACTTCAGATTCATCCTAACCCTCTCGTTTCTAACCTTGCTTTTTCTTCAATTCCTGACAACCCTCCGAAAAGAAGACGGCCCCGGGATCTCCTAATGTAGACATATCATTAGAATGCTACCATTGGGTAGTTACTCAGTAAGTGTTTTCAAGTCATTATATCCATATGTTCAAATTTACTAGATGTATTTATATAATACAGTTGTAAATATCATGAAGAAATGATAAAAAAAAAATATATATTAAATATTCTATATTACATTTATATGTGAATGCGCTTTCTTCTCTTTGTATTTCTTTCAGTATAAGAAAAAATCTAAGATTATTAAGTACAACCTATCAGGTACACGCTTTCGATCTTTTTTAAGATGCTCTAATTTTACTATATTAGACTACTTTCTACACAACTCCACTATTGGGCATCCTAGGAATTTCAGCCCGGCACGTTTTAGAGTACATGCGTGCCATTGTGGCTACAGATAGGACTAATCCGTTTAATATCTATATCCACGATCTGGATTCAAATTTGCTAACAGCATTTAAAGATAAATAGTCCGTGGTACATAGCTTCATAGCAACGTAATCTACAAATATCTTATTTTCGAAAATTCTCGGAATTGGGGCGTTTTCAATCTGGAAGTAGACAATCTTTGTCTATTTAATTATCTACTAAAAACTCGGGAATACTCATTTGCTTTCCACTTGGATCGTAAGATAATTTGATCACAAATCAAATCGATAAAAAAGATGGCCTACAAAATATTGAGCCGTTTGGGCTATATAACCTCATTATTTTGAAATTTTGAGCGTGTAGGTCACGACAAACGGCTCAATATTTTTGAAGGTCACCTTTTTTCTCGACTTTGTGCTCAAGTTATCTTACCACCAAAGTGGAAAGCATGTGGGTATATATGAGTTTTTACTACCTAATTAAATAGGCAAAGTTTGCCGACCTCCAGATTGAAAATGATTCAATTCCGAGAATTTTCGTAAATAAAATATTTGTTGGGTAAGCTATTTATGAAGTTCATAATTTGATAAAAAGCGGTCTGAAACACGAACTAAAAATGGTATTTGTGAATATTGCCATGCTTCAACATCTGCTATTATTATAACTTCATTATTGTTCTGGTTCAGTGGATACCTGTCACTTCATTCCCTGATATGTGAATACGGAAAGAAAATGAGGAAGGTCGAAATGCCGATATATCGGTTAAGGTCTTGGGAATATTAATATCGGCTATAATTTTATAAATTTTTATATTTTATAATTTCTATATAGGTGAATCCTTAGACGATCGAATATCACGTTTATTTACAAATTAGAGGAATTTTGGAAGAGACACCGTACGGACCGCGACGGATAGGAACCAAATTTTCTGAGTAAGGATTTGATAATGTGTTATTTTCAAGTATAATTTTATAAATTTCGACCTTATTTGTCGATGCTACATGAAAACTACACAAAACCTTTTATTTATCATATATAAATACAGTAAGAGTGATATTTCCTGAATGCATACAGAGAAAATTCATGAAAGTTCTTAATTATTTGACATTATGAATTTTTGTAATAAACCGACGATATATACATTTTTGTTAAAATATATTTAACTATTTGCAATAGTCTAATTATAATTTTTGAATCATTTTAAAACTTAAGAGATTTTATTTTGAGGTTTCCAATGGTACTTACGTAACGGTACGTTTGTTTATTATAAAAAACAAAAATAAAAAATATTGGTAAAAATAAATAGATATATTGGTATTTCGCTCTTTTATCGGCTAACATTTTTATATAAGTCAATTCCTTTACTGTTGACTTTTACATCATAAATAGATGTAATTTTAATTATTTTTTAAGATGTATTTAAGTTTTTGTGTTTTTTATTTGAACAAACTTTCACTACCCAGGGCCCACACTTATCTCAGCCTGATGACATTCAGTACGTATTTTCTGAATCATTCTAAGGAAAAATAAATCTCGTAGTAAATATGATATTTTATTTTGTAGTAATCGTACCGGTCCAACAGTACACCACTAATACTTTATGATAACTTCATATCGCATATCCAGAATATAAAGGGCTCAAAAACAAACATAATTTTTGGGTGAACAAAATTATAACATGGGCTAAGTGCTAGAAAGAAAAGCGCTTTAATATTATTGATTGTTGCACAGGCGGATCTACGGAAGGGGCTTTCGGGCTGAAGTCCTCCCCCAAAATGGTAAAATGTAACCATGTTATACAGAAAAAAATATTAAAAACCATCTCTTAAAGTTTCTTCTTCTTAACTTCTTTATTTTTTTTCAAATTAATTATCGTTATATGTATATGAAAAAAAAAATCTTTCGGGCTGAAGCCCCCTAAAATTAATTCTGGATCTGCTAGTGGGTTGTTGATAGATTATCCATTGTTGTACTATAGAATTCCAATCTTTAAAATTCCTGAGTTTATACATTTTTGTGTTGTGCTTCTATCATATTGGCTGTGCGATATATCGCGTAGAAATTACAGAGACGTATTATAGTGGAGTGTGTATATATAAGGTAGGCTCTAAAACGATATATTACCATGTTTGTAATTTATTCGAGCTGAAAAGAGAGCAGTTCGTACAGTAGTTTTTTCAAAGAAAGGAGAAACTGTCAGACGAATAGAAACATCTCAATAGTACAATATTTGCATACAATTACTGGAGTAGATACTAATGAGATGTATAGCCACGTGTGTTAGTACGTTTAGTTACCAAACAATACTAAAGAACTAAGGACCTCTAGAAACTGACTTGACTTCTAATCTTATCATCGGGGGCTCCTTGACACAGTTGTAAAATTGAGATTTACGTCCTACCACACTGATTTCAAATCCTTCTTATGTCTGAATTACATCTGTTGAATGTTTTTTTTTTGTTTTTGTAAGAGACCTTCTGATCTAATACGATCAAATCTTGAAGGTTTAAAGTAAAATTATAGATATCTTATTGGGTAATAAAATAAATAAATGGTTTTAATTTGAATAATGATCATCTGAACACCACTTTAGTCAAAATCATTAAATTTATCAGCCATTTGATTATTGAATTATTGATTTTCTTAAATTTAATCCTCTTTCCTAAAATGTCCAGTAAAACTTAGGGAACATGGGAACTCAAAAATGTGAAAATTGTTACTAAGAATGGTTAGTTGTAATTATGATTTTAGTATTTTTATTTTTTTGTCCATTTCTAGTTTTTTGTCATTATTTCCTTTCATTAATGTTCAGATTAATGACTGAAAAACAGTGTATATACCGTGTTATAGAAATATAATAGGTAATTACCAAGCATCATTAGCGGATCCACAGGAAAGAAAAATAATTTTTTTTTCAAAGTTCCATATTTGTTCGTATGAGTGATCACTCTTCAACAATCACAATATTTACACTTTTTATATTATAAGCCATACAAAGCCACTAAATGTAAGCAAGTTTTAAGAAATTGATATACAAAAATTTATCCCTAAAAGTATTATTCTTACATTTTTTGAAGGCCTTCATGGACCATATATTTTTTTCATCGTTAAAAAAACTTGCTTTGACTTCGTCTATTGTTTTCATTATTTACTTTAATAATCAAGCAGATTTAGAGGGAACAATTTTTCTATATTTTCTCAACATTTTATTGATCTCTCATTTATTTAAATTTAGCTGTATGTATCTTAGTTATCAAGCCTTGTATTATTTTTGTTGTTTATCTGATCTTTCAACCACTACAACGAGTTTAGTTATTTAATATCGTTACTGTTAGTTCATGAGGTGGTGTGTACCCAAAATTAAGCTCTCCATTACTGCCAAACATTATCCTAAGGAGAAACAGAAGAGTCCATTCCCCTCAAGTCTATGGCGCATGAACTCCCTCACTCCAAAGAAATTTTATTGCACTCTTCTTCTTAAAAGCAGTGCAAGCGAAAGTGGAATTACAAAGATCGAAGATAATATATAATTTCAGTTGATTGCCCTTTGTTTCTCGATTCGAAAATTTTGACTCTATTATACTTAAAATTAAAATAAAAAAGTCTAAATGTGCCCCTTCGAAATTTTTGAAGTCACGACCCTCCGGACACTCCTGGCATGCAAAACCTGATACAGCGCAAATATTTCCTCATAAAACGATATTTTTGGCCATGAGATTCTTTGTATGTTGGTATATAGTTTGGGGATCCTTAAACCAGTATAAACGAACACAGACAGTTCATCATTACACGACATTTAAACATATTCTGATTCCTTTTTTTTTTTTACTCTATTACAGATATATCTACGACCACAGTTAATTAAAACTTCATTTACCGATAACTCGTTTATATTAAGATGTTATCATCTATTGAGAGGTTAGAACTACTTTGTGAGAAACTGTTCTTATCAGTTCGATGAAGAATATTCCCTCTTCGACGCACACCCCACTTCTCAAAGACACGGAGGATGTTGAGGCAGTTTCACCCCGGATTCGGGTAGGATACTCACCCGGGAGAGCGAGACGATTTCCAGAGGATAGGAACCATCGCTAACGCGGTCCAGATAGAGCTGACAGGGACACGGCTTCCAGTGGTCATCTTCAGCAGTCTTAGTCTTTAGCACCTTTCTCCATTGTTATTAAGTTATTGTCCGCCGATGTCTTGGCTGATCCGCCATTATACGGTTTCGTTTCGCTCTTTATCTTTCAATGATTTGATTATTCCTAATCTAAAGCCAGGGTTGACAAGTCGGCCATATATTTTTCCCCTAGACTTACCCCAGTTTTACTATAATTATCCAAATTTAATCTTAAATCTTTAAATATCATTTTTTATCTCTATTATTGTAACAATAAATATCACTTTATAATGAGATGAGGTTAATTAAGTGTTGACTTAATATTATTTAATTTTTTGTAATTATTGTATTAAATATACATATTAAACATAAAATCCGATTATTTCTTCATAATTTATTAGTATAATTTCATATTTTATTTCTCTCTGCTATTTAGCAGACTATTTATAGCAGTTGCAAACTAGAAAATGTCACCTGTAACGCAAAAATAATAAATATGTAAAAATATTACATACCACCTTTTGAACTAACAGTAACGATATTAATTAATCAAACTCGTTCTAGTGGTTGAACGATCAGATCAACAACAAAAATAATGAATTTTTATAAAAGTGGCTTGATAACTAAGATGCATACAGCTCAACTTTAAACGTTTTTAAATAAATGAGAGATCAATAAAATGTTGAGAAAATATAGAAAAATTGTTCCCTCTAAATCTCCTTGATTATAAAAGTAAATAATGAAACCAATAGACGAAGTCAAAGAAAGTTACAATACAAGCGTAAGCAACAATTTGTAGAAATTGTGATTATTCGTAAAAAGGATCAGATAACTCCTGTTCTTTCATTTGGCGCTAGATCCACGGGAAATAAATTTTAAATTTAATATTTCTTCTTTGCTTAAAGTCTAGAATGAAATGAATTAAATATCAATTTTTCTTTTTACTTACGTCCTTATGCCTTTCAGCCTTAACACTGTCGAAATTTCTTTAGAGTAATTTTTAGACTACCAGATGAATCGGTTGTTCGTTATATAAGAAACTTCTGTTAAAATAATCTCATTTCGACGTCATCATGTTAAACGTACAACGTTGGGCAGGTTAATATTCTTTACTTTAACATAGTCCCGACGATTTAATATGAACAGCTGGATTCAGCCCCCCGAGTTTGTGCTAACGGAGTAATACTGTTAGTCCGTGGTACAGACTCCTTGTTATCAAATTATTAACATCCGACTGCAACTTCGTAAATAGCTTCATCCATCGTAACCTACAAATATTTTATTTATGAAAATTATCCGAATTGGGGCGTTTCCAATATAGAGGTCGGCAAACTTTGTCTATTTAATTAGGTACTGAAAATTCGTAAATACTCATATACTTTCCACTTTAATCGTAAGATAACTTGAGCACGAAGTCGAAAAAAGGTGGCCATCAAAAATATTGAGCCGTTTTACGTGACCTGCACGCTCAAATTGTCAAAACAAGAAGGTTATGTAGGCCAAACGGCTGAATATTTTTGAAGGCCACTTTTTTTTTGTCGACTTTGTAGTCAAGCTATCTTACGATTGAAGTGGAAAGCAAATAGTTATTTAAGATGTTTTCTCACCTAATAGACAAAGTTTGTCGACCTGCCAGATTGACAACGCCCCAATTCCGAAAATTTTAGTACATAAAATATTTATAGGTTACGATGAGATGAAGCTATTTACGAAGTTTCAAAAGTCTCAGCTGGATGTTAATAATTTAATAAAAAGGGGTCTGTACCACGGACTATTTAGTTTCAGATGCTGACTCTCTCCTCTTCCGATGGCTTGGAGTTGTCGATAGGATGTATCATTGTGAAAAGTAGGCACAACACACCTCACTTTCGGAAGGCCACGTTCCAAAAGTGGGCCTTGATTACTATCAAAAATTAACTGAATCAATGCCGAGGTTGATGATGATGAGGAAAGCCCTCTGTGGTTATGATTAGTCGGCAAGTCGAACCATGCTACTAGGTCATTTAGCTAGTTCTGAGATAAGGATGGTATAGCATTTTATAAAAACGAATGCTTTCCTTTTTATTATTGACATTGACTTTATCTAAAGATAGATTCATAAAAACACATCAGCACAACGAAGAGTGCCAGAACGAGGTTAATAAGACAGTTAAACAAAGATGGAACAATTGAACCCTTCTTAATCAAAGCGTAAACTTGATAATGAAAAAACATATCTCAGCGAAATCTGTATAAATAAACAATATATTAGTAATGGAGTAGTTGAATTACTTAACGACACGTCCATTTTAAAAAATCTTTTGATAATCGCAAGTATGTTCCTCTTTTAAAGTGTAAAATTTCAATAGATTTTGAAATGTAATATGCGTAAAAAAAAAGAAATACAATATGTTTAAATTATATTGCTCAAATTATTGTTATATAGACAAGCATACTTTTTTTTTTCTTTTCTAGTCTCTTGATACCTCTTACGTCGCCATTTCTGACATTGTTCTAAAGGTACAACTAAACTTATTCTAACCAGAATGGAAAGGTCGAGATTCATTCGCTGCGTCCACCACGAAATAAATTATAATCCGCCCAGACCGAATTAGAATCGGCGTCGCTAGACTCGATAATGTTAAAATTTACGCTTTAATATGCTCGGACCATCACAACATCATAGACAAGCATGCTTTTAAATTTTAGGAATGACCAATATATAATTAATGGCCTAATTTTAAATTATGGCCGAGCACCGTGTGGTGTGAGTCCCAGAGTGCCGGTTCTGAACGTTATGCGTTCGATTGTCACCTCAGTCGGTTAATATTAATTTCACGGCAGCCTCGGAAATGAATCTTGACACTCCCACTCAGGTAGGAACGCAGCTGCAATCTCAAGATAGGGATTGGCAAAAATAACTTCCAAGCCCATTTGCCGGTCTGGTTGCACTATCAGTGACAAACTGTACCAGTACTAGTGTCTTTAATACCAAAGGAACCTTCTGTTTTGTATTATTTTATCTGAAAGATGTTGAATATCACCTAAAAGATCTACAAAATAATCAAACAAATCTGCATGATTTAAAAGGCCATTTTATTATACTTTAGCTAATGTGGTTGTAATTTTTATATAGATAGATAGATAGAAAGAATGTTTATTGTTAATCAAAATAACATAATAAAGAGCTTACAAATATAATTACAAATTTTCATTGTTAATCTCTATATATTTATTTTTTTAACATATATGGACATGGACATCCGTCCGTCAGGTCGTCGCCTTTCATGTTTAATTATACTAATTATTATTATTATCTTTTATCTTTCTAAGTTACAAATACATTACATAATAATTATAAACAAAATTGAGAAAACAAATCACTCAATAATAATACCAACTACTACTGTATGACAATAACAAACAACAATAAATCTATTACTAAGTGTTTGTGTAAAAAAATAATTTTTAGTATTAAAAAAATTGTGTAAGTTCTGTACTTAATTGTTGTCAAATTTTAATTTGTTTTACTTCCTTAACAAATAGAGATGTGGAATTGGATAATTGTGTTCACTTAATGCATAAGGAGTTATGATATATTTAGTTCATAATTCTTGTAATCCCAGAAACGTACACGCTGCTCTCTGATCATAGTTTGGCCAATCAAAACGTCTGTCGTCAGAATCAATGAAAATAAATAACTATTGGTTTTGTTGTTTTATTTTATCTCACTTTACAAAATAATAACTATTAATAACCATCTCCAGTTTTAAATTACATCATTATATAATAATAAAAAAACCTAAAAACCCACTATGCTTAGCCCATATACCTACTATCCATAGTCCATCACGAGAAAGTGAAAATACCAAGGAAAAAATGGATGACAGCGGGGGCGGCAAAAGTGAGCCGACAAAATAGAGAAACCCCGAGCCTAGATCCCAGCATACAGCACATCCCACATCATGACCCACTAACATGGCGGTGTATGGGTGTCCATTCTTTCTTACCTCAGTAGCTTCTTCAGCTTCTTTTCCCGAAGAAGATCGTGTTCAGGGACACCCCAAGTCTGCGGTGGACTTTAGAAAGTTGCATATGATATTCGGGGCAACCTACCGGTCTGTCAAAAAAAAAAAAAAACTACATCTAAAAAACTATCGACGTGGAGAAGTGCACATGAAGCATAGAAAAAGAACAAAAACTGCTATGGAAAAAATTGCTGGTACAAACCTGATATTAATCCCAATGCTCTTGCAAACTGCAAGAGGAGTCGATGAAAACCATTGTTCAATCAATATTTATTTCAAGAAATTATTAAATATTACAAACAACTGGACTTAAACAAGCTGCATCTGTATGAACTTAACGGATAATTTGGAAAATATGCCTTACTTACATTATTTTACCTTTATATTTCTTCATAAATGTTCTTATTCATCTACATACTCAAATAAATAATTTATTAAAAATGTCTAAGATTTTTATTTGTATCTACAACGAAAAGAAAGTTTATATATTTTTATTAATTATTGGTAAATGTTAAATTAAATTTAATAAATCTGTTTGACAATAAGCTCTATTTGAATCGAAGCTCCATTTGACCTAAAATAATTAAAAAATTTACAGTAGTCACAACCTAAGTATACTGAATTTTGATTAGGGAAACCGTTGTATTTCATATAACAAACAAGACTAGCTTAAAATATAACTCAGTTACATTAAAAGACACTAATACATTAAACAACGGACAATCTGATAACTTGTTGATAAAAATTGATTTCCACTGGGACTTTGGACAAAAAAATTGAGATTAATCTTCCAATCTTGTTTGACGGCTATAAAATAAACAAGAAACTCTAATTCTTAATTATGAAAATATAGTTCGAAAAAAACAATTGAATATTTAAAGTAAATTATATATTTCTCAATGATTTTACAATATTATTCAAAAAGATAAATTCTTTATTTATGAGCAATACTATTCAAATATCAATCTTTGATTAGGCGTAATATAAGTACTTCTATTTTTAGTTTTCATTTAACTTATTCGTCACGTATTAAGAATTATTATCATTACTAAATTGCAGTAGAGGGGGTGCTTTATTTTTTGTTTATTTTTTTTTTACGGTATTTACCCTTGAAGAAAAAGAAATTATGTTTAACTGGTCCTTGAAAAAAAAAAAGAAAAGGGAATTACAGGAACAATGTTTGGATAATTGGATGGATAGATAATTTTTTAATATTTTTTCTTGACACACGCTTTCTATTTAGTAGCTTTAATTTTTAATTATGGCCGAGCACGTTGGGGCGTGAGTCAGAGTGCCCGGGCTCTGTACGTTAAGCCAGTTTTTCCTATATACCTTCATAAATGGTCTTATTTCTCCACATCTACAAATAAATAATTTGTCAGAAATTTCTAAAATTTTTATTTATTATTACAATGAAAAGATTAATTAAGCTCTATTTGTCCTAAAATAATTAAAGAATTTACAATGAATTATAGAATTTATTCACGGTTATTCACGAGTAACGGTACTTGTAGAAATATTTCACACACCGGTATTTTTTTCTCAATGGTTATTTTGGGAG
Organism: Nezara viridula; assembly: GCA_928085145.1. Lineage (NCBI taxonomy): Eukaryota > Metazoa > Arthropoda > Insecta > Hemiptera > Pentatomidae > Nezara > Nezara viridula. The sequence continues at coordinate 105,547,496 of OV725082.1, forward strand.
GGGAACTGATTTGAACTACATTTGTACTCGAGTTCGATTCCCATCTGAAGCAGTTAATATTTATTTCTGTATGTAATTTAAAAAGAGTACAAAAATTATAATTGTAATTAGCTCACATCACTAATATAACATAAATATGGACCAATGAAAAAACAAATTTCTATTTTGGGACTTCAGCCCTCAAGTCCCCTCTTATTGTTTATTTTTCACCTATTTGTTGATTTTAAATACTCATCCATTTCAATTTCATCCATCCCAAATTCTTTTTGCCAGTGATGCTTCCAAATGTGCAATTTAATGTATTCTAAAGTCAAATAATGCTAAAATGTTAAAATTGTAAATGTTTACTGATGCATACTAAAACAGGCACGTAAATAAAAGGATAATGATAATGACTGAAAAGTTAAAAAAATTTGCGAGAGTACATACTTCCTTAGAATTTCAAATTGTTGATACCAAATGATAAAAACAAAAAAAAAACTTATGATAATTAATAATTAATTTTAACAGTAGTTGCTAATAGAAGCAAATTGGTCTAAACCAACCGGTACGATTAGTGTGAAGCCAAGTGAGGACATGGCGTTGAAGAAAGAATAATTACTGGGCGGAAGATAAGAGAGTAACGATCATTTAGGGCACGAGGAAATCTTGCCATTCCAAATCTTAATTAGTGAAGAGCCCATTGTCCATTAGAGAGAGCATGATGGCCAAAGGCTGCAAAAGTATTTCGATTTTCCTTGTTTGGAAAAAAAACCTTATTTAATAAGCAAAGAAAATCGAAGTAATAAAATACAGTCATTGATCTTTTTCATTAATGATAAATTAATTATACGTTATTCCTCACTTCATTGAAAGTAAGGTACATTCTCTTTCCAACATACTGAACATTTGGAGACTCCACGGCTAGATCATCCATATTCATGCCTCCTTCGGGAACACCCCTTAGACCTCTGTTATTCTAATAACGGCTCGAAAAAGAAGTGACTTAATGATTACCCTCATTCCTTTTTTCGCTTACTTTCCAATGTATTTTAAAATCCATTGCCCGGCGGAAATGAAAGTATATAATTCAGTTTAGCTTTCCGACTGAATGAATAATATTTAAACAATTTAATATTTTCTAATGTAAAAAAAATTAAATTACGTTGCTAGTTAATAAAAAGAAAAATCTGTATTCTATGGCACTTTATTATACATTTATATAACGGTTTCAGTCAAAATTATTAGATTCGAGAAAACCTAGACTGAATCATTGCCTAGACGAACTTAAACGGATTCAGGTTAAATGCTCTTAATACGCAGACACTTTAAGTTCATCAAAAAGAGAATAGTAAAATTTTATGAATTCTTAAAATATTTAAGGAATATAGAATTCAATGTCCTCACATTTTCGCCTTCTCCTCGGCTATGGCAAAATATAAGTTAAATTTAACCTAGATTAAGAAAAAAATTAAGGTAAAGATGAGCCCCGTCATCCTCATTGGCAGTCAAAAATAACGAGTAAAATAGAATGAGAGATTAAAAAGAAAAACCTTAAATTTTATCTGAGATACAGTAAAGGGAAATGTAACAGGACATATTAAGGACAAATCTTTTGTGAAACTGTGGTAATGAAAAATATATTTATATATTTGAGTCAAATACAATTTTTTAAACCAATGGATACAGGGTAACTTCTAGTAAATTATCTGGTAAGTTAATTTTAGCGAGGAAAAAAATTAACATTTCACGCATACAACTAAGTGACTTTTGACTTTAATACATACGATTTTTTCTTTTTTGAGGTAGTCTGTTCGCTTTCACCGAAACGATTTTGCAGTATTGGTTATTTGGGCCCAGTTGACCTTACTCAGTCTCGATTTTTTTCACGACCATACTAATTCTCCTTATTGTATATCTTATATATAGGTAACTGAAAGTAATATAGTCATGAACTTTTAATTAATTAAACTGTAGTTAGTAAGTAAAGTATCACTTAAAAATGTCTAAGGAGGTAAAGGTCAAAGTAACTAAAATTAAAATAATTGAAGTTACAAAATCATGAAAAAATTTTTAGTCAGATTACTAGTACAAACAGCTTAGTCCATGAAAAAAAAATAATCCTCTGATCTAATATGCAAAACCTTAAAAGATCTAGAGATTGTAATCAAAATCCACGAAATCGTTGTTCAATCGGTTAATTAATCCTTTTATACTTATCATTATTGAGTCCTTAATCCTTCCTCGAGAACCGAAAATTTCAACAATTATCACGTTTTCCAAAATTTTGAATACATTTCTTTGAAAACAAGGGACTCTTCCTAAAAGAATCTCATTTCCCTTTAGTTCATTGTAGAATACCCCTTAAATCCTCGCATTACCCTATTTACGGCTACGTTACAATAGGCTGCTTTGAATATCTAATAATAGGTAATTTTTCAGTTGAAATTAAAAATAATGAGGCCTCCCTTACAATTTTTTGCAGGCTTTTCTTTCCATTTATTTCATCTCACTATCACCCAAGACCTATTTTATGTTAACAGTATATTTGAACTTACTACGAGTGTTGCAGTATTACGATTTGGTTTGCTTTTGATATTAGCTGTTGATGTAAGTACGCTGAATCTGTTCAGAGAAGGTGTCATTTTGAACTTTTTAGTTTTAGTTATGTCTGAGTTGGCAAAACTCGATTGGTTTTCGATTATAACCTGTAGTTAACTACATAAATTATGATTTGTGGTAAAATAATTTTAATATTTTATGACGTCTAACATGAAACTATTTCTCGGTGAAACTGTTTCGTCATATTAACATCTATTAACGGATGAACAACATAAATATTAATTTTAGATACACCGTATGTGCAATACAATAAAAATTAATCCAACTTCTACCGTGGGTAAAATATACAAAAGAGTCCTAGTAAGGTGTAAAAAAAAAATAAAAGAAAAAGAAAGAAATAATGTTATAACAGGAAAAATAGTATAAATGAACCTTGGGAAACTCCCAGTGTGTGAATTACAAGATAATGGTGCCATTTTGAAGAAATTTATGCTTATTGAGGACGAGCTAAACTAAAAAGTATAGAGTGTATATTTGCTAATGAGGAGAGGCCATGTGAAAAATAAAATATCAATCCTTCTCAAAATTTATTTAAAGAGGATTTGTTTAATTTGTTATTGTTTTTTCTTAACTGTAAAAAAATGGTTTTAATATGAATTTCAATGATATTTATATATTAAATGTTTTTAATTTCCTCAGAAATATAAAGGTTCATTCAGACATTCCACAAAATATGAAAAACACAATTATCTATCTTAACTCATAGCGACATTAGCGCTAGACCCAACCTTTTTTTATTTATCTTGTTACCGACAGCAGATGGAAAACATCAAAAATAAGAAACAGAAACACTAGCATAGAGGAAAATAATTTAAATATTTGTGTTTCCCACAGTATGTGTAATGTCTAAATGAGCCTTTAGATTATTAAGTGATTTTATTGATATTTAGATTATTATCAAAGGGATTTAAATTAAGGTAGTAAATTAAACAGTATAATATTATTTAAACTATTAATACTCAGTGAAAATAATTATATTAAATATTTAAGATAGTGGTAAATAAAGAACTGTGTTCTGCTCCGGATTCGAGTACAATTGTGGTAGGTAAATATCCATCATGTTACATCGACTCAAGTGTCTTGTGGAGCACCCAGACTCTATAAAGTGGATACTCTTGATAAACTATTTAATTAGTCAATTAAGTTAATCTTAACTCATAGGCTTGATATTGTTCAAATCAACTCCTTACACAACCGTTGAAGAATAATTTAAAAAACAGTACTTCTTTATTAAGGGCATGTTCCTGAACTCAGTTCTTGTCCATTGATGAATATCCGATGCTCATCAATGATCTCAGCGCCGTGTTTAGGAGCTTACCCACAGTTACATCGAAGAGTTTAGGAAAGGCCTGATGAAATTCCGATGCTCATTAATGGTCTCTGAGCCGAGTTTAGGAACTTGCTCAAAGTACAAAGAGATTCCATCGATTTTAATCATAGTACAGTTTTTCAATATTTATAATTTTTATTATTTGATTAGAATGATATTGCACCTCCAGTATTTAATAAGCCTACTTTAATCGAAAAATTAAACTGCTCCGTTGAAATGTTAGATGTTCGTCTTAACCATAAACTGAGGCTACTACTATTGAAGCAAGTTAATGGACTGTTCTACTACATATTACATACGACTGTTCTAGCACCTATTATAAGTGATAAGTAGTCAGCACGCAGTCATTTTTGATGTTTTTATTGATGCCGACGTTTCAACCCATCACATTCAAGCATGTGGAGCAACAATTTTTTCAGCCCTGATGATGAACCCCACATGCTTGGGTTGAAACGTCGGCACTAATAAAAACCTTTAAAATGACTGGGTCCTGACTATTTATTCCCTAAGAGGCTACAACTTAGTCAAAGCGAAAGACCGAAATCAGTTATGTCATTTTTACGAATTTATAGTTTTGTTAAGTATTAATGAATAATAATAATAATAGAAAGTTACATTGGGAAAATTGACATTCCTTTCTTTAACATGGTGCCGACGATATGGACATTCATAATGAACAAGAAATACTTAGATACCGATCGTTTACGAAATATTTATATCTATGGTGATAGCAATGGAATAGGTAGATAGAAAATCGACAGTTTAAAAGACTAAAAATTGATTTTATATACTTCACATATCTTAAATATAATTAAAGCTTTCTTTTTTTTTTTTTGGTAGTGAATGTTTCGGATTATCATTAACATTTTTATCATATGTGCGTATCATGCATATCTGCGACTCCCTCTAAGTGAAATGGCTTAATATTTTCAAATGTTTTCGTAATTAATACATTTTTGAATATTTCAGTTGTTTTCGATTATTACGAAGTAAGCAAGAAGTAAAGAGTTTTGTCCGTTTATTCGTATACCTCTTTGTAAATAGATAAAAAGGTTTCTCTTCTTGTTACATACTAGTTAGGTTTTGTTTATATTTAGATAAGGATAAAGTTGTGTTCATGGCTACTACTAGAAAATTATGGAAAACTAGAAAATTTGCTCAGCTCATTTTTATTACTACATTTTCCATTATGTTAATACTTGCAATTTACAGTATGAAAGAAAAACATCAAACAAAGTATGTTATAAAGGAAAAAACTGAGGATTATTCAGAATACCGCCATGGAAAAAACGAAAGAAAATATTCAACATTGAATTTAGAAACATCTAATTATGTTAAGATAATTGGTATCAATGATGATATTGATAAAGTGAGTTTTAAGGGTAAGAGTGGCATCGGTGTTTGAAATTAACTGTACATCCTGTATTCAAGGTTTTCAAATTATATTCTTTGCTATTTTTAGATAGACCTGAAGAGATCACAGGAGGTTCTTTCAGAGGCTTGAAGATAGTACATTTAGATTTAAAAGGAGCTCCTCCAAAATCAACTTATTATGCTGATTTCTTTCCTTTTATAAAAAGACTTGGGGCATCTGGTGTACTAATTGAATATGAAGATATGTTCCCTTATTCATCTATTGATGCAGCTGCACATAATGCTTATACTAGAGATGAAATTGATAATATCATGAAGTTAGCCAATGAAAGTTCTCTCGAGGTGATTCCATTAATACAAACATTTGGCCATCTGGAGTTTTTGTTAAAATTAGAGAAATACAAACATCTCCGAGAAAACAACAAGTATCCACAAGTATGTATATATTATTTTATATTAGGATTTTTACATATACAGGGCTGCTAATCATGTTGAATATAGATTACTATATTTTTGTATAATATTCATCAATTTTTATTGATTACTGGTACTTATTCTTCAAAATTTTTGTGAATGTTCGTTTTAGTATTCAAAGTATAACAAAGTCGAAAGTAATTTGGCTAAACAAAAAAGTTTCCTAGTTATGTGTTACTTTAGTTTATATTCATCGGTTACTGTTTAACTAATAGGGATCATTTTAGATTTATTGGTGTTTTAAGATAAATAATTATTGTAATTTCATTTGGTTTTATATAAGGCAATAGGTATCCAAGGATATGTAGATTCAATATTCTAATAAGAATCAATTTTGAATTTAATAATTGACATTAAACAGAAGTTTTTAAAACTGTCACAGATGTATTGGGACGTCAAGCCAACACTGCCAGTCTTCCTACATCCACCACATCTGCTTCTTTATTCCCTTCAATCTTCTAGACATATCCTTCATAAGACATTCTCAGTACTCCATTCGACAAAAATTTCAGAAGCTGTTCAGATATCTATATTTGGAAAATTGTATTTGGAGGATTGGACTGTATGATCATAACTCTTTTGTCATAAGACTTCTTGCAGCCCAATAAGGTTTTCCCAATTTTTACCAATCAGTAGTCTCAGAAGTTCTGTCTTATTTCTTCTAGATGAGAACATGCATATTAATGACTTGATATCATAGCTGAGAATATGCTGCTTAATGAGCAGCGAGGGTCATCTCTCGCTTAGATCCTGTGCAGGTGAGCATCAAATAGTCGTGGCCTGTGATTAATCGAAAAGTGGCAACCAACTCATGCTGAAGATTAGGTGGAATACAACAATTTGGATCGAGAAGGATAGCCCACTGTATCCTTTCTGCGCACTCTTGGTAAAATTGTTGCATTATATGTTTTCAATGCATCTTTTAGCAGCAAGAAATTATTAATCGCTAAGGGAGGCATGACCATCTGTAATATAATCATTAAACTCCCCATTCAATAAAATAAAAATTTTAAAAAAATTGTCTCAATAACAATGATCTTGATTTTTTTTTAAATGGAATTAGTTTAGATTAGGCCCCAAACATGGGGGAGGAGGAAGGGTGGCTGAATCTGTTGCACCAGGGTCAGGTGGGGTCAAGGGTCCGGAGGTTTTCAGTTAAAAACTATAGGATTTTATAGGTTGTTAAAATTGAAATTTAAAATATCATTAACCATATTATTTAAAATATCTACCACCATGATAGTTTTCGATATAACCACATTCACTTATAATATATCATGTGATAAGGGCCCAGATCAATACCAGGGCTCAGTAGAGTGATTCGAGAGCCCTGGTTAAGATGATCTCAGGTTGTTTGAAATAAAGGAAGTTTCTGAATGCTCACACTACTGCGTTATTCTTTTGTTCCCTTGATACAATAAACCCTTTGTTCCTTCCCTGACCTTATCTGCCTCATCTACTTGCTACTGTTTATTCAGACTTCTTTGTCTGGAAGCTCCTGTTGTTAAAATTGGCTATTGACGGATACATCTGTACAGATGGTTACAATGGTCACACTTGTGGCTAATCTATATCTAGCTCCCATTTCCATTCTTTTTTTTTCTTACTATTTAATCAGAATTACAGCAATGTTATTGAATGCTGAAAAGAACTGGCTATTTTATTGATAAATACAAACATCTTTTTAAATTGTTAGTTTGTAATCACTTTTGTAACCCTTATTTATTTATAAATTTATTTTTCTTATATTGATAACAATTATAATAAAGTTTATTAATAAAATTACATTCAAAGTGCAAATGTTAATGTTGATATATATTTAAAAATTCAGATTGTTTCAATACTTGTTTTGATGTTTAAATTTTAAATAATAATTAGTTAACTATTTAATGATTATCATTCTAACAAAGTTCTTATTACATTATAACATATGCTTATAATCTATCCTGCAGGCGATATGCCCTTCAAAAAATGAAACTCTTCATATCTTATTTTCTATAATTGATGAAATACTTGAAGCTCATAAAAATATCAAATATATTCATATTGGATGTGATGAAGTTTATCAAATTGGGCAGTGTAATGATTGCAAGGAAAAACTGTATAAAAATAACTGGAATAATAAGCATTTAATGCTCAACCACATCACAACACTTGCAAAGTAAATAATAAACTTTCATTACAAAAATTATTTTATAAAATCTATATGTTGTGGCCTATATTATTCAATGACATTAGTATATAACTCATCTTAATGCTATATATTACTTATAAATTCATTTGTGTACCTCATATATAATTTCTTAAACAAAATTTCAGATACATTAATAAAAAAACTGAAGGGAATGTCAAACCACTTATTTGGGACGACGAACTAAGATCGATCCCTCTAAATGAATTACAGCAGTGGGAAATCGGTAATTTAGTTGAGCCTGTTATTTGGAAATACACAGCAGATGTTGAGAACTATCTTGATGATGAATTATGGCAAAAGTAAATAATCATATTATCTCTTATTATTAGACTACTTCCTCTACTGCTTCTGATAAAAAGTTATATTTTTAACATTAATTAATTAAACCATTTGATTATGTCATTGCCATCCCCATTTTTGATAAAATTTAGATGTATTACGATGTTTTGTAATTATTATTTAGTGTAGTTGTTTGGAAAATTTGGAAAAGTAAAAATTAATAATCTGAATCTTAGATGCTGAATCCTTTGGTGAAAGCATATGTGATATTTATCATTATTACATTCTGTATTTAGTTTGATATGTGTATTATAGTTATTTATATTTATAATAATCTCTCACATTATATATTTTTGTAAACTAAAATTTTTATTTTTTGTTTCTTTTAAGATACTATCTATTATCACTTTCATCTTAATAGGAAATTATAATTTTGATCAAAATAATTAATAAAATGGTTCAATAGCATTACCTTCACCGATTTCCTTTATAAGGAGGGGTTTTAACAAAAAATGGATTAGCATGATGCAGCTTATCAATCTTTGAGTTATTCTCAGCTAGTATCTATCGATTAAATCCAATGTCACATTTTGCATAATCGCATTATTTCGGATTCTGTTTTAATGAGTAAGGAGATTAAAAAAATCTTCCTCATATCTCTGAGATTTTTTCTAGACATTTGGTTCGGAAAAATATCCACTTTTACTTTGTGATGAAAATTGAGCCATATGAGAGAAGAACTTGCCATGGAAGTTCAAGTGATTGATTCAATAAATTTAGGACTTTGATGCATAGTTATGATTTCAATTTTCTATGATCTTGAAGATTTTTATTTTAAGGGTCTTACCCAAATCCACCAAATCTTTTTTGTAAATATTTTTATTATTATTGAAATCTTTTTTATTTTTTATTCAATTTTCATTATTGACAAATTTTAGGTATAGTGTAATTTTTAAAGCAGTTTGGTTCGCTTCTGCCTTTAAAGGAGCCAGATACCCCAATTCTTATACAACATATAGTAGTAAGTGGAAAAAAATTGCTATTTTACCATTTATGTTCATGATTAATTCAAAAAAGTTAAAATGCATTTTATGTATTTTACAGATTATTATTTTGAAAATCATAAGTCATGGATGAATTTATTATATAAATATTCAGATAAAATATTCTTCCGTGGTGGTATACTGACTGGATGGCAAAGATATGATCACTTTGCTGTTCTTTGTGAACTTCTACCTGTATCAATACCATCACTGGCATTAAATTTGATCTATCTATCAACAGATATTAAGAGTAAGTGAACATTTAGAAACTTCTTATTATTTTGTAATGAAGTTTTGGATCCTAAAATTTTGTTTCAATTTATATTATAAATTAGTTACTATGTTAATTTACTACCAATACAAAATGATGGTGGGACAATGTCTTTCAAAATATAGACAATTACATATAAATTTAATCTAAGGTAAAATGTAGAATTATATTATTAGTTCAAAAATGAATTTTACTTCTTTTCGGACTGAAATTTCAACTTTCAATACATAAAATTGGTACCTTAGAAAGTAAACAGTTTTTTTAAATTATCAACCTAACATAATTTTTAACTTATGTACTCAATTTTTGTATTTCAGCTTTGATTGAGCTCTCAGTTAGAACTCAAAGAATATGTGGTTGCGATGCTAACCCAGTAATGGCTACAGCACCACACGGTACTTGTACGTTCCCCGGTGCTTGCCTCTACATTGCGGTTACTCGCCTGCCACAAATAGGTTTCGCTCTCCAAAGGGAAAAAGATCGTTCTCACTATAAAGGTTGGATGTCAAACTATAACATGAGATTTTCATTTTCGAATCCATCTCATGTAAGTATTTTCATTGAATTACTTTGATATCAAAACTGGCATATAGCATTAAATATATATTTAATAAATTATCTTTATTATTTATTATTGTTAACTATACGGGAGCTTTTTTCTAAGTAAGGCACTGTGCTCCTATTCTCCCAAGCACATGTTCAAGTGCTATGACAGATAATTATTCATCCTGTATAATCAGCCATTGTATGACCCTCCTGGAATTCATCCAGCTCCTGTTGACCTAGAAATAGTACTTACTAAGAACTGAATACCAGCGTGGAGTCCCCAGGCCCATATACCGTTGTAGTGATATATTATTCTGTTTATTTGTGTTAATTATATGGTCATTAAATCAAGATTCTGAAAGCATTAGTAGTTATTTATGAAAACTTCATTTGTTTGGAGAAATTTGAAAAAAAAAAACGTAGCATGTTTGCTCAGTTAAGTCTAGTAAAGTAGATCCAGTATCACGAGAAGGTGTACATGTAATCTAACACCATCGATACTCAAATTTGTTTGCATTGTTACTAATGGTCAGTAATGATTTTAAACAAAAAGAAGGAACTGAATCTGTTCAAGAAATTGATTCCACATTGCTAAATCTATTTTTTAACAAAGTCTTCACAGTTTGTTCGCTAATTCCATATTCTATGGTGATTTTTAAATAGTTTTGCCTTTATAACCAACCAAAAATATTCTCACAAACATATTTCTCAGTTAATAAATCTTAATAACAAGATTTTTTTTTCAACTTTTCAGCCTTTGTCGACCATTTTCAAAAATTCTAAATTAAAAAACAAGTATCAAAACATCTTAAAATACCATACAATATACCCTTTAATGATGATAAATGTTAAAGATAATATTTTTGTATCTATTAATTTATTTATTATATTTGTGAAATCCCTAACAAATTCTAGTTATTTTAATATTCTCTCTTTATTTTTCATTTTGCTTCCTAACTAATTTACCTTGTTTTTTTTTTTTTACTTTATTTACTTATCCATCTGTCTAATACAACATTGTCAAGCATGAGAAAGAAAAATATTCAGATGTATCTTTCCCGTGGCATTATTTTAGCCAAAAATAAAATAAATTTATAAATTGTCTCTCATCCATGACTTTATCAGCCGCCTTGTGATTTATATTCGTAAAAATCATTTCTTAAATTACATAGATTATTTCAAACTTATTTAAAAAAAAATGAAATTATTCATTTTAAATAATAATTCATATATAATAATAATAATAATTTTAAATTATAATTCATTTCAAATATTTTTTTAGGTAAAATTTATATCAAAATTTAATTTAGTTTGTTATTTTTAAACATGATCTTATTTTCATTTTTCTTTATTCGTTTGTTTTTTGGAAAATTCATTTTTGTTATTCAAATAATGCACTACATCAACTAGTATATGAGTGCTTAAGATAAAGATTAGCTGATAGAGGTTAGATAGATAGAGGTTACTAATTATTAAGCCGATTACTAGTTTTTCTTGTCTCAGGAATTCCTACCACATCATTTTACACCATACAATTTAGACTACTGTACAAGATAGTTTTGATTCATTCCCTCTATGGAGTTATATGAAATTGATCTTTATTGAATCAGTTTTGATATTCAATCCACACTAATGGCTGAATACAATTACTCCAACTATAAAACATCTTCAAACCTGAATCCCTCAAAGTGGGTTTTGGGTTATAAAAACTTTCATGTTTTATGTATTTTTTCAGGTTGAATTCGCTACTAATAATTTTTTAAATATTTATGCTGAATTAAATGACATTGAAAAAGACATCCGTATGTGTATGGACAATATCTACGACAATTCAACTGTTGAAGAATGGGTTTACACCTACGTTAGTCCTATAAAGGATGAACTCCGAATTGCTATTGACTCAAGAAATAAAATTATATCGAAGGAAGTTTGGCCAAAAAGACCATTTTTTTAATTTTTTTTTTTTTTCGTGTTAGGCAATTATGTGATGTGATGCTCCTGTAAGGAAAAAAATTAAATCTTTTGAAGTTAACTGAATCTCATAAAATTCCATGTTTTGTCCCGGAGCGGAACATGATAAAACATGTAGGAGTATTTTAAAGTAAAATAATAAAACAATTTAATGAATGAATCTTAATTAAGAGATATATTTTTAAGAATAATGCTCTTATTTTTAATTTATTAAAACAAATGAAGGTAACAATGTTTATTTATAAAATTATTGATTCAATGCTGTTATAACACAGCGTCAATGGCAGTATTCATCAGACTGTTTGGTGTATAACCGTTCCAAGACTGATATTAAATTGTATTGATAAAATTATGTTAATAGATTTAAGAAAATTCCATTTTGTTAGTTATTTATTATTTTAAATAATTGTGATTATTTTTTTTAATGTTCTAAATATTTTTATTTTTATTTAGTAATGGCAGATATAACCTCGTTATAGGAATGTTGATATGCAGTTACGTATTAACATAACTTCAAGAAAATTCCATTTTGTTATTTATTTATTATTTTAAATAATTGTGATCATTTTTTTTTTTTATGTTCTAAATATTTTTATTTAGTAATGGCAGTAATTTAGTAATTTAACCTCGTTAGAGGAATGTTGATATTAAGTTTGATATATTATTTTGTCAGCTCCAATATGCCAACATCCTAGTTTTACAGACCAGACCATCTCAGCCTATTATCATCATTTGTGGTGCTAAAATCCATTACCAAGTCTGAGATTCCTTCAATCTCTATCCAATATTAGATTCTAAGAATAAGCATGTCAGCCAATATTCCAATAGGTTAACTAACTCTTAGGTTGTCACAAACTTCATATTGGTCAGCATCTTCACTTATATCAAGGCACTGCTGATGCTATATTATTATTATTTCATGGCACTACAACCTGGTTTCAGATTTTGGCCTCCTCTAACCGTTTCCTCAAATTGTCATGGTCTTGTACCGATGCCATCCATATCCTAACTCCCAGCTTGCTGCGGGCATCTCCCACCACACGATCAGACCATCTCAGCCTTGGTCTCCCTCTTCTCCTTGCTCCATAGATTGGCTGTGCAAGCAATATTTTAGACATTTCTCTGTCTACCACCCTGGCAATATGCCCTGCATTATGCAATATGCCTTAAACACCTCAAATTCATTGTTTTCACATCAGCTTCTCCGAAAGCACTGTACAGCTCCTGGTTCGTGCACTGCTTTCACTCCTCTCCAACTTTCACTCCCCCAAAAACATGGCAGAGAACCTTTCTTTCAAAGATAAGGAGTTTCTTTTCAGTGGCCTTCGAAGTTATCTATCATTCCGTTCCATAAAGCAGTATGGGAAGTCCAATGTCTTGTAGAGGTGGGGCTTGGTCTCTCTGGAAAGTATCCTACTTAGCCTAGTTAGCTGCTTGCTCAATCCAAAGTAGCACTTGTTGGCTGTTTTGATTCTTCTTCTTATCTCAATATCGGAAATTATTATCCAGAGTTCCTACAGATCCCAGATAAGTGAACTCTGAAACCTTCTCAAATTTATGAAGCCCAAAACTGGCATGGGTTATAACTGGCATGGGAATTTCTTCTGCTATCATATATTTTGTTGTGGACTCATTAACTTCCAGTCCAAGTCTGCTGGTATGATCCATCAGTGCCATAAAAGCATCAGTCACGGCCTGTAGGGAATGTCCTCTACGGTGCTATATTAATATCACCAAATTAGGGCATCCTGATTTTTTATCCACCCACCATGCCTCTCTTAACAAATCAACATTTTAAACTTTGTATATTTTTTCAATTTAGCATCTCCTATAACAACTTCAAACCATCCATGCTCCTTCCACTCCTGTCAATGTCATCAAATAGCCCTCGGAAGCTGTGCATTCTGGATTCTTCTCCTTTAGTAGCCTTGTTGAACAAGACCATGATATCTTAATGTATTTTATTATTTATCACCTGACTGAATAGGGTCTTTTAGAAGTTGACCTTAGGCCTATCAGCAATATTTGTTCATAATTTGCTTTGCAGAAATAGCAATGTTTGTTTGCTAACTAACCCCCTTCCTCCTCTCCCCCCTCCATCAACTCCCTATTTTTCTCTTGAAAAATACTATTTTGTACATTTTTCTCAGTTCTCAGATACCTCATAGATCTGTTTCCTGATCTGTGTGAACCAACATTTTATGTTCTAAGAAGAAAAAAAAAATGAAACAATAAACCATTTATGAATCTTCACCAGAAAACCCAACTGAAGGTATATCATTGTAACGTTATAGGCTCCATCCTAATTGATGAACTGGTTGTTTTTCAACAGTTCCGCTTACATTTACTCAGATGCACTTTAATTTATCCAAAATTAGTAATGTCCTTGTAAAATTTGATAATTAATGCATTATTCTTTTCTTTTTTTCTTAAGCCCACCATACAGTGGGTTAATACCACCATATACTGTCAATATTTTTGAGCATCGTATCTATATTATCAATTACACTCAATATTGTTGTAAGTGCTCCTAAAAATACAGCCTGTCTAATCTGTTGGTGAATATACACAATGTGTCCTCAATGTTAGTTTTATTTTACTTACTACTATTTTTTTCATTATCAAACAAGCAAACTGCTTATGGATATATTTAGGAGTTACTGGAATTCAGTTCATATCAGCATTCCTACAACAAGGTTTCCACCAAATTCAATGGAGTATTCATAGTTTTTATATTTAGTTTTAAATAAGACAGAAGTTTTGCTGTTAGAAGTTACCGATTTATTTATTTTGTTTTCAATGTTGTTACATTTATATGTAATGTTTATTTATAATAGTTAAGTTTCGTTAATTATAGTATTAGACTTTGAACTCTTCCATTACACTTTAAGATGATTATTTTTCCTCATTTGAGAAACGTAACTGGCAACTAAGTATATCTTAACTTTAAATTTTCTGTTTTAAATTTTTTTACATGACTTCTAGTACAAAACAGAAAATGGTATACTAGGGTGCACTGTAATGTATGTTAAAAATGATCTCATTTGTATTTCAACCCTCCTCCCTATAGCTATTTATTTTGAATATTGATCTGAATTTGTATTGATAGTTTGAGCAATAAAACAATATTTTACTATCCAATAATAAATAATTTAAAGCAATTATCTTTTTTTTTTTTTTCAAAGATATTGTATAGTATAGTCCTCAAAAGGAGGTACAGGCCCCAAAAAGTTTGAGAATCTTTCATGTAAACTTCTTCACTGTCTGTACTTATCTCATCGGCCTCACTAACTTGGTAACTTTTAGAAGAATCAGTTACGACCTTGATAGATCTTGATAAGACAGTGATAACTAGATCTTGCCCCAAAGGACTTAGAGAAATCAGTGTGGCATTTAGACTAAAAGGTATGGAGGCTCCTGTTTTACTGAACTAATAATGTTGTTATCCCCATCGTCACAGTTTTGTTTCTTTGAGTCTATATTATCATTTTTCTTCCTTTCTATGTGTTCAGGTCCTGTTATTCACCATTCTAATTTCACTGTAATAGTTAAATATTCTCAATAAAAATAAAACTGTGAAAATTCACCCAGCTCAGACCTCAGAGTATTAACTCAATACCTGAAAGAAATATGTGATAGATGCTTCTCAAATGAAATTTATTCCATTAAAAAGAGTGAAAAAATTAGTTTAGGATTATTGTTTTTTACTTCAATAATTTTTGTGATTTATAAAATGCTTTCAGTGTGTTTTACATCTCTTAGGATAATGCTCCTTGATGTATATTTTTTATGTGTGCTAATGAATTTAATCGAATATTTATTAAAAATGAAAAAATATGATCTGATAAAATTATTTATTACTAATATGTGTAGTGAAATAAGTTTGTGTGTTAAAATAAACAAAATAAAAAAAAAAAAAAACAGTTTCTTAACTATTAGTTTTTATAACTGTATTATGTATGAGAATTGAACCACAAGTAGTCATTAATACATTTTGATTTTCTTCATTACAGCAGTTTATATTATCTCAAAATAAATATTTTACTATGTTTACCTCATTTAAATAAAGGAAAGAACAGTTCAAATAATTAAAGTTTAAATTTTATTTGTGAAACTTAGTTTTGAAGAGTTGATAATTACAATCATTTCAATTTATCTTTGTTTAATTATTTTACAAAAATTGCAATCTAATCATACTATACTTGAGAAAATTTCATGAGCAATTTATATAGTCCTGTTTTAAAAACATTTTAGTACCTATATAGTATGAAAGACCTTTTCACTTAATTATTTTCTTCCCTATGAAAGTCTTTTTGACATAAGTTAAATGATGTAAAAAAATTCAATAATTTGTTTATGAATGATAATTAATTTCAACTAGTAAATATCTCATATTTAAAAAAAAAACTGTGGTTCAGAATGAACAGGGAAAAAATTGATAGCATAATATATAATTTAAAATAATAAAATTAGAGTATTAAATAAAATAAGTAAAATTTGAAACAATTCACTTTCCTTTGAGCTTTAATTGTTTTTACATTTAAAAATTTATTTATAAAAATTACTTTATCCTGATATTTTATCACTCTATAGGCATATAGTTTACTTCTCATGTAAATATATAGTAAATGACATTAAGTTATTAAATTTGTTGTACTAATAAGAAATAATAATACAGTAGACCTTTTAGTTTAAAAAAGAAAATAATCTGAGCTAAACATTGAAAAAAAATTTAATTTGTTTATTGGGTTCAACACCCTTTTACTAGACCCTTATTTAACATTTATCATAAATCTCAATGTCTAATATTATACAAATAATATTAAATTGAAATTTTGTCATACATTTTTTTTTTCTGCCTAAACATCATTTCCATGCTGAATTTTCCATTTTTTTAATGATTCTTTGAAATGGAAGATGGCTGGAAAACAAAATCATAAAATCTATATTATCCATCAATTAACATTTAAACAATTAAATTTTGAGAATAAAATAAAAAAAAAATTATATAGAGCTCAACTAGTTAATAAATAATAAAAAACTGTATTATTTTTTTTAATTTATAAGTATTCCAGTAGTTCCTATTTTTAAAGTAATATTTTTGTTATACTGATGACCAAGGCAAACTTTTTTTTATACCACAATGCTACTTCAATATATTTTAAATTTATTTAAACCATAATTAATTAAATGATGAAATACCATTAAATTAATAGAAATACCATTCTTATAATTTTGAATTTCTTGTATTTTGTTGGGAAAATTTACTTCTTAAAGGCCCTCAAGGATGATTTTTTCTCTGAGCACCATGGATTGAAGACAAAAATTAATGACGGTATAATATTATTATTTAATAACTAAATTTTCAAGTAGGCTAGAGATTCAAAATTTATTAATCATTGGCTAAAGCACAAAGAAATAGACTAATGATCAATTTAATTGAGGAAGTTGGTGAAGGACGCTTGGTAAAATTTAATAAGCACTTTTTTCTCCATCTGCTTAAAACTCAAGATGGCCAATAGTGTATATAATAGTTTACTGTGAATTTAATGATTCTTAATGTGTTATAGAGCATGCATTTTCTACTTATTGTTCTCATTTTCTGTAAACAATTGTTTAGAAGTTAAAAAATAAAATTAATTTAAATGGAAATAACGTTATTTGGAATTGTATTACTAGTTATAGCTTGATATAATTTAAATTTGAATGTATTTAAAATGTTTGTTATTGTGAAATCAGAACCAATTAAAAGTTTTGTGTTTATTAATTAAGATGTAAGAATCTCTTATTCAGTGTTTAATAAATGGATTTTTTTCATATTAATATTTTATTTATTTGCGATCTTAGAGATAATGATCCTTATCAATAAAAATGATGCTCACATTATTTACTTGGAAATCGTTTGGTAATTTCATATCAATACACCACTGCATTGGCATATCCTTTCTGTGTTCTTTCCTATAAATAAATTAATTAGTACAATGAAATCTCTCCTAACCACACCCCTCCAAACTCTCAGGAATTTAAAGTTCGCAATGGGTTGTGGCTTGGTTATGGACTCTTAGCAATGCTGTTCGATTTAACACTGGTGAAGGTGATAAGAACATCGTGTGAAAATGGAGGGGTGCATGACAGAAGGAATGATACAATTCTAGGATATGCAGATGATATAGCTGTCCTAAGTAGCAATCAAGAGGATCTAGAGACACACAAAAACACTGATAAAAAAAGAAACCTAATCGGAGAAACCACAATAAAGATATTTTGACTTAGAATCTTGACTGTTCATCATTTTAGATAATCTTCAAAACAATGAATGAATAACAATTGATCTCTATTAATATTTTAAATGTATAATTTATCAGTTTTTAAAATTATTCGTGTAAATCATTTTATATAATCTTATTATTTATACATTTTGTTCATCGAATTAATTTTCTGTTTTTTAAATATGTTTATTATACAAAATAAATTCTAATTAATAAACTTATTTTGATGCATGGATTTACATACATATTCATTATTTAATAAGCACTTTTAAACGCCTCAGTGGCACACCTTAACAGAAAAATCCATTGTACTTGTGATTGTTCATTGTAGAGAGACTTTTTATATTTTTATTGGAGTAATTCAGGATCAATAAAATAAAAGTATATTTCATCAGTAAAAATCTGTTTTTATTTTATGTTGCATTAACACTGTGAATCTCATATGTATATATACATGTTAATTAGTAATATATTAATTACACCTCAATATATTACCAAAGAAATATCACTGGAATTTGAATTCCGAAAAAGTTGTTAAAGATTTATATTAGCCCTTAACATACAAGTAAACATATTGAGCTTATTATAAAACTAAAATATTCCTATATAATTCAATTAAAATGAGACCAAGAGGTAAATAAAATCCTAAAAATTGGAAGAAAAAAAAGCAAAACATATTGATTCTTAAAAAGAATGGGGAGTAGACAGCATGTCTTGGATGAAATGATAAATGTGAGGATCTTATAATTAATGACCTCTAACAGGGCCACCAATATGTTTCAAAATATACAGTATACAAGGCTTAACCTATTGTGTAATACATTCATAATAAACAGGGTGTCGCGTAAATAGAGGGAAATATTTAAAAGGTTGATAATAGACATCAAGCTCTACAAAAAAGTTCATATAAAAAATTTCACAATTTCCAGCAGAAAAGTAGAAACTTTAAGATTTGCGTTTTTGTTGAATTAGAAGCGATAACTAAAAAAGATACTTGATTTAGGTAATTAAACATTGCTCCTTAGTGAACTAGACAAAATTTACTTCAAATGAACATAGCTGTGTTTGTCCATCCAATAGTTCTCATTAAAAGATTTTAAAAATGGCAAACTCTACTTTCATTTGAAGTAAATTTTGTCTAGTTCACTATGGAGTAATGTTTAATTACCTAAATCAAGTATTTTTTTTATTTATCGTTTTCTATTCAACAAAAAATGTGACCCGCTTAAAAAAACACAAATCTTGAATTTACCACTTTTCAGCTGGAAATTGGGCAATTGTTTACATTAACTTTTTTGTAGATCTTGATGTCTACTATCAACCTTTTAAGTATTTTCCTCTTCTTACGGAACACTCAGTAAATCATTGGTTTGTTGCAAAAAGTCAGTAAGTTTATTTGTTATATAGATTAACTTTTAAATATATTTTTATGAATTTCGACCTTATTAATTTATAAAAGTTATTAATTCTTTGAGGTTATGAAATGTTGCTTAATAACTTTTTACAATAAACCAACGATATAAATAAGAAGAGTAAAGGGAACAAATAATGAATAATGATTGTAATAATAAGGTAACTTAGCTTATTACAGATACTTTTCATAACTTCATTGATTAAGAAATTATAGAAAGATTCCAACATAAAGCCTGGAATGAGCCTCTCAAATAGCAGTACATACTAATCAGTCGATGTTTTATCTATTCATTTATCCACTAATATATTCAGGTTGTATTTTTACAACTAAACATTTTGTAGTTGGAATTTTTAAAAATTAATAATGGATCTGAATGATACGTGTAAATTATTTAATAATTTTAACATATATCTTATTTATTTATATACATTCATTATTTACACTATAAATAGTTCATCAGTCGAAGTCCATAGTATCTTCATTAAAGCCAATCTGTTCATAAGGTATATTGTGCTCATCCAAAATATTCTTGACAGATACATCATGGCCTTTGGACTTCATGTTTTTGTAAATTGTCAATACTACATCTCTACAAGATGTTTTCCACTTTTCTGTTGATTTCCTCAATTCGATAATGTTATGCTAAAAACAGATATAAAAAAATATGAAATGTGAGGAAATAAAGTATATAATGGTAACTTTAGAACTCAAAAATACATTAGGATTATTTCACAAAAATTGTTTTTTGGGAAAAACAATATTAAAATAGAAAATTATATATATTGTAACGTTTTCAAAAGGAACAACAACAAACCAACGAGTTTCTTTTAGAATATATTATTTATTTTACACTTATAACATTAATCTCAGGTTGGGTTCTGACACCTGAACACTCATTCCTATTTATAAAGACAATGTACACTAATTCATTAATTACTACTACACTTATTTATAATTTAAAATATTTTATTAAATAATTTGTCCCGGTCTAAACTTTTGGTTCTATCCCTTTGTCAACATAAATGGTATTGTTAGCACTCACCCAAATGTTGACGCCTGCCAGCGAAATAATCTCTTCTTACTTACGATTGTCCACTTAATGTTCCTGTACCACTTAATTAATTTCTGCTATATTCTTTCTTCCAACATAAAATAATCTTCCTTAGTGGCCTCTGTCAACACTCGAACCGGCTAAGACTCCTTTTCCTAATTTCTCCACTTGCTGGCTGGCACCTTCCCCCTTGGCCGCTTGTCTCCTTCTCTTGACGGCTCATGATCTTCTCTCTTAGCCGCTAGCACCTTCCCTCCTGGCGGCCCGTCGCAGTCTCCTTCTGCCTTACATGAAGCTTGTTTCCCCCACTTTCTTCCCGTAGTTCGCGCCATCACCACCTTTGCGCCACTATCCAAATGCCATGTAATGTTGACATTACAATATATAATATATATATATATATATATATATATATATATATATATATATATATATATATATATATATATATATATATATAAAATTTAATATTGTTTTTCCCAAAATCAACACCTAATATACACTCAAATAGACACTGGTATTGGTGGGGGGAAATAGTCCGGCAAGTGGGCTTATCATGGTTCTTTTTACCAACCCCTGGCGGCTACCTTGAGGTTGCCGCTACGTACTTAACAGAGAGAAATTGTCATGATCCATTTCCCGGGGCGCCGAGAAATGAAAAGTAACTGGTGGGAATCAAACCCACAACGTTCAGTACGGGCACTCAGGAACCCACGCCCCGATGCTAAGCCTTCCCGTCCTCACTCAAATAGATACTTGATAAAGGACTGGGGTGGCCGTGTCCCCGACAACCTGATAAGTTAAAAATGAGACATAATTCCGAGCTCATGTCCCAGAGCAGGAGAGCTATTAATTCTGGTATTTACCTCTTGCTCTACCCTTCTAGCCCGGGAAAACCGCCTATAGCTTAAGAGGCGAGGAAGATAAGACAAAATAAGAATATTTATATACTAGATAAAGTTAAAAATTATAAGTATATTTACCTTTCTAGTATAAGCCTCATTTCTCTTTAAATTATTTATTTTTTCTATCTTAAGATTGATATTATTGATAGTTTCAAACAATGTTCTTTTAAAAATTGATTCTTCTTTTTCTGTTAGAGGAGATTCATTAGATTTGGATATTAAACTATGACTAGCAGTTTCAAAGTTTTGTTTTTGCACTGGAACATTTTGCTTATTAACAACTTTTTCATTTTGTGCACGATCATTGTCAGTTATTTTATTTTCAATATTTTGAAGAGGCAATTTCGATCCATGTTTCACAGATGACAAAGGAGAATTTATTACTTCATCTTTGCAAACAATTTTTGAACCTACAAAATAAGATACTTATTAATAATTAATGTTTAATCAATTTTGTTTCTGTTAAGGAGATTGCAATGGAATTATATTGAACCATAAAATTTCAGGTAAATCACAGGAAAGTAAGCTGTGCTTTGATACTAAACACCATATGTTTTATAATTATTCTTTAATTAATATGACACAATCATATCATTCAAACAGTTTACAGTTTGTAAGACCTCATATGCTATCATTTTAAGACAATGTTCTAAAACTTCTTAAATAAAAAGCATTTTGCTACAACCATTAGATTTAAATTCTGCAAATGTAATATTAAATTTAATCCAATCTATAAAGCCATGAATCTCTAACATACAAGTAAACAGTTAACTTGCCAATTCAGGCATCATCAGTGGAGGAAAAAAATTAGATCACTAGAAAGTGGAAAAAAAAGTTTCAATTGACATCTCACAAAGCCATCCAGTCCAAATACATACTTATTTATTTATTCAAGAGTGTGTATTTGGATGGCTTGGTGAGATGTCAATTGCCAAAAAAAAAAATTCTCTTTTTTTCTTTCTGCATATATGTGATCTTGTTTTTTCCTGCTCTGCTGATGCCTCAATTAACGAAATGTTTGCAAGTAAACTGTTCACCTGTAGACTGTTCCATTAAAAATGTCTCTTTTGAGCTATTTAGATATTTTAGTAATTAAATTTAATATGATAAAATATTATAGATAATTTTAAATGCTATAACAGTCAAACTTACACGGTGTGCGAGGTGATGAAAATTTTCTCTTTAGCCCTAAAGTTCTACAAGGCGTCAAATACTTGCTTGTGCCATTGGTGAACTTAAATTTGGACTCAGGCGTACTCATGGTGAATCTGTAAAAAACATAATACTGATCAAAAATGAGCTCAATGGCCTAAGCAATACACTACTATTTCATGCAGGTCTCAATAGAATCAAATTATAATAAAATAAATCAATAATTAAAAAGTTCAGGATTGGACTAAAAGGAAATTAAAAGAAAATCTTCAGAAGTTCCTTCTTCTGCAAAAGAAAAAAAGGTTTAAAATCCTTTTTTATTAAAAAAAAACTTTAAGATGGAATGGACATTTATCAGTCCAATTTTAATGAGATCAATGTTTTGCCTAAGTAAACCTCCTTCCCTTATCATCATCATTTTTAATGGCTACATTTATAACTCCTAAAAAGTTGTCAAAAGTCCGAGTTCTCTTATTTGAATTTGATAATGGCTTCTACTCTTCCCAGGGGTCAAAACATAAATAATCTAAGAGTTCTTTCAGTATAGATACAACACTGAAAACGTAGTTTCGTGACAGCTATTTAATTCAAATCTTTAACATATAGTCCAGGGAACTGCCGAAGAATAAACCAACTGATCAGCGGCAGGTTTAAAAATTGGAAACAGTTGAACCTAATGCTAAAAACCCTCAGTCAGACGGCTAACAGGAAGCGTTTTTGTCTTTGGTCGAATTTTTGGAAAAGAAAAAAAAATGTCAAAAATGACGTGATCAGCAGCAGGAAAAAAAAATCGACTGGAATAGTTTCAGACCACTTAGTCGGTAACATATTTAATAAAGTCACACAAAATTTTGGAATCTTTATACGAATCTGAAAACATTAACAATCGCAAAAACTAGGTGATCAGCAGCACGCAAACAAACAATTAGAATAGTTTCAGACCACTCTGTAGGTAACAGATTTAATAAAGTCAGAGGAAAAATTTGGAAGCTTTATACGACAAGGTCTGACAAACAAATTTGAAAAGAAAGTGCCAAAAATTAAGTGATTAGCAACAGGAAAACATCCTCCTCCTGTTCATGTAATTTTTGGTACCTTTTGATATTTTTAAAGGCGTCAGATTCGTATAAAGCTTCCGAAATTTTGTCTTGACTTTTTAAATCTGTAATGTACTGAGTGATGTGAACCTATTCAATTCTGTTTTTTTCTTATTGCTAATCACGTAATTTTTGGCAATTTGTTCAAGTTTGCTAGCCAGATTCGTGATAATACACAATGATAATGATAATACATACTTAACAATGATAATTTATTATCGTTTCTACAGACGTGCAATGCCCGCTTATGTTAAGTGAAGTTCACCACCATAATCATAAACTTTTACAACTTAAACTTTACAAAATAAATTATTGCGTAAAATATCTGGGCCGATGAATGACGAAGAGTCAACTGGATAATTCAGAAGGCTACAGAACGTCGAATAGCGTTAACTGTACTTAGTAAGTATCGAAAAAGTAATTCTTTAAATTGAAAATATATTTCGATACATCGGGCTATATTTTAACTTTGAAAAGAGTAGTCGGTATTATTAAATTTAAAAATATTATCATTTATACAGAAGAATACTTACAAGTAAGAACTAGAGAACAATTGATTTAATGGCTCATCTCATTTTTTTTTTTTTTTTGTCTAGTCAGATGGCTGATCCCTGTACATTTTATACTTGGTTTATATATTTATTATTTGCAACATCCCTGGGCAAATATAATAGAGGTGATAGCTCTACGGGGAATAGTCACATACTTACATACTCAGGTATACAGGTATAATAATGAGAATGCCAAATGACCCCACTCACCTACAGCACGAGAGGAAGCCTCCATTATGTCAAAATAAAAGGCGAAAAAGAAAACTGGAACCCGATAAAAATATGGGAGGTACACCCCTACGAGAAGGAACTGTATGGTACGCAAATCACCTCTAGTCGAGTGCCAGGATAGAAAAAGCGGCTGCCCGGTGCCGTGAGAGCCCTGTGCCACAGGAGAACCATATTTTTATTGTCCTTAATTATAAATATATACCCTAAAGCAAGTATAAAATAAAGAACAACAAATAAAAAGAGTATGATTGGTGCCGGTGGAATGCGCAAAACACAGGCGCACTACCCCACTGCTGCTGAGAATCCCGTATGCCAGAAATGGTCAAGTAGAGAGAAAAAAGAAAGAAATAAAATCGGCGAATTGTAGATCTTCTTAAGGGAGAGTTTCAGTTCTTAAATTTCGAAGGAACCTTTCTAGGCCTCAAAATATTAGCATACTACAAATATTAGAGGACAACACACGACTGGAGTCCGGGAAAAAAAAACTGAAATTTGAATGTAGAAACACTTTTTATTTTACACTACTACTTCTGATAGTAGTAAAAAAAAAATCTAATCATCAAAATGTAACTTATTGCCAAATGAATATATAAAACAAAAATTAATAAAAATGGGTTAGTTGTTTTGCTAATCAAATTTTATAAACAATAAACACCAACTTTAAGATATTTTTTAAATTTGCATTTAACATTATGACAATTAGCAAGAAGATATATAGAATTATAATATAAATAATCTTCAAAATATTAATATATGAATCTAACATAATTTTCATTAACAAGATTTTTTCGCCCATTCGCCGAATCAAGCAACTAAACAATTGCACAACTTCGCCCTAATAATGCCGCACTGCGGAGTAAAGTCATTTATTTAAGTGACCTTTTCTTTTTCTTATATATATTTTTTTTGTTTTTGTTTTTCAAAGTGCTTTACTACGTCAAGCGGAAAGTGGGGCGGTTGTAGCCCTTATCTCCACTATAACAGAAGGTGTACTGCCAGAGGCAAGGTCCCAGTCGAGAACCATGCACATGTTGAGGAGGTCCACGAGAGAACTTTCCAGGAGGTACTTCTCCAGCCAGCTCCCGGAACCCCAGAGAACACCCAAGATCCCCAAGACGCAAGTAAGTCCGGCTGCTAATATCATTGGCGATAAGAAGTGTGTATTGGGCTCTCAATAAACAAATGAATAGTTTCTATAAAAACAATAAAAATCTCATATAATTTTAATTTAAGGGAACGAAAACAAAACCTTGATTTTCTCAAATTAAATTAAAGTAACAAATAAGTCAACATTTCGTCAATTGAGCGTTCATGACACTTTTTTTCAAGTTCTAGCTCTCAATAAGGGGGGGGAGGTACAATGATAGTAGACACTAGCGGATCTAGGATTTAATTTCGGGGGAGGCTTCAGCCCGAAAGATTTTTTTTTTCATATACATATAACGATAATTAATTTGGAAAAAAAATAAAGAAATTAACTACCTATAAGAAATGGTGTTTAAGTGGTTCTTGAAGTCTTATTAAATGTAATTAAACTAACAAGAATACTTTAAGGGATAGTTTTTAATATATTTTTCTGTAAAACATGATTATATTTTACCACTTTGGGGGGGCTTCAGCCCGAAAGCCCCCTTCTTCCTCCCCCCCGTAGATCCGCCTGTGGTAGTAGAGTAAGTCAATTTGCTTTTTGTACAGAAAGTAAATATTTCATAAATGTACTCTAATGATATATGAGTGTAATAATATTATATATTGGCCACAACAACCCTCACATTAAGTTAATCATGAGTTACCCTCACCATTAATTCAAATCTAATGTGACCAAAGCTGAATCGTTGAATAGTCTAAATGAACACATATTTTTTTCTTCCAAAATGCGCGAATGAAATAATATTGCTTTTAAAAAATGAGCACATAGCGAGCTTTCCTCGCCATTTAACTAAAATAAATAACTAAACGTGATGGCAGCTAAATTATAATATAGTCTTTAATAACACTTGTCCACTTATATTTCATTCCAGACGTGCTCTTTAAAAAAAAATTAAACACTAAAAAAGAGTTAATAAAAACACACCGCCCACAAAACTAACACCCCATGAACTTTAAAAAATATTATTCCGTTAGGAAAATCATATTAATTTAATTTTGACCATTTTTGTCAAGATACTTTTTCCGCTTTTCTTATTGTCGTAGATTTAAAATTGAGGGTTATAATTTGAAACATTCCAAATTGAATTGATTACAAATATACGGATCAGAAAAACAAGAATTATTACAAAATAATTATACACATAAAAAAAAAGTTTTGATAATTATCAGAGCTTAAAGTTCTATTTTATGAGTTTCGATGAAACTTTTAGAGAAAAAAGCTATTAAAATAAAAGTTCGAAAGAATTTTTTTGGGATAGAATTCTGAGTTTATTGTAAAAGTTAAGCTGGTATTTATTTATGTTCTAGAAAAAAATACTTAAAATAAGAAATAAATAGTTATCGGACTTGTATTATAAATTCGATTAAATGCCTGATTATTATCTTCCATTTATTCTATAAAACCTGTAACTGAAAAGTTTTAAGTGAAAAGGTCTGGTTCCGAAATAACAGAAAAAAATAAATTTTTCGGTTGAAGCTTTGATAACTTAAGGTCAAAAGTGCGTGTTAGATTGGGGATTCTCCTGTTTTGTAGACAAAATTTACTTCTTTATAATTTTAATATTAAGAATAAAATAATTACTTATAATTTCAATGAAAACAGGGAAAGAGTGTCGATTATCATAATACAATTTTGATAACATTTACAACCAACAAAGCATTACTATTTCAATGAAAACAATTAAAAGAAATCCCCCGCAAGAAAATTAAATAAGTTAAAATAAATGTTTAAGACGAAATTCAACGAAAGAAGTGAACTTTTTGGCTATAAGTTATGTTGTTCTGATTTTTAGACATTCTGATATTCTAAAAAAATTAAATAAACCAAAACCATTATAATTTAATAATACACTAGCCAAATGAGTTTTCTCCATTTTTTTAAAAAACTAATTACCAATACATTTTATTCCAAAAATTCTATAACTAGAAAATTTAAAAAACCTAAATTGCTTTTACTTTTTTTCGAAAAAAATTAATAAATGAACTATAGAAGCTCCACAAGATTAATAGGTTTATTAAATCAAGCATCTTAAATTTAAACCATGCTCTAAAGTCAATATAGAATTACGTCAATATATCGACCGTTTGAGGGCTATATTGCAGCAGTTATATTGACACTTTGATATATGCAACACGTTAAATAATATTGTAATGGGCCTTTAAGGTTTTGATTAATCAATATAACGTATCAATACATACGAAATCTCCTCATTCTTTTTCTCCAGACCATATTAAACCAAATGTTTTCCTTCAAAGAATATATTATGAAGAAAATAGATTCCAGGGTACCGCCTAGCTCATGTGTGTGCTCTATCTTATCCGAACGAACCCCATCCATTTTTCCTCACATGAACATTGCCAATTTCTGATTCTTTCAACTTCAGAACAGTGATCGTGAAATGTTGAATCTGAAGTTGGGCAGTTAGTGAATCTTTTATATCAGAGCAGTGCAGTTTACTAATTTTAAATGTGAAAAACAATTGAGAATGATCTTATCTCTTCGGCAATCAAAGAAGTAGATTGGTCGCAATTTTTGGTAAAGTACTATCTAACGTCAAATGAAAGTACGATATTTTGAAAAAAATTCCGATAAATTAGCAAGACCAGGAATCATTTACTAAATAAGATTCTTATGAATAGATATCTCATTAATATTGGTATGTTTTTATCCTTAGAAATATAATTATTCTTATTTACAAATATTATACTATTGAATCGCTATATATTATAACAAATGTAAGATAAATATAACACTAATAGACACTGTACCAGTAATAGACAATTTCCAACTCATTAATAGATAACAAGCTTTATAGGCGTAAAAAAAGGTTAATTAAGGTTAAGATTAAGATTAAGTTAATGTGTTATTAATATTCTATTGGATGAGATACCTGAACCTCAATTGATACGCCACAATAGTCAGTTTGTTGGTTTATTATTTTCAATAATGAACCATTGTAATCAACCAAAAACTTAACCTCCTCTCAAAATTTGAGGTTTTATGTTTCAGGATACGTAGAATTCGAAAAAAAGAATACAAATTATTTTTGTCCATCCGCCGTCCGCGCATTATCTTCGAAACTACGGACCGATTTTTTTCAAATTTGGATTTAAAGTCAGAGCTCACCCTCTTAAATCTGATATTACTTTTCCTTTCAAGATGGCGGCCGAAAAACCTGTGTTGCTATAGACTGTACCGCCAAAACGAATGTACTGATTTCAATAAAACTTGGCTAAAGTCTTCTTCTCGACACCCTTTAAATTTATCTATATAAACATACTTCAACGAAAAGAAGCTGGAAAAAAGTTACGAGGGGCTGTAAAATTAAATTTCCGAATAACTCAAAATATGGTTATTTAAAAGTTTATGAAATTTTCTTTAAAAAATCGTTGAAATCGAACAATCTAGAGCAAAGATATGTACTCTAGATATTTTTAATATGTTCTACTGCAAAGGTTATATCATTTGTTTTGGTTTTTGTTTTTTTAACGTGCTACTGAAGTAATGCCATTTTTTTTTTTTTAGGAAATTATTAATGGCGAAAAAAAATGTATAGGCCAATAACAGGAATCACCTTTTATTTCTTTTTCTTTGTAACTAGAAAGATAATGTTAATTTAAATGAATAATTGTTTGAAAATTATAAACCACTGTGAAATAATTTGCAGCGTTTTTTGCAACGAAACAAGTCTGGGCTATTGTTTCAGAGAGGTTTCCTTATAACTTTTCTTTAGAAGATAAGTTTGAAATTTTGATTCATTCAGATGTAGTTTGTCATTTCTAGGTATAAGACTGTGCAGGATTTATTTTGGGTTTCTTTAATTTATATACAGAGGTATTTATATGCATTGAGCCCACAAACTGAGTGTCGATTGCTGGTATAATATAAGCTGTCAGAATCTCTTAAAAATTTCATAATAATTAACTAATTGGCTGTATAGAAAAAAACAAATACATTGCCTGCAGCCTGTAATCAAAGGAAATATGATAAACACTGTAAATTTATAATGTTTAATTTCTTAAAATAAAATAGCGAAGACAATCTGACCATCGGTAAGACCTACTTTTGAAGGTATATTGTGGCTAAGCCAGAACTGCTTGCAACAAATATATTGCGCCTTCAAGTTTTGTGATATCTACAATTTTGGTCCTGCTAATTATTGTCGTATCTGTATCTAAATGGCATTGCCTTAAATAGAGTTAGAATTTTTAAGTTTAGAACACAGTTTGTAAGTTTTTCTCACGTTTTTCAATTATTTTTCATACTTAAAGATTTTTCATTAAATACTTTCCACACAGTCTTCGAACCTTGCAGGCCTACCGAAGCAAAAAGGATTTGCTTACAATTTTGGTCCTATGAAATTTTGTGAGAGAGGTCAACAAAACTTACTGTCGATGTGAGTAAGTGAAATGCGACACGGAAACTGCTTGAAACAAATGGATTGCGCCTCCAGGTTTTGTGATATCTAAAATTTTGCTCTTGTCAGAATCTCTTTAAAAAATCACGAATAATTAACTAATTGACTGTACAAAAAAAAAAAATCTGGTGCGGTGCGTGCATCACACAACTTTCACTTACCACCTTCTTCTTAGCAGAAATAAGTATTTTCAAACATAGGAGAAGTGATAGTAAAAATTATAGACGCTATATTCATTTATATTTCATTGTGGATATTTTTATTTGTATAAGTACACTCATATATACAAATTTTAATATTTATATCACTATAATCTATAATATTAAATAATACCAACAGTAGCATTCATGAAAACCGCATATGTATATTTACATAATATTTTCGGAGTCCGTATTATATTAAGCTCATGTTAAGTATGGAAGCGTGTTCTAATCTTTTAGGCGATCTCGGGTGCGCTCGTATTCCTTTGGTTCCTCAATTACAACTATTCTCCGTTACGATCTCTTTTTTCTCCTTCAGTTAATTATCAAATTCTTTCATAATTTATATTTAACTATCTTTTATATTATAGATTAACGTGAAATGGTCAATTGTTTCAAATAAAAAAAATTAAAGGTATTTCAGTGGAAGCTAATATTGAAAATTAGCCATTTAAGCCTGTTAGAGAACACCAATCAAAATAAAAACTAAATTTTATTAAAAACTGCTTAATTTTACACTCGTATAATGAATTTAATCAAAATTGTTAGAGCCGTTTTCGAGAAAATCGTTAAAATGTATTTAGTCCATGATATAAAGTGCCACTTCTGGTGAGCCGATTTTGACGAAAAAGTTGCTGTAACATCCCAAGCATATAAAATCGTGAAACATGCAATTTCACTTTCGTACGACTTTTCGTTTTTGAACTAGACTGTTAATACACACACAGAGATCATTTTGCGGGACTTTTTTATTTGGACTCATGGGACCTCCTCAAAACATGTATTTCCGTTGAAAACTGAGATTCGAAAATTTTCACGATCGTAATACTTTCCTTTACTATATACTTCATATATAGATAAGAGAAAGTAAAAATACGATACAAGGCTAAATTTGCTTTAAATTAAATCCATTTGCAAAGATCCATCGTCAGAACTAAAGCTGTGATTAATATTTAAAATTTTTCTTACATTGCCTATTGACGGTACATTTACTTTGAAGTGATTATTATAAACACACCTATACTATTGCACCTTCCGCCATTATCATACTCTGCCACGTAAGTTGGTGATATTTTTTTCCAGTTTATCAGAGAATTTACATTTTACGACATCACCAGTGTCCTCGGGGGAAGAGTATAGGTTTATCTACGCCATTCAGAGGTAACGTCCTTGAAATATGTCCGACGTCCAACCACTTACAGAACCTAAATTAAATTAGAACCTGTGAGGACCGTTGGAAAGCAGAGTATCACCTTTTTTTTCAACATATTATTTGACGTAAAAAAGAAATGAGCTTTTTTTTTTTTTGTATTTAATCTTTATTTGTTGCCAGAGAAGAACCCCATACAAATAGAGTCAATCTTTGTATAACAAACATTATTACTCTTATGGTATTACAAATATTTTTTCATTTATATATCATTTACATTACCAATAATACAATAATATTACTACAAGAATGCCTTTAAAACGTCTGCCAAGTAAGATCAATATAGCTTCCTCACCGTTTTCATTTGCTAAAAAATATCTATATTACAAGGTGTAACATTTTTCGTATGAGAATAAAATGATTGGGAGAAGCCGTTTTCAGAAATGCAATAATTCCTCAACTTCTTCCTCACCGTAGGGAGTGATAGTTTTATTCATTGAATAATAAAATGTGAAAAATTCTAAATTTGCAGATTGCATATTGGATAATTCGTGATTTAAAAAAAAAAAAATCCAGTGCATAGTGAACATTAATATCACTACTGTTAGTGCAAAAGAGCGTATGTAAAAATTGAATGATTTACAGGAGAGCATAAACACTAATTGCTTCTTTATCATTTATTAATATGATTTAATATTTTATTGCTCTCTGTTATTTTCCATCGTAGCAGACTGTTTTTATCAGTTGCAGAATACAAAATTGGCGTGTCACATAATAAATTTCCTGATCTGACAGCGAAAGTATTTTTTATTGGAGTAGTGGATGGAATTTGATAAAATTCATAGATGCTTGATTATCTGTTTACCAATCCCTAACTTCCCTCCAAATTTGAGCCAAATCGAGAAGCAAAAAGGATTTGCTTATAACTTTGCTCCTATGAAATTTTGTGAGGCAACAATACTTACTGACGATGTGAGTATGTGAAATGCGAATTTTACTTAATGTAGATTTGAACTCTCTAAATATAAAGTTTAATCAACAATTTTCATTCGCATGATTTTTTATTGTTATAGCAGTTTCCAAGGTGGTTACATAAGCAAGCCACTATATTGGAAATCTTAACTAATTGTAACTTGGTAAAAATGTCGTTTTCAGTCAGGTCAGTTTTTGCTTCAGGAGTTAAGGGTGCCCAGAAGGGGATTTATGGCGCAAGTTGCGCCATCGAAGTTAATAAGGGGGGTGGGTACATTTTGACGGCGTTTTCAATGTTTCAATTTAATTATATCCATATAATCAGATTACTGAAACTTGAAATGTAACTATTTCACATTTACAGTATATATGTGTAAGTAAATTTTCATCCATAAAAAAGCAATTTCAATTTAACGACCAATTAAAGAAAACAAAACGTTACTGTAAAAGTCTCACTTTTTCTTTATTTACTAACTGAATAATATCTAGTTGAATCGATAATTCATTTTAACAAAATATAAGTAAAAAATAGATTTCAAGGAAGATAGCTTTTAAAGAGCAATTTTAACAAAACCAACAATAGAGAAAACACAAAAGCAAATTTAACGGAAAACATTTAGATTTAATTATACTTTAAAGCATAGAAAACATTCATCACCTTTCGATAATAACTATTTCAAAGAATAATCAAATTTTCAGTTTTATTTTTATTTCAGGAAAATTATTTTGACCATAATGATTGTAACAATTAAGAATAAATAATAGTAAAAATAAAATGGTATCTAATTTTTTTTTTTTTAGGGATGAATGTCAAGGATATTAGATAAGTAAACCTCTTTTCTACAAAGTCAAGATGGTCGTTTTTAAAATGGGTTAACCGTCTCCAAGGGAAAGAACAAGGACTTCGATAACAATATCTTTATTCCCTTAACCAACCTAAAAAATGCACTAAAATAAACTGGTTTATGAGGTTAGATATATCGATAAATCAAAATGTTTTTTCCTATTCACCAAAGAAAAACTTATAAGCCATTGACTAGGCATACATCGATAGAATACATTAATTATCAATACAATTATAACATACTACTAAGTCTTAAACTAATTAAAAATATGTTATTCTAACAATATTTTAATGCAGAATGGAATTTAAAAAAAGGAAACCTTGATCTTTTTAAATTAATGCATTGCTCATTTGATTTGATAGTAAATTATATTGAGGAAAGCACTGTTATTACTTTATTACCAGTTTCAACAACTTATTATTGGTTGTTAGAATAATTAAACCAAATAGAATTTTATTAAAATTTGTTTTTCTAATGTTCGAAAATGTTAATAAAACAAATTCGATATTGAATTGGTATTACACTCCTTGAACATCGCAATTTCATGGTGTTCACAGCAATTTATACAGGAAATGGAAATTCTATAAATTGTATCCCTTTAATATCTTCGTAACCACTGTATAATTTTGATAAACGGTGTGTCGAAATATATCGTATTTCATATCGTCATTAAAGAAATAACGAATCCCGATTCGAGATATATAATTAGTCAACAGTACAAATTTCAGTAATCTGTGGAAGCAAAATTTGATGCTCTACAACTTTGACCCTATAAGTTTTTCCTCTTTGGGAACTCATTTCCAAGTTACAGGCCATTTATATTAGTTTGTCTCAGTTTTTGACAAATTTGGTAAAAATAATTGTTGGTTGACCATACTTTAACAGGTAACCAAATTATGAAAATTTATGTACTCGTTCAACGCACAATTTAGCGTTATTAAAGAGTACATTTTTCGCTTTGATGGGTCATTTAGGAGTTATAGGTGAAAAAACAAAAAGATATCGAAAAATCTGACTTTTTTGGCTGTAAAACGTTTTCCCTTGGTGGCTATACAAGTTAAAAAAAATAAAACTTTTCTCAGATTTCACGTTTTGATCCTCAAATTACTGGCCTAATATTCTTTAAATCAACTGCCATTTTTGAAAGCAGCGGCTCTCGAAGGGCAGACAAGGTTCTTTTTTACTCAGAATAACATATGTACACTTTCGTAATTTACAACCAACCCTCGCCTGCGATCAGGTCGATTTTTGGATCCTGGCTCCAGGGCTTAAATGGTAAAATATAACCATGTCTTATGAAAAAAATGATCTCTCAAAATATAATTGTTCGTGTACATTTAATAGTACTTCTAGAATCACTTAAACCCTATTTCAAATAGGTAGTTAGTTTCTTTCTTGTTCTTCCAAAGTAATTATCGTTATTTATATATATATGGAAGCTTTTGTGCTGAAGCCCCTTCCAACATTTAATCCTGGATCCTCTAGTGGTTTTGACTCAATAATATTGACTCTGTAAGGGACCCTTAAGAAGAAATACTTCTTTTATAATCTTCTACAATTCTTTTTAGTAGATTATATTGATTTTTTTTTAACTAGATAAAAATTTAATTATTATTTAAGGTAATTTAATAAATATAACCAAATAAATAAATAATAAATCAATTTTACTTTTATATTTTTAGTTGTTCATTAACAATGAGTGGGTGGATTCACTTTCAGGAGAAACTTTTAAAACAGTCAATCCAACCACCAGTGAAGTCATAGCCGAAGTACAAAAAGGAGGCAAGGTAAGACTGGCTCAGCATTTAATTATAAACTCAACATTTAATATCCCTTCAAAGCAAATTGTTAATACAGTCTAAAGGTGTATTAAATTGTCCCTCAGTTAGTGAAATGTCTAAACGCACCTTAACAACTACATCATAGCTAAGATAAAAATTTTGTTAATTACAGGCAGATGTAGACAGAGCAGTTCAAGCAGCCAAGGAGGCTTTCAAGCTGGGCTCTCCATGGAGGAAAATGGATGCAGCTAAGAGGGGTAAGCTGATTAACAAGCTGGCAGATCTAATGGAACGTGATTCCGTATATCTTTCGGTAGGTTTACAAATTCCTAATAATTTGTAACATGTATTGAAATACTTTGTAACTCTACATAACATTGTATTTTTATAAAATAATTAATTTTGAATCAAATAATTTATTATAAAGAAGTAAAAATTGATGGATTAAACTATTAGATATATAACTACTTCCAAACATTTCAGAGTTTGGAAGCACTTGAATGTGGTAAGGTGTACAGTGCCACTCTTAAAGGAGACTTGCCATGGGCAGTGAGGAACCTCCGCTACTTTGGAGGCTACGCAGATAAAAATAATGGCATTACTGCTGCAATCGATGGAAACTTCGTTACCTACACTCGCCATGAACCAGTAGGAATTTGTGGACTCATAACTGCATGGAATTTCTCAATTCTCATGGTTTCATGGAAACTTGCCCCAGCACTTGCAGCAGGTAACCAAATTTATCTGTAGCGTTGAAAGATGTTATTGGTTTAAGTGAAATAATGATACATTCCTTTATTTGTAGGTTGTACAATGGTGTTAAAACCTTCACAACATACAAGCCTTGCTGCCCTCCATGTAGCAGAGCTAGTAAAGGAGGCTGGATTTCCTCCAGGTGTAGTTAATTTTGTGCCAGGTTTTGGAGATGTAGGCAGTGCCATGGTGAACCACCCAGAAGTTGACAAAATATCCTTTACAGGGTCTACTGAGGTAAAACAATACTTATACATCAAACACTGGATTTCAGTATTTTAGTAAGAAATTTAGAATGATTAATTTATGTAAGGTATTTTAATTTATATCATAATAAAGAAACACAATGAATTCAGAAACAGTGTGGCTACCAGAAAGTTAAAGTGAAATTCCCTGATTTATTTCCATTTTTTAATTTTTTTTAGTTTGGAAAACTCAACTTTTAGTAATTTATTTTTATCGCCTTTATTTTATTTTCATAAACCAAGAGGAAGGTTCAACTAACAATGACATTGCTAAATCAAACTATTAATTTTATTTCTCTTGATATCGACAGCAGATGGAAAATATCAAAAACAAGAAATAAATTACTAGTATGGTAAAATATCCATTTATATATTTATTATTCCTATAGTTTTTGCAATATCTAAACACACCTTTAGTCCTTAGAAAAAAAATGATCCGATATAGTAACAGTCAGCTCTCGACGGAGGCGATATCTAAACGATATCCACTGTTTATTTATTTCCAATTTGAAAAAATATTTACATACTGAAAAAAATTCCTGGACTTTAACAATTTTTCCCTGCTTTGAAAATTCCACGACTTTCTCCATTTTTTCAGGTTTTCCAGGTCGGTTGGCATTCTGACAAATAATTTTTAACTTTTTAAGATGATACACATCTTTTATTAGCATAAATAATAAGACCTCTACTAGGGTCAAAGGTGATGTATTAGGAATAGGGATGTAGTTATAATATTATTTCCTTTTAACTTTTTATTCAGGATTGAAATAAAATAGCCTCAACTATGTGGCATTCTAGATTTTTTATTAGTCTTAAATTTTGACATAATTTTATTTTATGCTGTTTACGACAGAGTAATTCATTCCACTTTGACTGGATACAATCTTCCATGCATTTTATCCACTCTTACCCTAATAAATTTTTCTATGACACCAAAATGAGGACATAATTTTCATCCATGTATCATTTTTTTTTTCACAGGTCGGGAAACAAATATTCAAAAATGGTGCAGATAACATGAAAAGATTAACATTGGAGCTTGGAGGAAAGTCACCAAATATCATACTGCCTGATGCGGATATTGACAATGCAGTTGAACATGCTCATTATGCAGCTTTCCACAACATGGTTAATCACTTAATCTTACTATTTTGAATAATTTATTTTTAAATGAAAAATATTGCTAACCTTAAAAAATTCTTAATCAATTTAAGGGACAATGCTGTTGTGCTGGTTCGAGAACATTTGTTCATGAATCCATTTACGAGGAATTCCTAGAAAAATCGAAGGCCAGAATAAAATCTAAACGAGTTGGAGATCCATTTGACTTAAATGTTGAACATGGACCACAGGTAATATAAATCTCCGGAGACAAATGAACCAAATAAGTCATAAATAAGAATCCATTACTTCCTTTAATTCTGCTTATATAAGATGAAGAGATTTAGTTTCCTTTATTTTTATATTGTTGAGGTATAGTAAGCAAAATGTTTAAAGGTCTATAACCATTGCCTTCACATTTCTCACCTTTCTTTAAGAAATAAAATGACATAACATAACAATATAAAATAAAATAACAAGTATTATAAAAGAATAATGAATTCGCAGCAATCCAAACTTAGAGTGTTTAGCTCTATAAATATGTACAAACAACTTTTAAACTGGATTTACTGAATTTGTACACTCATTTGAAAACATTTGAACTTGTACATATGAAAAATCTTCTTTTTTTTTAAATTCCGCTATTTTTGTTGTTTGTTTTTTCTTCTGGAGAGCCTTAATCATGCTTCTTCTCCTTGATGTAAGAGAAGGATTTGTGTCATGGCCTTTGTTGCTCATCCAATACAATACAGTGATTAAAACGAACACTATCATTCTCAGAAAATAACAGAGAGAGTGAATGTACTTGCAGCAATCGACTGTTAGTAATTTGACTTTAGCTCTCTATTTTTCTTTGTTTCCTTTTCTTATCTTTATTTTAAGCCAGTTTCGTGGGCATTAATGATGAACCAGCTAATTAAGAGAATTATGGTTGTAGTTATACATGTCCAACAAAACCAGATTATAAAAATATAGAGCATTTATTTCAGCCATGTATCTCAGACATATTTTGAAAACCACTTACTGTTTCTGATTTGTTTATAGATCAAAAGTTGACGTTATTTGTAAACTGCAAATTTGACATTAGCGGGTGAAAAACATATATCAAGTCTGACACATTATTTTAGCACTTCCAGAACATGTTCATTAGCTTGACTTTGATAATAATAATAAGACTAACCGTCTATATGACAGAAACTACCGTAATACATACTACCGTAATCTAAAAAAAAAATTAAAGCCAGAAATAAAAACCAATTTAAGAATGGAGATGGTCCGGAGTGGCGGTCATAAATAGACTAAATAGCAGCAAAACTATTTTATTAAAAGCCAAAGTTTGACCCAGTTCAGTTCTAAGTGAAAACCCTTGCTGAACACATCTCCCTGAAGACCTGCAAAGTCGGGTCGAAACGTTGGCTTTTAATAAAATAGTTTTGCCAATATTTAGTCTATTTATGACTGTCACTCTGGATCATATCCTTCCTTAATAATACAACGGTCAACTATTAAGTATTCAATTTAAGAATATTTCGTTTTTTTTTAAAATACCAAATATTCTTTATAGCTTAGTGAGGCATAATTCTTTCTCATCGTTACAGTTTACTCCCCACAATTATTTTAGATCAAATATTTAATCTGTTGTAGGCAACAAAAGAACAACTGGATACTGTTATGAAGATGATAGAGTCAGGAAAGAAAGAAGGTGCTAATATCGAAGTTGGAGGAAATAGAATAGACAGGCCTGGATTCTTTGTAGAACCAACATTGTTTACTAATGTAAAAGATGATATGACCATAGCTAAAGAAGAAGTAAGAAAATTAAATTTTTCTTTTTATGTCAAAAAAATTAACAAAATTTACTTATTATATCATTTTTATAGATTTTTGGACCAGTTCAACAAATAATATCTTACAAAACTATAGATGAAGTAATAGAAAGGGCAAATAATACTGAATACGGCCTTGCATCCTCAATTTACGGACAAAATTTAGACCACATTAACACCATCATGCAAGGTCTCCGAGCAGGCTCAGTTTGGTAAGTTTCATAATGCCTTTGGGACAAACTGATAATGAAAAATCCATTTCAGATCTCCTATCTTGCTCAAAACATGCCTAATACAACATATGATACTATATCTGAAGGTTACCGACAGACCACAGTTCCTCTATTGATTCATGTTCATGGTGGGCATCAAAATAGTAAATTACAAGTTGTTGAACGAGAAAACTCTTAAGGTTGAGAGAAGCACTTGACAGTGGGGCTGTACCCTATGCCTAATTGTCGATATCTATAGCATAGTTAGTAACACTATTCACTTTCATAGTTATCAACTATTGTATTTAATAACTTTCTATAAAATCAAAGATTTTCATAGAAAACCAATTCCAAGATAACAATAAGAAATTACTTATTAACCCTTCATTGAAAATAAGTAATAAGACATCCTCAATAATTTCTATTTTCTTATCAAGCATTTGCAAAGTCTGGACCACAGCCACTTTGAATCTTGAACGGATAATAGTAAAACAAAATTTAAGTCATAACTTGAACATCTTTCTTTGCTTTCTAGGTCCCAACTTGTTACTTCTTTATTAAACATATGAGAGGTCTCATATCCAAGACAGACATCTGTCATAAAAATTAGTTGAAAAAAAGCAAATTTTTGTAACATAGCTTCAATATAGAGCTATTTAAATGATTTTTTCCATAATTCAACTGGAAATTTTTAAATAAAATCATCAGAAACAGTTTTGAGTGGGACCAATACAACAAATTGAGTTTTTCTGCATATTCTGAAAATAACGGAAATCAGACTTTGATATGAAACCTCTCATATATTTCTCCTACCTGACACCTGTTTTCATACCTAATATGGCCCTCTGAACAAGAATCAATAGAGAAACAGCAAAGGATTACGCATACTCAAGTCCTGTAGAAACATGTTCTAAATACTGTAGAAGTCAATGCATATATTCTTCTGATAAGAATTGTCATGATACTTCAACAATGATAGAGTATTACTTTGTAGAGCCCAACAAATTTAAAAAGGGTTTTTAACTTAAGCATCAATGGAGATCACATAAAATTCATTTTGTTTAGTTCATTTTGCGATCCATTTACAATTGAACACATTTTAAAATGTTTTAATTTAAAGTGAATTGTATTATATTTTGATTTATCCAGTTACTTTATTAACCTGTAATGTTCTATTAAAAAATCTGTTGTTTTTTTCAAGTCATTATTATAAAATTAATACAGCCATACTTTTGTTTATTAACCTACAAAAACACACTTAAATCAAGAACAAAAAAGTTTACATTATATGGGACTAAACATCTTCAAATGTAACTGTGAAAAATATTTAAGATAATGAATTTATAGAGAAACTGAAATGAAGTACACAAAAAATATGCTGCGAATGAGAAGATATTTCTCAATCAATTAATTAATTAAGATCACAATGACAATTGGAATACAAGACAAGATAATATAAGACAAGACTATTGACAAATGATTTGTAGCACTCTTCATTTCAAAATAAAATAGAACAAGCTTCAAGTTAATCTACAAAAATCATATACCAAATGGAATTAACCTAATACAAATAATTGATCATGTAAATTTTGTATTACTTACAGGGTGAATTGTTACTTCATAATCACACCACAAACACCATTCGGAGGCTATAAGATGTCTGGTCTAGGACGTGAAGGAGGACCTTATGGCATCGAAGCGTTTACTGAAGTTAAATCTGTATTTATGAAAACACCAACCAAGAACAGTTAAACCTTCATTGGTCTGTCACTTTCAAAATGGTTAACCTTGTCAATATAACCTCCTCACCGCCAAATGTAATCCTTCCTCTTTGTAAAAACAAAACAAACAAAAACAAAAAAAAAGACATATTTTTCAATAGAAAAATATTTATATTTATATATCTTTTTTTTACCTATGTTGTATAATTGTGTACATACTTTTGTCGTTTCAATTCAATAAATTAAATTATTAAGAGTTGAAGTATTTTTTTTCTATCGTAAACAGCTACTGTTTGGTCCTGATTACCCCTCCCTCTTCCTGATCTGATTTAGCTATCTCATTTGAATTCCAAGTTGTTGGAATCACGTCCAGTTAGCGTCCACCCTTTAATCGGTTAACTTTGATTACAATAATGCTGAAGTTAACAAGAGCCGGCCTCCTCACAGCTAAATCGCTGACAAGCCTAAGGTTTATGTCAGCTCTTCCTCAGCCACAAATTCAGCCTTCTATCAAACATACAGGGGTAAATTTAAATATCCTTAAGTAATTGAATTAATAATTTCTGTGATATGTTTTTTCACTATTTAAAAAAAATCTGGTTTCTTTAGAGAAAAAATCACAGTTTATTTTAAATTTGTTTTAATGAATTAGAAAATAAAATATTTCTATGTGAGTAAATATTAAAATTTTTGACATATGTTTTCCTTTGGATGATCATATTACACAATATTGTTGTAATTTGTATGCATTGTAATACCAATGATCTTTCTAATTGTCTCTCATTTAGAATGTATTGAAACTTGACCAATATTTATATTTTTGATTATTAATTCTATAAATTATTTTTATTTTATGAAAAGTAATTAATCTATCAAATACAATTTAGGTACTACAATTTATTTCATTCATCCCTGAAGATGATCATTAAAATTAGGCTTTATCTTCTAGATTTTTTTTCTAAAGGAACACCTAATTTATATTTAAATATCTGAGATTAATTCTAATTCTACAAGTCAACAATAAAAAGACAATTGAAACTCCTTGAGCATTAATTATGTGATTTTTCTCGCAGAACAGATTATATAATATAAAACTTGTATTATTATTTATCAGTCTATTCAAATTTTTATATTACTTGTAACAATAAAATAGTGATAGCATAGGATTCTATGCTAATTTCATGATGTTAAACTGGAACATCTAAGGATTTTATTTTAAAATTCAACTATATCTATGTATTTATTTTCTTTGTTTTAAAATTTATTAACTTTATGACTCATTGAATAATTCAATAAGGAGTTATGAACTCTCCAATATCTACTTTCTTTTTTATACACTCTTGATTTAAGGCCAACAACTATTATCCTTTTTTTTTGTAATTAGATATTTATTAACAATGAATGGTGCAATTCGAGTTCTGGAAAAACATTTGAAACTGTTGATCCCACCACTGGACAAGTTATTACTGAAGTTAGCTGTGGAGATAAGGTAATCACTGTTTATCTATAATTATAAACTTTTTTTTTTGTCATTATTTTCATATTTATTTTCAACATCATTCAGAATAAAAATTTTCTATTCATTGCTTCTAAAGGTTTCTGTTTTTATTCCTTATACCCAAAAATAAAAATCATCATTTTTTCATTCATTTATTAGAGATTGTATTTAACTTATTTATTACCTTCATTTGTGAAAAAATGCTTAATATATTAAAGGTGAAAACCTTGATATTGTAATTTTCTTCAGACTTTTTTTAAGTTAAAAATAATCAAAATTGTTGTCATTATATCATATTTATTTTATCAAGTATAAAAGTATATAGCTGGAGAACCACTCCTAATTTTGTGCTCGCAGGCACCATTTTGCCTGCATGAGATTACATATATCTTCTGGTGCTATTGTGTCCACCCATCATAACCTGTACCAATGATCACCCTGGAATGGCATAGTGTTACTGTTTAACGAGCTTTTATAAAATATTTCATATTTTACTATATAATAAATAATTAACTAAAAATATAATTGTGTTCCTTTAAAAATAGCTTTTTAACAATATTTTTCTCATTTTTCTTCTTTAATGCCAAAATTTGAATGGCAACCTTGATAATATTCTATTCAACGTATTTATAACTAGTTTAGGTTTATGTGCCTGTCTCATGTTTTGTTTCAAAATTTTTTTATTTAATCTCAAAATGCATACATTAATTGTAACATTGTCTTTGTATATTCCAAATTATGGAGGGTTGACCAATGAAATGCAGAGCAAAGATCACATCAGCTTTACTTTTTCAGTTTCTTACAAAGAAGTTACACTTTTTGACTATATT
This sequence comes from Nezara viridula, assembly GCA_928085145.1. Lineage (NCBI taxonomy): Eukaryota > Metazoa > Arthropoda > Insecta > Hemiptera > Pentatomidae > Nezara > Nezara viridula. The sequence continues at coordinate 105,590,950 of OV725082.1, forward strand.
TTATTATATTATTAAATATTTGCATTATAGTAGAACTAGCACCCTGGGTTGATTCAATAACATCCAAAATATATGTGGAAAACCAAAACAGACAATCATAAAAATAAAATAATAAAACTGGTTTAACAGAGAGGATTGTCAGTTTGATGGCTTTATACTAAATTTTTTTATGAGCATGGTGTATTCTAGATTGTTTAAAGAAAGTTATCAATAATATCATGAATGATATAATAAGATAAGTAATTTCTTATTTCATTGTTCTGTTTCTGCTTCAATTTGTCTTTCTTCTCATTTTCTCTTTGCAGAATATATGCAGTGGTCAACATTTTGTCTTTGTAGTGACATTTTTAATTACAGTGAAATGTGATTCCATCAACAATGTAACAATTAAACATTATGAGTTATACCTCCTCACAAAATGTTTTTAAAACCTCCTCTCAACATTTTAAAAATATTTTTTCTTTTTTTTTTTCTACTGCTCAGATAAAGGATTTTATTGCCTTAGATCCATCTTGAGGCAACACCGAACATTTTGAAAAAAAAAAAGATGTGTAAATTGGTCTAGTAATTTTTGCTGTTCAAAATCAGAAACAAAAAACCCATTTTTTGTCCTTTTCTATAATAATATAGATATAAACAATTCATCAATAGCAATACTAAGATAACTCAATTAAACTGGTCTCCATCGTGTGCCTGTTAATCTATCACTGTGCATGTTCTTATAAAAGTTTTGTACTCTATTTGTTGAATATAAGAAAGCAGCACTATAATCCTGATTTATTTTTCAACTAAGTGGTTTAAACTTTGTTTTGTTCTATATGTTAAAACATTTCAATTTAATAACCTTCACTTAAGAAATCAAATTTGAATAAAAATCAGATTTTTCATTTCTCTCTAAGTTATGGTAACAAGTACACCATACCAGTTTTAGGACTCATATTGTATAACCCATTGATTTGAACGATTTCATATTTAAAAAGTTAAAAAAAATATAGCCTTTTTTATGTTGAATATTACTGATATTTTTTACTTATTATTAACGTGATATAAAAATTATATGCATTTTTCCTAATGTTAGAAGTCAGGTTTTAGAAAAATATAAATTATAATGTATGATGGTGATTACAAACTAATTAACATATAAATATTGTCAAGAAATTAAAAAAAAAAAAATTATTATCAGCTCATTATCATGAAAGGTAACATTTCATTTCAAAACCTAAAATAAACTTCAGATATTTGTTATCAGATTTGTATAATGTTTTTTTTTATTCTAGATATGTAACCTAGACCCTCAGTTATTTTTGTTTTCAAGGCCATTCCACTAATTTTTGTTTTTTGGAGAATATTTTATATATACATAAAACTCATTGCCATAAATTAATTAATAAAACTACAGTATAAATATATATATATATATATATATATATATAATAACAATAAAGGTAAACATAATAAATTGGCTAAAAATAATCATCACAAGTGATGAACATTAAATTAGGTACAATATTCAAAATTAACTTATATAATTAATATATATATATATATATATATATATATATATATATATATATATATATATATATATATATATATTAATATGATTATTGAACCTAATTTAATTTGTATCATGTGTAATAATTAATTTTAACAAATTTATTATGTTTACCATACCATTACTATCAAGTATTTATCAACAGATAAGTTATCAGGAGGTATTGTCATACCTTGCTAATCACATTTATCTAAGAAAAGAGTGTCATGATTATATTAATACCTGAAGATTACGGAAACAAATTTTGTTTTATTTGATATCCTACTAATCATATTTTCTTTGAGTAGTTAATTTACTTTAGAATAGAAGACAAATGTTTATGGAAATATTTTTTCAAATTTGTTGTAAATTTGAATACCATGGATTTAAAATTAAATAAGAATTTTGTTTTCCAAAATAATCTCATACTGAAAAAAATTATTAAGGTGTAAATACTTCCCCTCTCCCCTCCATGGACCAAGATCATTAATTCCATATATTTGAGCTCATTTGGAGCAATTAATTCTTTTAACGGTGTTAAGTTAAATTTCCTCTGGTACTGACCACCATTATGGAAGTAACTGTTGGCAGTTAATTGCCGTTTTTAGGGTATAGAACAGGCCACATTTTGTTAGCACTTTTCAGGCAGCCATGGGTATGAAGGAGTCTTACAGTCAGCAGTGAGGTGTTTCGAGGCCAAAAAGATTTTTTATGATAGTGAACAAATTACTACACTTCATTTTATTTGTTGTTTTCTTCATGGAATAGAAAATTGTTTTAAGGAAATCCGTGTGTAACAAATTAAAACAAAAAGCTAATCAATTTTGGAGGAATAAAGAAAAATATTATTCATTACAATTTAGATCTTAAAGTCATTGAAACAATTTTCTTTAAGGAATTCAAAATGTAAGTTTAATTATCATCAAATGGTGGAAGAAATTGTAATCTCAAATGAATACACAAATATTGAAAAATCTAAATGTCTTTTTAATTTAAGCAATAATTTATTAAACAGATAATGACATAACATTATCAGTTGTCATTTTTCATTACAAATATTTGATATTTATTGCTGAAATACTTGTATATATAACAGCTAATACTGCCCACAGTTATAAATTTCAAATCAAAGATGTGTATCAACCCTTTAAATAATATTTCATCTTGTTCTTTCTATCTTAAGGACATTATATTCAATCCAAAATATCATAAAGAAACCTACGATTTTCAGAATTTGAGCATTAATATTGGTGTATTAAGCCTTATTACTCAACTTAAAATACTATTCAAAATTGCAGCTATTAATTAAATAAGATCACAACTTTGTCACTATATATTTCTTTCCTTGTATACATTTAAATTCCTCAAATTAAATTTATGCCTAACAATTTAATTTAACAATGTTTTAAACAGAGATTTAACACAAGAGGAGTTGACTATCACAGCTTGTCAACAGCAAGCAGTTTAACGAAAAGCTGTGCTACCAGCAGTACTGGCTGGACGTAACAAACGTAACATCACTACAAGCTTCTTCGTTGATCAGTATCCTTAGAAATCTGCCTCAACAAATTTAATCTCATCTTTTGTTTTGTTTTTCAATTGAAAAAAAAAAAAATTAAATTCCATACATTTTCAACTTTTTTAACAATCTTTCAAGCCACTTAGCTCATCTTCAAGTTCTTTTTTTGTATTTCTTCAATTCATTTCTATAATTAAATGAAATTTTAAAACAAAATTGATAAAATAGGGGAAGAGTTTGTTGAATTGTTTAATTTTTTCCTTATAAATAAAAAAAAAAATAATTTGATTATTCTATGTTCAAGGACCTTAAACCCTTATAAAGCCTAAAGATCCTTATAAAGCTATTATAAAACACTTATTATAATTTTTTTATATATTTTTATAATTCCTTTCATTATTAAAGGAAATTTAACTTTTTTTTTCTGTTGGCATTACAGACCTAGATCTTTTGCAATCTTAACCAGCCTTCTCCATCTCTGCCTATCTTGGGTTATTTCTTTCATTCTCAGCACGTAGCTCTATTGCATCTTTGTTAAATAAATCTATCCATCTCCTTTTTGCCTACTATACAGGTCCTCATTGTTGTGTAGCGGCTTCCAAATTGATTGATCTGACTTACATTCCCATCTTAACCTCCTTGCTTTCATATCATGAGATATTGATTCACCAGTTTTTGTAAGCAGCTCCTTATTGGTCTTTCTCCTCCATGGGCTAGTACTCTTATCCCAGATAGCTCCTGTTATATTGTGGAGAATAAATTTATCATTAATTAATTATTTACTATAATTAATAATATTATTCTGGAGAAGTAGCTGCTTAGAACCTGGGCGTTTTTTGTGGAACAAGTGCCTGTTTTATACAGAGTAGCTCTTTACTTCTGATTAAATATGATTTTTTCATTTTTTGTACATCTTTTCATTTATGTTCCACATCCCAATTTCTTGACTCACTAAAGATTTTTAAATATGAATCTCAGAAAGGTTTTACCTTTTTTGATAATTAAATTTGTAATAACTGTCTGGAAACAAAATATTTTGCTCTTTCTCTCTAAGGCAGAGGTCATTTTTTTTTGGCCCATAGGCCACATTGATATCTCAACTAAGTTCTGCGGACCGCATTGAGACCATGACTTGTGATAAAAAAAAATCAAGCCATGTATGTTGAAGTAACTTTGTACGTAAGTAATTTTCTAAATTTCACATTTCTGAAAAATATTTTAAATTTTTATCATGTAAGAAACATTCGCGGGCCGGATCAAAGGTGCTTGCGGATCTGCCCCATGGGCCATAGTTTGGAGACCCCTGCACTGAGGCATTGGCATTCATGTACTAGGCAATGTTAAATTCATAAATATATACATGATTGAAATATGGGTTTGGCTGTAACTTTTAAAACATGAAGATATTACAGTTATTTAAAATAAAACTTTGTGAAATCTATTGTCCACTTACACCACATTACTTACATTAACTACATGGTCCTTTCTTCATGCAGTTACTTTTTCTGTTATTTTAGAATGATATAAATATTGCTGTCGAAGCTGCAAATAAGGCTTTTGAATTAGGCTCAGAATGGAGGACAATGGACGCATCAAAGAGAGGTCTTCTATTGCACCGGTTAGCAGATTTGATGGAAAGAGATCAGCTTTATCTTTCAGTAAGTTTGAAATGAATTATAAGAATTAAGGAAATCACATATTGTTTATTAATCTTGTCATATTTTGACCGTCCTCAATAGTCATATTTTTCAAAATTGTTGAGGCGTTGGGGAAAGGTATGCCAACTTGCTTGGCAATGTCAATTTTTTTTCTCCATGCTTTATGATGGTTAATCCCCCATGCTCTCACTAATCACCTTCTATGAATCAGCTGCCAGGTTTAGAACTAATAAAAAATCAGGAGAAGGGAAGCATTTATAAATTTGAAATTGTAGAGATGATGGTATCAAAACTTCGACTTAATGAGGTTTTCCAAAGCTCCTTAGGTGTAAGAAAACTGAAAATTTAAGATTTATCTTCAAAATATTTGTCTTTTAGAGGTATTCAAGTTATTGAAGTTTAAGTTATTAAGAGTGATCTGCAACGGCGAGATACTTCAGGTAGTGAGTGAATATACCTACTTCCGGAACGTAATTAGTAGCTCGGTTAAGATAGATGCCGTAATATCAAACAAAATATGTAAGGTGAATCAAGTGTATTACCAGACTACTAATAGCATCATCAGCCTTAATGAAGTAGACAAGAAGACCAAAATGCTTGTATATAAGTCTGTTTACCTGCCTACATTCATCTACAGCGGAGAAAGCAGGACAATTCTGGACAGGCACTCTAGTCGCAGGAAGAAATGAGCTTCCTTTGCAGATCTGTTGGGAGAACCAGAAGGGATCGCTTTAGAAACGAAAGCATTAGAGATCAACTATGAATTAACGAACTTAAAACCACTATAGAAAGATTGCAACTCCAGTGGTTTGGACATGTCTGCCACATGAACGAGAAAATGAATCCTATAAAGATATTAGAGGCTGGACCCACAAGAAGGAGACCAAGTGAATGCCCGACAATTACATACCAAGAGTATATCCAAAGAATTGAAAGTAAAAGAGGCAAAACCCTCAGTGAAATGAAGCGGCTAAGCAGGGATCGGGAAGAGTGGTTACGCTGGATTGAGGCTCCTCGACGCTAACTAATGGCATAAGAAGAAATTATCAAGAGTTGACCATAGATGTTATCAGATTGAAATATGTCACAAATGATAAGATGTCATTAGTAACAAAATTAGGCAGTGTTAGAACTTGGTTGATGTTAAAATGGCAATATTATACGAAGGTATGTCCATTATTAATTGTTTGTAAATATTTCAGAGTTTGGAAACATTGGACAATGGAAAGCCTTTTTCCATGTCGTACAATGTTGACGTCCCCATGAGCATTTCAGTCATCAGGTACTATGCTGGATGGGCAGACAAGAACCATGGAAAAACAATTCCAACTGATGGAAATTTCCTATGCTTTACTCGGCATGAGCCAGTTGGTGTTTGTGGACAGATAATTCCATGGAACTTTCCTCTAGCTATGTGTACTTGGAAAATTGCACCTGCACTTGCTACTGGTATTATTTTTGAATTAAAGTACTAAAACAGTGTGAACTGGCTAGTGTTTTTAGTGAATTATGGAACCTTCAAAAGGTTATCGTTTTTTCTTTACTCAAGCCCATTTTGTGCAAAAGTGGTCATTTTCATAATTAATAAATGCATTAATTTTGTGCTGTTAAATAGTGGGTTATGCTTGAGGCTGGCTGAAACAGAAAGGTTTTTCTAGAAAGTATGTTTTATTATTCTATATCTATTTTTCTAGAATTTTCCCTTAAATGTTAAATATCTTGAAGCTTTACACCACTTTTGCTTCCAATAACTCATACATAGAAGTAAAAAAATTTCAGGTTCTTAAAAATGCTGTATATTATGTTCTATAATGGATTGTTAAATTCTAATGTAGCAACTAAACTATTAAAACACTTGTCAGTTCCTTTTCGATGATTTTAAAAACAATTATTAACGAGTTCTCTGCAGATATTAACAAAAAATGCTTACATGACTAGTAGTATTGAATTAATATTAAAGTATCCATTTTGATACTCTAATTTTATTTCAATCAATTTTTTTATTTTAAAAATAATTATGCAATTAAATCTTAAAAAATAAAAATATTTATGTTTATATATGATACAGAGCTCATGTTTCAGGCAATACAGTAGTCTTGAAACCTGCTGAACAGACTCCATTGACAGCTTTATATGTGGCAGAACTAATAAAGGAAGCAGGTTTCCCTCCAGGAGTAGTTAATATTGTTCCTGGCTTCGGAGATGCTGGTGCAGCGATAGTCGAACATCCTGACGTCGATAAGGTTGCATTTACTGGCTCAACTGAGGTTCGCTCTATTTAACTTCATTTTTGAATAGTTAATAGTTGCCCGAATATTTAATATGAATATTTAAGGTGGCGGTCATAAATAGGCTAAATAGCAGACAAATTATTTTATTAAAAGCTAAGTGAAACTTTTTTTTTTTTAACAGTCTTGTACATAGTAAGGATAAGTATTGCGATCATGAAAATTTTAAAATCCTAGTTTTCAATGGAAATACACATTTTGACGTCCTCTGAGTTTGAATAATCAAATCCAACAAAATTCTGTGTGTGTGTGTGTGTGTATGTGTGTGTGTGTGTGTGTGTGCGTGAGTGCGTGCGTGCGTGCGTGCGTGTGTGTGTGTTACGTGAACAGCCTAGCTCAAAAACTAAAAGTTGCACGAAACTTAAATTGCATTTTTTTATAATTTAGGCAAAAAAACTTCCAAACTCCTTCAAATCCCTTTATTCACATTTATCACCTCTAACGTTTCGGGACAATTTTCCCATCATCAGAGCAATCCTTATATGCACTGAAATTTTGCACATTTCCAAATTGCATATTTATTGGTTTTATAAACCTGGGATGTTACACCAACATTTTCAGCAAACTGGAATTGGTACTTTATATCATCGATTTAACACATTTTTACGATTTTATCAAAAACAGCTCGTAACGATTTTGATTTAACTTAGTACATCAGTGTATTATTAAACAGATTTTAATATAATGTAGGTTTTTTTTCTCATATATGTTTTTTAACAGGACTTGAATGGCTAATTTTCAATATCAGCTTCCTCTAAAGTACCTTTAATTTTTTTATTTGAAATTATTAACTGTTTCTCATTAGTCATTGATATAAAAAATAGTTAAATGTAAAATATGAAAGAATTTTATTGAAATTAACTAAATAAGAAATAAGAGATCGTAATAGTTAGTAGTTGTAATATAGGGACCAAAGGAATACGAGTGCACCCGAGCTCGCCCAAAAGATTAGAACTGGCTTCCACTTGTCACATGAGCTTAATATGATATGGACTCCAACAATATTATGTACATATACATATGCGGTTTTCATAAATGCTATCATTGGTATTAGTTAATATTTAATTGTATAGAATAAAGCGATATAAAAATTAAAAAAATTCTAGATAAGGGTATTTAAAAAATGTAATAATATCCACAATGAAATGTTAAGAAATATAGCGTCTGTAATTTTTTACTTTTACTTCCCCTTTGTCTGAAAATACTTATTTCTGCTAAGAAGAGGGTGGTGAGTGAAACTCATATGATGCGATTTTTTACTTTAATGTATTTGTTTTACAATAATGTTTATATCTTATGTTGCTTTTATTTTCCAGGTTGGTAAATTAGTTCAGCAAGGAGCAGGAAAATCAAATTTAAAACGTGTCACATTAGAACTTGGTGGAAAATCACCTAATATTATTCTTGATGATTGCGATCTTGATCTTGCTGTTGAAGGAGCACATTTCGGAACCTTCTTTAACATGGGACAATGTTGTTGTGCAGGAACAAGAGTCTATGTACAAGAAGGAATTTATGAAAAGTAATCTTAATCATTTATAAAGTGATCATATTCAGCTGATTTTTAATATTTTACTAATAAATTACTTAAGTTTATTATATTTTTATGTTGTCATGCATTAAGTTGTAACATTATTAATGATCTGTCGTAGATTTGTGGAAAAGAGTAAGCAACGTGCTCAGAAGCGAGTTGTTGGTAATCCTTTTAAAGTTGAAACTGAGCAAGGACCACAGGTAATGAACCATCTAAAATTTGGTTTTAGCTCTATATTAATCTTATCCTCTCTAAAATAAAATAATTATTTATTCCGAATCTATTTCTTTGATGTTTTTTGGTACTTATAATTGGTGAAAATCTTATTTTTAGCTTATAATTGATAACAGTTTTTTTTAAAATACTAATTTCATTTGGTTGTTGGTTTGTTTTTTTTTTCAGATCGATGAAGAACAGTTAAACAAAATTTTGGGTTACATTCAAACTGGGCAAAAAGAAGGAGCAAACTTAGTAACTGGTGGTTCAAGAGTTGGTAATGCAGGATATTTTGTTGCGCCAACCATCTTTTCTGAAGTTACTGATGACATGACGATTGCCCGGGAGGAGGTAATTTCTAATCTCATCATTTGAAATTTGTCCTAATTGATCTATCTGTCTTGTTCATGGTTTTAGCATATTTCTGTTACTCAGTTACTTAACTTTAAGATTAATTTACGAGGCATATTCCAAAAGTAAGATGTAGTGACCGATATTTAACTGATGGTAGTTTTGAATAAAATTTTGCGCATGGGACCCTATCTACCAACTCTTTAGCAAAACTAGTGCAGTGTTGGTTTGATTCAGTAGTCATTTGCCAGTCGGTGAGAGCAGATCGCATTGGCCAGGACAATCGTAGATCCTGCCACTTGCGAAATATGTGGTGTACTTTCAGCAGCTGAAGATTCTTTTGCTAGCAAAAATCTATAATCGCATTGCACATTCACAACTGGTGGGATCTATGATACTCTCGACCATTGTGATCTACTCTCACCGACTGTCAAACAACTACTGAATCAAATCAACACTGTAGTAGTTTTGATAAAGAGTTGGTAGACAGGGAGGGTTACATACAAGGGAGGAAACATCATTCAGGCTTACCATCAATTCAATTTCAGTCACCAGACATTACTTTTGGAATACGCCCTGCCCCGTATATATGTTTGTGTTTATGTATTAACAAAACTATTAAATGTTTTTTTATGTTATTAATTTTAGATTTTTGGACCAGTTCAACAAATTTTGAAATTCAAATCTCTCGATGAGGTTATACACAGGGCAAATGATTCCAATTATGGTTTAGCTGGAGCAGTATTTTCAAATAACATTAATAATATAAACACCATTATCCAAGGTCTTCGGGCAGGAACTGTTTGGTAAGTTTTGCATTTTATTTTATAAGTATTAAAATAAAATAACCATTTAAAAAAATATTAGTGCATGAAATGCATCTGACTTGATTGTAGTAGTTCAATGTTTATTAACCTCTTATTGTTCTACAGGGTTAACACCTATAATACAATAACTGCCCAGGCGCCTTTTGGAGGATATAAAATGTCTGGAAGTGGGCGAGAATTGGGAGAATATGGTCTTAGTGCATACACCGAAGTTAAAACTACTTTTATTGCTGTGCCTGAGAAAAATTCTTAAAATAATTTTTATTTTATGTTTTCCATGTTATTATTGTGATATAATGTGCAAATGTTGAATATTTTCATTAAAGATTTTGTATATATAATATGAAAGATGGTAACTTTTATAATGATTATCATGTTTCACTTTTTAATAATATTGTACCAATTTTTTGTATTGCTATAAAAATATTTTTGTTAATATGATTAATAAAAAAAATCTTATAAAATTTGTAATTTGTTTTTAATCTGGAAACGAATCTCCCTTTTCAATATGTTGCTGAGTCATAAAATTGGTATTGGCAGTTTTCTGTGATCCTTGGATAAATATTTTTTATTAAATCAGACACTTTCGTCCTAATGATGCTAGTGATAACTGTGATTATTTCGTCTGTATCATACGAACTCCATTGCATCTAAGATTCTTACCCCATGGAATTCTTAGGATTTTGTTTTCTTTGATTGACTAATTGCTGTTCCCACCACCTTTTAAAAAATATATTAAAGTTTAATAAATGAATGTTTTTTCTAAACTGCTTTTGATATTGGCTATTCACAAACATCATCAATCCTTCAGCTACTTGCACTAGAAATATTCAAATTCCTACTTGTGGTTTGTTCCATTTGAGGATGTAGACTTGCATTGGGCAGGCAAATAAGTCCGTTCGGTTTTTCAGGGTGAAATAAAACTCAATATACTATAGATATAAAATTCATTTTAATCTACAATATATTGACCATTATTTAATGACTTTTTGCCATAATTCAACTGACTGCATAATGCCATGTTCATAGAATGTCTGGGGTTTATTGTTAAAAATTGATCCAAATGGTTTTTTATGTCCTCTTCCTTGTGGAATTTCTTTCCATTCATGGAGTTCTGCAGAGACCGCAATAAATGATAGTCACTTTGAGCTAGGTCTGGTGAATAGGGAGAGTAGGGCAAAAGGTCTCATCCAAGGCTCATTAATTTATTGCGAGTGACCAAAGAGGTGTGGGCCTAGTGACTTGGTGCAACACAACACCCTTCCGATTTGTCAGTTCTGAGCATTTATTTTTAATTGATTGATCCAATTTTGTTAATTATGAGCAGTATAGAGTGGAATCAATTATCTATTTACATCAAAAAATATTTGACAGACAACAGAGTTTCTGTTCCTTACAATGAGCCTTTGGACAAAAAAATTATAAATACTAATAAAATACTAAAAGTATTATTATGCCAAAATATCTGCTGTGGGGGTACCCCGCTCCTCCTCCGATTTGGCTTTTATAAGATAAAACGGATATATATATTTCGACAGGTGGGTGATAGTTTTGTTTTACTTTTATTATTTTTGTTGAAGGGGTGTGAGCCCCTCTCTCCCTCCGAATTATTTTTTAAAAATAAAATGGCAATATGGTTGGGTAGATGGGTGATACTTTTTATACAAAATTTAATAACAATGTTTTTTTTATTAGTAAACTGTGTTTTAAATATTAAATAATTAGGAAACAAGAACAGAACCAATTTGAAATAAGAAACGTTTTAATGTCTAGGAACAAAATAAACATTACAAAGAAGCAGTGGTGTCCATTGCCTCCCCCCCCCCAAGGTCAATGGCGCAAGAACCTACCCTTCCCCTGTATAAGGGGCCCCTTACAGATAATCTGTGATAGCCCTGGAGCCAGGGCCCAAAAATCGACCTCATCGTAGGCAAAGGTTTATGCATCGAACAAGTACATAAACTTTAGGGGGCGGGGTGGCCGAATAGGCTAAAGCGTGTGCACAGCACCGCTAGTTGCCTGGCAACCGGATAACAGAGATTTGAGATGATATAAAAAAGTACGAGTTCGCGTCCCGGTGCCGGAGGGGAATTTAAATTCCCCGCCCTCACCCCCCGGCCCGGGAAAATCCCGTATAGCCTAAAAGGCGAGGTAGGGAAGAACCAAAAAAAAAAAAAAGTACATAAACTTTATACTTTGGTAATGTAGTAAGATATAGAACCACGGTCAAACAACGCTGATTATTATCAAACTTACCAAAAACTGAGACAAATTACTATAAATGGCTCTATAACTTGGAAATGAGTTCCCTAAGACTCAAAACCCATAGAATCATAGTTATAGAGCATCAAATTTTGCGTCCACTAAGTGATGATATTTTTATTTTTGGCCAATTATATATTTCGAATCTTATGAAATTCGGTATCTTTCGACATATTATCAAAATCCTTCGCTGGTGAGAGGTGGAAAAGATACATATACTGCATATAATCGATACTAAACAAAAATAACTCCTCTAAACAAAGTAGAATAGACATCCATACTGTTAAAATATTGAAAATCACGTTTACCTTCATTACCAATTTTTAACCATGGGGAGATTACCGACTTTGTTCGGACCTACATTAATTTAGTTGGTACTCAGTGGACGCAAAATTTGATGCTCTAAAACTTTGATTCTATGGGTGTTTCCTCTTAAGAAACCCATTACCAAGTTGCAAGGCCATTTTTAGAAATTTGTCTCAGTTTTTGACTAATTTGGTAAAAATCAGAGTTAGTTTACCGTAGTTTTATACCTTATCACGTAACCAAATTATAAAGTTTATGTGCTCGATCGACGCACAGTTTAACTTTCTTTAATCCATTAAACAGTAAATTGAGCATCGTTTAGGAGTTATAGGTGATAAAACAAAAAAATATCGAAAACGTCATACTTTTTTGGCTGTAAAAAGTTTTCTATTGGTGGCCCGGGTTAGCAATTTTATTTTTTACATGACTAAACCTATAAAATAGGTTTTAAAAAACTTAAAAGTTAAGAAATAAAAACTTTTCTCATATTTTTCACAATGAATTTCCTGTTTCGATCCTCAAATTACTGGCCTAATATTCTTTAAATCAGCCGCCAAATTTGAAATCAGCGGCTCTGGAACGGCAGACAAAGTTCTTTTTACTCAGAATAACATCTTTCGTAATTTCCAATCAAACCTTTCGAGGTCGATTTTTGGTCCCTGGCACCAGGACTATGTTACGTCACTGCTGACACGGCACTATCTTCTCTACTCTTCCCTGTCTCTATGTTTTATTTTTTTCACTCTCTATGGAATTATTTATTATCTATAGCTAAAGTTTAATTATAAATGTAATAATCCTTCGAAAGTAGGATGTTCACTAATGTCCAATAAGACTGTGAATTACGTCATTTAAGACTTTTTTAGATAAATATGAAAAATAGAGGACATTTTGTAAATTATAAAATTGACCAACCAGAATCATTGGACTAATTATTGCCATTTCAAAAATTGAATGTCTCAGAAAATTACGGCCTTTCTCAAGAAATCTATCATGGCATACGAAAAATTGCTTCAATCTCCAATAAGAGGGTTTTTGTTAGACATTTCTGGTGTTCTAAAGGATGGCAGTCAACCCATACCAGGTTCTGTTGAAGCTGTCAAAAGGTAAGTAAGGACATGTTTGGTTTTCTCTTTCTCACTACAATATATTTTAAATATTTACGTATAATATGAATTTTACAGTTTACAATCAGCCAAGATACCCTTTCGACTAGTTACAAATGAAACTTCACGTCCAGTTAATAAAATTTTGAGTACATTGAATATGCTCGGTTATGAAGTTACTGAGGAAGATTTAATCTCCCCTGTTCCTGCAGTTGTTAAAATTTTAAAGAATGACAACTTAAGACCGTTTCTCTTGATCCATCCAGAGGTAAAATATCATAGTATTATATTAACCAAATTATAAATTTATTCAAATTAATGTTAAAAGTATTTTATATAATTTTTTTTCTGATTACCCCCTATCTCTCCATTTATGACATATGCCGGGAGGGATGGGAGAGAAGATGAAGGCATTGTCCTTTTAAAAATATATCCACTTTTGTGATTTAAATTTAACATAAAAGTTGAATATGGCATTATCACCCTTTTCATGTATCATAACTAGAGACTATATGGATCTGCCTAACAAAGATTCTCAATTAGACCTAGGTCAAATCCTAAAAAGAAATGAAATAACACTTTTGAGTAAATCATTACCTAGAGGAAATTCTGGAGTAGGTAAAGTTATTAACCTCATTATTAACTAGAAGCTTTGGTGTATTCGATGCCATACTATAATTTTAAAAATTCAAAATTAATAAAAGTTGGTTAATTTTTGGCCTTAATAGTTCAATCTTTGTCTTAATATTATAATGCTACTGATTATATCTTTGATTTTATGTTTATAAATAATTTTAATTTCTTTTCTGTATAGATTAATCAATTATTGCAGTATTGTTAGTGTTATTTTCAATTTATTTACCAAAAACAGTTGTTTCATCTTTTACTTTTTTTTAATCATTATTTCATATATGTAATAAATGAAATACATGATGCAAGTATTGTACTCCAGAATCTTCTTTAATGTTTTCTTTTTTTGGGATGGAAGAATTTATTTATTCTATTTTGAATGTTAAATAAGTATTTTAGAATTTTAGTTAGCGAATTATTTGGTTAATCATGACTTTTCAAGAGTTCCAATTGTTTTTCTTATTACGTAAATTATAAATATCTAACTATATTTTCAAGCCTTCCATGTTTTTTCTGATATTAGTATTTTTAAGATAAATTATTATTTGATACACCCATAATGATTTATCAGTTATTAATTAAAACTTTAGGGATGAGAAATATTAATTACTGACCAAAATATTATTATTATTGGTGTTCAGACTACTATGCTTTTGATTTCTGTAGGTAATTCCTGATTTTGGTGATATTGATACTTCAAATCCTAATTGTGTTGTCATGGGTGATGCTGCCGAGTGTTTTCAATATAACTTTTTAAATGAATGTTTTAGGCAACTAATGGGAATGGAAAATCCCATCTTATTTTCATTAGGCCAAGGGTATGAATATTATATTTTGTATTATTGGCAATCTCAATATTGCTTTTTCTTTTTTACTTATATTTTTAATTTATTGCCAATAAATAGGATATCTTGTTTTCAGAAAATATTTTCGAGATGAGGACGGGCTTGCGCTAGATGTCGGTCCTTTCTGTAAAGCAATAGAATATGCCACTGGGGTTAAGGCAACCGTTGTTGGAAAACCAAGCCCTCAATACTTTTTGGATGCTGTTTGTGATCTTAAATTACAACCTAACGAGGTATTTTAGATTCTCTATTGTGTAACGTTGTTTGTTAACTACCATTTAATTTCTTCAGATAAGATAAGAAACACTTACCTAAATATCTAAACATTAAAATGTAATTTACTGTTGATAAATGGAATTAAAAATAGATTAGTAGATATGTATATATATCGCTAATGTTAATTCAAAAGGTCATATGTAATAATTTTCAATAATTATTCTATTTGTGCTGAAGGTGATATTTTGTAGTCTGCAACTGAAATAAGTAGTATGCTACTTTGGAAAATAGCAGAGAAAAATGAAATTTTCCTACTAAATCATATAGAAATAATCAATTTGTATGCTCTTCTGTAAAATAAACAACTCAATTTTTACATACAATCTTTTGTCCTAACAGTAGTGATATTCTAAAAGTTTTAAATATTATTTTTTCCAATACACTATATATACATACACAACAAATACATCTCTTTGGAAGTAACTTCTTTTTTTATATTGTTAATTCATTTCGCTTGTCATTTTTTTGGAAGGGTGGGAAGAAGGGGAGAAGGTAATAAGATTGTAATAGTACTGTGAAATGCAATATTTTTTTTTTATTTTTTTTTTATTAGAGTGCTACCATTGGGTAGTTACTCAGCAAGTGTATTCATGTCATTATATCTATTATGTCCAAATTTACTTGATGTATTTATGTAATACAGTTGTAAATGTCATAACGAAATAAAAAAAAAAAAATCTTTTTAATTTTTACTTAAAAGATATATATATATATATATATATATATATATATATATATATATATATATATATATATATATATATATTCTTTGATTTATGAATTGGATTATTCTGATCAAGCCTTATTTGCAGGTTGTGATGATTGGAGATGATATAGTATCTGATGTCGGTGGTGCACAAAATTGTGGTTTGAGAGGTGTTTTGGTTAGGACAGGTTAGACATGTTTTCCTTATTTAATTATAATTTAGTCAACACAAGAGATAATAGTAAGATATGCCTGTCATTTGTCAAGGACCCTTTCCTTTAATTTTTTTTTTGTTGACTCACATAAAAATGAACTGAGAACATGCATGAATCTTCAATTTGTATAGGCTGGTAAAGATTAGGTTATAATAATTAAAAAAAAGTCCTGAATTTTTCTGATCTATATTTGCATAGATAATTAGTGCTTCGGAAAGATAAGAAAAGTGATGGAAACAGATCTATGAGAATGGAAACATAGTTGCTGCCAACGCTTAGCTCATACCATTGGATACCTTGTACTTATTAGTTTATACCAATGTTTACTGCTTCAAAACTTCCTTCCGAGAAATTTCTTTCCATTTTTCTTTCACCTTGTCTTCTCGCAGTAAAAATATTTAGTTTTAAAACTATTCTATTAGCTTTTATTAAGAAATAAAATAACCATTGAATTAAGAGAGGTTTAACAGTATCAAGAGCGCAATATATGCCATAAAAATTTTTGAGGGAGGCACATTTTTTATGAGGATATCCATTTTTGAAGGAGCACATGTTTACAGGGTTATGAATTTTTGGAGGGAACCATATTATTTTAAGGTTTTAATTTAAGAGGACATTCCAAATCCAGGTTAACACTAACTACAATTATTAAATTTAACTTTTGTTTGCACCGTTTTTTAGATGAAGAGAGCTATACATTTCTTGGGACAGAGAGTGGGGGTCATGAGCTTGGGAGGATGTTCAGAGCGCACCCCTGAATAGTATCATGTTTGGCAGCGGTACGAGTCACCACATACTTGACTCTGACTCCCATTCCAGTCCACACCACAGCTCCCAGATATATTTCAAGTTTATCAACATATATTTTTTATTTAAAATTGGAGTAAACTTGCAATGAAACTTTGTTCATAATTAACTTTAATATTGTAACTTTTTGACCTATCTGCCATTTTGAAAACCTTTTATTTTTTCATCATCACAGACACTACACCGGTACCAGTCTTCACCGTATCAATACGTCACTTCCATTTATCTTTATCTTGTGTAAGGATCTGCCAAACTCTAGTGTCCAGAAGCTTCTCTGCATCAGCTTCGGCTGTTCATCTCATTCCTGGTCGTCCTCTCTTACTTCTTCCATCCATATACCCGAACAGTATCCGCTTCATGTAAGGATGGGAATCCATCCTTGTGATATGTTCAATCCATCTTAGCCTTTAGAGCCTTATAAATTGTACCACATCCATTTCCCAGTAAATGTGGTGAAGTTCTACATTATATCTTAGCTTATACTGGTTACCATCTTCTACTGAGCCTAATATCCTCCCTAGGATTTTTCTTTTCTCTCAAAAATCTCTGAAGCTGATGGCTTCTGTACATAATGAGAGCCATGTCTCTGAGGCCTATGTCAGTGCAGTTCTAATAACAGATTTATACAATAAATATAAATCTGTTATTAGAACTGCACTAACAGATTGCAGATTGTGCAGTTCTAATAACAGAGTAATCTTAGTGGTTCTAGCCAGCAAATGACTTCTTAATATTTTTGCCTAGACAAAATAACACCTGTTTGCTGACATGATTCATCTCTGTACTTCTTGGCTAGGCATATTTATTGTCTGAACAAACTAAGGAACCTAGATAAACAAACTTATTTTCAACGTGTATTCTTCAAATGTGACTTGGTGGGTGCTTGGTCAGTTGGCAATCATATATTTTCTTTTAATTTTTGCTGTTTCTTATTCAAAATTCCTCATAAAATATATGTATATATCAGACTCTAGGCAGTACCACAGATAAAAAATATACAAAATAAAGATTTTGTTACAAAAAATTTTATTTTTATTTTTTTTTATCAGGTAAATATATGCGAGATCGAGATGAACCTCATGAATCAGTTGTTCCTGATGGGATTGTTGACAATCTTCAGGAAGCAGTTAACCTAATTTTGAAACATAAATCATAAATTAAATGGTTTCTATGTATATTTTTATTATACTCAAATTGAATAACAATATGTGCTTATGTGATAATGTATATTTATTGTATTAAATGACATACTTATATTTGATAGATAGGTATTTATAAATTATAACTTTTATTGTTTAATCTTCAGACTTTTATTTTAATGACGTTATTTTATTTTATATTATATTAGACAATTTTGTAAATATATATATATATAAAAAAACTTACAAAAAGTTCAATAAACCGTATTAATAAGAATTATATAATATTACAGATATTATACTAAGCTATTCCTTTATGTATGCCATTCAATAACCCTCTCCCCCTCCAGTACATTGAAGGCTGGCTGTCATTATGTTAAACTAACCTTCACTTCCACAATATTTCCCAAATCTATGTTTACATAATATGGTTAGAATTCCACTTTTGTAGAATACATGGCACCTGCTTCTGAACTGACTTATCACCAATTGGAACATGTTTGACTTGATATTGTATTATTTTAATATTTAGGTTGACTGTTCCAGCACATCTGCTGATTGTCAATAGTTGTAATTGTCTGGTGCGGATAAATATAGGTAAGTGCAAAAAAAAATATTTAGGTTATATTATGTAACTTTAAGTAGGAGAAATGTTCATCAGCTGTTGGCTTCTCCAACATTCATTTCTTCTTAGGAACTTTAAATCACATTTATTTCAAATAAACACAACTTCTATATTTCAAATGGACAGTAATCATGGTTTTCTGATTATTTAGCACAACCATAATTATGAAGCTAGGATTGCAATTCAACTAATAAAAGACTAAATTAAGAAAACAAATGAAAGCTAAAGACCAAGTTAATATTGTAAGAACAGAAATTGGAAATGAATTTATCGAGAAAATATAAATTCACCCGTTTTATTTCGAATTTAGGGGAACCTGAAAAAATACAGATTATTACAGTATGGATTGCCATTCTACATAACTTACAAGCTATATTCACCTTTGTTTTTATTTTTGTTTGTATCTTATATATATATGTGTGTTAACTAAATTATCACCCATTACATCACTGATGTCATCTTATTAGTTCTTTCATTTCTTCATCAGACAACTGTTACTTATTTAATATCTACTAATGATTCATTTAGTTTTATTTTTACTGTATACATTTTATCTTTTGTATACCTGATGAAGACCTACGAAGTGGGTCAAAACATCAGCGTAATTAATAAAATACTATTATAGTACATAGTATTGATAATTTTACCGCACCCCCCGACAAACTCCTCATATTATAATCATGTTCAACCATCTCCCCATTATTTTACATTAAAATTTGTAGCTGCAGAAGGTGGGGAGGGGACAAAACATAACAAAAATAAATAAAAACTCTATAAATTACAAATAGTTTTGTAATATGTTGCCTATAGGAAAGGTTCTGGTGAAAAATAAATAATAATGTAGTAATGTCAAATATATAAGTAAAATAAAAATATTTCTAAGGTAAGTGTTATATTTAAAATTAATTTCATTTCCAGGTGATGACCAGTTCTTTGTAGGTCTTTTTATTTTATCTTGTTTATTAACATTTCATCAGATTTTAATAAACATATAAAAAAAAACCTTACATATTTCAGAAATAATATTGATGTTTTTCCAAGAACTCTCCGGATTCTTTGCTATCTGACTATCCATAATTTTAATTATAAATAATAATGAAATAAACAGCAATCTAATTTGTAGTAATTCATATTCAGCCCTCAAATCAAATGACTATTTCATTACTCAACATTTCTTTTTATGTATCTCTGAGGCTCCTTAGCCCACATTAATGTCCTTATGTATTATTCTAAAGGGACTCGTTCCAGAATAAATAAATAAAGAATTATTATTATTAAAAAAAAAATCATTCTTCTAATTTTTCTCTTGCTCTTTTACCTCGAGCAAGAGGCAATCCCATGAAGACTCGCGTGGGCAGATTTGCTATGCCTCTAGGTTGTAGGAGTATCTACCTGCTACCCTTCAAAGCAAGTTAAGATTTTCGTTTATCTACCAGCCCGATAGTAGTTTCCGTCATAACTAATTAATTATAAAAATTAAAGTTCTTTTGGGTACTTAATCATGTGGGAATAATGGGCAACAGACTGGCTGACATAGCTACCTGAGGAGGATAAAATATAGTACCTGAATCTAACCGCAAGATAAAACCCATGTAAGGATGCAAAGAAGGCTGAAGCCTACCTATGATCCAAGGTGTCCAGCACCAATAAAATGAAGAATATCTGTACTGATAGTCACAGGCGGATTTACGGGGAGGACTCGTAAACACTAGCGGATCCAGGATTTAATTTTGGAGGGGGGGCTTCAGCCCGAAAGCTGTTTTTTTCATAAAAATAACGATAATTACTTTGGAAAGAAAGAAAGAAACTAACTACCTATATGGTGTTTAAGTGATTCCTAAAGCCCTTTTAAATGTAATTACACAAACATTAATACTTTAAGAGATACCTTTTTAATATTTTTTACGATGAAACATGGCTATATTTTACCATTTTGGGGGGGAGGACTTCAGCCCGAAAGCCCCCCCCGTAGATCCGCCCGTGCTCATCCGCCTTTTTTATGTTAATATAACCATGTTAATATAACCACGTTTTATAGCAAAAAATATTAACAACTACCTCTTAAAGTATTATTGTTCGTGTAATTACATTCAATAGGGCTTCAAGAATCAATTAAATACCATTTCATATGGGTAGTTCATTTCTTTGTTCTTTTTTTTTCAAATTAATTACCGTTATATACATGAAAAAAAATCTTTCGGTCAGAAGCCCCTCCCCCCCCCAAAATTAAATCCTGGATCCGCTAGTGCTGATAGTCGTACATTCATTGAGATACAAGGAAACCGCCGTGAGCGAACTACTATAACTCACCTGGGAACAGAAAAAACTAGGTTAGACCATATCCACCTTCTAGAAGAGAATCCTTCGTCAAGATGTCGCAGCTGCGATACCCACTTTAAAAATACAACTCTTCAGCTCAGTTTGCACTTTAATTAGAAACTGATGAATGATGCGTAATATACAATAATTGGTATTACATGGCCATTTCGTTCAGATAAATCCTTATCTATGTATCTGGTGTTGTTCAAAACTTAATGATTTTGATCAAAATGTTCTCCGAAAAAGCGCAAGAATTTAAAAATAAACGTGTAAGATACAGTAGAGAGCATCATACGCGAAAAAAACAATGGTAACAAAAGGGAATGGTTTTGCTTATAGTTTGATATTGAACTCTGATTTCGATCTAATTCATTGCATACGAGAGACCATCAGGCTTTCAGGAGCATTCCTTACTTAAAGAAGAAATATGAGAAGCAGTAGTAGAAAATTATGAAGGCTCTGTCAATTATAAACCACATTTATTTGTGTTTGGATTGCTACCAATGGGTAGTTACTCTTCATGTTATAGTTGTCATGTAACTATTTTCATATTTACTTGTTGATGATATAATATCGTCAACTTTTATATTTTTTAAACTAAAATATCTAAAGTGGTGTTATCTTGGAAATCAAGGCCCCCAAGATTCTCAGTCGATTGGTGTACAGGAATTAAGTAATAAGAAGACTTTTTTTTTCTCTCCAGGAATTTCTAAATGATTTTGTTCATAATGGATAGAAGTGGGATTGGACAGCACGATTCGTATTCTAATATTTTTTTAGAGGAGAGGAGGGGAGGGATTAGTATGTATCGTGGCTAGTAAACGAGTCTTCTAATTATGGGATAGTGTGACCAAGTGGGCTAACGCGTGTGTGCACAGCACCGCGCGTTGTCTGGCAAGCTGATAACCAAAGTTATAAACAATTAAATAATCCCCCGCCCTCAACCCCTAGTTCGGGAAAGCCCCGTATAGCCTAAAATGCGAGATAAGGGAGAACAATAAACAAAAACAATCTTCTTATTACTTAAATCCTATACACCAATCGACTGTAAATCTTGAGGAGCCTTGAATTCCTAGATAACACCACTTTAGGTTTTTTAGTTTAAAAAATATAAAAGTTGGCGATCTTATATCTATCTTTCAATTGTATGATGTATGAAATACTCAATCAGCAAAACATATTAATGTTTTTAAACATCGATTAACGTTAAAATTCAGACAAATTTTATAATACTAATAAACAGCCGTCCTTATATAACAAGAAGCGTTAAATATACTTTGTTCTATGGTTTGCAAAATGTTTTCTATTTTTACCATGGTTTACAAAACGGCATTCAGTTTTGCGATCCCACTCCTCAACTGAATGGATGCTGTGCTGTTGACACATAGCAGGCTTCTAAAAGCCTCCTACGTCAATAAAAATGACCAGTCTCCTCGCCTCTTCTCACACAGTATTATTTTTTCCTGATTTCCGAGTTTTATAAATAAACCACAACGTTTAAAATAGGTTTGAGATCATCTCATTTTTAAATAAACTGATTTTACAAGGAAAAAGGAAAATAATATATTAATAACAATTCAGCTGATTAATGCATACATGGATAAGATGATTAGGAGTGCGGTCAAACACAAGGTAATGCCATATATTTAATTTATACTATTTTACTCTATGGCTTAAGTAATAGGATCTCATCAGTAGCGAATCCAGGATATATATTTTTTTTAAGGAGAGGGAGAGAGGAGGGCTATAGTCCGAAAGTATTTTTTTTATTTATATCAAGATAATAAATTGGAAAAAAAGAAAGAAATTGCATATATGAAATGATGTTTAAGTGATTATTGAGGTCCGATTAAAAATGTAATTACACGTATAATTATATTCTAGAGATACTTTTTAAATATTTTTTTCATAAGACATGGTTATATTTAGTAGCTGTATATGTATTTTAATTTTAAAAATAGAACATATTGTTATTATTATCACACGCACACATTTCCATTTTGGGAGGCTTTAGCCAGAAAGCCCCCTCCGTAAAAAGCCTGTGACTCTCATCAAAGCTAAGAAGAAGATAAAACAATAGAAAATAGAAAAAAACAAAGGTATAGTTAAATTACAATTTTGATTATGAACAGATATAATAAATAATATCCATAAAAATAATCAGAAGTTATGCAAGAAGAAATAATATTATATTAAATGGAATAGTAAATAATAGTAATAACTAGTTATCATACAATTAAAAGGGGAGAGATAAAATAGATACATAATGTTAAGAAGGAAATAAGCTTATAGTAGATTAGCATAGAAAGCAAAAGAGAAAAAGAAAAAAAATTAAAAGCAAAAAAAAAATAAACTGCCAAGTGCTGTTCTCGAACAGGAAAAGGGTTTTAAAGGGTTTCCCTCCCCCCAATAAATACGTTTTATTTACTGCTGAAGTAAAATTAATTCTCACTTAATAAAAAAAGAATAAATAACATAATTATATTTTGTGTTTTAAAACTTAAAAAATAAATTAACGTTTGTTAGAAATAATGATTATAAGTATTAATATCGACCACGGGCGGATCTACGGAGAGGAGGGGCTTTCGGGCTGAAGCCCTTCCCCTCCAATTATAAAATATATTATTTTTTATATTTTACATTTGTTTTATGGAAAAAAAATTATCTCTTAAAGTATTATTGTTCGTGTAATTACATTTAAAAGGACTTGAGGAATCACTTAAACACCATTTCATATAGATAGTTAGTTTCTTTCTTTTTTTCCAAAGTAATTATCGTAATTTTATGAAAAAAAAGCTTTCGGGCTGAAGCCTCCCTCCCAAAAAAATTAAATCCTGGATCCGCTAGTGATTTCGACAGTAGTTACAAATATGTATATATAATTATGCATTTCAATACGTGTTTATCAAATTCGAAGTTAATATTGTCAAATTTAAAAATTTTCAGTTTAAACAAAGGAATTGAATGAAATTTGCTGTTTTTTTTTGTTTTTGTTTTGCAGAAATTTTTCAATTTCACCGCCGTAATAAATATCAAGTTAATTCAACTTCATTTACTAGTTCTTTGCCCATGCCCACGGAAATCCGTCTTCCATCCCTTTGTGCGGCAGGATATATATTACATTCCTTGTGAATATTCCTAGGTATTTTTAAAAATGTCAGTTGGTTATCAGACAGAGGAAGAAATGAAAGTGGTTGGAATCTACAATGCTGTAGAAAGGTTTTATGTTATTAAAGCTGTTTATTTATAGTTTTTAATATTTGTATACTCAAAAAGTTAATGATATTTTTTCTAAAATACCCCTAGAAAATGTGAAGAACCAAAGCTAAATTGATTAACGACGGCGATCATCAAACAAAAGAAAAAAAAATTAATCTGAATAAATCTTATTAAAGATGACATTTAATACTCCCTCCCTTCTATAGCTCTGAATAATTCAGTCCATGGAAAATATACTGCTTTGCTTAACTTGCAAAAAGTCGGTTAATGAATTTTTTTTTTCTAAATTGTATATATTAGAGAAATGATCCGCCTATTTTTTTTAGGATATTCAAAATATCTCGGTAACTGTTGTAGTAAAAAACTGTTCTGTCAGGATTTTGATGGTAAAAAATCATTAGTGTGTTTATAATGATAAAAAGTTTAGATTATTCTAGGATCAATGAAATGAATAAAAATTGTTTTGTATAGAATTTAACATCAACCACTTTTGCTTCCTCATTGCCGAAAGTAGGGAAGCATTGTATTCGTGCGAGAGGTTAAAAAAAGTTTTATACTCAGAATCGAAAATTTCCAATCGCGTTTTATGTTTCAGACATCAAGGATCAAATTGGGTTCGGTGTCTGTCTGTCAGTCTGTAGTCAAATCGATGTAACGGGCATATCACCTACTACCGTATACGATTTTCATGAAATTTTCAGGGATTGTGCAGGTTCGTTTTTAAGTGGTTCCATATCGATTTTATTAAATTCTAACCAGCATTTACGCATACGTGCGCGCAAACGCATTTTTGTAGATCAATATTTCAGTAACGGCTAGTTCGATTTGGCTCAAAGTAAAGTATAAAAGGTAGGTATTTGTCAAAAACTAACTTAGGGTCAATTTGAATGAATTCTTGAATTGCTTTCTCTTATATATGTGCAACGTGTTTTCCTTGATATGCCTATATCTTTAAAACCGCAAGTTAGATTTGGCTCAAACCTGGAGGGAATTTAGGGATTATTAAACGTAAAATGAAATAGGCATCAATTTTATCATATCCTATCTCCAAAAAATATACTCCAAAAAAAAAACTCCCGTTTTCAGATGAGTAAATGTGTTATTTGATATGTCTATAGTTTGAAAACGGCGTAAACAAACAGTTGAATTTTTCTTATGGATTTTTTGTTTAATCCATTTCACTAGTGAAAATATACCTATTATATATATATATCATTACTGTTAGTTTTTCTGTCTCCTGTAAAACACTCAATTTTTATATACGTCTTTCGCACCAACAGTAGCTAGATACATATTCAGTATGCACTGGATTTTTTTTTAAATTACGAATTATCAAATATGCAATCTGCAATTTAAACTTTTTCGCATTTTACTATTTGCTGATAAACAAAACTCGTGGATATCAAGCCTGTATATGTTGAGGGATTATTGAATTTCTGAAAAGATTTTATTCTTATAAGACAATTTTTAGACCTTTTAATATAGCAAAATTTTTACAACTTAATGCCCTCTAAATCTCTCTTTCTATTTATTTACTTTTTCCAAATTTACTATTTTCTATAATTTCTTAGGTAATTGAATTTCTCAAAGCTCATTTCGCAACACTAGAACATGGGCTTTTCCTGACCTAGGACACGGCTCCCTGGCGAAGTGGCCTATGTCCCGCTGAACTGAGCCTCGCTGGAGCCGCGTAGGCGACGCTGAATCAAATATACTCGCGGGCGGTGGTGGGGGTCTGCCCCCAGTCTGTGGCCATGCCGCCTCTCGCAAGCTCCCGCTAGCCGCATCTCGGATTGCCGCGATCAAAGTCAACAACAGCATCAACTAAAATCAACAATTTAAGGATTAATATACAACAGTGAGTAACCTAACAAAAAAAAAAAGATGCTTTTATGATTCATACAAATATCATTAAGTATAGTACAGAAAATGAAGTTTAAAAGAGTAACTTTTTAATTTTCAAAATTTTAATTCGAATGCAATTTATCTACTTAATTTAAAAACCAAAACTTTTATATAAGCAAATAAATACTTTAATACGATTTAAGGAGTGGAAACATAATTTAAAGATGTACAAAGAAATAACTGTATCTATTTAATAAATAAATGAAACGCATAATAATATAAACATGATGTACTAAAGAAATACTACTTTAAATGTCGGTAAAAAGTGATATAAACTGTTTGCGATTTTGTATAGTGAAATACAATAGTAGTGTGTTTTCATTCCATTTTTGAAATGATTAATTTTTTGCAAAAATTTTTTTCGAATGATTAATAATAAAATAATAAAGTATTGATGAAAAATTATGGAAGAACACGAACAAAATATTGATTTCAACATAAAAAACATTTATATTAATTTTTTTTGTAATTATATTCTTGCAAATTAATCTGAAAACGTATTAAACTTGATTCAAGACCAATTGATTCATGTATTTAATTTCAGACTGCAATGAATTTCTTTTTTGACTATTTAAAAATCCTTTAAAATGTGACAAAAATGTTTGAATAAATTAATTACTGTTTATAATAATAAAAGTACTAATTTAATTTAAATTTATCAAGTGTAAAATATATAATACTTGATGTAATTTTTATAAACATTAAAGTTATAAAAACTATATTAATTGAGTACTGAAACTATATGTATTTATTTTGTTGAGGAAACACAAGTCGTTTAATTTTATAATTAAACTTTATTAATAATATTTTATTATATATATATGAATTAATTTACTAACATATAAACATCATTACAAGACAAAAACATTTATAATTACTCGAAAAATTGTATTAAAAAAGATCACTTCAACTGGGCAATAATACCTCAAGAAAGTATAATTGAATATTTAAAAAAAAAAGTTTTATTACTACTTGTAATATAAAGAAGGTATGCAATATAATAACAATATCCCTTTAAGTATGATAACTGTGGAGATAATACCTCAACAAAACATAATTGAAAAATTAAAAAAAAAATGTTTTATTATTATATTTATTTTAATGTTATTAATTATTTTATATGATATAAAAATTAATGACATCATTGATTAATTACATTTCACTCTTGATGACTTAACATTAAACAACCTGGGAAATATAGTCAACGTTACTCATAGTTTTTTTTTAATTTGATCTATTTAGAAATATAATAATCTGTCACGTGGACAACAATTATAGTGAGATATGAACACTTTCATACCATATACATAGATAAAACATAAAATTAACAAAAGTAAAATAATAATCAAACAACACTCATGTTAATGTTGTTTTACCATTTAGCACCGAACTCACAGGCGGATCTACCATTTACCATTTACCATTTAGCGGGTTGAAGCCCCCCCCCCAAAAAAAAAAAAATGGTAAAACATAACCATGTTTTGCAGAAAAAAAAATATTAAAAACTATCTCTTAAAGTACTCTTGTTCGTGTAATTACATTTAATAGGACTTCAAGAACCACTTAAGCACCATTTCATATAGGTAGTTAATTTCATTCGTTTTTTTTCTAATTAATTTTTGTTATATGTATAATAAAAAAAAATCTTTCGGACTGAAGCTCCACAAAATTAAATCCTGGATTCGCTATTGCACGAACTTACCATAAAAATTAGGCTATCCTTTTAGAAAAAAATACATTATTTATTCGACCGTACTATGAAACACTATATTAGACAAGTTTCGAGACACTCAACAATTGTTTACGATAATTACTTGAACTAATATGAATCTATTGTTATAAATTTATTTAGTACATTAAACGATAACACGAACCATTTTATTTATCTTACAAAATATCTTTCTAGGTTCGGTCAAAACTCTAAAAATATTTTCCAGTAGAAAAATAACAACTTTCATTTTATACCTTTACCTTTTTTAGTTTTATAATAAAAAAATCAAATACCTTAAAATAATGCACTAACGGATCCAGGGTTTAGTTTTGGGGGAGGGGAGGCTTCAGCCCGAAAGATTATTTTAAAAAATATATAACGATATTTACTTAGGAAGAAAAATAAATAAACTTACTACCTACATGAAATATAGTTTGATTGATTCTTTAAGTACTATTAACTGTAATTAAACGAACAATTTATAATTTTAGAGGTAATTATTAATTTTTTTTTTTCATAGTTATATTTTACTTTTTTTGGGATGGGGCTTCAGCCCGAATTCTGATTCCCCCCCCCCTTCGTAGATCCGCCTGTGAAATAATATATACATCAAAAACTAGATATAAACCATTTCCATTTTAACTTGATCATACAATAAAATAATAATACAAAAAATAATAAATAACTCAAAACTATTTAGGTAGTATAGGAATATATTTCTATATTTTAGATTATAACTAAATATATTTAACAGGTATCGTTATTAAAATAAGTATTAATATATTTTTTTTTAAAGTTCGCCAAAAAGGAGAATTTTGAATATATATATTCACTTCTATTGCTGGGTATTACCTCACTTGTCTTTACAAACTGCTTCATTTATTCTTGGCTTACTCCTAATCACCTTTCCTATTAGCTCTAAAATTATGTCTTCTTCTGTCATACTAATTCTTCTTATTCCCCTCCACCAACTGTATTTAGATAGACCAAATTAGCATTACAGCCACACTTTTTAACAGGGTCTTGATTATTGTATGGTAGATCGGTTTTGAAGGTCACGGATCGATGTGTATTTGATCAGTTAGTTGTGTGAGATCGTTTATTGAGATTTAACTTAATTTAAGCACATTAAGATGAGTATGCACTTTAAGATAATCGTGATATTCACCTGTTTTGTTGAGGAGCAGTATCTCAGGTAGAGGAAATATAGAATTTTCATGTCATTTATTTTTAAGTTTGAGGCCTACCTAAATATTTTTTTAAAATAATTTTAATTTATTATCTTTAAATATAAGTACTGTTTCACCTCACTAAACATTTTTCGATGAAATACTCGCTTCGCTTTTGGTTGGTAAAAAAAAAAATCATTTTTTATTTACTTTTTATTTTTAAATATCATTTCTCAATGGATTTTTTTGTCGGTACACTATATCTTCGTTAATTTTTTTATTAAATCCTACGATTGAACCCTCATTTTGAAGATTATCTTTTCCTTCAACTGTAAAAATAGGACATCCCGGAAAAGGAAGGAAAAAATTTATAAAGAAAATGAAACTTTATTTGTGCATAGTTTGAAAAGTATAAAATGTATATCCATCTATGCAAAATGTCTAAACAAGAATACAAACATAATTAAATCATTCAATGAGTAGTAATTAAAGTGATAAAGCAGCCCTTAGCGTTTCTAAAATTGTACTAATAAATTAACATGATTATATTAAATTGATTCCGTTTGGTACAAAATGTCTGCGGTTTATATTCTGCACAAGTTTTTCAGAATTTACAAGCGATTTCACCTTTCTTTTGTAAACAAATTTAAATGATATTAGTTTTCGCGCACATGAGTAAATTTGCGAACAAGAAAGAAAAAAAATAAGAAACTATCAGACGTCTTGCCACATGACCGTATGTGGCTATCATGCCTCTATTAAATAGTGGTTAGACATAAATATAAATAATTAAACTTTAAAATTAAAATTTAACATTAGATAATTAACATCTATAAGGCAGTGAGGCTAGCAAAGATGGCATACTAGCCCGGATCTTATCAGTCCTGCAGTGAGGAGAGGAATATATTCATTATATCGGTGGCACCATTTTAAAGTAATAGCAACCTGGCCAACCTTGCACATTCGTTACTTTAATATGATGCCGACGATATATGTATACATTATTCATGTATTCATTTATATACTTAAATATAAAATATGTTAAAGGCAACTTAATTATACTGTCAAAACTTGAAGCCCTCCTTTCAGCAAAGAAAAGTTATATCCGCTACAAAAGCTATTATTTTCTTTCCAACAATATAATTTAGTTTGGATTTAATCTACCTACTTCTTCTAACTGAATTAAATGATCCATGTCTTAAAAAATTAATTTTCGTTTAGTTCAGGAGTCAGGAATACTACTCTGTTAATTTTGTTCTTGAGCTATTCAGTTACCAGTTTTTCCAGTCCAAATCCTCAATCCAGTAGTGGACATATGTTACTATGTACTATCGCACAGTGGTACAAAAAATGTGAAAAACTTATCTCATATGAACCAGTTGTGTTACAGGCATCACAATTCATATATATGCGTTCATTAGTTTCTGTAGTAAGCCATGGCCAACATAATAGCATTATTGGAAAGGGTAAAAAGTCAAAAAGACAAAAAAATCATGTTTAGTATCGATTTATATATTATGTAAGGAGCCAAATCGAATGAACATAAGAAAGTGTCAACATTTGAGGTCAAGAATTCAAAAAATCATGTTTATTCTAGACGTGTATGTTTCTTGATGTGCTGAAGAAAAAAACCATAGCAGTTCAATCAAATAATTAAGGAGGATGAAATGTTTAAGTTAAGAATCTTAGAAATTATATAGGAACTAAATGTAAAACCATATTATTATTTAAGGTATATAAATAAAATTTAATAACAGCATTTACTCTCCCAACAATTTTCTTTATTTTTATGACGTTTCGGGATCACTTTCTTATCCCATTTTCAGACCGTATCTCGTCTTTATATCATCTAATTTCTTTAAAAAGAATTGTCATAATTTATATCTCTTTACATTTTTTATATAAATTAGGGAGAGCATAGTCAGAGACTGATGAGTGTCTTTTCAAAAAATCAGTGTCTGACTAGGTTCTCCCTAGAGGAGTCCACAATATAATTAAGGGATGAATTATGAAAATATAAAAAAAAAAAAATTATGACAAACGTTTTTAAAACAATAAGATGATAGAAGGATGAGATACTGTCTGAAGATGGGATAAGAAAGTGATCCTGAAACGTCATAAAAATAAAGACAAATTTTCGGGAGAGTAAATGCTGTTATTAAATTTTATTTATATACCACAGATAAAAAGCATCTCCCTTAGGACTTATGAAGAATATATTATTATGTTAAATTCTTTGAATTAAGTTGAAATTCGTTGTTTAGTTATTTTAAGAAATAAAATAATTACATATATTTAAACATAACTATACAGATTTATTATTCTATTACTTTAATCAAAATTAAGTTAAAATCGTTTGAGAAATACAGTTGTTAATTTAATTTAAATTAAAGTATGTTACTCGACAAAAGTCAATAGAGAACTGAGGTAATGAGTGATACAAATAATTCGAAGAAATAAAAATAATCCTTTGAAAAAACACGTATTTACTTGAAGAATATAATGTTTACCTGTGAACACGTACGGCTAAGTTCGGGAATAATATAATATAATACTACATAATATAAAAAAATATAATAGATAAAAAACCTTCATAGAAAATAATTATTATTACTGTTAGGCATAATTTCACAAAATAAAAACCCTTATGGAAACAGCACACACACACACACACACACACACACACATATATATAAACTTTTTGCGAGTTATAGGCGAAAAAGTTAGTTAAAAACAAACTAGAGAAATCTACTCAACAGAGTAATAAAAAATTAATGTTTAAATCATTAATTCGAGAAAAAAATTCTTAAGATTGAGTGATAGCAGAATGATCATCATTAGTTTCAACTACAGCAACTTTAAAACATGTAAACTACGGATTCCTTAGATCTTTAACATTGTTTAACGAAAAATTTTAACAGCATCATTTTTCGATGATATTTAAATTTACTGACCTGTGTTGATGAAAAATAAATAAAAAAATTAAAAAAAGTTAATAAATAGACCAACATTACCATAAACACTAACAATTTACTTTATTGTGATTAAGAATAATTACAATAAAGTAAATTGTTAAAGGATTAATTACTTGATCAAAGGAAAGATTAGTAGTTAGTAAACTAAGGAAAGATCAATGATTTTTATTGAATCAGTCAGTTGATTGTTAATGTGTGTTGTGTTGATTACTTGTTTGACTTAGCTGTGTGTATTTTAAACAACGTAGAGATAATCTGAACGTTGTTAGATTAATTTGATTTTTCCCCAAATAGACGACTTTTTTTTAAACTTATTTGTGCTTTATTTTTTTAATTTGCTATTTTAGACTAGCGTATAACTAGCGCAAACAGAGCTTTCTTCTGCCTCTCAAAGGTATTGAAATCCTTAAAAATCATAAGAAATCCCAAACTAAGGCTGTACAATGCTATGATAAAACCAATTCTAATATATGGCTGTGAGACCTGGACACTAACGAGCACCCTAAAAAAAGTTTTGAAAGATTTGAGAGGGAAATCCTCCGCACGATAATCGGAGGGATCTGGGATCAGAATACTAACACATTGAGAAGAAAGACCAATAAAGAACTGCTAACAGAAACTGGCCAATCAATATCCCATGACGTAAAGGCACGGAGGTTAAGATCGGAGGGACATGTAACTCGTAGCAATCTGTCTGGAAGCCTCTACTTAAAAATGAATGCCTCAATAAAAGACAAAAGACCATGTGGAAGGCCAAATAGCAGATGATAGATGCAGGTAAATGGAAAGAAATAGCTCAAGACAGGCTGAGACGGAGCAGTCTTGTTAAGGCGGCAAAAGATCTACATGGTCTGTAATGCCAACAGAAAAAAAAAAGTATTTTTATTGTTTGAATGTATGATAAATCGTCTTGGAGATTGTTGATTAAATATTAAATATTTTTTTACTCTGTTTGGATGGGAAGAATCTACACTCGGAGAAGTATGTTTAGATTTGTTATGCGAATTATGTTTAGAGAAATGTAGGAAAATTATGATTAGCTGATAGCTGATTTGCTACATTTAGCTCAGGATTTTACGAATACCCCTACAGCTTGAGTTTGTGTTCAAAGCTTTCAACTTCTGGTAGCACCAAGAATATATAGAATTAATTAACACGAAACTAAGTTGTCGACAAATTAAAAAAAAAATCACAAAAAACTAAGGTGTGTGTACTTTAGACCTCAGGATAGAAGTGAAAACATCAAGAAGACGAGATTAATAAGATGTAATATAAATTATAAATCATAACCTATTAAAGAGAGGATGAAATACTGAACACAATTCTCTTGCTTACAGTATGGAGATCCGGCTATTAGTTTCTGAGATATTTTGATCCATATCTTCCATAAATCTCGTTATCATTTGTTTTCGACACTATTTTTTTTCCTTTTCCCCTCTATAACTTACATTAAGATACAATTTTGAATAATTGCTCATTACAAAGAGAATAAAATGATGAACAATATGCAGATCCGATTTTTAGTTTTTGAGATATTTTAATCCATATGAAAAAACGCTTCAATTAGTCGACAGCAGTCGACTTTACCCGAGCGTTACACTTCAGAAATCTGACGTCTACGAAGTTTTCACTTCAAAAATTGGACGCCCTGGAACATTAGGTAGGATAATACCGCTTAGTTCACAATTTAATTTTGTCCTTCGATTCCTTTATACGAATGTTTCAAACTGTAGGATCTCAGTCTATTCTATTCAATCGCCTGACTCTTCAAGTATCTGTTCCCTAAGCAAAACTCATCGGTGGACTTCTTGAGCATCAGAAACTTCAAATCCTTTGATGGTTCTAACAAGTCTTCGGTAAGCAATTGGATAGCAAGTGGATGAGTTGGTTGCGTCTGAAATTGTTCTTAGTTAATGAAAGTGGATAAATAGTTGACTGTCGTACATGTAATGTAAATTAGTTGAGGTGTTCAGTCAAAGAAAAACAAAAGTAAAAAAATAAATAAATATAATTAATTTATTTTTACTCTGCTATTTCTTTGACTGAACAACAGAACTAACTATTCTTCAATGTTCTAGATTAAATATTACACATTTAGAGTTGAATTTTTTGTTGATAGAAACATACTTAATATGTCTTTTTAGATGAGAAAGTTATGTATTCTAAATGAAATATTGAAGACAAATCTTTATTATGTATTCGTGTATCGTACATCATGTGGCTTAACAGAAACTTTATCTCATGTTGATGTTATGCATCACGGCCATTTCAAACTGCTACAGACCCAGTTTAATATTTTTGTGTCAAGACGCACCTACTTTTGGCGACATTCCAAAAAAACAATTTGTTATTTCAAACAGTTTATTCTGCTACTAGTTGATAAACGGGTCGCTCGTATGTTTACGAGACGCCATCGTAAAACTGTGGAAGAGTATCATTTAAACAAACATGGCAAACATTCTATTCTTCTTAGGATAACACATCAAGAACGCTATTTATGACGTTTCATTCATTAAATAGTTACATTTTTAAGAATGATTCACAAAGGAAAAGTTAGTCCGTGCAATTTGTGAACTCAAACAAATTTAAAACCAGATGTAAGATTATTTTTTTCTATGTAAAGAATAAATTTAAATTTTTAAAAACACTGATAGGTTCAGTATAAATATTTTCAATAAGGACCAATTCGGAATTTTCGAAAACTAGATAAGTGATCTTCAACAGCGAATATATTTTAATTTTATATTTAAAACGGTAATGCTCTCAATTATGCTACGTCAATTTTTTGTTAAAACTCCTCTCGTTCACTTGATAATTGTCATTGAGTAACATGTGTTATTTGTTATTGTTAATTGAGATAACAGGTTGAAACTATCCAGACTGGAACCTTCAGCTTATTAGTTTCAAGATAATAATATAAACTTAAGCTGGACTCTGATCATATCACAAAAAAAAAAAAAATGCTGCAAATTATTTCACAATGTTTTATTATTTCGAAACAATTATACATCTAAAGTAACATTACCTTCCTAGTTACAAAGAAAAATAAATAAAAGGTGATTCTAATTATTGGACTAAACTTCTTTTTTTTAATCATTAGTAATGTGCAAAAAAAAAAATAGCATTACTTCAGTAACACATTCAAAATTTAAAAACCAAACAAAGGATATAACATTTGGAGTAGAACATATTTTAACAACAGGAGACCATATCTTTGCTCCTAATTGTCCGATTTTAACGATTTGTTTTTTGTTTTTTAGGAAATTCCGTAAACTTTTAAAATAATGAAAAAACACATTATCTCTAACCAAGTTTCAATTAATTTATTTTAAAAGTTCAGTTCAAATTTTAATAAATACTTTTATTATAAAATATTCAAAGATTTCATAGATGGCTTTTTTAAATCTGATGACTTTCCTATTAGAAAATATTGTTTTATATATTTCATTGTATATTTTTATATGCTCATCTTTCATTATTTTAGTTTTAATTTTTTTTTTTTCATAAATTTTATACATTTCTATATCACCTAATGTTTCTTGAATTATATATGTTATACATAATTCAACGTAGGTATGATATTTTATTTTATCATATTCCATTATGTCCTAATAATACTTTATATATTTCTTTTTTTTCTTATCTTTATGTGATTCTTATAACTTTATTTTATGATTTTGAGGGTGATATGTATAGTCGTTTCACGTTCCGTCAAAAAGTAATATTTTTTATGAAACTCAATAAAAAAGCCAATATGATAGCAGAGACACTTCTATAAAACAATAAGGTTATTATAAATTGAAACAGTCTCGTAACCTTTTATACTCAGTCGATACTTTAACGGGTTTTTCTGCCAATGAATAAGAGATTGGCTGAAAGGAATCCTTTATTCATTGACCTTAAATACATTTATTTATTTTTGACGGAACGTTCGAGTGCATTTAAAGGAACGTTTATGCATACTCGTACGAGATTTAATCTTGTTTCACTTATCCCTGGTGAAGGCCTGCAACTTCGATCGGTACTTCGGCACCAATGAAAGCAGTACCATAACGTGTGTTCTTTTCCTGATTGGAACTGCAACTATTTTCCCTGTAATTAGGATACATATATCTCCTTCATTATGACTTTAAACTATGCTTTCTTAATTTAATTAATTTTACAGTCCTTAGATGCTAACAGACTTGAGCAGTAAATCGTTCTTTGTATGATTCTAGAACGTCAATATCTCCCTCAATGGAGATATTTAAAGTCAATGTACCCATTCTAGGAAAATTTCAAAATGAATTAGTCAATTTAGAAACTGTATAACTTGCTTAAACTCCCGCCTCAGTTAACTCGTGTCGCTTAGCTAATACAGTTTAAGTCTTCTTATTTAACTTGCGTGTTCAGAGTTTGGCGGGGAATGGGAAAATTTCGTATTAATCAGTTAATTAATATTTAATTTTGTTGAGATTGGTGGCCAATATTCAACCTGAATAAAGAAAAAAAGATGTTAAGTCTGAAGTAGTGTAACCTGTAATGTGAATATATTAAATTACCAAGTTTAAAGGCCAAATATATTGGAAGAGGAATAATACAAGAGGAATACAACTTTAGCTATCTGTGCCGGATTATCGATATTAGCAATGTTGGCGAATTTCTATGGGCTCGGCGTCACCTATGTTGTAAAAATCAGATTAAGTAGTTTTAATAAGTAGTTCCTACCCTTCACAGATTTGAGGGACGGTCAAAAAGACCTACATAGTAAACTACAAACTTTTTAGTCAAAATATTTTAGAACTATAGCTAAAGCTTCGGTGCGTTACAAAGATTACTTTACGTAAAGACCTTCATATGCCGACAGTTAACGACCTCATATGGACACACTACAGAAGATTTCACAACTTACACGGACATACCAAAACACTCACACAAGACATGGTCAAAATTAAAATCTAAATACCTTAAGAGGCTCAAAAGAAGTTGGATGGGGATCTCCTCTCTTAAATCTGATTGTTAAAATCAAGATAGAAAGGGATGGCGCTTGCCACTCATTTACTGCGCTCCTATTACCTTACCTCTATTACACTTCTCGACAACAGTGTATTTCTAAAGGCGTGAGTGAAGAAATATAGTAAAAAAAAGTTTATATTTGATTTAACAATATTATGTTATTAGTCCGCAGTACAGATACCTTTTTATCGAATTATTAACATACGCCTGAAACTTCGTAAATAGTTTCGTCTCATCGTAACCTACAACTATTTTATTTACTAAAACTCTTGGAATTGGGGCATTGTCATTCTTAAGGAGGGGTTTGCTTTCTACTTGAATCGTAAGATAATTTGATCACAAAATCTAGAAAAAAGATGCCCTGCAATAATATTGGGCTGTTTGTCTTATATAACCTCGTTATTTTGAAAATGTGGGGATGTAGGTCTCGCCAAATGGCTCAATATTTTTGAAGAACACATTTTTTCTCGATTTTGTGATCAAATTATCTTACGATCTAAATAGTAAGCAATGAGTATTTACGAAGTTTTGATATCTAATTAAATAGACAAAGTTTGCTCCCCTCCAGATTGAAATTTGGCCCTTTCCAATTATGCTTAAATGAATTACGTTATCAATGAAAATCTTTAAATGTCTTAAATCATAATAAAGAAATAAAAATATAAACATTATTAGTCATTTTATACAAAATAATGAAAATTTATTTATTTATTTAATGAAATTTCCAACTGCATAAACAACACAACTAGTAAAATATAATGAAAATAAATCCGATATTTATTTTAAATGATATGATGACCGTTCTTTTTTGACGACGACCTGTTTCTGAAACGTTAAAAGAAATACGTATTCGTCCGTCGTCGTCGTTATATTTGGAATAACCTGAAAAAAAATCAAGTTATTTATCTAAAAGGATTTTATTTATACTAAAATAAAAAAACGATCATCGAAATAAATAAGGTTTAGAAACTGTTGATGTTTTTTATGGAGAATTCAGCAAGAAGGAAGCTTGAATTTAAATTTTCAGCTATTGGCCGTAATAACAGAAGGAAGATAAAACCTGAAGTTTACTGCTTAAATATAGCCGTCCAAAGGCTATTTCTGCTTGCTACAGGACCACACATATTTTGACGAGACTCCTCTACCATCTATTTCGGATTGGGAATGCACTAAGTATAAATAGATCTAGGTACCCCTTTCGAGTTGAATAGCCTTACCATTTAAATATATGTATATTATAAATCTATTTATTTATATATTCACTGAAAAAGTTAAAACCTTGTATGACTTACACTCTTGGCGAGTTTTTAAGACCATGGTGAGCTCAGCTCCTTGACTATAATTATTATTATGAAGTGGATACAGTAGCATTTTCTTCTGACCAACTGAAGGATCGGATATTAGTGTTGGAGAGGCTAGGTCGACCACTAGCAGATAGATGGAAACTAATTTATTACTATTGCCTTCAAACTGGATTGGACCGTTCGAAGGACTGGCTTTTGTGCCCTCCATTGCATATTTATTAAATAACTCCTAACAAATCTATCAGCGAGTGGGATAGTTCAACGTTGAAGGCATTGTGCTCTTGTTCTCAAAGGCCCAGGGGAAAACCTGAAAGTTGAGCATGATCTCGCTCAATCGTTATTTACCAATGATTTACTGATGTACCAATTATTTAAACTGGTTTGTAGATCATAAAAAAAATTGCTGTGAAAGAAAAAAAGAGTTGTCTGATATTTATTGTCTCTTGAAACGAGGAATACAATATAAGAAAGTTGTCTTTCTTGCAATGGATCCCTTGACACTGCAGCCTCTCTGGAAAAGAAAACTCGAAAGAAGAGTTAAAAACAATGAATTAAGCTAATATTAACCAATGGACGAATCAGAAGTCATCCGACATCACGACCACACAGATGCTACTCCAAGAACTTATTCGACGAGAGCAAGTCTTAACATTCCACTTCGAACGAGGCACAACAGTAGATTCAAAGCCCACTGTTCAAAAAGTTCCACATTGGCTCTGTGTGAGTGCGAAGAAAGTGAACATAATACCGAGTATATATTGCAAACGTTCAGGTTCTATTCTTAGCAATAGAGACTAAGCTGGCCCTCTCCAACTGAACTGCATAGACATTTTTACGAAAGCTG
Organism: Nezara viridula; assembly: GCA_928085145.1. Taxonomy (NCBI): domain Eukaryota; kingdom Metazoa; phylum Arthropoda; class Insecta; order Hemiptera; family Pentatomidae; genus Nezara; species Nezara viridula. The sequence continues at coordinate 105,630,235 of OV725082.1, forward strand.
GGACTTCAGGAGGACTAGAATTCTTAATAGCCGAACCGTCATTAGGAGAAACACAGAAGAAGAAGGATACAGAATATAAAAACAAATTAAAAATGGTCGAGCTATCAATTTAATTTACTTTGCACCTCTCGGAATGGATATAACCGTGCTATAGTCTCCGAATAATATTATTTTATTACAGGTAATAATGTTTTAATGATTTTTATATTGAGATAAACAATTAAATATCAGTTGTCACTAACGGAGCCAGGATTTAATTTTGGGGGTGCTTCAGCTTCGAATGATTTTTTTTTTATGTATATTACGATAATTACGTCGAAAGAAAAAAATTAACTTCCTATATGAAATGGTGTTTAAGTAATTCTTTAAGTCATATTAAATGTAATTAGAAGAACATGAATACTTTTAGAGATAATATTTTTCATAAAACATGGTTATATTTTACCATTTTGGGTGGAGGGCCTCAGCCCGAAAGCCCCCTCCTCCCGGTAGATCCGCCTGTATCAGTTGTTGAAGTTCGCTAACCTGTTAGCTGACGGAGGCAATATGCCGTGATCGGTTCTGAAGCGGTTCTGCCTTATCTCCCATCAGCTGTTTCATGGCTCAGAGTTGTAACTCAACTCGACCATCTAGCGGTGATTAGAGCCAAAGTTGGCCATTTTGTTTATTCTTCTATTAATTGTTCTATTGGTAATGACCAGTACCTATATTTTATTTATTTTTTTACCATACACAAGCTGTCCCGTAAGTAGAGGGATTTTAAACAGGTGGCAGAAGACAACCAGAGCTTCACAGAAAGTTCATATAAACCACGATCTGATTTTTCAGATCAGACAGATGTTAGTCATGTTTATTGTTGAGTTATTTTTATAGAAACGTAATAATTATGATTATGAATATTTAGTTTGTTGCTTTGTACAATAAGGATCTATTCTCATAGATCGTTGTAAAAAAAAACACTAGGTCATTATCACCATGGATTATAAATCTTATAAAAAGCACTATTTCTTTATATATAAATAGTACACTTTTGTGATTAATGTATTGTAATAAATCCCAGTTCACATAAAAAAAATTGCTGAAGCTACAGACACGTCAGGATGACAGAATATCAATTAACACATTATTTTCACTCAACTACCAGTGAATCTTAATTCAATGAATATGGTTTTAAAGCTTTAAAATTTAGAATTTTTTTTTTAAATTGTATTACAATCTGTAATCCTTATTTATTTTCACCCTACCTTACCTTACGGCAATACGGGTTTTGGTGAGGGTAGCGTAATAAATAATTTATGAAGCTACCTCAGCCACTTAGATGTCGATGCTTCAACTGAAGTTCAACTGAAGTCCACATCTTCATTATGGATTGCCTTCTGCCGCCTCCTCCCTTCGCCTTGGGGCACAAAAGTTAATTAAAGTGTTCCGGTCCCTCAGTCGTCTTCCACCCGTAATCGAATTCTTCGAAATACGGGTAGTTCTCTTCTTTCATGGGGAAGGAGAAATCATATAACACTTGTTTGGCAGTTTTCGGACATGGAACATAGGGGGTCGAAGATCTTGCCAAAACAGTGCAGTTTGGCCCGAAAGTTCCTATGTGCACAATCGGAAAGAACTTCCTTAGCGTGGCCCTTTTCGTGGTTATCGACCATCGTAGATTCCATTCATCGATGGTTTGCTCCCGGATTATTTGTTTCCTTCTATTGGGCTCACCTGCAATCCTCACCCGCATAATATCCGGAACCCCAGCATTGCATTCTCTCTTATTCTCTCTCTTGTGCCGAACACTGTAGCACCTTCGGGCAGGAGAAGGTCGAGAGGAACCCATTCTGCCAAGACTTGAACTGACTTACAACCTGTAAACAGTAGGATCCTAAAAAGAAATCGCGAATAATCCTTGTTTTAATGTTAGCATTTGCACTTGCATTTGCAGAAAATTTTGTCTTGTCTGCTATGAAGCAATTCTCAATTACCTAAATTACATTTTTTTTTGTAGTTATCACTTTCTATTCAACAAAAGACATGACTTGCTTAAAAAAACACAGAACTTTAATTCCCTGCTTTTCTCGGAAAATAGGACCATAGTTTACTATTAAAAAATTGTAGCTATTTGCATCTACTATCACCCTTTTAAATATTTCTCTTTATTTACAGACATCTTATATATATATATATATATATATATATATATATATATATATATATATATATTTATATATTTTGAAATAATTCGCAACAAACCATAACTGATAAAAATGTATAAGATGAATTTTTATAACTAATTAACGTAAGATAAGTTTCATTAAATTGATTAAATTATTTTAAATTTCATTTTCATATATTCGTCTTAAACGATAATCAATTATTCTCAAATAGCATTCAATTAAATCAATTGAAGTACTATCTTACCTTTACTGCAATTCCATTAGAATTAAGTGGATATTTCACGTATGTATATCATTGGTTTATATCATGATATAAATATATGAAAATATCATTACAAATAGTCACTAGGTCCATTTTTATATAGAATAGAAAATAATTTTTATTCTGGAACCAGATATCTTAAGAATAACAATATCGTTCATACAAATTAAAAATTAATCTGGCCAGAAGAACTATTACAATAAAGGATACCTAAAATATAAGTAATAAAATAAGTGTATACTTAGCTTTGAGGATATATTAACGAAAGCGGATGGGTACTACAGTTACAACACTAAAATATTGGTGCAAAAAACAAAAACATGCAAATAACTAAATAAAATTAAAAAGGAGCTCTAAATAAATTTTATAGTGATGAAATATTAAAAAATAAAATAAATAAATGAGTATTTAAGTGATATAAATCTGTTCCTTTATAGATTAACTTTCATATATGTTTTTGGGAATTTCCACCTTATTTATCTATTATACAAAAACATCGTATGTGCATGAAAATTATACAAACTCTTTATTTATGTTTTATGGTTATATTTAATTGACAACTACTCATTTTTTTTGTTCAAGTGATTTTAGTATTCAACAAACCAATAAACGTAAAAAATAAAAGCTACTTGAGATTCCCAATTGTAGAAACAAATATGAAGTTGAAGACAAGGCTGTTCGCACTTAATTTTATTTCTAATATTCGTTCTATAGCATATTAAAATTTACAATTATATATATATATATATTAAATCTGTTAATGAAATGATAGTTCAAATATTCTATTTTATAGTGGCTGGGTCTTGAGACTCCAAACGAACAGCTCTCTTTGAAAATCAATTCATGCTAGCAGCCGAACCCTAACTCGGGCCCAAGAAACAAGAATCCAGTTTTAGTGATAAAAAGTTATTCATACTTAATTAATAATAAGCTAATTCCGTTTAAAGATTGTTAATAAATAATTTATTTTGATCATTCTTGAAATTAATCAACTTCAACCAAGTATATATAAAATAAAGTATAAATAGTGATGTGGTTGTGTTGAATATAATATGTCTGATTATGACAAACAATTTCTAAATATTTTTTCTCCTTAAATGTCGTGAATAAATATATAAAATGTTTCAATTTAAATTTAAAAAATATATATGTATATTCATGTGCAAAAAATGAGGAAATGAATTCAATAACAAACGAATAATATTCACCAGTCCAATCAGTAAAGTTTCACATCACATTTAATTGGTCAGGACTAACTGTTTAGTACATTATTTATTGCATTATTTTGTCCATTTTTATAATATTAATTAAAATAAATTTACCATATTATGAAGTTTAGTTAATTTTTTTTTTTTTTTAAACTTTTAATATGATATTTACAACTGTATTAGTATGAATACATCTAGTAAATTTGTACAGAGAAATATTATTACATGAAACACGCTTGTTGAGAAACTACCCACTGGTAGCACTCTAATAATTTGTCTATATTAGAAGATCACGAGGCCATCTTCTTTTCAGACGCCTCGGAGGGTTATCAGGAATCGAAGAGGAAGCAAGGTTAGAAACAAGAGGATTCGGATGGTTATGAAGTTTATTATGGAAGGATAGGTATCTGGATTTGGCCAAATCGGAAACATATGGAACATTGAGGTCTCTATGGATTATTTTATTAGTGACAAAGTAAGGAGCATTGAGGATTTTACGAAGGATTTTGGATTGTAAGGATTGGATGCGAGAGGAATTCGATGGTTTAGTGGAGCCCCATAGCTTAACTCCGTAAGTCCAAATAGGTCTTATTATAGTCAAGTATATGAGTCTTTTGTAATTAAGGGGAAGTTTAGAGCGTTTGTCTAGTAAGTGTTGGAGTAGTCGGAAACGTCGAGCGGTTTCTTGTCGTTTCAGTCTGGTATGAGGATTCCAAGTTAGACGTTTGTCCAAATGAAGTCCAAGGTATCGGATTTGTTCAACAGGGATAAGTGGGGTATTATTAAAGGATACTGTGGAACATGAGGTCATAGGTTTACGTCGAAGGGTAAAGGTGATTTGATGGGATTTATTAGAATTTATTTTAATCCTCCAGTTGACACCATTCTTCAAGGCTTGTGATGTGTGATTGAAGAGTTTGGGATGCAATGGTTGGGTCATTATTAACGGATAGGACACATGTATCATCGGCATACGTGGTAATAACAGTGTTAGGATGGGTTGGGATGTCAGCTGTATAAACTGTGTAAAGGATAGGACCAAGGATACTACCTTGAGGAATAGTTAAAATTAAATAGTTGTATTGCTATAGTCGGGTTACCTGAAACGGGATTTATTTGGATTAACTGTATTTTTTAACCTTTTCTGTTTTATATATATATGTGTGTGTGTGTGTGTGTGTGTGTGTGTGTTTGTGTATGTGTGTGTTAAGGACTCCATGCTATTTTTTGTATTAAATAATTTAGTAACTAAGTATTAATAGCTCAAAGTTATGGAAAATTGGCTGCCATGAACAAATACAAAAATGAACTTGGTGTTCTTTATCTCCGGGGTACAGATATATGTACCCCACCCTTTATTTACTTTTCTATCAATCAATATCTATTAGTATATTTACGTAGTAACATGTCATATATCACATACTCAGATGAAAGAAACAGGGAAAAAGTCTTTTAGTAGGACAGTACAATTAGTTAGTGGATGATGAAAATAAATGGGAATCGCTTGTCAGTCGGAGAGAGAGGACTAAGATACGCATGCCGTGTTATCCTTGCCAGCAGAAAGTTACTTTTAACTTGTTTGGCTTGTTTGCTCATCCTAGTTTTTCCAGTCAGTATCTGAAGGAAAGGGGAAAAAGGGAGGGAGATGGAAGTTAAATTAGGATTCCAAAGATCAATCGGCTTTGAGCACATTTACACAACTTTGTAATCGCTGATATGAAGTGAAGCTTTTTTTTTTTTCTTTATTGATTTCATTCAACTTGAATATTTCCGGAAAAAGATATAAAATAAAAAGATTAATAAGTTTTTCTTTCTTTAATCCTTACGAATGCGTGGAAAATAAAATCTACTGTTTCGGTTTGGTAGAGAAATAATTCAGCTTAGTACATTTGAATTAGGAGACAATGATGAAGTGCTATGAACGCTTATGTAAACGGCATGAAACAAAAAAATCCTCCAAAAGTCAACTCCAAAAATTTGTGATGTTTTTATCTCAATACAAATTCGTATTTAAGATGTTTAAAGCACGTTCGAAATAAATTTGAATAATTTTTTATGACGAGTTTTTTGTTATTTCTTTATTACTTTATTAACAATAACTGCGTTTGCTCTTGGGAAGAATATGAGTAATGACAAAAATTTGGTTGATCTACTATACTGGAAGCATCTCTTGGTTTTCATAATTTATTATAAAGTTGAATTAATTTTATATGCTTTGATATATTACAATCTTAAAATCAACTCAGAGCAATGACGGACAAAATAATAATAATGAAGTCATAATTCGCTCACTCTGAAGTCCACAATTTTGCTCTCATAAAAGTGTTAATTTTACGGGTGTAGAAATGTCTTAATTCCATTCAATTAACAAAGCGTTTGCGTACATACCTTCAGAGGAAATTTTGTTCTTGTTTTGAGATCCTTAGTTCATTTTTACAGTTTGGCCACTTTACTCTGAAACACCCTTTATATTGAAAAGTTCAAGTTTAAGTTTTCAAAGAAAGAATACCTTTTGAGTAAACACAGCAACCAACTTCTCTTCGATATATCTACAACAGTCAAGTATCAGGTATTAATATAGATTTTTAAAAAAGACTGATTTAATTTGACAATTAATCGTAAATTTTATTGTCATTTTTTCTTATTTTTTTTCTTTTAACAAAAGTTCAATACTAAAAGTGATAAACTAGTAATATTAATTTTTTATTAAATGCTACACAAATAATTTATGGTGATCAACTTTAAAATTATGTATTTATTATTCCGTATTTTCTTTTATTTATGAATAAGTGCTTTATTGGATAGAAAACTTTTCTTCTTTAATTAGAGGAAAGAAATGACCTCACGGTCACTAGCCATTGCCTGAAAATAATTGATTGTGCCAAGACAAACCTCTTAGTCTGTTTATCCTTCTTTGACCGCTCTTCTATTTGCAGATAAAGAAAGTTGCTCCTATAAACAATTTTACGGCAATGAAGATGGGTTCTTAGTTACCTTAAAACGAACTTATCAAATTTATGGACTATTTAGTTCGTCTGGATATATTGGTTGAAAGATAGATGGACTATCAGATGCAAAGATACACATATACAAATAAAGTGAGCCTCCCCTCCAAAAAAAAACTGATCATAAAAGCAATATACAAGAAAAAAGAATTTTTTTCTTAAGAGTTTTTTTATTTAGTTTTTTTTTCTTTTAACCAACGTTTCGACCCAACTTTGCAGGGCTTCTTCAGGGGTGTGAATGCAGTTACTATCTGCGGGAAGAAGTTTCAGTTACTATCTGAAACTCCTTCATAATCAATCTGAAACTGAAACTCCTTGCTGCATACATATACCTGAAGAAGACCTACAAAATTGGGTCGAAACGTTGGATTGAAATAAAAATTTACTTTTTTTTAACTAGTTTGACGCATCTATTCAATATGACACGTACACCATCAAGTAACCATATCATACGTTTGACATGCAAATTAACATCACAACGGTCAACCATCAAGTATTCAAGTATCAAATATTAACTTGGAATAAATCTATCAAATAGGTTTTTTATAAAGTAGACGCTGATTAACTTGAATAAATCTATTATATCAAGAAGGTTCTATACTTAACTTATATTTATTGTTTGATACAAAAACTGGTTTGTTAGATAAATATTTTTCTGTCATTGTGAACCGAATAATTATATTTATTTTTTCAGGCCAATGGAATAAGGACAATAGATATTGTCCAATATTGTTTCAAATTAATTATTTTTTTATTTTATAAACATTTAATTTTTAAGTTCCGTTCAATTTTACTTTAACTTTTAGATTTCCACAATAACTTTAAAAATTATTTTTCTCTCCCCATCCTAATTCATTATTTTTGTAACTGTAATTTATAAATCAATTACTTGTTGTTGTTGTTTTTAATTAAGAAGACATTTTATAGAATTTTGCACAATCTGAAAATCCTCAGTCTTGTATCCGGTCACACACAGACCTAGTGTCGATACGGATTGTCGAACGTTGTCTAACTTGTATCAGTGTTGTTTACAAGCTGGTTATAGCTCTTTGGCAATAAACTAAGACAGGACATTATGAGTTTATTTGAAAAGTCAGTAACCAATCTAATTTAGTCTGAGAAACAGAACTAAACAAAAGCAAACAAATATGTATATATTTATCGTTCTTCGTCATAGTTTTTTTTTATACATCATAAACCTTAATACAGGAAGGAGATGGTCCGGGGTGGCGGTCATAAACAACCTAAAATATTTTTTTTAAACTTCTATTTCAAGCCGACGTTCCGACCCGACTTTGAAGGTCTTCTTCGGCGGCGTGTATGCAGCATGGAGTTTCAACTATTATAAACTTTAAATTTAAACCGAAACTCCAATGCCGCATACACCCCCTTGATGAAGAACTGCAAAATCGGTTCGAAACGTCGGCTTGAAATAGAATAATTTGTTTACTATTTTAGTCTTTTTATGACCGCCAATCAAGTATTCAATAATTCTTAATAGTATCTACCTATCTTGTCGAAAATTTTAACATACCTATTATTTTATTTTTGGATTATTGTTATAATTATTTATTTTGCAATTTTTTTATCTACCTCAATTCTGCAAACAATTCTTACATAAAAGAATTATGTAAAATAAAAGAAGACACTCCCTTATTTGAACGAATTCCTTATATTATACAGGACGTAGGGTAAATGCCCCAAACCTAATGGGGGTAATATTTGACCATAATTGTAATAGAAAAAACATTTAGACTATAATCCATTGGAAGCAATAAATTATTTTTTTTAAGGACCTAACGAGTTTTAGTTGAATAAGATGCGATATCTAAATAACTACTTACGCTAAGCATTTCCAATTAGATTTAATTAAAAATTTTTGAAGGGGGCTTTAAAACAATATTAGAAGGATTTGTTTTTCGGAAAATCATGAATTACACCTGATTTTTTTTTTTAGTCTTACACTCATACCATATAAACAACACAATAAAAAAAAATTATAAAATAAAAAAAATAAACAATAACGAAAATATACATCTATATAACAAAGGCAAAAAATATAATAAACCAAGGAAATGTAACTTAGAGTTAAAATTAAATAAAATACAGAAATTCGTAGCAAAATTAAATAAATATAAGTAAAAGAAAGAAATAGAAAAACATTCATACTTGATTACAGTATTTACAATCAGGCAAGAGATCTCCGAGTCCAGCCCTTTCCTCCACGTGTGAATGACAAAGCGAGACTCTAAGAGATCCCAGGGCTCTCTCAGCCGCGTCGCCGGCATTACCAGTCCGGTGGAGACTGAGAGAGGGCACTAAAACCACAAACACTCATGACTTGAGTGGAGAAGCTGGCTATTGCCAGAACTCCAGTGACGTCTTTACAAAAGATCTCGAGGTCACTGCCATTTCAACCTTCGAGGACGATTGTAGGGATGATTGGAGCTAGATAAGGATTGTGTTAAGAGGTTACGATGGTGGATTAGGTTCAGGTGAAAATTTGAGAATCGGGATTGAATAACGTCAAGGACATAAGGGATGTAAAAGTCATGATGTAAGGTTTTGTTTGGAATATAATAAGGGACATTGACTATTATACGGAGGACTTTAGACTGAAAGGATTGGATGCGTTTGATGTTCGAATATTCAGTTGTCGTGCACAGTTCAAGTCCGTAGATAAAGATGGGTTTGAGTATGATCTTGTATATTAATAGTTTGTTTTCTATTGAGAGATTGGATTTTCTTTTAAGTAGTCTGTATAGCTGGCCAAATCGTCGGTTAAGTTCTTGTCTTTTAGGTCTGGTATGTGGGTTCCAAGTTAGGGGGAGTTACCTAAGTACTTAAGTACTGCCTTTTGGAGCAGTTACTCACCGCCGGCACCTTGTCTAGAAAACTGCCTTGGTTAATTGAACTTTACCATCCGTATTGCAGGATGATCTAAAATATGAGACTCATTCTTACCCCAGCAAACATCCTTAATAGACACTAATTTTCTTTTGCTTTCTTTGTTCATGCTCTGAAGTTGCGGAGAGGAGAGGAAGATGGACGAGGAAGCGCTGACCTCGCCGAGGAGGCCGAGGCCGCAGATCACCCTCCAGATCCCGCTGGCCACCCCCAACGGCGGCAGCCCCACCACCCCCGTGGCCAGGACCTACTACACCAGCCCCCTCACCCCCCAGGGCGAGCCCATCTACCAGAGCGTCAACATATTCCAAGCCTACCCCAACAAGGCTGGCGAGTTCGTCTCAAAGCAGTTCAACAGTAAGTATTGTCTTAAGAGTCTCCTTACAAGTTCAATATAATTTATGGAAATACATTGAAGGGGCTCCTCATGTCTGTCAATATTATGTCAGTTACGATCTTGCTTTCTCCAATGAAGTACTTACCTTCCATTTTTATGGACATGGATAATAGTGATTATGATATTACTTACATTAAAAAATATCATAATTTTGAACTTCATTTTTAGATTATTTTCTCGCTAGATTCGCCATCGGCCACACTGTACGCTGGTTATAATCCGCCGTGGGCGGATTGAATTTATTTCTTGGTGGACCAACGGAATAAATCTCGACCTACTTAGACTGGTTTCATAGGTTTGGTTGTACCTCTAGAATAATCCTCTCCTTATACTCGAAAAGTAGAGGGAAGGAATAAGCGAGAAAAAAAATCAAAAACTATTCTACGATAACATCTAGGTATCTCAGATAAAGGTGGACTTTCGTGATTTCTGGAAAAGTTGGGAATCGGGTAGAGTATTCCAACTATTTGATTTTTAAGGATTTAATTACAATCAATTAAACCTGGCTTTTTATAGTGAAAAACAAGCAGTTTATATTTAACCTTTTGTTCACTACTATATTTCGTTAACAACTTTCGTCTTCAACACTTTCTGGTTAGCAGAATCCACATGGGCTCCTTCCTCTTAACCAAGGGGATTGTAAGAGATGGGTGCACGTTTTTCATGTATGGCGAACCTTGTATGATACCTGTCATCTCCATCAGCCCAAATGTTCTTTGAGTCTAAAACATCTGTGACGAGATAAATGTAGAACATTCCTTACTCCAACTTGTTGGCCCATATATCCTGACAGCACTTGTCTCTTGCCTTTCTTCAAACTCCTGACGGTTATATCAGGCATTGAAGAGTTTATTTATATATCCAACATTCCAAGACTCGGTTAGAGTGGTTTTATTTATATTATGTGGATATTAGAATGACTGCCCATTGTTGAAAAGGCTTATTTCATGCCTTGATAGAGATTGGTTTTGATATTAGCACATATTTATTACTTTCGATGTTTATGATATTTTGCTTACATTACCCCAATTATTAAGTTTTTTCTATGAGATTCCAATTAATTTATCGATATTAATTAATTAGTTCAGAACATTCAAAGTAAATACTCCTATGCTGGAGGTCATCTATTATATTAACGTTTACCTTTCTTTAAATATTTGTTCTGTATCCTTAAATACCCAACTTTGCTACTTTTTTATAAGGGCTATTACCCAAAAATTACTCACGAAATACTAATTTTTTTAAAGTTTGAAAATTATAGATTATAGGCTATACGTTGTAGTTGCATTGATAGATCACAAATGTCGATTTCTTCGAGCTACACTGGTCCATAAGTATTAATTATCATTAAGCAATAATTTATTAGATGAAGATACTAAAAATAACTTACGATTTACTTAAGACTTCAGAGATGAGACTAACGAGGATGGTTTTGCAAGGGCATGTTAGATTCTTTTCACACAATTTACTGATTACTTATATATTGTATTCACCAAGCTTCCCAAAAGTATTGTAAACACTAGCAAAACTAATTACAATATGCCCCTTACATCATCCCTATGATAAAACAAATGATGAACACATAAATATGACTCAACATATTAAAAGGGTACTGAAAGGGAAAGGCAGCTCTCAAATAATGTACCGTGACTGGAAAATAATAAATATTCTCTTCCATTTACGGAACCTCTGCAAAAGTGAAGCGACGCCTAGCGAAGTTAGTGAAATGTAAACTAGCTCTTATGATATCTTCGTTTTTTTACATGTTTTTGCAATTGACTGATTTTTATGGTTAAGGTAGATGTTGGCTGAGGAGTGTTCAGTTTAGTGGTTGGTAACGAAGATAGTATGACAGTGCCCCAACCGTGTGACAAACCAGCCTAACATTCTCAGCAAGCATAACCTTAAAGAAAGATACCCTAAGGTTGAGCATAAAATACTTAATTTATCATATCTTCTGTCATGTCATGTCATTTTCTTGTAGAATCTGAACCAAAAGAGCTTCGACCCTAAATCAAATGTCCTCTTCTTCTCTAAACTATGCCTCCTCAATAGCTCCAATTTTCTTCCTGAGCCTTACTCACAGTTTTCTAGCTTCAACATGTATACCATACGTGGTTCAAAGACGCATGGCATTGTAACTTTTCCAAAGAAACTGATCATTAAAGGAATTCGACCATTCAACACGAAAGAAGTTATATGAGCGCCATAGGTTTATTGATAAGCCAAAAAAGGAGTTCATAGAGACCCTCAAGGATAGAAGAGTTCCGCTAAGCAATTCATTTTTTACAATATTTGTTAACAATAAATCTCTTTAATGTATATTTATTTATCTTGGATGTTTAGAACTTTTCGGAACATGTTACATCAAACTAAAAATTTCATACTGCTTTGAATCATCGGTGCTAAATCAAAATAAATATTTTTGTTTTATTATTCGTTTCCTTCGTAGTTTCTCGAGACAATTTCAATTAAATTGGATTATCACATATGTATTTGAAAAATTTATGAGCTGTTCTGTGCGATGAATCACAGTTCCTTGCCGAGAGAATTGATAAAAATCAAAAGGGAAATATTAATTTCATATTTTAGTTGGAAGGTTTAAAAAGCGCAGGGTATCGTCAGATCTGATTGCAGTAACTACTGGGTATAAAAATCTTGGCGACCACTTGAATGAACAAGGTTGGATCGACTAGGAATTTCAGCGAATACAATTTGCTAGAAGATGTCTAACCATTCTAGACAAGAAAAGTACTCGTGGATCCTCTATAGAATGCCAAAAAAACCAACATGAAGTAATTACATGAGCTATCTAAGAAAAGTCGAAGAAAGAAAAGAGGATATTGCAGATTGGGGAGGGAGAATGGTTCAGTGCGTATAAATCTTGATCTAAAAGCAGTGTGAAAATGTCATTGAACAGCACCACCTAAAATTTTTCGAACTTGTTACCATTTATCAATGGATTGAGTGACTAGAACCACGCATGGTATACATGTTGAAGTTAGAAAACTGTGAGTAAGGCTCAGGAAGAAAATTGGAGTTATAGAGGAGACATAGTCGGGGTGGAAGCTCTTTTGTTTCAGATTCTATAAGAAAATAACATGACAGAAGAAATGATAAATTAAGGTTTTTATTTTCAACATGAAGGTATCTGTCTTTAAGGTTATGGTTGCTGAGAATATTATGCTGTTTTGTCTCAGATAACGGTTGGATCACTGACATACTACCTTAGTTACCAACCACTAAACTGAACACTCTTCAGCCATCTACTTCAACCATAAAAATCATTCAATAGCAATCTTGTAAAAAACGAAGATAACGTAAGAACTACTTTACAATTTACTAACTTCGCTAGGCGTCGCTTATGCAGAGGCTTCGAAAATGGAGGAGAATCTTTATTATTTTCTAGTCACACTTCTTTATTTGAGAGCTGCCTTTCCCTTTCAGTATCCTTTTAATATGTTGGATCATATTTATGTGTTCATCATTTGTTTTATCATAGGGATGATGTAAGGGGCAGATATATTGTAGTTTTGCTAGTGTTTACAATACTTTTGGGAAGCTTGAATACAATATATAAGGAATCAGTAGATTGAGTGAGAAGAATCTAACATGCCATTGCAACACCATCCTCGTAAGTCTCATCTTGAATATTATTTTTAGTCTTATCTAATCAATTATTATTCATTAACTCAAAATAAATTGGTGACAATGCTTTCGATTTGTATTTTAGATCAACATTAATATTGTCTTTTATATATAATTATTGTTCGGTTAGCAAAGCGTAACCTTCCACAATCTGGTAAATTCTATCATGGAACCCTTCAGTACGGTCATTTATAGGTTAGCATTACAATTTTTAAGTAGAGGTTTATCACTTATAAAATTTTCATCACCTATATAACGTTTACCAAGAATATTTATTCTTCAACATATCTGATTATAATCTGTAAAAGTTTTCAAAATCAATGGCACTATCACTATCTATAACATACTTTTGACTAAACAGGGAAAATATACATAAATTCGAATGTTGATATGTTTATATAAATATTCAAGATCGATTATATATTATATTTTAATCAGTAAAGTCTCTTTTGCACTGAGGAAAGGGGGTTTGCAAGCCACAAGCTTGGTGGATTTACAAATTGATTGTAAATTCGGCCCAATGCAGTCATGTTCGCTGGCAAACTAGCATATTATAAACTATTCGCGAGGATAATTGTAGTAAGTATAATAGTAAGCTGTGCTATTTTACAAGCTGCTGGTTAGCACGTGGGTTTATTAGATTGTAAATTCGCTCTATATCTTAATTTGTAATAAGTGTTAAAGTTTTAAACTTTCCATTTTTTTAAATGAAGAATTTGAGGCTTGTTATTCGGTTATAAAAAAATGCCCAATCACAAAGTAGAAGCAATTGTCAAATAACAGTAACATTCTGTCCGTAAACTTGCCATTTACCTAAACAATACAACACTTTGCAATGCCCAAGGATAAGCAAAAGATAATTAAACATATACATATTCATGATATTTATATGTGAATGGTAAATATAGTGATTGCCCAATAAATTCATTATTGTTGCGGAAAGTTTTGAAGTGGGAAAGTCGAACGACGCCAACATTGTATAACTTATAATTACGAAACGTTATTAACATAATATTACGATATTACGAATTATTACTTTCTTCTACCAATAATCCTAAAACTTCTAACCCAAGCATATTTCTAGATTAAATGGTTTTCTTACAAAAACCCACATTTTATTAAAGTGAAGCTTTAATTGGATGGTCTTCACAAAAAAACCAATAAATCACATTTTTCAGAAAGTTTTCAAACCCATTCCCAAGTTTTATTCATTGGAAAATCAATCCTTATGATAGCATAATTTGTTATTATAGAAGTGTCTTTAACGAATATCGTGAATATTTGGACAATAGGCATTAGGTAGATCATTTTGAAAATTATGTACCGACTGGGTATTTAATAGTAATTTTTCATGCCAAAATTTAATTTAAAAATTTAATGCCTTCTAGACACCGCTTTTAAGGGATATTCACTTACAAAGCAAATACATTTTACATTGCATAAGCGTAAGCAGCATAAAGTAGTTAGATGTAATTTGATAAAATTAATACTGAACCATTTGTAAATTAATTCCCAAATTTCTTTTAATTTCGATTCAAATCAGTCGAGCCGATTTTGAACTATTGGCTTGTTTTGAATTTGGAAAATAGGTTCGCGCAGACGAAGGCGAAAGAGGGAATTTAATAAAATTGATATAGGGTTAACTAGATACTAACGCATACAATATCTGCAAATTTGATCAAAATAGAATTTACGTCGCATGGTTGTGACTACGGACAGACCTACACGGAAATAATAATCCTGCTCCTTGAAAATGTAAATAGCGAGTGGAAATTTGCATTCTGAGGACACAACATTTTTTTTAACACCTATATGAATACAAGTTTCTCTACCTTGGAATAATGGAAAAGAAAAATCACAAGTATTTCACACTTCACTCACTGATATTCATGAGTTCTAGAGGTTTTTAGAATATTTTAATTAATAATACCTATATCATTCATAGATTAATATTTACGCAAAAGAAAACTCAGATAAACTACAGTAAACTTAATTAGAAAAATAGACAAGAAACCACTGAGAATAATATTTCATTTGAAAAACACTATGACATTCATAAGAGATAAATAAAGTACTTATTAGGTATGAAATATTAAGTTTGAAAATCGCTTTACGAGACCATTGTGTCTAGAAAAAATATTTGAACATAGAGGTTAAAATATAAATTCTGTCCACGTTTTTCAAATTAAATGATTATTTGGATAACCACCATTCATTTGACTGGCACCAAAGAAAATGTGGACACATCTTGTTCTGTTTATCTTGAAAAAGCTATTAGCCTAAAGAGCACAACCATTTCGTATACTGTAAAATAGAGAATATTTCCCTGAATCAGCCGTCAAAAATGCTGGGGAAGGCGTTTACTCGAGGGAGTTTCAGTTCAGTGTTGCTGTGGGTGAGGATGGTACGAATTTCGACGGTGAGATAAGGGAATGGTGAGGATGGTAGTGAAGGAGGAAATAAGAAGAATAAGAAAAAATACACAGAGAAAATGTGGAAGGGAGACGTTATGGATGTTTGGTGGAAAACCCGATCCCAGCTGACCTCCAAGAAGAGATGCAGCAGCCTGCTTCCGCCTGGCCACTGGTCACGACTATCTACAAAGTCATCTCCACAAGATAGGCGTGGCTCAGGACCCTAGATGTAAATTATGTGAACAAGCGGAAATGGATGCAGACCACCTAGACACATGTCCTGCTTTGACGGATATTAGATATAAAACATTTGGAAATGAATATATAAAAAAATCAAACTTAATACTGGGCAGCAAGATGTCGGATGGTCGAATGACGGCAGAGGAAAAAAAAATAAAAAGAAGAATATTTCCAAATATATGACATTTTTTCGGATTGTCAAACACTGTTTTTCTTAGGGCTAATAAGTGTTTTAAAAATGTATGTTCAATAATAGGCAATAGACAGTGTACATTAATTCGTCTTTACATTAATTTTAAACAGGCATTAAAGATGAACCAAAGAGATTTTTTATAATAAGTGTGATGAAGATAGTTTACATTCTTACATAGTTTAACTTAAAAAAGTCTCATTTTTTAAATTTCAAAATCCCGCTTTTGAATTGTCTGGACTAATTATAATGATTATTAATCTTTCAGTATAATTAGAAAAAAAAACCTGTACCATTACAGCTATGAAGTGTCTTAGATTCATTACCTTGTAAGGAAGTATTGTTTCATGATCAACGATTCTACAAGGAGAAGATTTGACTGAGATCACGCTCGACCGCAAGGTTTTCTCCCTTAATTAATTATTCAATTATCGGTACTCACTTTATAGAGGTTGGGTGTGCCCCAGGAGGATTGATCCACGGCCGACAAAACAGAATAATTTTTTCTGCTATCAATCGGACTCGAACCTGGAAGCTGGAAGCTGAACCCAATGGAAGTCAGACCCTACCGCTCAGCATTCCAACTTCCCGATTAGAAACGAACTTCGATTAAATTAAATTTGATCATCTATCTAATCATTAGATCATGTCTACCGAACTATTCCGTACCTGTTCGCAAAGGGCAGACCATAAAAAAAAAAAAGAAGAAGAATAAATTTAAATACTTGTTCTAAATGGAAAATCCCGAATTACAAAGCTCTGATGTTTCCTCGTTGATAATATTAATATACTTTTGTTATATAATTGTTTTTTCAAATATCAACTTACAGACTTGACCGAGGGTGTTCAATTCATAAGAGTTGTTTAATGTCCCTAGGCTTCCGTGATTTCACGTTGAATACTGCCAAGTCCGGACTGAGCGTCGGGGAGAAGGCTTCGATATGGTTCTACAGCAGGATCTGGGCCCTCTCGAGGAAGTGGTTCACCCACATCTTCCTGTTCTTGTGCGTGGCGGGGTACAGCCTCGCCGGGGGGTTCCTCTTCCACTACATAGAGGGCACCGCCGAACAGAACAACGTCATAGACATCCTCAAGAAGCGGAGGCATCTTCTTCTTGAGATCAGGCAGGTAAGATTTTTTTATTTGAGTGATGTGCATCAATACATTTTTAGATTTCTTTTTCCAAACAATTTGGAAGCTTCTCACAGGTTATCATAAATCCAAAGTTATAAATGACGGTGTAATGGAGATAATTATTTGGTTAAGGACAAGCCAAGTTTAAAATAAAAATCATCACATATTATTTTATTTTTATTACAATAGCCAACATATTAATCTTTGTACATCGGATGACGAACTAATAAATAGTATTAAATAGGCTACCGGGAAATTCAGGATTGCGTATGGCATGGTTGTCGGTGATTATGCAGGACCGGGCAAAATTAAATTTTCCGCCTCTTCATTCACCCTCTTCCATCATCAAAAATTCTATTAAATCAGTATTTCAGGTGAAACATTTCTAAATATATGTAGTTTTATAATATTTACGTGAGTAAATACTCATTTTTATTGAATAAATCAAGGTCAAATCAATCGAAAACTAGGAAAAACATATTCTTTATTATAACTAAAAATAAAATTCCATATAAAATTTACTGCCTCCTTAATCCTGAGGTCCAAGGCAAAGCACAAGCTGAGGCTTTAATCAATTGTATTTAACCTGAAATTATTAAATATGGTTCTAAGTTGGATTTAAATGAATATATTTGTTTATATACTGAGAAAAACTTTAATAAGGTCGTGTTGAAAACATTGACAAAATCAATTTGCTGACATTAATTCTAAGAATTATATAAAAACCTAAGTATTCATAGTAGTCTAATAAAATTTCTAAACTAGAAAATAATAAGGGCCCTTCCTTTTTTCAAATTTGAAAACATCTTTTGAAGTTTAATAGGTAACCTATTTTTTTTTATATTTTCCTTGTACTGAAACTTTATGTAATTTTAAAGGACTTTTATATTATTCTTGAGCCGTAAACAGTATTAAAAGAAGAAAATATAATTAATCGTGATGCGGTACACCATGTTTTTGAATTGTGAATCTAATTCTAACTATTGAAAAATGGCGACATAGAGTGTAGATCCTGAGTATGAACTATATAAAGTAGTTTATGACTGAGTATGTCCAAAACGTTGATTATTCTATTAGAAAAAAATATGAAGTTGGATGGATTGATTTAATTCTTTAGAAAAAAATATATAAAATTATTAATAAGTAAGAATACATGTAAACGTTTCATGCTATAAAATGACAGGTTATTAAAAATAATAAGAAAAAAATTGTTAGATTATGATGTTTTTTATTGATTTTAAAAATCTGTTTTCAGAAAATTCCATCAAAGGTACTTCCATTTTTTTGTATTTTTATAAGAGTGCGTGCTTCCATCTCGAAAGTGCTTGCTTTTGAAGCGTTAAATTAGGTTTTGAAAGGCTATTGACTTTTATTCTCATCCTCATCAAATCGGTATCTTGAAAGGCACGGCTAAACAAAATTAAATCAAGGAGTGATGGCCACTCCAGATATACATCAGTTAGCGGCTATTTTTACCCGACAAAAAATCGTCTTGGACTATGAAGAGATTCTGACTCATAAAAGTTTGCTCTGAGAAACATTGAGGATCGAAATTGGATTAATGCAGGATGACACGAGATGTTATATCTATCTGATCGCACAGGGTGACTTGATTGATTTATGTTTTTAGTTTTAAATTGTCCTTTTTGTATTTTATCAATGAATTCCAGTCAATCAGCGTAATTTTTTTAACAACACCTTGTCAATGATTTGTCAATGAGCGTTCCTTGCTGCATAGGCGATGACTTCCATTCTGGTTGGGGAAGGATGATGGACTCATAAAAATAGTCTCGGAAGTTTATGTTATGTATATAAATTATGAATGATAATTAACATAATCAATATAATTATTGCAGAACGAACAATATAATACAATATATAAAAATAAATTCATATATTAGTTTTTACTTAATCTACCTATAAGTAGGTTAGGAAAGTATTAGGTAAGGAAAGTATTGCGATCGGTTCAAATTTCCGATATGCTGTTTTCGACGGATCTATACGTTTCAGAGCCCCTGAGTTCAAAAAACACACATTTTAGCCGTAGGTCTATCTATCTATCTGTGCTAAGATTTTCTCGGGAACTAGTGAACCGATTTTGTTGCTTATTTTTTTATTTTGTAGGATTTTGACTACTGATGCCTGTGACTCAAATTGAGTGCTCCATGCGCAATAGCTGATGCGCACAGTCTACTATAGAAAAACATGTTTTTCTATAGACTGTAGCACGAAAACGGTTCTAACGATTTTGATGAAACTTTCCTATAATATTGTGATAATTGTCCTTGCAATTTTCGTACATTGACTAAATTTCTTAGAAAACTTAGGAAAAAAAGTTATAAAGAAAAGAAAAATGTTTTGGGGTCTAACTCTCTAACTATATATTCTATGGTAAAATTTATGATAAATCTATTGGAAGGTAATTAAATCACAAAAAAAAAAAAATCATCGGACTCGAACCAGTATTAGCGATGATACAGCTTACTTCTAGATTCTACACATGTATTTAATTATATTCACGTGTTTAGGTGACACGTTTTTTTAAAGGTAATGAAATTCCTTACAAAACTATATAAAAAGCATCCATTTCGGACAACCATCAACGGAGTTACAGCTATTCAATTTCCAATGTAAGATTACGGATTCATATCCTGGTGTCAGAAAGGGGTGAATGAGAGAAAAATGATAACTAAGTGAAAATAAGAAAATCTGTTGGCCGCGCCACACAAGCTTCACTATTTCCTTTACTTTTAACAGAAATTATTCTTTGATAAAATTAGGCTATGACAAAAAAGTTTTGATCAGCAATATTAGTGAGTATTGAAATTTGTACACTGATCTACCTTAAGCCGGTTTGCATTGCTTTAGTTTATCAAATAAATCGTACCCAAATCTTTTCTTTGATCAATTTTCAGGAAAAATTAATCTAATTCAATTTGATTTTGTTTCTTTATGGACACGTGTAAAGATATAAAAACTTTTCTGAAATAGGTAGGAAAGTCGTATGAGTGGAGACACAAGATTTATTTATTTTATTTGCTTATAGGTATATTTGAAAATATGTTAACAAAACAAGAATATACTAGTATTACTTGTTTTAATTTTATTTAAAGATTTAAGGCAGTGAAATGAACTATTATTTATCAGCTGGTAAAAATTTGTCGCGGAAAATGTGGTAAAATCTTCACGTAAAAATGTAAGGTTGCACATGAATAAATCATAAAATCCTAGGATATGTCGCTACATACTAAATTATCTTTTAACATAAACTGAAATTTCAATAATAGAAACTTAGGCCGTAATAAATTACATACATAAGGTACATACTTTCATGCCTTAGCTTAGCCTACCTCGTATTTTGTTAGTTGATTTTAGTTTACATATTTTATCCATTCGTGTAGATTAATTGTATGTTATTTTATTTTTGTTCTTCTAAATATTGGAGGGAGGTAAACAATATTCTCTCTACTTTTATTGGGTTAGCGATTGCCTTCTTCGATCCCTCCCTAAGTATGGCCTATGCCTTGTTGTGAATATAGAACGTTGGCATACACTGGTTTGTCTTCTTGTCCCCATTCAGCCTCTTTTCTCTTTTCTCTTTCCTCTTTTCCGTTTTCCTTCCATATTTTTTCTTTATTTACTGATTTTTTATTATTATTATTTTCTAGCCTGCATAATCTTGCATTTTTATGTCATTACACCCTCTTCTTAAAGTTATCCTGAATCATGTTAAGTTTATCAAAATATATCGGAAATTAATGGCATTTAGGGAACCTTGTTTTAAGGTGTTGTAAAAAATGTTTCTCTTCAACTAATTATTTTTCTCATGTATGCTGTATGTTTCTCTTCAGATTATTGTTGTAACTCAAAGTACTGAATGTTACAATATTTGGTAAATGGATATTGTTAACTCTATATAACGTTTTTACGGTTTATATGCACAGCAAATGGTTACGATATATGAAGGTTCTAGTAGAGAATATGATAATCATCTCAAAAATTAGTTTTAAAAAATTGACTGTAATTAAAAGTGATTTATGCAATATGTTCCCAATTATGATAGCTAATATCAGAAGCCATGTTTATTAATGCAATCAAAGCCATCAGATATCATACGCCAAGAGCTACTTCGGTATGCGGGTGGTGAGGTTAGACTGTATCAAAGCGGTTCGCTTCTAGGAAGGCCCACAGCCAACTAGATCTCATTAAATATTCAACTGGAATCACGAAAGAAATTAACCATCGTCTTTTCGCCGATCGACGTTAAGCTGGGTAATTATTAAGATAGGGAATCTAATTAAAATGCAGCAATGCAGAAACTAATACTCGAGCACCTGGTTTAAACATTCATTTATTTTGGTAGTATATATGTTGTTGGGGCCAGGGGTACTTCAAAATCTTTCCCCGGTGCGTTTCCTCAATGGTGGGGAAAATTCGAGAAAAATTAAATTTTGTTGGGAAAGAGGAAAAAAAAAGGAGTAAAAATGAGACCTGTAAAACATAACAAATGTGCATGTACAAGAAAATATTAAAATAAAAATATTTCAATAAATAAAAAATGGAAAATAAAAAAAATCCCCTTTTGAATGTTTACAAATTTATTGAGATAAAAGATAAAAAAACAAATGAGAAGAAAAAAGATTATTCAAATGCAGTGAAATAAAATAAAACATATATACAATATTTAGTGAAAAATAAAAAAATTGTCCATCAAAAACAAAACATAAATAAAAAACTTCAATAATAAAGATTAACTTAAGAGAGAAAAAAAATAACTTAAAGAGAACAAAATCAAATTTCGAGAATAAAATTAATCAAAAGGAAAAAAATTAACTTGAGAGTTCATTAAAGTTTAAATAATAATTTAGAGAGAAAATCCAAATTAATATTTAAATGTCGCATAGTGATGGTGAGAATAAAATACTTTCCAAGTTGGAGAATCTTCTTCCAAAGAGGTTACCTTGTACGATGTCAAGTCGATGTTGGGGAGTATCAAATCGATAGCCTATCGATCGATCGTCAATTGCAGCGGCGCCAAACAGCTGATTTTCGAAAATGGCGCTAGGTGAGATGTGATGAGTCTGGACTGGTGGGGGTAGACGTCTTCTACTATCTCGACAAAGACAACTTCCAGACTGGGGACCCAACAGTATTATCGCAGTATTTGTGACTTAATCCCTAAGACAGGGTATTACTGCCGGGCTGGAGCGTATACAAATTCGATAATACATCGCAGAATAAGCCAAATATAAACTATAATATAAACTTAAATACATTTTAGGAACAATTGTCCCTCAAACTTTTACAACAAAAAATAAATAAACATTTTATTGTTAACATTGAAAAGGGGTAAATGTGAGAGAAAATAATAATGAAAAATTAAGAAATAAGCCTATGCGGCGTTAACATATGTTTTACAATATTTGATTGTTATGTACATTTTTTTTTACATAAATGGTCAACTTAAGCATTTTATGGAGGTTTAATCGTGGAAGAAGTTAAATGTGACATATAAATAAATGAGTTTATCTCTAACATGGGCCCTGCTATCAAACCATTAAATTCAGTATTCCATAAAAATTAATTTTAATAAATATAAATCAATTAACAGCATGTGATTTAATAGCTACGTTAGAGGATGATTTCTCTTCAACGTATAAGAACAACGCCGACTAGTCAAATAAATAACATAATACATTTTTTACGACTTTAAAGGTTTGAGGCTTTTATTTTGGAATCTTCCAAAAATAAACCAGTTCCTTCTGTTATTCAAACATTATTTATTTATAAAATTTTTATTTATTTATTTTTTATTTATTTAGTATTTTTATTTATTTATTTTTTATTTATAATAATATGTATGGGGGGGCCTTTCAGGCTGAAGCCCCCTCCCTCCAAAATGGTGAAATGTAACCCTGTTTTATGGGGAAAAACTATCTCTTAAAGTATTATTGTTCTTTTAATCACATTTAATAGGACTTTAAGTATCACTTAAACACCGTTTCATATAGGTAGTTAGTTTCTTCTTTTTTTTTCTAAACTAATTATCGTTATATGTATGGAAAAAAAAAAACCTATTGGGCTGAAATCTCCCCCCCCCCCTTCCCAAATTAAATCCAGGGTCCATTAGTGTACTGAAGTGAGAATGGTAAATATTTAAAAATTAAATATAAATTATAATCCATTAAAGTATAAAACAGTTTTACTTCAGCAATTGACGATGATTAAGTAAGAGACCTTATGACAAGTAAATAAATAATATTTATAAATAGAAAAAAAGAACCTATGCTATCAGTGTCCATCAATGTGTATATCAGTACTTCTGAGTTCTTGATTAGAAATTACTGTTTTATTTTCGATCAGCATCTATGTTCAATCGCCAGTTTCAAAAAATTCTATCACCTTTATCAATGCGCTTCTCCGATAATATGGGAATTAAAGGGATGAAGGAGGCCTTTGTACCGAACGTCAGACTTAAGTGAACGTAAAATGTTATGATAAACTTTACTTTCAGGTCAAATAAACTTAATATGGTTTCTGCTTTGACCTCGATTCTGCCAATAAAATGTTTATATTTATTTCGAAATACACTACCTAAAATATATTACGCTTTTAAAATACTAGAATTGACTGCTATAGTAGAATTGACGCGGCCTAATTATTTCAGAAACAACACACCCACCCAATAATTATTTCATAATTTTTAAAATCACGTAAAAAAAAATGTTTATGCTAATTTTTTTCATGTATAAAATTCTACAAAAACTATATTCCGTAAACAATGAATATTTATATTATTTTTTGATAGGGACGAGATGAGGAAGAATCTCTTAGATGAAAATAATATTTCATTATAAATCAATTACTGTTAATAAATTAATATTTAACTTACAAATCAGTTATTGAAAAAGACCCGTTATTAATGAAAACATATTGCATCAGGGACTGAAGGATTGACGTGAAAACAGAAGACTCAAGACACTATATAGACTCATTCTTCTGAATGTAATCTGTGGAATGAAAAATTGGGCTGTTAGGGGACGAAATTTGTTTAGGGTGTCAGATCTGTTATATCTCCCCTTCGGTTTAAAAATGGTTTCAAGGAAAAGATGAGAGCCCAGAATGATGCAACAAAATGATGAAAGATTTATGTTCTTGATAATAATGTTTCGTTTAAGAAGAAATGACAGTTTATAAATTTCTCTCTGCCATAATTTCGACACAATCTATCACAGTTCATTTTGAAACAAATAATTTGACCATAATATGAAGTGGTTTGAAATCGTGTAATTATTCTAATTAAAAATACATAAGATGCTGCGAAGTATCGAACCTTCGGGTTTGCTTAGGCTTATAATTAATACGAAACTCTACAGACTTGTTGGATATGGTACATGGCTATGAGAAGCAAGCTATGGCAGTAGAGACGATATCACAGGGGAAGCATACATGATGCATATGCAAATTACTTATACTGGACCTACAACGTGATTTGAAGAGATTGTTGATCACTCGGCCTACCTGATTATTTAAATGGAAATCCCGTCTCACCTTCCTAGTCATCTCCAAGGCATTGACGTTTAAGTGGGTGTGACTTGTGACATAAGAACAGACTTATATAAGCGCGAATATATCTGTACCCCAAAGGTAGAGGACACTATGTCCATTTTTTTATTAAATAATTTATTAACTAAGAAACTAATTATAATAGCATCGGCTCCCCTGAACAAATACTAAAATGTACATGGCGTTCTTTACCTGACGAGTACAAATATGAACAGACTCTAATATTCAATGTCCAATATTTAAAAGTGTATTAGGTAAAATTTTGTTTTATTTATTTATTTAGACATATAATATTCTGTCACAGGGACAATAATTATATTGATAAATGAACACATTCACACCGTATATACAAAAAAAAAAAATTAACAAAGTAAAACAATAACTAAATAATAATAAATAAAAACTATATACAATAAAAAAATAAAATAACCTAAATAAAAGTAAATTAAAAACATAAAAATACAATCATACCTATATACAATATATACAATCAGGCGGGGAACCCAAATCCCTGCGCTACTCTCTCAACCGCCTCACCGGTGCTAAAGTCGGTGGAGTTTAAGCGAGAGCGCTTTAGCCACATACACTCATGTCTTGAGTGGAGAATCTGGCCATTGCCAGAACTCCAAAATAAATACTATAAAAGATCTCTGGGCCACTGCCGCTTCAACCTTCGAGGAGGGTTGTAGGGATGAGTGGAACTTGATAGGGATTGGGCTAGCGGATTTGGATGATTGATAAGGTTCTGATGAAATTTTGAAAAATTTTCAGGGATAAGGTCAAGGACAAATGGGATATTAAGGTCATGATGTAGGTTTTTGTTGGTTACATAGAACGGAGCATCGACTATTGTTCGGAGGACTTTGGATTGAAAGGATTGGATGCGTTTGATGTTAGAGAACTTTGCTGTCCCCCAAAGTTGAAGTCCGTAGGTCCAAATGGGTTTCAGGATTGTCTTGTAGATCAGTAATTTGTTGTCAGGTAAAATTAAAATACTAAAACTAAATGATTTAGTTTAAAAAAAGACTACAGAAGAAACCTACTCCCTCTCCTCGTCCTATGGGATATATACATTATCTAAAATGTTGAATTTTGTGGAGGGTGGCAAGACTCGAAGAAGGTTGCTTACCCCTTCTGGCAAAATCCTAATTTCGTAGGAACCCGACTACTACACCAATTTTAAATATTTATTGATGTCAATTTTCCTAACGATCTGACGAGGTTTTTAAGTAGACATGCAAGAGCATTATCTCAGGATGGATTATTTTACTTTTTATTAATTTTATATTTTAACGTTTTTAGTTTTTCATATATTTACAATTCATATCCATTACCTATGGCCATGACGTCAAACATGATTCGGTTGAAAAAGATATAAAATTGAAGATATTTAAAATATAATAAAATTTTTTTTCATCGTTTCTAATTCAAATTGTTTCAAAACATTCACGAGATATTACCGGATAATTTGAGCCATATAGGGAGTATATGATGTAACTTATACCATCAAAATATTAGAGGTTAACTTCTAAACCGGGAAACAATGGGAAACAAATTATGTACAGTTTTTATAATTCTACTTTTATTTTCATAGTTTTTAATATTTTAATAAAATTTCATTAGTAGGAGTGAATTCTCGATCCTCCTGGGGAGGAGGGGGGAGGAAATCATCTACAGTCATCAAACTTAAAAATCTATCCACTTTTCGTTAAAAATATCGCTAAACTATAACTTATTTAATTTCTTCTTAACATTTTAAAAGACAGTCTTAAGTTGAGCTGCTGATCGAAACCCGTTGTTGTCGACATTAAATGCTTCTGCAGTTTGTACCCATACAAAAACATTTTTTTATTGCTAATCCATCGGTTTTTTTTTTTTGTTTTCTATTATTTTGAAATGTTCAGAAATTATAGAAAGTAATAACTTTCTAATAACTTTTAGTAAAATTGGTTCCTCTTCTCTTTTCTCTACCGTCTTTATAATAATTATCAAGCTGTAATCACTGTAATAATATCTCGACAAGTGTAAATATCATATAAGTAAAATATAAGTTTACACTCAAGTAGATGGAAGGTTTCATAATATTCCAAAATTTCTTTACAATCACCGGTCCTTGTTAAAATACTATCTCGGTTTATAATTATTTGGAGTAACTGAAACTAAATTTAAACATCAGTCAAGTTTTAACGTGATTTAATTAACAGAGAAGGTTAACTTTAATCACGCCTGTTGATGCAATCGGTCATAATCATTATAAAATAGGAAATCCTGAGTGGAACAGAGTCAAACTAATATTGTACTTCAAAAGAACATGTAGCTTGAAGACACGCGGTGGATGAGGGATTTCCTTTTGTCATCCCTCAAAAAGACTGAGGTCAGTGAAGATGGAGGGCATTGCTCTCCATTATTCCACAAGTTTTTGTATTGTCGCTTCGACGAATTCAATCATCCTCAACGTTTTCTCCTTAGAAGATACCGAAAAGTATATTTATTTTCTATTTCAATGACTAGAAGACCTTCTACCATTGACCTCTTTATGCCATTGGAGTGGAAGAAGTTTAAACTAAATGTGAGGTACAGAGATCCTTAGGTGACCCAACTGTCCGTCAGGGAAGCCATTGAGCCGTTGGGGCTGTCGAGCTGCCAGCGTGTGGGAGTGTCCGCTTGTGTAGTACGAGCGCTCTGTCCAATAATATTTCAAACCAAAATGGCTTCTTCTATTTTTGCCAATAGTAAATTCAGATTTATTTTGCAACTTCGCATAAAAGTTTCATAATTTTACTCGAAATAAAAAATGAGAAAAACCTTTGCGCAATCTGTGTTATGTTTTGAAAAATATTTATATACTTCACTACTATATACTATATAAAATATTTATATACTATACTAAGATATGTCGTAGATTTCTGGCTGAGGTGGAAGTATGAGAACCGCAAATATACAGATTTTTTCAAAATATAAATGTACGGTTGTTGTTTATTATGTTTAACGTATTGGAGTTCTTCTAGTAACAGAGAGGAAGTCGTCCTTGCTCGGCTTAGGATCGGGCACTCAAGATTGTTCCACCTCCACCTCATCTCTAAAGCTGATCCACCTAGATGTCAGTACTGTAATAATGTCCTGCCCGTAACTCACATTTTCCAAGATTGTCCGTTTTATAGCCGTAAGTTTAATGGCTTAGACATATTACAAAATATATCACTAGCCTTAGGAAACGACAACAATAGAACTGGCAAAATAATAAAATTTCTAACAAGGATAAATAAGGTTTTTTTTTTTGTTTTTTTGTTTAGTCCATATATTCTTGATTTAAGTATAGATTTTAAGAGACATATGAACAATAAATTAATTTTCTTTCTAGCACTTCAGAGAGATAGAAGTTCTGGATGAAGATGAAGACGAGGATAAATGGTTCGGGAAGTCAACGGCGTCTTTGCGAGCCTACGAAGCCGTACTCCTGGAGTACTTCAAGCAGGACACGCACATCATGTCCAAGGGGGACAAGCCTATGTGGGATTTCTGGTCTTCCGTCTTCTATTGTGGTACAATATTTACCACCATAGGTAGGAATGTTATTATTTTTTGTACCCTTCTGTAAATCTAAACTATACAGGGTGTTTCAGGATTAAGTGACCAAACTGCAAAAATGAACTAAGGAACTCAAAACAAGAAAAAAAATTCCTCTGAAGGTGTGTTCGCAAACGCTTTGTTTAGGAGATATTCACACCTAAAGATTTTCGTTGTTTTGAATTATTTACGTTATATGAAATAAATAAAATCTATTTATTTGTTCTAACTACTTTATTAATTAAATGTAAACATTAAATATTGTTCAAAGTGATTTCCTTTAGCCTTAAGACAGGCTCAGCATCTTTCTTCAACAGCAGGAGTGGCATAACCGCACTGGATATGTGTTATTGATTGACCGGACTTGCTCAATCATATCATAACCCATATCCCAAACAATGGATTGGCCGTGCAGGACCAGTGGCTTGGCCTGCACGCTCTCCAGACCTGACAACACTGGATTTTTTTGTTTGGGATGATATTAAACAAAAAGTCTATGCGAGTCCGGTCAATGACCTCAATTACTTAAATATGAATATTAATCTTTAAATTTAATTAATAATGTAGTTAGAACAAATACATAGGTTTTATTTATTTCATATAACGTAAATAATTCATAGTAACCAAAATCTTTAGGCGTGAATATCTCCTAAACAAAGCATTTGTGGGCATACCTTCAGAGGAAACTTTCTTCTTGGTTTGATGTCCTTAGTTCATTTTTGCTGTTTGGTCACTTAACCCTCAAACACCCTGTATATCATAGGTGGAGAACCTCTTTGATGATTAGCAACCAAAAGTTTTTGTGCGATATTTATTTATCTAATCAAATATTTAATTATTTAAGTAAAGAGAATCTGATTAATAATAGAATTAAGTTGAATGTATGTATGTGGGTATTTGTATTTATCGATAAATACAAATCGCGATAGTAAAATATAAAGAATTATTGCGGCCTCCATTAGCACTGTCTAACCTTAAGGGATTTCATGGAGAACTAACGAATTATCATTTCGATCCTTAAATTCGTAATACAGCTATAATAAAAGTCATTGAAAAAATGAGGAGTAAATGGAAGTTTCAAAACTCGTAAATCGATGGAACAATATGAGACAAATTACGTTTTAAAGAATTCGATACGGGGAATCAATTCTCGGTTAATTCCGCTGGAACGTACCGACTCCGTTTCAAAGCCCAAAAATGTACCGTTTTAGAGATAAAACGTTATTTATTCCGAAAGTTTCCTAGGTACAACGGTTGCCTTGGGATACTTATCACGTTTTAAAGTTTTTGAAAATCATAACATAGATATTTATTATAATCTTAGGAAAACTAAAAATCTACTGAAAGTTTAAACAAAGGAGAATAGTTTTGAAGCACCACAAACAATTTTTTTTTCTTTTCCCTTATTTTCGATTTCTACTTTTTAATAGAGCTCTGTTGGACAATCGATGTTTCCTTACTATCAACAATTCCAAAACTCCAGATCTGATCATCATGTCATAATCTGATACTATGCAACATTTTTTCATCGAAATGTTTTATAGGAATTGCATTCGAGGGATGAAACCAACCCGCTCCGATTCAAACTCACGCTTTTGTCTCAATGCACTTTTGCCCCCACGTTAATAATACAAAAAAGATAAATAAATAATACATAAGTATTTTAATATTTATATTATTTCAAATTCTATTGTACTAGTGTACAAATGTATACTAAAATCTTCTGAAGAAAACTTTTAGAGGGTTTATTAATTGGCCCACATCCCTTTAGCTGTTGTAAACTGGACCAAATCTGTCCCTCACCAATCGATAGGTCTTTGACTTCAGATAGATCCAAATTTGTTGCTGACACTAAGAAGATATGGAAATCCTAATCACTTTCAAAGCAGCATTTTACAAATATATATTTTGATGGAGCTGTTAACAAGTGCTATTAATATCAAATTAATGTCGTTATTATTTAAATATTATTATCATATTTATTTTTTGGGCTCATAAAAAGAAAGTAATTTTTATTCATCATAACGTTAATTATAATTTGAAATCTTACCGAACTGTCATAAATTACGAATCAATTGATACCTCGAAGATTATGATGAATCCATTCAAATGGAATTGGTTATCCAACACAATATATAATTTACCATGTAACCTTTGTCTACGTACATTCATTGATTACATCATACGCCCACATTGCTCCGGTATTCTTGTATTGATTCATTAAATGCATTTCATTAATTCAACTGGAATTGAAGGTAATTTCTTCTTCATTCCATAATGAATTCTAAATAATTCTAACCACGGCTCCATTAAAATTAAAATTAAAATAAATACAAAACTACCTTCCATTATTTTTAATAATTTTTTTAGAACAAAATAATTATTACTCGTGTATTTTAAATCATGAAAAATACTGTTATTGAGGCGTTTGTATAAAAGTAATAAACATCTCAGAAATTATAGCTACGAATCTTCGCTAAACCAGAGATTATCAAACATTGTGCCGTAAGCGTATAGCATGGTGCACCGTGACAATAATAATTAATTTGAATATTTGATATTTAAAGTATTCGAATATTATATAATATAAAACAAATATTATATTTATTATTATACAAATAATAATAATTAAAAAAAGGCTTAACGGACCCGAAGGCTTGTTACTGAAACTACCTAACACTGCCAACATACTTTCATCTACTAACCGCGTCCAAAACCAACCCCACCAGATCAGTCTTGAATCTTCCTTCAATCCTTCAACCTTCATTTCAATCCATCTTCAAACTTTTACCATCCAGCAAAGCGTATATTAAATTTTACTGATTCGTACTAAGATCGATAATTTTATATGACTTTTTAATTCGCCACAATGTAATCAACTAAAGAAATTAGTCTGGTACAGTTCACGGAATTCGGCGTTGTGTAACCCTCTATTAATCCCCCGGTTTACTCATCCTTCTTCGATCCACATATTCTACGCAATACTTTATTTTCAAAAGCCTCAAGACTTTCCCATGCATTAATATAAGCGGCCATGTTTCGCAACTATAAAAACGTTAGGTAGGACAACGGTTTTGTAAATTAAACTTTTTAAATTTTGGAACAGAAAGCGCGAGCTAAATACTTTTCCAATAGAAAAACAACAAGCATTTTTCGCCTTTAACCTTAAGTTCCTCTTATATTTATTTTTTCCTAGTTATCGTAGACCTTAAATGCCCAAATTTTAAAATTATTTTAAATCAATTGTATTTCCTTCTATATCAATATAACTGAAACCGTCATCGTTTCTGCAACTGTCCTTATATTTTGCCATGTCCGAATCTATTTCGAGCCCATTTTTTTAAAGCGTTTCATAAACGTTGTTAATTACACAAAAATAATATTATAAAAATATTCGATTATTTAATATTTATCGGTTTTGTAGATAGTAATTTTAAAATAACATAAAATTTATTTATTAATAACAGAATAAAAATTAAAATGAAACATATTAAAGATTATACCTAAGCAAAATTTTCATTAGTTTATATATATTGGAACAAAAATAGGCAAGCATCCTATTATATCGCTTCTTTAAGGACAAATATGGTAATTTTTTTAGTCCGATAAAGATGCAGCGTTAAAAAAATAATTGTGAACCGCTGTAATGAAAATCAGTGAGAATCAAAATGGATTTCAACAACATAATTTCTGATTTTATTTTTTTGTTTTCAATTAGGATTCAGATAATGTTGATAATAAAACACGATCGTGTCAAACAGCGATCAACTCGAGCTTAACAACCACCTGCAATGCTGTCCGCATCATGCTTAAAAAGTAAAATCAACCTTATCATCGATTATATCAGAGTTTCAACAAAATTATTTAACTACTTGAAGCATTGAAATTTACGGTAATAAATTAAGTCAAAATAAAGGAATTATAAGTAATGCATTCGATCATAAAATTAAAAACATGTTATATTTATTTTCCAATGCCTCTGTGCTAAAAACCCATTGCGATTGTGCTGTTTGTTAACTTTTCAAAAATTTCATAATTTTGTCAATGTTATTCTCACTATCTTGAAATAGTTCTAAGATGTTTCCTGATTGGTCCACATTAGTTCATGTGGTGTTATATTTATATTATTTTATAATTCATACCATAATAAAACACGTTTTATTTTCCCTAGTTCCCTATGTTTAAGGTAACTATTGCAGTAATTGATTGAGAACGTTGATCTATGTATTTCTTGGAGATTTTTTTTATTTTCTCTTTTGTATTTGCTTCTCAAGGTTTTTATATATATTTAATTTTTATTTTTTGCGAATAAGCACAAAAGGTTTACATATCAACACTGTTTAAATTTTATTTCAACACAAACTATAATTCTGCGGCAGATTTATTCAATTTTATATTTTTAAAGCTTTGGGGCTCCACTAAACCATCAAATTCCTATCGTATCCAAACTTTCCAATCCCAAATCCTCCGTAAAATCCTTAATGCTCCTTACTTTGTAACAAATAAAATAATCCATAATGACCTGAATGTTCTATATGCTTCCGATTTTGCCCAATCCAGATATCTACCCTTTCATAATAAACTTCATAACCATCCTAATCCGCTCGTTTCTAACCTTACTTCTTCCTGGATCCCTGATAAACCTCCTAGGCGTCTGAAAAGAAAATGGCCTCGTGATCTCATAACTTATATGCTTTATTAGAGTGCTACCATTAGGTAGATTCTCAACAAGCCTTGTCATGTCATATTTTCTT
The DNA here is from genome assembly GCA_928085145.1 of Nezara viridula. Classification (NCBI taxonomy): domain Eukaryota; kingdom Metazoa; phylum Arthropoda; class Insecta; order Hemiptera; family Pentatomidae; genus Nezara; species Nezara viridula. Next base: position 105,663,692 of record OV725082.1, read on the forward strand.
TGTATCACATTTGCTGAATGTATATTACTTTGTACAGTTGTAAATTTCATAAATAATACTTCATTAAATAATTTTATTATATTTCAGTAAATTTCATAAATAATAATATTTTTACATTTTTTTTTAAATATTGCATTCAATATTCCGAGAAGAACCATTTCGACTACTTACATTTTAGCACCAAGGTGACGATATAACTATTTGTATCCACCAGTTGCGGATCTGAAATCGGATCACTCAACGTCAGGATATATTTTTGAAACCGTATTTTTCTGCACGTTTATTTTGAGGTGATGCCTCAGGAGAAAATTGAGTATCATCTGGAATCGCGAAGCAAACACGAATAATGTTGAAAAGGGAAAATAAAAATATAGTATAATTCAAAGGAAAATTTCAGAAAATGCAACCCTCCACCTTAAAAAAAATATTTTTGTCTTTTCTTGTAAACCTAACGTGTCCAGTAGCTTTATTATATACGGTCATACGTTACAGGATACATATTAATTTATTTTTTACAGTTCTTCTTACAATATTTTACACGAACGTCCATTCTTTTCATAACTGCTCTCTGTTCTTGTTCAATCTAGATAGCATTTTATAGTTATTAATACTCGTTTTAAAACAAAAGTCACCACGATGTAATTCCAACTCAATTTACATGCAAATTTGGAATCATCCAATCCATGAAAGAATAGTAATGGTGGCGAAAATTTGGGACTTTCAAATGGCACTTTTCTAGCCTAATTTAATTAATATATCGCTAATGTTAGTTCAAATTATCGTAGGTGAAAATTGAGATTTTTACTAAACACTAAATAAAAAAAAAAACATAAAAAATTGGTGAGGGATGTTTGACAACTTTGAAGCAACCAAAGGCACTTGTCTAACACCAATTAATGTACATACAAAATTTCTATACTCCAACTTCATTTTGAGGTAGTTTTGAATTGCGCGAAACTTTGAAAAGTAGGACTTGATTGGTTTACTACTTTACTTTACTAATTTTAAAGTTTATTGGCAGCAATTGAGTTATGCATTATAATACCATTTGTGTACTTATACCAGATGTTCTTAGTATCAGTTTTATTTTTATTATAGCACGTTTCATGATGAAGTTTTATAAAAATACCTTAAAACAATTTTTTAATTCAGTACTCATCTGTCAGAAAAAAATATGTCTGTGCCTTTTACCTGATTTTTTTTGTTACCTCTATTCTTCCAACTGGTATGAAGATGGTATGTTTTGAAGATATGTTCTTCTGAAGTTGCTGTACATGTTTTGATATCTCTTTTTAAGGCTTGATGCTGAAACGCGCAAACAAATATTATATTATTTTTTTCTCATAATATCTTTTTTAAAACACTTATCAGTTCTGTACTGATTAATCGATTTAACGCATTTATTATTCTATAATATACCATGATGTATGAAGGTAAATATTATTATAAATATGATAATATTTCCGTCTAGGGAATAAAAACTTTTAAAAATTCCCAATTTTTTCGTCTCTGATTCATATATCAAAGCTTTTTTTATTTTGTTTTTATAAGCGATAACCATATATGAAGTTGTTAAATCCTTTTCCAACTCCGCCCATAACATCACCATGAAATAGGCCGCCTCTGTGTTCTGCACACAAATGCCTCTACCCCTGTGAGAAGTTGAATCCATTTTATCGCCTCCCACAAAGGTGGGGACAGGGAATGGATCCATAAGAGCTTCTTTTACGACCAAACCTTATAGAGTTATTTCCTTCCATTGGATTGGAGGGGATGGAGTACTGCCAACCATTGAATCGCTCAGCCTCATTATAATATTTAAGAATAAGAATGGCACTCACTGGATATACGTCTATGCTGTAACCATCACATCAAATTAATAAAATAAACATTAAACTTAGGTGCAAGTTATTGTTACGTATTTTTAAAATACAACCAAAATCAATTAAAATAAAATACTACAATATATACTATATTGGCTGTGAATTTGAATAAGTTTTCACCTTTTAGTTTTTGTTACTTATTTAATTTATTTCAGTCCTCCCTTGCTTCTCGGCAACTTTCGGTAAAATTATCAAGTATTCCCTAATTCTTTGCAAGAGGTTGAAATGACCAACCGTCATTAATTCATTCCACCCTTACGCTAATGCTTCGTAGTTCGGGTAGATATCCTTGCTTACTAGCTGAAAAAAATTATCCTCCTTGATGTTGTACAGTCCACTTTCCCTCAGTATTTTAACCCTTATTTTTATAAAAATTGGTGTAGTTCGTGCTCAGATAGACATGCTCAGAAGTTTCCGAAACACCAAAACAGAGACATAGAGGATTAATTTATTTCCCTTTGTGTTACTTATGAACTTACATTTAATATACATGGTAATACTTTTCCTCATGCTTCTATGAAATTTAATTTATTCATATAAAATTAATTGTATTTTTATAGCTGTTCACAAAAACATGTTTAAAAGTATGAATTAGTCTTGAATTTTAATAAACTCCAATAAATCCCATCAAATTACTTTTACCTTGCGTCGCAAACCTATGAACTCCTGTCCTACAGTATTCTTTAACTATTCCCCACTTATCCCAGTTGAACAAATCCGTTACCTAGGACTCCACCTGGACAAACAACTCACATGGAATCCTCATACAAGACTGAAACGACAAAAACCGCTCGACGTTTCCGACTACTCCAACACTTACTAGACAAACGCTCTAACCTTTCAATCAATTACAAACGACTCATATATATGACAATAATAAGACCTATTTGGACTTACGGAATTGAGCTCTGGGGTTCCACTGAACCATCGAATTCCTCTCGTATCCAATCCTTACAATCCAAAATCCTTCGTAAAATCCTCAACGCTCCTTACTTTGTCACAAAAAAAAATCATCCTTAAAGACCTTAATATTCCATATGTTTCCGATTTGGCCCAATCCAGATACCTATCCTTCCATAATAAACTTCTGAACCATCCGAACCATCTTGTTTCAAACCTTGCTTCGTCCTCGATCCCTGATAACCCTCCGAGGCGTCTGAAAAGAAGATGGCCTCGGGGTCTTCTAATATAGAACTTGAATTTGAGTTCTACCAATGGGTAGTTTCTCTTCATGTTTTCCATGTCATGTTACCAATGTCACATTTACTTGTTGTATTTTTAATGTAATACAGTTGTAAATTTCATTAAAATAAAAAAAAAGTCTTAAATTTTCATTAAAAATCACTAATTAAATACCTCTAATAAATATTTAAAATTCATGCTTCTCAAATGACTTGTTAATGATATATTTATTTTTAGTCTAGTTAATAAATGGAATTTTAACGTTTAGAAAAAACATAGTAACATTTTGGTATTCTTCTTATTGAATTTGAAATGACTTTACATACATACGATAGATATAACTCTCAGTATTATTGACTAATTTTTGTATTAAATTATGACTTTACTCTTATCTGCTATATTTATTCGAATGGTCATGTTTACACTAGCTATATTGCCTGATGATCTAAGCGTATTTTTGGATTAGTAAAAATACGTTAGATACTTTTAGATTAACGTAGGCTATTCCATCAAGTGTGTGTCACATCCTCTTCAAAGTGCTCTTTTTTTAAACTAATAGTCCTTCAAATTTATTCAGTGACAAAACGGTTTTTCGATGGAAGGCCATTTCTCCAAACTTGCTTATCCTTAGAAATACTGTTTAGATTCATAATACTAACTAATACTACTTCGAAGTATTATTTTATATAATAAAAAAAACATCTGAATTAGATTTAGATTATTATATCAAAACAACGATTTTCTCCACTATTTAGTTTGAAACTCTGAATAATTTTATCCCCAATTCATTCATAAAATAGTAATAAAGGTTAAATATTTTGTTTGATAGAATAATGAATATATTGAAACTTATAATACTGTTGAACTTATAAATATTCTTTTTAATATGGGTAGGCTAGAAACTATATCGAAATACAACGTACTTCGTAGTTTTCATATAACTTATTGATGAAAAAGATTTAATAATATTATTTTGGATATAATCGTGAAGAAAGTTTCACTTGATTCGTGTTATTTACAAGTATAAAAGACAATAGATAGTATACTTCTAAATACCATTAAATAGTAATAAAAAATAAATACTAATACAAACTACATTAATATCTGTATTAAGTGTGAAACATTTATGGAAGTGTAAAATATTTTTTTTTTTGGAATGTTAACTATTACTTTTTTTACAAAATATAAGATTCGTTCAGAAGATGACTTAAAAAAAACTGAAAATTCTACGACAATGAATATTATATATATATATATATATATATATATATATATATATATATACTAATACTAAAAAAAAATAATATTATTTCATAATTCTAGACAATCAAAGAGGAAAATTTTTATAAATCAGCGATTTAATATTTAAAACAGTTTCCCTTTATAAATCGAAACTTTGAAGATTCGTCCAATTTTTTCAAAATAGATATTCTGTTCATTAGGAACCAAAATAAATATACATATTTTTTTAATAGGATGTTGGAATACACTTTAAATTCATTTCCTTTTCAAATTTATCCATTTTTTATTTTTAGTTTATTTCTTTACTCTTTCGTTCCACAGTTATGGTTGTCAATCAATATGCCAATAAATAATATACAATTAAACAATGATAAAATAATTTGAGATAAATAACATAAAATTTGTGATGTATATTTATTTATATATTCTGAAGTAGATTAGTAACCAACCCCTTTACAATGAGACTATACATTTCTTCAACACTTATCGGTCATACGGGCTTAGTATTCTCAAAGTACTCACGGCGTAGGATACCATACTTGAAGTAACTTTCTAATTAAAATATATATGTTTCAGAAAAAATATTAATGTTATTAGCAATTAATATTTATCACTAATCCAACGCATCATTTTTTAGTTTAATATCGTTGCCGCCCAATTTTTCCATCTATAACTAAAAACAAGTAAATCATATAATCACAAATAAATAGTATTAAAAAGTCTGTGTTAGATTTTTTTTAATAATTGCTTTTTCTTAAAAAAAATATGTAATAATATAAAATAAATAACCTTATTTTCATATGGAAAAATTATAATTTTTCAGTACATTCAAAATTCCGTAATAGAAAAAATATAGAAATTTAAGATTTAAATATATCATTTTTTTTCCTTTCCCTAAAGTATTGATTCCATACATTATTACTTATAGCTTATTACTTAAAAGGTAGGTTATATTAAATATGATTATAATAGTAAAATATGGTGCGGTGTGCGCATCACGCTATTTTTACTTATTCCCATTTTCTCAGCAGCAATAAGTAGTTTTCAGAAAAAGTGAAGTGATATTAAAATTATGGACGGTACAAAGCATTATTTGAAACAATTAATTTCCATGTTTTTTATAGCCATCTTATATTTTTTTTGTTACTAGCCATTTCATTATACCACTGTATATTTCAATTATTTATTTGATTATAATAAATAATTAAGGACCAGGAAATATTTTTAGTCCGACAAAAATGCCAACGATAAAGAAAGCCACTATATTTATTTATATTTCATTGTGAATATTTGTATTTATTTAATAGATTGTACTGGTATATATACAAGTTTTAATTTTTATATTGCTGTAATCTATACAATTTAATATTAAATAATACCAACGCTAGTATATATGAAAACCTCATATATACATTTACATTATATTGTTGGAGTGCATATCGTATTAAGATCATGCTACGTATGACTATTCTCCTTTACGATCTCTTATTTCTTCTTTAGTTAATTATTAAATTCCTTCATATTTTATATTTAACCATATTTTGTACCAAACTATAATGTGAAATGGTTTATTATTTCATATAATAAAATAAAAGGTACTTCAGAGGAAGACATTTTTAAAATGTCTGATTTAACCGCTGTTAGGGAACATCAATGAGAATAAAACCTAATTATATTAAAACCACTTGATTTTATATTCATATAATAAATTTAATCAAAATCGTTACAACCATTTTCGAGAAAACCGTAAAAATGTGTTAAATTAAAGATATAAAGTTCTAACAGATTTTGACGAAAAAATTATTGATTCATCCCAGACATATACCAATCTTAAATACGCGATTCAGTTTAGTATTGCTTTTCGTTTTTGAGTTGACTGATGACATACCTTTGTCTACCTGGGATTCCTGATAATTGCGGGAAATCATATCACAAATGAAATTGAGAGGAGAAGATTCATTGCTAACCGAAGTTACTTTGGACAAGGAAGACATTTAATTAAGGAGCAAATATCTCTCAAGGACCACAAAGATCAGGCCGGTCTTGATGTACGGCTCGGAGTCATGGGTGATATCACGGATGGATGAGCCAAGTTTATTGGATTTTGAGAGAAGAGTGAGGCGTATTTAGACCTAGAAGAGTCTTTCAAACATACCTCAGGAGGGGTAAGCAAGAAATATATTACCTCCTTGGTAAACCTGACATTGTGGAGGATATAATGCTGTGGAGGTTAGGTGGGCGGCCCATGTAGCATGAGCACCAGAGGATGAGATCTCCAGAAAAATAATGAGCGAGACCATTCGTACCAGGCGTAGAGGAGGACCGCGTCTTAGATGTCAGGACATTCCAGAGGATCAGACTGGAGTACTGCTGCCCAACAGCGTGCAGATTGACTGAAGTTATTAGAGGAGGCCAGGGATCTGTAATGGTCTGTTGAGCCAGTGGAAGAAGAAGAAAGTAAAAAAATGGGGAGAAAAAACAACAATATTAACGAAACATACCTGCAAAATTTGAAAGGAATATAAACTATGAATAACGAAAACGAACATTAAACTGCCAAATAGGTTAATAACTTTTCTTATCAGCCGCATTTTATCTTTTATTCTTGAGTAAGATAACTGAAAATTTACGTTATCTCAAGTCATTGCATAATTAAATTTCCTGTATATATCGCAGGCTACAATTTAAATAATTTTTAGTTCCATTTCTTAATATAGTTCGAATTTTCTATAGCTGTCCAATCTTACTACCGACCATTAGTTCGTAAAAAAGATGTTGGGTGATAGATCTGTCAACAGAATCATTGTTATAAACAAAAGAATTATTTACATATATATAATATCGGTTAAAATTAAAATTCTCTTCTTTTTAGAAAGCAGTTTCTAAAAGAAATTAGAGTTATCACCATAAAATTTAAGCAATGAATACATGAAAGCAGTCAGACGCCAACAGGTCTGGGACGACCCCTGCCCTGATTCTTGAGCTTTCGATTTTCGAGTCGCGGAGAGGGTGCTCAGTGTTGGCTACTTTTATTTGTTTGAACTTTCTTAAATCGGAAATGAACCTGATCACTTCTTTTAAAAGAAACAATCTAAAACATTGAAAATCAAATTTTATAATATTTATTTTTATTATTATTGAAATTTACAACTGTATAATGATAAATACAACTAGTAAATATGAAATAAGTAACTTGACATGTTCAACATGAAGAGAAACTACCCATTGGTAGCACTCCAATTATATTTCCATATTAGAAGGTCCCGAGGCCATCTTCTTTTCAGACGCCTCGGAGGGTTATCAGGAATAGAAGAGGAAGCAAGGTTAGAAACAAGAGAGTTCTGATGGTTTAGAAGTTTATTATGGGAGGATAGGTATCTTTGTATAGGTATCTTAGGTATCTTTAGCTGGATTGAGCTAAATCGGAAACATATGGTACATTAAGGTCGTTATGGATGATTTTATTTGTGACAAAGTAGGGAGGATTGAGGATTTTACGAAGGATTTTTGATTGTAGGGATTGGATGCGAGGGGAATTTAATGGTTTAGTAGAGCCCCCAAAGCTCGATCCCGTAAATCCAAATAGGCCTTATTATAGTAATATATATGAATCTTTTGTAAATAGTTGGAAGTTTAGAGCGTTTTCCTAGTAAGTAGTCGAAAACGTCGAGCGGTTTCTAGTCGTTTCAGTCTGGTATGTGGGTAATTTTATAATATTTAAAATTTAAACTTACACTGCATATGCACAACAAAGAGTATGCACAACGATTCTTTGTTAATGATAAATTGTAGCATTTGTTTTAACCAAATGGTTGTTAATACAAACTGTGAACTATGGGCTACTGATAAGATTTAACAATCTATGTTTTCGAAACTTTTATAAGCGAATGTTACGAGTCTGAACGGACTATTCGGGCTGACTTTACCAGACCCTGATCTTAACGAAGCATATGGTATAATCTTGTAACAGTTAATATGAAAAATAACCACAATGTAATTTAATAGAGTAAATGAAATATTATATATCTGATTTATTATATATTATTATATCTGATGGCATTTTTCAATCAGGTTTCATTATATTTCCTTCGCCTGTTTTACTCGAAGAAATAGACTTACTTCTGGTATTTCGAGGTTATATGATTGGAGGATATAGGAGGTTAATGGACGATAACGCGGGTATCGCTTTAATTATGACTTACCGCGGAGAAATGGGCTGCGGTAAACCACATTTAATATTTAATCATTACTTGAGCTTTTTCTGATTGTTCGAGTTCTCCTAAACAACGGTGAGGTAAAGTCGCATAACTGAGCCTTTATTTTGTTGCTTCAGAGAACATTTCATGTCTCTTCTTTCACCATGCCTCAGTTCTTTCCCTCCTTTTTTGCTCCCTTCTTGTTCTTTTTAATTTAAAACTTAAACCTCCTCCACGATTACAGTTACCAGGAAATTTTTGCGACGCTGTATTAGTTAAAATACCTAGTACCTTTGTACAATAGCTATGAATATAGTCATGTTCCCTATCATGTATAGACTCCTTGGAACCTTTCTTGGAGAATTTTTGTTGGAGAACTTTTCTTCCTTTTTGGTGTTGGTACCTGTGAGGTTTCGGCTGTAGTAAGTTCGATTAGGTTTTCATACTCCTCATCCTGTCAATAATCTACATTTTATTTTTTAATGTGTCTTATTTCACAATAATGAAGGAATTTTTTATTGTGTAACAATATTCTGTTGGGGCTGCAGCTTATCTTTTTCCTCCTCTAATTCTTGGGTCCAGTCTTCTCTAATTGCAGTCGCTGTTCCCTCTTCTTTCTTCTTTCTGGCGGAAGGACTCTTTCCTATTGATGAATGGCAATTAGATAAGGAGCGAGAGTTCATTTTATTTTCTCCTACTAGTGAACATAAGTTTTTTATTATTTTTGTACCTATTGCTTCCATCTCTCATCTTTCGCTTTATTGGCATTACTGCAACGATAAAAATTGTCACTGTGTTGATATCTTTTAGGAGAAGGCTTTCTAAGCTAAGCTAAGGTTTCTAGCCGAAACCTACCGTACTCTAACTTCTTCTGGGATAAACTGAATTTCGTTAAACATTTTATTTATTTTCAAAATGATTTTACTTTTAGTTTTTAATATATTTTCATTGTATTCAATAAGATATACAGGGTGTTTCAGGGTTAAGTGGCCAAACTGATAATATGAACTAAGGACTCCAAAACAAGAAAAAAATTTTCTCTGAAGGTATGTCCGCAAACGGTTTGTTTATGAGATATCCACATCTAAAAATTTTGATTGCAATGAATTATTTACGTTATATTAAGTAAATAAAACTTTATTTGTTCCAACTCAAAGTTTTTCCTTCAAGTTCAATCGATCAAGCAGCAGCAGTGGCAGAACAGCACTGGAAATGTGTTATTGTTTCACAACACTCCATTATCCTTCTTCGTAAGGAATTAAGGTCATTGACTGAGAGTTCGCACTGCTAATTCCAAATAGTATTAATCCTTATGTTGCCAATAGTTTTTATACAGTTAGGATCCATCTCCTAAACAAAGCGTTTGCGGACAAACCTTTACTTTGAACAACATTTAATATGAATGTTGATGATTACATTTAATTAATAAAGAAAAAGGTGAAAGATTTGTTCGTTTTGAAGAGAGACCAGAGGCTTTAGCAGCAGTGACGCGGTTGAGAGAGTATCGCAGGGATCTGTTGGAGTCCTGCTTTTTCTTCTATAGTTGGAGGGAGAAGCCTGGTTTGAGGTTCCCTGACTAATTGTATATATTGCATATAAGTATCATTGTGTTTTTATGTCTTTAATTTACTTATCTTTAGGTTATTTTATTTTTTTATTGTATATAATTTTGTATTATTATTTTACGTTTGTTAATTTTATATTTTCTGTATATATGGTGTGAATGTGTTCTTATATCACTATAATCTATTGTCCACGTGACAGTGTTGTTATAACTCTAAATAAATAAATAAAAAGAAAAAAAAATAATAAAGTAGTTAGAACAAATAAATATGTTTTATTTATTTCAGATAACGTAAATAATTCATAATAACGAAAATCTTTAGGTGTGAATATCTCCTAAACAAAGCGTTTGCGGACATACCTTCAGAGGAAATATTTTTCTTGTTTTGATATCTATAGTTAGTTTTTACAGTTTGGCCACTTAATTCTGAAACACTCCGTATATTCTTTAATTTTGATTAATGTAATTTTTGAGTCCTTGTATCAGAATAAAGTTTATTTTCTATTTCTATTTCTACTATGTATGTTATAAGATTATTAATTATTGAACGGTTTTATATATCATCATTTTTTAAATAGATACATAGATGTTTTTTTAAATATTTAAACTGCTAATTGATCTTTCGTTCTAAAGGACTAAAACGAATAAATAACGGGTATATTTACTAGTATTTACATTTATAATAATTATTTTTAAAAATAATTCAAAGATATTAAAATTTAATTATTAGAACTTGAACGAACAGAAATTTATAGCTGGGTTACAGTGTAGGCCCTGCGTTTAACCCGAATCGTTCGATAAAGCTGCAACCAGTAAAGGCATTACCATTTGGGGCCTGGCAGAGGTACAATACAAATAATATTAAAAATAAACAATATTATAACCGTTACTCTACTTTATCTATTTATTTAATAACCTTTAGAAATCAAAGCTTTTTGATGTTACAAATAACTGTGAACTTAAAAATGAGTTTTATTCTCTCAGTAAAAAAATCGTCTGCCAAGTAAGGTCAGTATTACTTCCTCACCGTTTCCATTGACTAAACAATATAATCTCCCTTGGACTTTTATACAGCCTAAATTAAATCTACTGCGTTCCAAATTTAAAACAGAAATACGGAACCTGCAAAATGTAAAGAACTATACCATAAAACAATTAGCTCTCTACCAGGACACTTATTAATATTCACCGACGGTTCTAAATCGGACACATCAACAGCAGCCGCCTTCGTCACACCTGATGCTACCTATAAAAGCAAACTACATCCACTTTGTTGCATATATATCGCTGAGATTATTGCCATCGCGATGGCTCTGCAACATGTGATAAAATCGCCAATTGTAAATGTGGTTGTGGTATCAGATTCTTTGAGAGCCCTTAAATCCATGAACAACATGTATCCAGACCACCTAGGAATATGTACTATTTTGGTGTTCATAAAACAGCTAAGTGACATTGGAACATTAGTCGATTTTTTTTATGGTTCCCTAGTCATGTAGACATTGGTGGGAATGAAATGGCTGACAGAGCAGCAAAAGAATCTCTTACCTTTCCAGGCCATGTTAATGCCTTCTTAACTGCGTCCGACTGGCGCGACCTCTGAAAGAGGCCATACACTAAGATCGGCAGACATTATGGAACAATAGTCCTCCAAATAAATTAAAAGTGATAAAAATAGTTTCCAAGCTATTTTGGGCTAGCAAAATAGTTCAAAAGCAGACACCTCTCCAACAAGACCAAGATCGGCCTACATAAGATCCTGATTCGTCCGATACTTACGTATGGGTCAGAGACCTGGGCCTTCACTAGAGACAGTGAGAACCTCCATCTGATTTTTGAACGCAAGATATTGAGAAGAATTTTTGGCCTGGTTCGAGAGGGAGACACCTGGATAAGGAGGAAGAATCAGGAACTCTCAAGACTGTACAGAGATCCTGATATCATCAAGTGGATCAAGATTGGGAGACTTCGATGGGCAGGCCACGTTGCAAGGATGAAGGAGGACGAGATCCCTAAGAGGACATTGGCTGAAGAGCTTCATGGCAAGCGAAGAGTGGGTAGGCCAAATGTGAGGTGGGCTGACTCCGTCACAGCGGACGCACGCGATCTCCTCGGCGTTAGGAACTGGAGAGCTGCAGCAACAGATAGAGCCAACTGGCGGAGACTTTTGGAGGAGGCCTAGGCCCGTTAACGGGTTGTTGCGCCAACTATGATAAAAAAGGGATTAAAGCCATGGAGCGGTTCCAGGCTCAGTAATCACAGAGAAGAAGTTGTCCTAACACGACTAAAAATAGATCATATCAGGCTTACTCACCTTCACTTAATTACGAAAGAAAACCCGAACATTTGTCAGAAGTGTGGAGAGAGAATGACAGTGGTTCTTATCTTCGAGAATTGTACCTTTCACATTATTGAATTAAACATAAGAGGAATACCAGCAAATACACCGGATGCTTTGGGAAATGAAAAAATCAGCCAAAATCAAATGTTTTCTCTCTGAAGAAGGAATCTTAAAAAATCTCTGAACTTCTCACGCAGCACTCTCCACCTCTTTTTCCCCTCTTTTTTTCTTTATTTTTTTTTGGATAAAAATCGTATGAACGGTAGTAGGTGATTATGCCTCTCACATCGATATGACCACAGACTGACACTGAAACAAATTTGATTTTTAATGCCTGAAATGAATTGTGAATATGAAATGTGTCTGAAAAAACGCGAGTGATTATTTTCGATTCTGAGCACACATTTTTTTTTTTTTTTAATCGCTCGAAAATAATGCTTCCCTACCTTCGGTAGTGAGGAAACAAAAAGTAAATACTCAACTGGCTAGATATAGTTATGAAGAAATAATGTGAGTAGAATTTTAAAAAAATAGTGTTTTCAACTTTAATAAACTGAGTTTTTATCTAGCAAATAGAAATACATTTAATACTCGTTTGTTGCGAGAAAGTTTGAAATTGAAACAATAGCATCTTTTTAACAAGCTAAGCCTGTTCAAAACTTTCTTACTGGAGGGTACTCTACTGTATTTTTTTTAAATTGACAGAAAGTCAGCACTTGTTGAGAAGTTATAAAACTGTTACGTCATTATGGAAAATTAAATAAGTAATATTTTTATTTTATTAAATGCTATTGAAACATTCCTCAATAAATTAATAAATTAAACATTAAAGACTAAATACTAAATTAGATATTAATTTTTTTTCTATGTTTTTATAAACAAAATTGTTTCTATATATAATGATTTATAATGTCTTCTACTTCATAGACATAAAAAAAAATTCTAATATATAAAGAAAATTGCAGATATTATTATTAGATCAGATAGAAGAATCAACCAATGTCGTATTATTTTTAATCATTTACCTGTTTTATATTCTATACTTATTATTGAAAAATATTAATTTTTTAATTGAAATAATTATTTTAAAAATGGATGTGATCCTATTACCTAACAGCGTTATAAAAAAAAAATTGATTCAGAAAACTGCCTGGAGCTGAGTATGAATAGCTCCAGCTTTTAATTATCATCCATCACTTTCTCCACGACTAAGCAATATCCCGTGTTTGAATCTTGAATAAACAAGGTATGAACAAACCCAGCCAAGCAATACGAAATGTAGGGAAAGATGGAAATTCAATCTGTTTTCAGAGCTGAGAATGTTAAAAAGAATTGATTGGGTAATATTGATTATACTTTTCCTGGGATTTACGTTTGACCAAAAGAGTATTTCATTGCTTAATTACTCTTAGTATTTTATCATAATAATAAAAATACAGACTATATATGATTTTTCTTGTTGGAGAAAACATATTTTTCTTAGTACCAAAAGGTCTGAAAAAAAAAACTATTAAACTTATTCAAAATATCTAAGGTATTGATTTGATGGACAACCTTCGGAAGAACTGACCTGATGGCCTAAAACTCAAGTCGAAAAGTTGGCATTAAAAAAAATAAGAATTGTTTTTAGTTTTTATTTTTACTGAAACTACCTACAAACTTCCCACCCATATTTTGATCCAAAATCTTTTCTCTACTACGCATAACATTCTATATATATGAAATAGACAAGATGAGTACACATTTTTCTTAACAATCAGATTCATATATTGGGTTGGCAAATAAGTCTTTTCTGTTTATTTTTATGTCACTATGATACACTTCTTATCTGTTTAATTAAACCCTAATAAGGTGGATTGTTTATCCTGTTTGTAATATATCAACAACTATATCTGTTAACTCTTGTTGAAACTAGCTTAGTATTGTGTTTACCATTGCTCTGTCAATATGAAAGAAAATATCATTCATCATCGGCATATTTTGTTGTATTATTTTAAAAAGGCAAACGTACTGTAGAAGCAGGTAGAAAAAAATGTAGTATTTCTGGGAATGATGCCTTAACCGAACGCACCCCTCAAAATTGATTTGCCAAATTTCATTCAGGAAATTTTGACATCAATGATGCTCAATAGTCTGGTCGCCCACATGAAATTGAAACGAGCAATGTTACGGCCATTGTTAATCAAAATCCTACCCAATCAGTGCGAGAGATTGATACGGCCCTAAATGTCTCGCACACAAGCGTACTCCAGGCTTAATGTTTAGGTCCCTCACATGATTTTTTTTTCGAAAATCACAAAAAATGTTATAACTGCAATACGACTTTAGCTATCTAAAGGAATTTAATTGAAATTTAGGCTCACATATTCTACACAAAATGACCTTCGTAAACAAACTACAAATGAAGATAAAAAATAAAAACCTATAAGGAATTTTTGTTTAATTATTGCTTATGTAGGCGTTAAATAAAAAAAAAAACATCTATACGGTTTTGAAGAGCAATAATTCAACTTTCCAACGGATATAGTAACATCGAATTTGGAGAATATCCTGAAGAGTCATGAATGATAGGAAGGATATTGTGTTCCACCAAGACAACGCTAGTCACCACACCTCATTGGTCACTCACAATAAATTATTGAGCCTTGGATGGGACCTTTTGCCCCACCTCCCTATTCACCAGACGTAGCTCGAAGTAACTACAACTTATTTCGGTTTCTGCAGAACTCCGTGAATGGGAAAATTTCCAAAAGGAAGAGGACATCAAAAACCATTTGGTTCAGTTTTACAATTTAACAATAAACTCCAGACATTCTATGAAAATGGCATTATGCAGTTAGTGGAAAGATGGGAAAATGTCATATTAAATAATCGTCAATATATTCAACGTTAAAATAAATTTTATGTCTTTGATACATCAAGCTTTATTTCACCCTGAAAAAAGCGAAAGGACTTATTTGTCAACCCAATACAATTCCTAGCGCTTTCCAAAAACAATAATTTTTATTTTTAATTTTTAAACTAAAATATTGAACCGATAGTCGATAGTATCGAAGTGGAAACAATCGATAGTAAAATATCGAGTATCGCAAGCAAAATATCAATGTTTTGATAATATCGTTTATCGATGGCTATCGATCCCTAGTCAATACTATCGGAGTTGATTTTCCTCAATCACTGTTCTTGCATTGAGTTTCGTCCTTTTTGTATTGTTTCTAATTCGGTCTCGCCTTGTTTTACCTGCAATTTCCGAAGTAATCTCATCTCAGAACTCTGCAGTAGTAGACTCATGTGCTTTACTGTGAATATCCAAGACTCGCTGGAATATGTCAGTATGAAGGGATTAAAGTATTTGTTCGTTTTGATACTTCTATTCTGTTAATGAAGCCCATTTCAACATCATTGAAAATTTTTCCAGCCGAAACTATTCTTTCCCTGATTGCCTTATCTATAAGTCGATTTTCTGTTAGGTGTGCTCCTAGATAAATACCACCTGTTATATTAGTTCATCCATAATTTTTGGATATATTTGAGGTTGTTACTATTAATACTATATGATTTCTCGTTAACTTGTGCTAAAATAGAACAATTTTGCAACGTTGTTTTCTAATATGAATTTCCAAATGAGGAAGAAACCTCTAGAGTCACCCTATTCGCTACATTTTTTTTCGGGATAATTCCAGACTGGTTGAACCACAAGATGCTGAGAAAGTAATAAGCCCGAATCTCCCTCCAGGAGGATAGTCGTATCATTAAAATTTTCCAGGCTTGACTTCCATTGTCCTGTATTAAAAGAAAAATTCGTTCGAGGCACTTGACAAATGAGAAAAATGTAATCATTTGTGCAAAGTTAATTCCATTTTTCTTGCACTTAGTTTGCTCTGAATAATTACTTACCAGAATATGCTTGATTATTATTAGTATATTGTAGATATTATTTTATAAAGTATGGTATAAACGACTTTTTTTTTTTTGGTAAATAACAAAATTCTATATACCGGCATATAAGAGGTTACTTATTTACTACCTATTTACTCTTTACCAACCAACTAATTCCATTTCATAAAACAATCCAAGAGAATAACAACAAAATTTAAAATTTATATTGTTATGACTGTCATGTCTATTAAGAGGGGACTAGTTGGCCCGTGCGAATAATTCGGAGAAAATTTTGTTTAGTGGTACAATAGCAAAACAATGTGGAAATAAGTAGTTCCTATGTATTATGTAAGGAACGAATTAATATTTTTTCCTTTGTCGATTACAATATTCCATTAAACATAATAGACCAAAATATTTGTATAAATTGCTTTGCTGGAACCTATTTTTAAGCGCTGGCTGGAAAGATAATAAAAGTAATAAAGACAGAATAATGCACCGATCATGGGATTTTCTAAATTATTAAAAAAAATAAAATGTAAGAACAACCAAATGTTTTCAAGAAATAATAAAATAAATATATCAGCCAGGAAAAAAAGTGTAGTAGACTATTCTACTCTTAAATGCAATATATTTAAACAGGAAGACTGTTTATATTATAATAAATATAATATAAAGTTTAATGCGTAAATATCATTTATATCATATTTCCTATTTACACTATACACTACATTTATATCATTTCCTTGTAAATCTAACTTTTATTTTACTTTATTATAACTGGTAAAATAACTATTTTAAAGCTTTAATGTCGGCTTAATATGTGAAGAAATTATCTAAAGTGCTTCAAGGAGATAGAAATGTTTAAATATTTGTATTTTATTGAGTTGTAGTCATTTGTTATTTTTTTTTTAATATTACTCAAATCACAATCGTTAATATGATTTATTTACTTTCTTCTTATGGGCGCACAAGTTCAATCTTCAAAGGGTTAGAGTACTTAAGATTTACTTGTAATGACTAATACATTCTATCCAATATTAATAGCTTAGTAGAATTACTAAAAAAAATCATCACATGTAATAAATAAATATCATATACATTTTTAGAAATCGCTGGTATTATGAAATTGGAAGAGGACATAATTGGAAAATTTTGAGAACATTTATTTGCTACATTAAGTAGAAAATATTTCTTTCTACTTTTTGTTTGCTTTGAATTCAATCAATCATACGAGTTTATAAAGATATTCGAAATAGATTACCTACAATACTAGTATAAAATATTGAGTTTTATTGGGAGGCCGGGTGACTAAAGAAAGAGTAGTAAATTGAGTTTGTCATTCATTCCTGGTTTAAATTCTAGTATTGACCCTGTAAATTTTACTATAAAAAAAAAAGAAACTGTCTTCATCTTTAATTAGAACGAGTGGGTGCCTGCATTTTGAATAATTGGCTTCGAAAATTATTTCTCGAAAACATTCAGTGATTAATGACTTTAGATTTTTCGTCAATAATTTTCAGAAGTACATTCTAGTTAGGGTAACTTCTGCATTTTAAGTTCTACTTCTCTTTAACAGGCAGATCCTTATTGTAAGAAAATAGAAATCCATTTTTATTTAAAAAAAACTGATTTATAGCAGAACGGGCAGGAACCTTTTTAAAAACAGGACTAAATTCAACAAACCTCGAAGCTTTCAACGCTCCCTTTTTATGGAGGATAACTATCCTGAGCTGTGCCAAATGACCAATCCCAAAATAACGATGATTTGTATCTGCCCCAGATTTGGAAGGAATCTCGAAGAGCACAGTGCCTTATGTTAGTATACCGAGATAAAAAATAGTATTTATATAAAAAAATATCAAGGATTCAATACAGAAAACATAAAATGTTTATATTAAAAATAATTCTAAATATATAAATAATGCCTCATTATTCCTCAATCCCAATCTCAGTACATGATTCATCATCAAATTAAATTACAATAATATTATTTAAAAAAAAATAAATGCTATAATAAAATAAAAATAAATGATAAAAAAATAAATTCATTTAATGACTTCATTGACCGCACTCTCCTTCCCACCATATCTCGCCAACCCACTTGTTAAATTGCATTTACGGTCTACTTCTTCTTGCTCACCAATTATAAATTGTTACAAACTAATATAACATTAAATATGTTGCTAATTAATTGTATTATTAATTTAATTTTTACATTAACGCACACTTGTTGATTCTATAAATTTCCGCAATATAGTCTTTATTAGAGAAAACAAATGTGAGTAGAAAAAATCTCATTGTTAAATCATAGTATTAAATAAGTAAGACTGTCTTATTCACGTGAGATGTGCCATGTTCTCTTTTATGTATACACAATATACGTTATGTCGTATACAATATGTCTTACCAATTACATAGAATTCAGGAATGGAAAAAAAATATTGAAGTGTGATTAACATCAATTCATTAATTATTATCAATTCTTTCAAGGATTAATAATAATGAGAATAACATTTTTTATTTAATATGGGACAAGTCCCTTTAGAATTATGAACAATAATAGGATTGTCGGCTTTAGAGCCTCAGAGCAATATAGAAAATAATGACAAAGTAAACAGATAGAAATAATAAAAATATATAAGTTAACTTCTAACATTAATAAATAAAAACATGAAATAATAATACTTAAAAACATAATTTATATACCTATTTAAAGAAACGCTTTTTTACAATTGATTGAGAACTGATGATGGAATACGAAGTGATTGAATAGACGGGATATAAAGGTGAGGAAGGTATTGGACCGGCGATACTATGAAGCTCTCCTAAAATTTGCGTTTGACAATACCTCTACACTGTGTTTCGAACCGTAAGATTTTAATAAATAAACATAATATATTATAAGTTTTTTATATAGCACGACCAATTCCTTGCATATTTTGTTATTATAGCCTGCTGTCTATCAACTTCATCACCAAGTTGTTTATCAACATAGCGGGTTGAAGTAATATCAAACCGGATTAGTAAATCTCAATATTGTAGTCCGTGGCACAGACTCCTTTTTATCGAATTATTAACATCCACCTGAAACTTCGTAAATAGTTTCATCTCATCGTAACCGACAACTATTTTATTTACGATAACTCATGGAATTGGGGCGTTTTCAAACTGAAGCAAACTTTGTCTATTTAATTAGCTACTAAAAATTCTCAAATACCAATTTGCTTTCTATTTGGATCGTAAGATAATTTGATTATAAAATCGAGAAAAAAGGCGGCCTACAAAAATTATGGGCCGTTTGTCCTATATAACTTCGTTATTTTTAAAATTTGGGGGTGTAGGCCACGCCAAACAGCTCAATATTTTTGAAGGCCACCTTTTTTTTCGGCTTTGTGGTTATTTTACCTTACGATCCAAGTAGAAAGCAAGTGAGTATTTAAAAGTTTTTAGTACCTAATGAAATAGAGAAAGTTTGCTCCCCTTCAGATTGAAAACGTTCCAATTACAAGAATTTCGAAAATAAAATAGTTGTAGGTTACGATGAGATGAAACTATTTATGAAGTTTCAGGCGGATGTTAATTATTCTTTGTTATTTGGCAATGATTACTTCCAATTAACAATAATTGAATATATTTGTCGTATTATGAAAATTGAATGTTTACAAGTTTAAGTTTCGGGATATTCACTTCCATTTTCAGAACCACAATCCAAATGATCTTGTGGATATATGGTTAAAAAAAATTTTTGAGTTAAAATATAGTGCATGTTACAATACATGTCAGAATTTGGTTGTTACAATAAATTTGTAACATTTAGGAACACATTATACGGACATATTAAACAAAATTAAAATTTAATATAAATTAAATTGTAGATAAATAAAAAATAAACATTAACAACAATAGTGTAAAAATAAACAATCAGATCCAAAGGTCAATTGTATTAACTATGGCAGACACCCAATAATTAGTATAAAAGCAAGATGTTGCTCTAGATGTTATATACCTAGATTTATTATAACATGAATTAGAAACTGACGATGGAGCACATTAATTTTAAGGTAAATACAAATTTATTGTAACAACCAAATTCTGACATTTATTGTAATATGCACTATATTTTAACTCAACAAATTTTTTTAGCCATGTATCTACAAGATCATTGGGATTGTGGTTCTGCAGATGGGAGTGAATACCCCGTAACCTATGTGAATAAACATAAACTTGTAAACATGCAATTTTGATAATACAACAAATATATTCAATTGTTGTTAATTGGAAGTAATCATTGCCAAATAACAAAGAATATCATACAACTTCCCAGAAAAAAGTTAATAATTCGATAAAAAGGGGTCTGTACCACGGACTATTGTTGTCAACATGAAATATCAACTACCAACTTGCCAAAAATCTTCAACACGGCAAGTTGACATCAAGTTTTACTACCAAGCTGATTGTGGTTCTCTTATGGTACAAGACCAACCATGGGGAGGTATTTGGGAGGTCTTATTTCTTCAATATTGTATTCGTTCTTTTACTTTGTTTGCTAAAAGATACCCTCTGAAAGGGCTGTATAATATTTCTGCATCCTTTCTCGTGTTGCTAAAAACAATTTACCTTATGTTTTCTTTGAAGAAGAAGGGCGCCTAACTAATGGGACCAGAAGTAGGCCCTAGGCACCCTCCCAGCTGGCTTCCAAGTTGACAATAGTCACGAGAATAGCCCCCTCGGATTTAGCATGCTAAATGTGCATTTCTTCACGAGAGCATTCACCCACGTTGTGTATTGTCTCTGCAGCATCTTCTGTAATCGATCCGGTTGGAACAGTGCCAATTAGGATCAGCTTGCTAATTGACCATCTGCTCCAAGTATTAATTAAGAACCAAATTAAATTGCAGATCTAAACACTTATGTACCTTTCTCTCTCTCTTTATCTCTTTGTCTTATAAAATATACATACATAAATATGTATATTTAAATACAACTAGGAACAAAGGTCTACATACTCTCAACACTATTTTACTCAAAGATAGTTTAGGGTAGAGAAAATATTATCAAACAAATAAAAATACTGTGACAAAGTTATACTATAACAAAATAATGCTACCTTCTGTTATTGGCGGATTAGAATATGGATTTTTTTTTATTGCTTTTCTCTGTTTCCTTATCTGTTATAAACACTACTGTAAAATTTGTTATTATTTTCATTGCATCATTTTTCCTAAAATCGAAATGTTAAGTCAACCTTTACAATTCCAAAGATGAAAAATGAAAGTTTTTAATATCCATTGAAAGTCGTTTTCTTCTGTGAAAATACGTTTCTATTGTTTAAAGGCTTCTATTGAAAAACCACATAGTTAATTTGAAGTGAATAAATTGCTTCTCTCGTATATATAGAAATATAAAGTAAAAATATTTCGAACGATAGAAGAAATATTTAAAATGGTTGTATTTAATTATAAATTATTTTTTATTCTTAGATTTGAATTTTCTGCTTTTTATTTATTTTTTAAAAATTCTCGTATCAGAGAAAATGTTGCTTCCAAATGTGAAATTCTTAACCAAATCGCACCCCGTAAAAGGTAAACAAAAATTATGATTATTTCTCCTTTTATAATTTTCAAGAAAGTTACTTCGAATCACTTATATCCGGTTAAATCATTGTATTAAATAATTAAGAATGTCTTGTTCACATGAAATGTGACGTGTTCTTTTCTATGTTTACACAATATACGTTTATCTAGTATTTTCCATAGCGGGAATAGGCAACAAGTGATAGATTGTCAATCATTGCTGACAAGATGCGATGTAAACATGCAAACCCAATAGTGGCTCACAAAGATAAGGGTATGGGTATTATCTTATGGGTAGTATTTTAAAAAAGATTTTAATCTAAAACTTAATGCTACATGAAATATAACTTATATTATATTAAAATATTCGAAAAATTAGCTAGAAAAGAAATTATATTAACTTACTGTTTAACTATTGTCTATGCTCACGGTCTCTAGTTAGTGTTCATTTTGCTGATTCGCAATTGAAGATACTATCAGTCATCTTTGGATTTGCTTAGATGTTGCATCCATTATAACATTCAAAACGAACTTATTCAGTCATCGTATTTTTTACATAATAGATGCTTCTTGAAAAAACATTAATGAAATTTGATCGCCTATCTTTGAATTTATGGGTATTTTTAGTTGTATGCCATTCTTGAACTTATTGTAATTATGATATGTAACATATAAAATTAATATCAAATCTCGGACAAGAGATCTATAAACTTTATAAATCTCTGTACCACCTCAAAAGAAATCGCGATTCACACTTACATACTATTCGAAATTTCGATGAAACCATAGATAGTACCAGATTCAACTATTGCTTCTTATTATTGGCAAGTTGGTCATGACAAAAGGTCTTCTACACCAGTTTTGTATTTCACCTATTAACTTCAAGAAAAGCTTATTTGATCCAAACATAAAGGACTGCAAAAATGTAAAATCTTGTTCTTGTGAGCTTAATTCCTCATTCCGTCCTTTCAGTCGTTGACTGATGCCTTTTTAACATGGCAAGATATCAGGACAAGACTACTTGGCAGTGTATCGGCATTCTCGACTCACCAGATTGTCCTATTTGTTGCCTATGCATGTCATAGCAACTGGTATGATAAGCGATCAGTCAGAATATCATTCATTTAATGGACTGCGCGGCGCCAAATAACTTATATGCCAAGACCCAAATCTTTCAGCCATCACAAACAAACTAAACATGAAACTGCAAAGGGATGCCTCCCCATTACTATATCATTCCAATCTACAATAAACTTAAGAATTTTCCCACTACTTATCCTTGACCTAAATAACAGTAAACTTAAATACCTACAAAATCAAGAAAGAAATTTTTATTTTCAAGATGTT
Organism: Nezara viridula; assembly: GCA_928085145.1. Lineage (NCBI taxonomy): Eukaryota > Metazoa > Arthropoda > Insecta > Hemiptera > Pentatomidae > Nezara > Nezara viridula. Next base: position 105,686,902 of record OV725082.1, read on the forward strand.
TTCTATTTTGTTTCTTCAAACTCAAAATAGCAGACTTTACGATCATTTTTTTCTGCACCAATCTGTTCGACCTCAAGAAAAAATTGTATGATGTTTATGAAATTCCCAGTTCTTGCAATTTAAAATATTAAAGCACATTTCTTATCAGTAGCACAGACTTATGCAACTCACAATGAAAGCAATTTTAATTAATATAAAATTTGGAAAAATTAGTACATAATATATTATGTTTTTCGTGTCTTGGAGAGATTTATTTCTAGTTGATGAGTAATTTATTGGGTCTTCTTTCAGTATTTATCAAAACTTCTATAACTATCCAATTATACTAATTTTATAAGATACCGTCGTCAATAGTATAAACCATGGGGGTAATCCATTTTTATCATTAGAGGCCGCATTTAGGTTTTTATTTATTTAAAATTTTGGTGCCATTTACCGTTGCATCAGGTCCAAAACTTCTTGGCCACGGGCCACATTGAGACCTCGACTAAGTTCCGCGGGCCGCATTGAGACCTCCACCCAAGTCCAGCGGGTCATGGCTGTTGATAAAAAAAAAATTGTGTACTAATAATAACACTTCAGTTGTATAATGAGCTTCCAGAGAGAAGAAAATCATGCAATAAGTGTTGTACTAACCTCGTGTGTGAGTAATTAGCTAAATTTTGTATTTTTAAAATGTTATCATATTTTCGCAGGCCGGATTCCAATCCAGATGCTTGCTTGACGAATCCGGCCCGTGGGCCGTAGTTTGGAGACTCCTGGGCTACTAGATCATAGATGGGGAACCTCTCCATGACGTAGTTGCCTATAATCGTTTTGCGAGATATTTATTAATCTAGCGCTAGAATTAATTGATATTTCTTTTATTTGTAATTTAAGTAACGAAGATTTGAAATTTGACAGAATTAATTTGAATATATGTATGTGATTGTTTGTATTTAATGACTAATAAAAATAGCAACAGTAAAATATAAAGAATTCCTTTGATCTTATTGCGGTCTCTAATGAACAAAATCTGGTGCGCGCAACACACAGCATTCGCTTACTGCTCTAGTTTGAATAGAAATTACTTTCTGGCAGTGCTGGCCTCTTATAAAATTTATAAAGTGCATTTTAAACGGAGCTAAAGCATAAAGCTTACAGATAAAAAATCATTAAGACCATTCTACTTACAAAAAGTCTATTTATTACATCGACGGTAGGCAATAAAAATTTAGTCATTCCATCTGTTTTCATAAACCACACAACTTCAATGTCTGAGCCTTTCAGTTGACTGAATGACTAACTCCAATTTCAACATTCTTTATTATTAATTTGATTGATATTAAAGACCACTATTTGATTTTATTGTCATTATCCAATGATACACCGAATTTAATCAAAATCGTTAGAGCCGTTGTTGAGAAAAGTGTTTTTCAGCGTTGATATAAAGTGGCACTTCCGGTTAGTCGATTTTAAGGGAAAAGTTGCTGTCACATCTAAGGCATATACCTATCTTAAATACGTAACATCAGTTTCTTACGACTTTTCGTTTTTGAGCTAGACTACTAACATACACAGACCCAGACACACAGACCATTTTTTGGGACTTGGTTATTTGGACTCAGGGGACCTCAAAACATGTATTTCCGTTGAAAACTCAAATTAAAAAATGTTCACGATCGCAATACTTACACTTACTATATATTACATATATAGGTAAGTGAAAGTAAAAATACTCCCCACCTATGGGCTAGAGTCCTCATCATTCCTTAGTTACATTTGCAATTTCTTAAAAAAATTCATTACTTTTACATATTGCATAACTTGTTCGTTAAATTTGGTATTATTTTCAATTAGTGTTTTTAGATCCTTTCTATTGAAATCTAGTTTTCTTCTTATTTCTTGGTGTAGTTAGCAGTCTATGAATACGCACTTGACATTCAGTTGTTGCCGACAACGGGTACACATCGGCGGGGGTTTTCCTTCAATTAGGTGGCTGTGTGTTAGATTAGTGTGTCTTGTCCCTAACCTTATCATTGCAGCTTCATCTTTTATCTTTTATATATTAGGTATTATATTCCAGATATTTACTGTCTTTAACTGTTTTTAGTTTATAATTTTTGTCGGACCGTAGCCAATTTTCATTCCATATATTTTTTTTAAAATTATTTATATCATTTTAAACAGAAAGTTGTGGTATAGGGAAGAGGATGCAAGCTTCTTTGGCCGCAGTATCAGCAAGAACATAGCCTTCTATACGTGCGTGACTTGGGACCTACATAAAATTTATGTTTTATATTTATATATCAGAACAAGCCAATTATCAGGCCAAAATCGAAGCCAGGCCAATTATCACCAAACATTTTATTGATACGCTATTTAATTCGACGTTTCGACCATACTAAGGGTCATTTTCAAGTCTTGATAAGTCCTCCGTTATATATTCTTCATTAATGAATTCAGTCCCTCTAGAAATGACGTAGTTGAAACCCCTATAGACCATGATAATTTAATATTCACTAAACATATTATTTGCGACATTAATGATGAATATATAACGGAGGACTCATCAAGGACTTGAAAATGACCCTTAGTATGGTCGAAACGTCGAATTAAATAGCTCATCAATAAAATGTTTGGTGATAATTGGCCTAATGTATATAAATATAAAACCTCAAGACACCAAAATTAGGATAAATGAACAGAAGAAATAAAATTTATGGTTTTGTATCTTGAAAATATTAAAAAGAATGCAAAATTGAAAATTTAGGAATGGTACTGATAATTAATTAATTTATACTACGCCGTTGATAGTTTTGTTTGCTTGAGCATATTCGTGTCCATTTCTATTTTAATGCTGTCGTAATCTATTTAATTTAATATTAATTAATATCAGGAGAAGCATTTATATCAATACCGCTAAAAAAATTCTTGAAATACTTAAAGTACAAACTCTCTTAAGTAAAACTATCGGAGGTTACTCACCTAGGATATAAACTATTGTATTTAAATCACCTCGTTTTCAATTAGACCCGGCATCAACAAAATTTAACGAAATCCGTCTTGGAAGACATTTCAAGAATAAACGGAGACGACTCATCTCGTGGCAAAGGTCCAGAAGTGTTCAGAAGACGCTGTTAAATCGGGAATTCCGTGTCGCCCATATCCAGGAGGAAGATTTACGCTCCTCAAGGATATATCAGTCTCCAAGTTTTATCGCATTTCTGGGTGAATCAACTTCTAGAATTATCTCAAATTCAAATAATATAAATTATAAGAAATAAATAAATTGATTATTATTAATATATGTGAGCACCTATTAGAAGCCGATTATTCCTTTAATAAAAAGAAGCACATGGTTATAATTTTGTAATTTACACAAGCCAAATAGATCCCCCCTTGTAGACTCCACTTTATACTTCAATCAATAGATAAAACGTTTGTTGATATAATTTTAGCCAATCCAATTTTTTTTTTTATAATAAAGCAATTTTTTAAAATATTATTTCAATTCGTACATATATTATTACAGTAAGGCTCGAAATCGATTTTGTACCAAATATAAGCTCCTGTCATGCTCAAATACCTCGGATGGGGTACCGTTGGATTCAGAATTTCACGGGGGGTTAGCGAATCGTATTCTCCACTTTTGTTTTTCTTTCTAAAATAAATAAAGTCGATACAAACATTTTGCTAGGCTTCGATACTGGAACGGTGGTAGGTCTGTAGATCGATACGGGACAAATTGGATCTTAAAGATTTTGATGCGTACAGCAAGACCCGGATAGTTCCCTCGCAACTATCGGATCCTGCGTTTTTAAGCCGAAAAACGTACTATTTTCGAGATAACGCAAGGCATAGGGTTCGCATCCACACAACCTTACATTAATTGTAGTACTGTCATTGAATACATGTCTCATTTCGTCGACTTGAGGTCTCTATGATCGAGAGAGGGGGAATTTATATTGTTCATCGACGGTGTTTTTGATTGGCAAGCCATATCATCGTTAATTTTTCACCAAATTTTAAGATTGAGCCACCAATTTCGAAGGCTTCCTTCTCCTTTAGGCTGGCAAAATAGTCCAATCACCCAGAAAATTCAAGCAAACATGTTATGGAAGAAAATAAACTTTATTTGCGAATAAGTGAAAAATTACACACTTTTCCCTCCCTCTGGTTATTCCCATGATTATATAAAACATTACTAAATTCTCTACAAAAGGAAAAAAAAAATCATCGCAATCGGACAATTTTTAGCAAATATACAGCTTACTGAAATTTGTATACATGTTGGTTCCAAATAAAAATGAAGATTTAAATTAATTTTTTTTTGCTTTGTGGATTATATTTATCGATAAAGTAACATTTGATGTCTTAATCATTTGGTAAAATGCATTTTCTTATTTTCCTATTAATTTGGCATTTGATAACAATATGCTGTGCGAATTTTTCGCACGGGCCTACTAGTTATCAATATAAGCATAATACTTACTTTATAGCATTATATCAATCTGAACCTTTTTCCACACTGAATATTATCCAAAACATTTCAATGCTTCTCATTCAAATCCTTACTGATTGGATTGGAGCTATAAAAATGAAATGTAATATGCCATGAAAGACGAGCTAATGAAAAGTGATTTGAATAATTGGATCGATAAAGAGATGCCAGTCAGAAAACATTAATTTTTTTTATCGCACCTAAAGGAGACTATAATCTTCAAAATGAAGGCTCAATCGTTGGATTTGATGTAGAATTAACAAAGGAATGGTTTATTAACAATAAAACACCTTTAAGGAATAATATATGAATATAGCTGTTTTTCTATTCTCTATGTTCATGTACAACAGAAAATCATATAGTATGAGAAATCTTGTCCTCCTGCGAATTACAATGTATTTATTTTCTTATTGTGGAACATCTGGAGACAAAATAAAATTAATAACCTTACAATTAGTTCATTTTTCTTTGGATAAAACAGGTACTGTTCTCAAAATACCCTTCCCGATAGAATAACTTATTTATTTCCACTTCCAAACCAAGACATTTGTTATAAACGAATTTAATAAAAATGAATCGTTGGAGCCGTTTCTGAGAAAATTGTAAACATTTGTAAAATCGATAATTATATAAAGTGTCACTTCCAGTCAGCCGATTCCAGGGTAAAAAATACAGTAAAAGTTCAGACATATATTCATACCTACCCTATATAGGTAATTTCAGTTTCGTATGAAGTTTCTTTTTTGTACTAAGCTCTTGAAACACACCCAGACCATTTAGCAAAACTTGGTAATTTTAACTGTGAGATCTCTAACCGTATATTTCTGTTGAAAGCTCGGATTTTAAAATGTTGAAAAACGCGAAACTTTCCCTTTCTATATATTTTATATAAAAATAAGTGAAAACAAAAATTCCTAAAGAAGGTTTTCTTGTTCAAAGGCGAAATATTTTTAAAGAATTTTCGAGTGATATTATGTTTTCCGTTTTTATTTTACATTTATATTTCATATAAATTTTTTTTTACACATTTGCATCAAACATTTAACAAAAATTTCAATTAACAAAGATTTTTTTTATAGTACTTATACCGCTTGACCGGGAAATTATTTATAAATAATTAGAAGATATCCAAAAAATAATAAGGAGAACAAAATTAACCAAACAATAAAGTAATAAACAGACACAAAAATATAATTTTAAAAAAAAAAATAAATTTTAGAAAAAATATTAGGCCCTCCGCTCACGAGGCGAGAAAAATCGAGGAGAACTGTGCGTCAAACTCGTCAAATCTCGCTTAATTCGCCAACACAAAGCGTCAAGATACACTCGAACTGTGCGACTTATGCGATTTTAGCTACAATATATATGCATATTAATACTTTTTAATATCGGGAATGAAGAATTTGTTTTTCACTGTTAAAACAATTTTTAGGCAATGCAGAAGTAGACGAAAATAAGAAAATAGTGTAGAAAATTTTCCAAATTTTCATTCGTTTTTCCTCTTTTATTACGTGAATGGACGCTCGGTTTTTCATCGTCCCAACAATTTTCCAATTGTTTAGAGTTGAGCGAAAATGGGGAACAAGTACAAAACTTTTCCGAATTTTCATTCGCTTTTCTCCTTTTATCTCGGGAATGAAGAGTTGGTTTTCTAGTGTAATAACCATTTTCCGCCAATGTAAAAGTAGGCAAAAATAAAGATATAGTGTAAAGAATTTTCCGAATTTTCTTTCGCTTTTCCTCTTTTATCTCTGGAATTAGTGCTCGTATTTTCACAATTCCAATTATTCTGTTAAGAGGAAGAGGAATGGAAACAGTATTGATAAAAAATTTCCTAATTTTCTTTAGTTTTTCCTCTGTTATCACGTGAATGGACGCTAGGTTTTTCATCGTCCCAACAATTTTCCAATTGTTTAGTTGGGCGAAAATGGGAAACGAGTGCAAAACTTTTCCGAATTTTCATTCGCTTTTCTCCTTTTATCTCGGGAATGAAGGTTCGGTTTTCTAGTGTTATAACCGGGTTCTGCGCATGCGTTAGCCCTAGTTAAACATACGTCAGGTCGTCTCTTATAAAAATCTCATTTATCAGTGGCAGTATACAAGTTTAATGTGAACAATTAGTGTTATCAGTTACATTAACAATTACGTTTGATACTGGACAAAAAAAATAAGGTGAGTAATCACTTATTTACAACACAAGAGTGAACAGTGTAAATAGACCTTAGGTTAGTTAGATAACGGCCAGCCATAAGCTGCAACAGTCGTTAATACCAGTGGGCTAGATCCCTCCGTCGGAGGCAGATCTGTGCTCTCCAAGAGCGCGTCTATATTTTCGTGTTCAATAAAATTTTTTTTTTTCCTCTCTTCACTTTTATCAATTTTTCTTTTAAAAATAAATATGAAATGCGATATTATCACATGCTAATGTCGAGTAAGGGCAAAAACACTAGGTCCAGGAGCCTGGATACTACAATTAGTTCTCCCATTAAAAAAAAGACAAGGCATTCGAAAAGAAACACTCCACCAGCCACACCAGGGAGCTCCATAGAAGAAGTGGAACCCCAACCTGGCTCCTCACAACAACCCAACAATTATGAGACAACTCAAGCTATGGGTGAAGAATCGCCGTTTTTCACTTCGAATCCATTTGAAGTGCTTTCAAATATAAATAACGAACAAATGGAAGCAGCATCCATCCCCAGAGAACCCAAACCCCCACCAATATTTGTTAGAAATATTAAAAATTTTCAATTGATGTGTAATCAATTGAATAATCTGGTAGGTTCAGGAAAATATTTATGCCAAAGCCGCACCAATGACACTAAGTTAATGCCCGACACTCCAGAAACCTATAGAAAAATCATAAAATATTTATCTGACACCAAGGCTGATTACCACACGTATCAACTGCGTCAAGAGAGGGCGCTCAGGGTCGTTATCAGAAGACTGCACCCATCTACGCCAACAGATGCTATAAAAGAAGAGCTCACGGGTATGGGATTCCATGTTCGCCAGATAGTGAACATATTTAAGGAGGATAGAGAACAGCCTGGAATAAAAAATAAAATACCTCTTCCACTATTCTTCGTTGACCTTGACCGAACACCCGATGTCGAAAACATCTACAAGGTCACACGCCTTTATTATACAAGCGTTGTTGTAGAAAAGCCCTACAGCAAGCGCGACATCGTTCAATGCCATAACTGCCAGGCTTATGGCCATACGAAACGGTATTGTCATCACATTCCTAGATGTGTGAGGTGTGGTGAGCAACACAAAACAGAGGACTGTAGGAAGTCTAGAACTTCACCTGCAGTATGCGCTTTATGCCACCAAGGACACCCAGCCAACTACAAGGGTTGTCAAACTTACAAAGATTTGAAAACACGAATGTACGCAACGCCTAGAGAAGAAGGGACATCCAGGCCACCAAGACAACCCTATAGAACAGTGAACGGAAGAGTGTCCTATGCTCAGATGTTCAAAGGAGACACTGTAAACACTCAATCTCAGGCCCTGCCACAAGAATCTAAACCTCAAGAATTCACACATCAACCTCAAGACCCATATCCCTCCATCCCTGAACGTAGGTTAAATACTCACACATTCATTCCTCCTCCTTCCAATTCCACTGACCTCACAAGCCTATTGACATCTTTCCTTTCCGAATTTAGATCTCTCATTACCCCCCTTATTTCGCTACTTACCAATGTTATATCCAACCTCATTCCACTGCCAAGAAATCCATAAATGTCCTCAACCAAATTCCTCTCCATTCTCCTCTGGAATGCGAATGGTATTCGGAACCACATCAACGAACTGACAATCTTATTACATGACAAAAACATCGACATAGCACTAATAACTGAAACTCGACTAACCAACAAACGACAAATCAACGTGCCCGGCTACAATATTTATCGAACCGACCATCCTGATGGAACAGCACATGGTGGCACTGCCATAATTATCCATCGATCCGTTTCCCATCATTTGTTTCCCTTACCAAGCCATAATTTCCTACAATCCACAGCCGTAATAATCCAAACACCCCTTTACCCAATAACACTAGTTGCGGCATATTCCCCACCTAAAACACCCATTTCCGAATCCCAAATAATTTCCTTCCTGAATTCCTTAGGACACCACTTCCTCCTAGGTGCAGATCTAAATGCAAAACACCAGCAATGGGGAGCCAGATCCACAAATTCCCGAGGGCGAACATTGCTATCTGCACTTAATTCCCATCGCAGCAACATCCTTTCACCTAATACACCCACATACTGGCCAACAGATCCCAACCGCAATCCCGACCTTCTAGACTTTTTCCTCCACAAAGGTCTAGGATCACTACACTGTTCTATTTCAAGGTTTGATGATCTTTCCTCAGACCATAGTCCTCTAGTCCTAACCGTTTCCACATCTCCCATTCCCAAATCATCCCCACCTTCATTTATCAGGGGGCCAGTTAACTGGAACCTTTTCCGTCAAATACTGGAAGATAATATTGACCTCAGAGTTTCCTTAAAAACACCTGAAGACCTCGACGATGCAGTGCATTCCTTCACTACCCTGATCCAGCAAGCAGCTTGGACTGCATCCTCACCTGATCGTCCCAAAAAATACCATAACATAAATCCTTTACCTCAAGATCTATTGGACCTAATCCATAGCAAACGTTGCTCTAGGACCCTTTGGCAAAGAACCAGGCATCCTGATGACCGGAAATCGTATAATTATTATTCCAAACAGGTAAAAAAGAAACTGGAAACTTTTAAAACCCAATCCTACAATTCCTACCTCTCCTCATTATCCGCTAGTGATAACTCCCTCTGGAATGTAACCAAAAAAATCCTTAAATTCCAGTCCATTTCCCATCCACTTCGCCGTGATGATGGTTCCTGGGCTTCGTCAGATGCGAATAGAGCAGAGGAGTTTGCTAAACATTTATCCTACACATTCACCCCTCATCCCGAACTCCATCCCAGCCACACTGCTGAAGTTGAAGAATTCCTCTCTTCACCAATTCCTCTCTCTCTACCTCCAAAACCTGTTAACCCCTCTGAGGTCAAATTCCTTATAAACAAATTAAAACCCCGAAAATCCCCTGGATATGATCTCCTCACTTCACAAATCCTCAGACAACTTCCCAAAAAAGCAATCATATTCCTTACCTATCTATACAACTGCATCCTTCGCACAACCAACTTTCCTTTGGTGTGGAAACATTCCATAATCATCCTGTTTCCAAAACCAGGTAAACCTGTTAATAACACATCATCCTATAGACCGATAAGCTTACTCCCGATCCTCTCAAAAATCTTTGAGAAAATCCTTCTCAAACGCATCCTACCCATAATCGAATCCCACAACATCCCTTCTCATCAGTTTGGATTCCGCTCAAGACATTCCACTGTCCAACAAGGCCTTCGTGTTGTGGACCATATATCCTCTGCACTTGAAAACAAGCATTATTGCACTGGTGCCTTTCTGGACGTAGCACAAGCTTTCGACCGGGTGTGGCACGATGGCTTGCTTTTCAAGCTCAAAACCCATTTACCCCAATCCTTATACCTAGTCCTCAAATCCTACCTCTCAAATCGTTCCTTTCAAGTCCGTTGTGACACCGCATTCTCCACTTACTATCCAGTTGAGGCTGGTGTTCCACAAGGCAGTGTCTTGGGCCCAGTTCTCTATATCCTCTTCACTTCCGATATCCCTTCAAATCCCGATACATTTCTAGCTACATTTGCTGATGATACTGCCATTCTATCTTCCCACTCAGATCCTCAAATAGCATCTCTAAACCTACAATCTCACCTCTCTTTGATTGAGCAGTGGTGCAACAACTGGCGCATCAAAATCAATGAATCAAAATGCAAACATATCACTTTTACCCTGCGACGCAGATCCTGTCCGTCAATCCTTTTTAATTCAATTCCACTTCCCTACTCAGACACAGTCCGTTACCTTGGCTTCCTTCTTGACAAAAGACTAACTTGGAACCCACATACCAGACTTAAAAGACAAGAACTTAACCGACGATATGGCCAGCTGTATAGATTACTAAGTAGGACATCCCATCTTTCGATTGAAAATAAACTTTTAATCTACAAGACCATACTGAAACCTATCTGGACCTACGGACTTGAACTGTGGGGAACTGCTAAACATTCGAATATCAAACGCATCCAATCCTTCCAGTCCAAAGTACTTAGAACAATAGTCAATGCCCCATATTATGTCACAAACAAGACCCTACACCATGACCTTAACATCCCATTTGTCCTCGACATCATCCCAACCAGATTCTCAAACTTTCACCAAAACCTTATCCATCATCCAAATCCTCTAGCTCAATCCCTATCCAGCTCCCTTCATCCCTACAATCCTCCACGAAGGTTAAAACGGCAGTGGCCCAGAGATCTCTTGTAAATATGCTTCTGGAGTCCTGGCAATGGCCAGCTTCTCCACTCATGTCCCGAGCGTCTGTGGCTCTAGTGCCCTTTTTCAGTCTCCATTATACTAGTGATGCGGCTGGAAAAGTGGCACTGGGATCTCCTGGAGTCTTGCTTTGCCTTCCACATGTGGGAGAAAAAGCCTGGCTTGGAGATTCTTGGGCGAATGTATATATTGTATATAGGTATGATTGTGTTTATAAGTTTCTTTTTATGTTATTGTTATTTATTTTTTTTATTTTTTTTCTTTCTTCATCAGTATTATTTATTTACTTTTTATATTTATATTTATTTCTCTATTATTTGTATATATTGTTTGAATGAGAACTCTTAGCCCTAATACTTATAGCCCTCCAGTGGCTGATTGTGTTATTATTCAATAAGTAGATAAAAAAAAAAAGTGTTGTAACCATTTTTCGCCAATGTAAAAGTAGGCGAAAATGAAGTTATAGTGTAAAGAATTTTCCGAATTTTCTTTCGCTTTTCCTCTTTTATCTCTTGAATTAGTGCTAGGATTTTCACAATTCCAATCATTCCGTTAAGAGGAAGAGAAATGGAAACAGTATTGAAACAAATTTTCCAAATTTTCTTTCATTTTTCCTCTTTTATTGCGTGAATGGACGCTAGGTTTTTCATCGTCCCAACAATTTTCCAGTTGTTTAGACTTGGGCGAAAATGAGAAAGAAGTGCAGAAATTTTCCGAATTCTGAAAAATTCTGATAATTTTCTCCAATACTGCTTTCATTGGCTTATCTTTAAAAGTTGGGAAAATGTTTGGAACAGTGAAAATCCGTGCACTCATTTAGAAGATATATGAGGAAAAGCGAATGAAAATTCGGATAATTTTCACCAATAGTGTTTTCATTGGCATATCTTTAAAAATTGGGAAAATGTTAGGAACAGTGAAAATCCGTGAACTCATTCAGAAGATAAATGCCTATCCTTAAAAATTAGAAACATGTTTGGAACATTAAAAATCCGAGCGCTCATTTAGGAGATAAAAGAGGAAAAGCGAAGGAAAATTTGGAAAATTTTCTACAGCATTTCGCTATTTTTGTCTACATCTACATTGCTGAAAATATTTTGGAAAAATGATAATTCGAGTACTCATTTTAGAGATAAATGAGGAAAAGCGAATGAAAATTCTGATAATTTTCACCAATATTGTTTTCATTGGCCTATCTTTAAAAATTAGGAAAATATTTGGAACATTGAAAATCCGTGCACTCATTTCGCACATAAATGAGGAAAAGCGAACGAAAATTCGGAAAATTTTTTACACCATAAAGAAGTCCTAAATAAAATATCACTTATCATACTATAGAAATAATCAAAGAAATAGAAACAAGAATGAGTTTTATTAATTATAATACGGCCATAATTTTTTTTATAAAGTAATTCATGCGTCAAGCTCGAATTTTCTCGCTTAAACAGTTCACTGCTATCTCGCTTGAATTTCTACTCTCTCGTTGAGGAGATATATAGGAATTGACTGGGAAGTAGTGTTGTTGGGGCACCGCGCCTAGCTCTCTCGATTTTTCTCGCTCCGTTGGGGAGGCACTTGACGCACAGTTCGATTCCATCTCGCTTCTTGGTCAAGTCGTCTCGCTTCGAGTTCGAGTCTCCCTCTCGCTACGATTCCATCTCGCCTTGTTGGGGATCTGTGTAGAAATTTACTTGGAAGTAGTGTGGTTGGGGAATTCCACATGTTTCGGGGCCCTCTCGTTTCGAATTAATTCCAATTGCTATAAAAATTTGTAGGGTTTTTGTGGTGCGAAAAACGAATATAAATTTAGTTTCTCCATAAAAAAAATATGTACCCCCACATAGCTTGGTCCAAATTATACTAATACTGTAGCTATCAACCAAATGTAATATTTATTAAAAATCAGTCTTGTTTCAAGAGTAAATAATTTTTTAGGGAGGAACATAGCTTATATTCGTTTTTCGCAGCTCGAAAAATTTCGCGAATTTCTCGACGAAATTTTTGCCTCGCTTGAACGTTCAAAAATTGTTTGAAAAGAGGAAAAGCGAATGAAAATTCGAAAAATTATCTACACCATTTTTCCATTTTCGCCTACCTAAACATTGCCGAAAAATTGTTGGAGAACTGAAAACCGACCCTTCGTTCGCGAGTTCAAAAAGGAATAAGAAATAAAATTCATAAAAATTTTCACTTTTTACACATTTTCACCAAAATAAAACAGCTTGAAAGTTGTTGTAATGATGAAATACTGAGCATTCATTCACGTATTAAAAGAGGAAAAGCTAAAGAAAATTCGGAAAATTTGTACCACTACTGTCTCCATTCTATACAGTTCGCAAAATGGTTGGAATAGTGAAAATCCATTCATGAGAGAAAAGAGGAAAAACGAATGAAAATTCGGAAACCTTTCTCCACCATTTCCCCATTTTTGCTCATCTCTAAACTGCCGAAAAAACTCTTGGAAAAATGAGAAAACCGAAAGAAAATTCATAAAATGTTTGCACTTTTTCATTAATTTTCACCTAACTCTAAACAGCTGAAAAATATTTGAGACGATGAAATACCGATCATCTATTCACCGAATAACAGAGGAATAGCGAATCTAAATTCAACAAATTTGTACCACTACAATTTCCGTTGGTCTACATCTAAACAGTTGGGAAATGGTTGGAACAGTGAAAATCCGAGCATCCTTTCCCGAAATAAAAGAGGAATAGTGAATGAAAATTCTCTACATTATTTCATTATTTTCGCCTAATTTTACATTACCGAAAAATGGTTGGAACACTAGAAAACCGATCCTTCATTTCCGAGATGAAAGAGGAAAGCGAATGAAAATTTGGAAAAGGTTTGCACTCGTTCCCCATTTTCGCCAAACTCTAAACAGTTGGAAAATTATTGGGACGATGAATAACCGACCGTCCATTCCGTTATAAAAGAGGAAAAGCCAAAGAAAATTAGGAATATTTGTACCACTACAGTTTCCATTGGCCTACCTCTTAAAAGTTGGGAAATGATTAGAACAGTGAAAATCCGAGCATCCATTTCCGAAATAAAAGAGGAAAAGCGAATGAAAATTCGGAAAATTCTCTACACTATTTCCTTATCTTCGCCTACTTTTTCGTTGGTCGAAAATGGTTGGACCACTAGAAAATCAATGATAAAAATCCTATCAGCTATTCACAAGATAAAAGAGAAAAATCTAATGAAAATTTAGAAAATTATCTACACTATTTTCTTATTTTCGTCTACTTCTACATTGCCGAAAAATTGTTTTAACAGTGAAAAACAAAGTCTTCATTCCCGATATTAAAAAGTATTAATATACATATATATTGTAGCTAAAATCGCATAAGACGCACAGTTCGTCGAGTGCAACTCTCGATTTTTCTAGCTCGAATTTTCTCGCCTCGTTGGGGAGGCACTTGACGCACATGACGAGTAAGGCCCTCCGCTCACGAGGCGAGAAAACTCGAGGAGAACTGTGCGTCAAACTCGTCAAATCTCGCTTAATTCGCCAACACAAAGAGTCGAGATACACTCGAACTGTGCGTCTTATGCGATTTTAGCTACAATATATATGCATATTAATACTTTTTAATATCGGGAATGAAGACTTTGTTTTTCACTGTTAAAAAAATTTTTAGGCAATGCAGAAGTAGACCAAAATAAGAAAATAGTGTAGAAAATTTTCAAATTTTCATTCGTTTTTCCTCTTTTATTACGTGAATGGACGCTCGGTTTTTCATCGTCCCAACAATTTTCCAATTGTTTAGAGTTGAGCGAAAATGGGAACAAGTACAAAACTTTTCCGAATTTTCATTCGCTTTTCTCCTTTTATCTCGGGAATGAAGGTTTGGTTTTCTAGTGTAATAACCATTTTCCGCCAATGTAAAAGTAGGCGAAAATAAGATATAGTGTAAAGAATTTTCCGAATTTTCTTTCGCTTTTCCTCTTTTATCTCTTGAATTGATGCTCGGATTTTCACAATTCCAATTATTCCGTTAAGAGGAAGAGGAATGGAAACAGTATTGATACAAATTTTCCGAATTTTCTTACGTTTTTCCTCTTTTATCACGTGAATGGACGCTCGGTTTTTCATCGTCCCAACAATTTTCCAATTGTTTAGAGTTGAGCGAAAATGGGAACAAGTGCAAAACTTTCCGAATTTTCATTCGCTTTTCTCCTTTTATCTCGGGAATGAAGGTTCGGTTTTCTAGTGTAATAACCATTTTCCGCCAATGTAAAAGTAGGCGAAAATGAAGATATAGTGTAAAGAATTTTCCGAATTTTCTTTCGCTTTTCCTCTTTTATCTCTTGAATTAGTGCTCGGATTTTCACAATTCCAATCATTCCGTTAAGAGGAAGAGAAATGGAAACAGTATTGATACAAATTTTCCGAATTTTCTTTCGTTTTTCCTCTTTTATTACGTGAATGGACGCTAGGTTTTTCATCGTCCCAACAATTTTCCAATTGTTTAGAGTTGGGCGAAAATGAGAAAGAAGTGCAGAAATTTTCCGAATTCTGAAAAATTCTGATAATTTTCTTCAATACTGCTTTCATTGGCTTATCTTTAAAAGTTGGGAAAATGTTTGGAACAGTGAAAATCCGTGCACTCATTTAGAAGATAAATGAGGAAAAGCGAATGAAAATTCGAATAATTTTCACCAATACGGTTTTCATTGGCCTATCCTTAAAAATTAGAAACATGTTTGGAACATTAAAAATCCGAGCGCTCATTTAGGAGATAAAAGAGGAAAAGCGAAGGAAAATTTGGAAAATTTTCTACAGCATTTCCCTATTTTTGTCTACATCTACATTGCTGAAAATGTTTTGGAAAAATGATAATTCGAGTACTCATTTTAGAGATAAATGAGGAAAAGCGAATGAAAATTCTGATAATTTTCACCAATATTGTTTTCATTGGCCTATCTTTAAAAATTAGGAAAATATTTGGAACATTGAAAATCCGTGCACTCATTTCGAACATAAATGAGGAAAAGCGAACGAAAATTCGGAAAATTTTTTACACCATAAAGAAGTCCTAAATAAAATATCACTTATCATACTATAGAAATAATCAAAGAAATAGAAACAAGAATGAGTTTTATTAATTATAATACGGCCATAATTTTTTTTATAAAGTAATTCATGCGTCAAGCTCGAATTTTCTCGCTTAAACAGTTCACTGCTATCTCGCTTGAATTTCTACTCTCTCGTTGGGGAGCTATATAGGAATTGACTGGGAAGTAGTGTTGTTGGGGCACCGCGCCTAGCTCTCTCGATTTTTCTCGCTCCGTTGGGGAGGCACTTGACGCACAGTTCGATTCCATCTCGCTTCTTGGTCAAGTCGTCTCGCTTCGAGTTCGAGTCTCCCCTCGCTACGATTCCATCTCGCCTTGTTGGGTATCTATGTAGAAATTTACTTAGGAAGTAGTGTGGTTGGGGAATCCCACATGTTTCGGGTCCCTCTCGTTTCGAATTAATTCCGATTGCTATAAAAATTTGTATTAAGGGTTTTTGTGGTGCGAAAAACGAATATAAATTTAGTTTCTCCATAAAAAAAATATGTACCCCACATAGTTTGGTCCTAATTATACTAATACTGTAGCTATCAACCAAATATAATATTTATTAAAAATCAGTCTTGTTTCCAGAGTAAATAATTTTTTAGGGAGGAACATAGCTTATATTCGTTTTTCGCGGCTCAAACAATTTCGCGAATTTCTCGAACGAAATTTTTGCCTCGCTTGACCGTTCAAAAATTGTTTGAAAAGAGGAAAAGCGAATGAAAATTCGAAAAATTATCTACACCATCTTTCCATTTTCGCCTACCTAAACATTGCCGAAAAATTGTTGGAGAACTGAAAACCGACCCTTCGTTCGCGAGTTCAAAAAGGAATAGAAATGAAATTCATAAAAATTTTCACTTTTTACACATTTTCACACAAAAAAAAAACAGCTTGAAAATTGTTGTAATGATGAAATACTGAGCATTCATTCACGTAATAAAAGAGGAAAAGCTAAAGAAAATTCGGAAAGTTTGTTCCACTACTGTTTCCATTCTAAACAGTTCGCAAAATGGTTGGAATAGTGAAAATCCATTCATGAGAGAAAAGAGGAAAAACGAATGAAAATTCGGAAATCTTTCTACACCATTTCCCCTTTTTTGCCCATCTCTAAACTGCCGAAAAAATTGTTGGAAAAATGCAAAAACCGAAAGAAAATTCATAAAACGTTTGCACTTTTTCATTAATTTTCGCCTAACTCTAAACAGCTGAAAAATATTTGAGACGATCAAATACCGAGCCATTCACTAATAATAGAGGAATGGCGAATCTAAATTCAGAAAATTTGTACCATTACAATTTCCGTTGGTATACATCTAAACAGTTGGTAATGGTTAGAACAGTGAAAATCGTAGCGTCCATTCACGTATAAAAGAGAAAAAGTGAAAGAAAATTCGGAAAATTAGTACCACTACTGTTTTCATTGGCCTACCTCTGAACAATTGGGAAATGGTTAGAACATAGTGAAAATCCGAGCATCCTTTCTCGAAATAAAAGTGGAATAGTGAATGAAAATTCACTACATTATTTCATTATTTTCGCCTACTTTTACATTACCAAAAAATGGTTGGAACACTAGAAAACCGATCCTTCATTTCCGAGATGAAAGAGGAAAAGCGAATGAAAATTTGGAAAAGGTTCGCACTCGTTCTCCATTTTCGCCAAACTCTAAACAATTGGAAAATTGTTTGGACGAAAAATCAAGCGTCCATTCCCGTAATATAAGAGGAAAAGCGAAAGAAACTTCGGAAAATTTGTATCAGTACTGTTTCCATTCCTCTTCCTCTTAACGGAATGATTGGAATTGTGAAAATCCGAGCATCCATTTCCGAAATAAAAGAGGAAAAGCGAATGAAAATTCGGAAAATTTTCTACACTATTTCCTTATTTTCATCTACTTCTACATTGCCGAAAAATTGTTTTAACTGTGAAAAACAAAGTCTTCATTCCCGATATTAAAAAGTATTAATATACATATATATTGTAGCTAAAATCGCATAAGACGCACAGTTCGTCGAGTGCAACTCTCGATTTTTCTCGCTTGAATTTTCTCGCCTCGTTGGGGAGGCACTTGACGCACATGACGAGTAAGTTAAGCTTGACGCACAGTTCTCCTCGAGTTTTCTCGCCACGTGAGCGGAGGGCCTAAGTTAAGCTTGACGCACAGTTCTCCTCGAGTTTTCTCGCCTCGTGAGCGGAGGGCCTTAAACTAAATTTAACTCTCATTGTTACGTTTTCAATATCACTAAAAGCCCTAGACAGCTGCTAGAGAACATATGAATTTATGTCTCCCCATTCCAATGATTGTCTCTCTGTCCCTGGCCTTCACAAATACCTTTTCTTTAAATTTATATTTATATAACCTAAATATTGGATACCATTAACATGGTTTCGCTGGTCTCTCTGACATAGAATATTTATAGTTTTATGACAACACAATTAGGAGGTGTTAAATGATTTTTTTTTCAAGCATGTATGGTTATTTACAATATAATAAAACAATGGCTGTTATATAGTGACATTTCTACTTCATAGTTCTTCTATGCCCTATATGGAATAAAAAAGCAGTCGTATGAAATATAAGATAATGGAGTCTGGACAGGAAATAGTGGTGCAGAAATGAACTAATACACAACGTATTAAAATTAAGATAAACGCAATGACGCAAAAAAACAAGGAACGTATAAGGGACAAAGACAGAGTAAATTGGAGAGCAATTGATTTAGTATCATATATCTTTTTTACAATCCTCTATTAAGAAATAAATATTTCAATTATTTATAAATACAATTTTGTTATTAATAATTAAATATATAAGCCACATGTACTTAAACGAAAAACTCTACTTTAAAAGTATATGTATACTCGTATATAATAAATAAATGTTATTAACTTTTTATTTTTGTTATCTTCATATTTTATTTATTTTTATTATTTTTTTTCTGTTTATTTTTTATTATTTTTTCCTTCTTCAAATCATTCGGAAAAATATCCATCGTGAAAATTCTCTTGAAATATTGATAGCTACTTCAAATCATCAATTTGGCTTCAGGAAACCGTCAATCCGACCATATAACAAGGTTATAGATTAATGAATTAATAAAACGTATGGGATGAAAGAATTCTCTCAAAGTTCAAAATTTTGCTTCCTTCGATCTACTATTTAGTATTACTTTCTTTCTTGAGGGAAAGAAACTTTATTGTACTAGCAGGCAACGAATTTTTCTACATAAAATGTGTTAGAGCAGGAGTTCCACAGGGCAGTGTACTTGGACCATTACTTTTCAATATTTTCACAGCAGACTCACCAGTACAGAACCAGACTATACCAGCACTATTTGCTGATGATACTGCACTTCTAACATCACAGGAATCCCTTATTTTATCGCATAGGCCCATCTAGATGATATTTATAATAGGGCTGCCATGTGGAAGGTAAAAATGAACGAACCCATGTATTGATTGTTTTTACACTAAACCATGGACCATGTCAAAAAGTATATTTTAATAACATTGTTCTACCCATATCTGAAGAATAGCGTTATTTAGAACTTTACATGGACAAGAGACTGGCATGAAGAATCCTTATTACACTAAACAGGAAACAACTGAACAAACTATATGGATTATTATCCAGACCACTTGATAGACTCCCCCAATTATCTTTAACTAACAAACTTACCATCCAAAAATTAATTTTAAAACTTTCATGAACTTTCATACAAAAACATCTAACATTCTCATAATCCAAACGTTTCAATCAAAATTTTTGAGAAAAATAGCAGACGCACCGTTCTGACAAATGACTTGCTGCACAGAGACTTGAAAATCTAAACGGTATCGGATACTACAACACGATATTGTAAACAATCAAACAATGTCCGACTTACAACATGAACCCATTAGCCGAAAAACATGTTTTCAGCACGACCCATACACCCTATCCCGACGGCTTTCAAGCTGGTGGCCAAGAGATTTTCTGACTTAACACCTCTCTATATATTTGGAATGTGTAAAGATTTGCTTATTGAAAAACATTGCAGTGGCAAATTTCAAGCCTACAAAATTTATGTATATTTTTATTTCATCAAATTGAAAAAAAAAAGTTTCAGTATGGCTTATTATCAAAATACTGTATTCATCTGTTCAACAAATATCCATTTTAATAATGATTATATTTGGCGAGATGTTTAATTATTTTAATTGAATGCTTCATGGTTGGCCGTTGTATGTTTTGGAGGAAGGAGACGGTCCTGGGTGGCAGTTATAACAAGACTAAAATAGTGAAAAAACTATTTTATTTAAAGCCGATGTTTCGACCCGACTTTGCAGGTCTTCTTCAAAGAGGTATATGCAGCATAGTGTTTATGTAGAGACTGCTCCAGTTCCCAGTTTCAACTAAAACTCCATGCTGCATACACTCCCCTGAAGAAGACATGCAAAGTCCGGTGAAAATGTTGGCTTGAACTAATTTTATATTTTATATTTTACTTATATTTAGGTTATTTTATTTTTTATTGTATATAGTTTTTATTTATTACTATTTAGTTATGATTTTACTTTTGTTAATTTTTTTTTTTTTGTATATACGGTGTGAATGTGTTCATTTATCAATATAATTATTGTCCCAGTGACAGAATATTATATGTCTAAATAAAAAAAATATTTTTAATAATGTTATTTCACTATTTTAATCTTTTTAGGACCGCCACCTTCCTCTTAGTTATTTTAACTACAATTTAAAAAAATATTGTTTGTACTGTTTTTATCATGGCTTTTCTTCGTCTTTGGATAATAATTTACTCTCATATGCTTAAATTAGCTTTTTTTTTCACCTTGCAAATAGAGTTTCTAGGAAAAAAAAACTTGTGACGCTGAGGAGTATAAATATATTGTCTAGTGATTAAGGTGAAACTGTCACTGTTCCAAGATTAGTGAGGATGACTCTTATATCTTGGAAGCCATTCATATTTCAGTTTGTTTTGACTAAGAAAATTTATTTAAACCAATGTGTGCAAGATTATGATTTAAAAGACTTAATAGATCGTGCTTCCCTTCGAAGCGGTTCAGTAATTAATTCGAATGAGGAAGGCAGCTCCAGGAAGTATCTTCCGTGGCTTAGGAAATGAGGAGTTGAGTGAACTCGTGCTAATTTCGATGAGGCTGAGGATTATTCACTTGTGTGAGCTATGAGAACGGAAGCTATGACCTATCTAGCCTTCCTCATTGCCTCTACTAATATGCAATTCTTTTTATTTTAATGAAATAATAAAATTTAAAGAATGGAATAAACCATTTTTTTCTCTCTTTCTTGCCTTTAGCCTAAAGGATCATTGGCGTTGTATTATAATTTATATCCTGTTGTACTAGTGTGCGAGTTTTAAAAATTTAAACACAGTGGAGACTCGTTCTTCACAATCCTTTAGTATTTCTCTTCGTGTTTTCCTAGATCTATTTTTTTCTGTGTTTTTTCAAATATTGGACATTCTTCTAGTAGGTGTTTTACTGTTTGCGATATATTGTTGTATTTCGGGATCTCTTAGAATGGAGCCATGTCCAGTCCCACAGGCGGATCTACGGAGAGGAGAGCTTTCATGCCCTCCCCTCCAAAATGGTAAAATAAGACCATATTTTAAGGATAAAAATATTAAACATCTGGTGTGTCCACTCACACGACTCTCCTACCTATTTCAGAAAAGTTTTTATATCTTGACATATGTTCATGAAGAAACAACTAATGAACTAGATTTATTTTCCTGAAAATTGAACAAAGAAAAGATTTGAGTACAATCTATTTGATAAACTAAAGCAATGTAAACCGACTTAAGGTAGATCGGTGTAAAAATTTCAATACTCTCTAATATTGCTGATCAAAAACTTTTTGCCATAGCTTAGTATTGTCAAACAATAATTTCTGTTAAAAGTAGAGAAAATAGTGAAGCTTGTGTGATGCGGGCAACAGATTTTCTTACTTTCATTTAGTGATATTTTTTCTCTCATTCACCCCTTTCTGACAGCAGGATATGAACCCGTAAT
The DNA here is from genome assembly GCA_928085145.1 of Nezara viridula. NCBI lineage: Eukaryota > Metazoa > Arthropoda > Insecta > Hemiptera > Pentatomidae > Nezara > Nezara viridula. The sequence continues at coordinate 105,708,935 of OV725082.1, forward strand.
CTTACATTGAAAATTGAATAGAACATCGTCAATAGTTGTCCAAAATGGACGATTTTTGTATAGTTTTGTAGGGAACTTCATTACCTTTCAAAAAACAGCAATATTTCCTTAACTAGTATAGGTAGGAAAGTAAAAACTATCTCTTAAAGTATTCTTGTTCGTATAATTGCATTTAATTGGACTTCAAGAATCACTTAAATACCATTTCATAAAGGCAATTAAATTCTTTTTTTTCAAATTAATCATCGTTATATATATGAAAAAAAAAGCTTTAGGGTTGAAGCCCCACCCAAAATTAAATCCTGGATCCGCTAGTGTTCAGTCCGAAGGCGGCATAGCATAATTTCACCTCTCCTCGAACTAATGAGCCATTTACCATAATTAGGTTTAACTTCAGTCAGTTTATAACTTTAGTATGTTTGTTTTGTCATTCCTTCTCCCACTACCCTGGTATTTTTCTTCGTTTAGTGCACCCACTCTACTAAGGTAACCTCTTTCAATCTTGTCACCTCCGTTTATCTACCACTTTTACTTAAATTGCCTACTTGGTAACCTTTTTCTTTTCCGAATATACAACAGTGGGCTGGTACCAAAGGCAACTAACGTACCTTTATTTTTTAAATTGTCGTTAAAATAACAAAGAGGAAGATGGTGATCCTAAATTGGCTAAAATAGTGAAAAACTTATTATTAAAAATATAAAAATTATTAATTTTTATCTCACACCATACCTTTATTATTTCTCTAATTATAGCATTGTTTGGATATGGATTGTCGATGGCCGCTGGAACACTCCACGAGTCTGTTAAAACAATATTTCTTTTTAGGTACTCCTATATAATACAGATAAATAAATAAAATGGGTGATAAATATTCAGGACGCAGTCTTTTTTTAAAAAAATTTTAATTTCTTATTTGTGCCAACGTTTCAACCCAAACATGTGGGTCATCTTCAGGGCGTGGTTTGAGCACTGAGGGGGTTCAAGTACTATAAATAAATAAAATATTAATCAAATTGTGTCTAGTAAAATAATTAAAACTTGACAGTGATTAATTTACATTCCAAATCACATATAATTTTTTATCAAAAGAAATCTCAGCTAATATTTGAGATGTGTCCTCAGTAGGGAATAATTCCGTACCGCTCAGAAAACTTCCAAGCCTTTAGGATTCTTCTAGATCTAACATAACTCCCTCACCATAGAGACAGCAATTTAATATATTGTTTATTGGCTGACTAATTTAATAATTTAACACACACACACACACACATATATATATATATATATATATATATATATATATATATATATATATATATATATGTGTGTGTGTGTGTGTGTGTGTGTGTATATGTTAAATTTTATATATATACATCCATCCAGCACTTGGAGAGGCCATTAGGAACGCTCGACGTTGCTTAACTTGGATTACCTATTGCAAGCGCCTTAGCCCATATATATATATATATATGGGGGGCTGCAGTAGCTTTTCGGGCTAAGACACTTGCAATATGTAATCCAAGTTAAGCAACGTCGAGCGTGGCTAATGGCCTCTCCAAGTGCTAGATGGATGCACAATGCATCCATAATGCACTGCACTTGGATGGATGACCTTTCCTTTCATCAAGGAAAGTCACGCCCCAAGTCAGCCTACTGGAGGCAACTGACACCGACCGGGCGTAGGACAGATGACCCTAGCTCGTATTTTAAATTGGGAATCGGGATGCAATCTAGGAGACCAAATTCGCGGTCAATGATCTTCATGGTGTGTAGCGCCAATGAAAAAAAATATATAATAAGTTTTTAAAAATATATATATACAAGTATATATATATATTTATATATATATATATATATATATATATATATATATATTTAAATAGATATCAATAAGGTATATTAGAAAAATCTATAACTGAAAACTAAAACTAATCTACAATAGTAATAATAACACGCCTCTTTAAAATGCAATAAAACAAAATTGAAACAAGTGGAATTTTCAAAATAAATGTATCTGTTTGGGAAAATAATGTGAAGGTGATAAGGGGAAAAATCATTTATCTTGATAAATAATCCTTTCATAAAAAAAAATCCCTTTATTTGATGAACCGGTATCCATAACTCATAAAAATCAGATTGGGTAATAAAAAAACAAAACAATACATATAAAGGATAATAGTGTTCGAAGAAAGTTATGAATCGCGAAAACGTTTCTACATCCACAATAGTTTGTCTTGTACTTCAGTAAAGATCGATTTTTCCGACTCTGGAGGAAATATGAGCCTAACCCGTGCAATGTATGCCATGGAAATTATAGAGAATTTATGTTACAAATCTGCATCTCTAACATTATTTCAACCATTTGTCCCCACAGTCGACCATTCGTTTTTTTTCTTCCTGCATTCTGCACTACATGTACTCCATTTATTTTTACTCTAATAGCTACAAAAAAAAAAGGGTAACTAGAGATAAAGAAACTAACCACGGAAAATATTCTACAATTTGATAATTGCTTCAGCCCTTCGCCATCCCAAATAATCGTTATACTGCCCGCTGCAGGAACGATAAATTTGCTGGACCGCAGTTTTTCGCATAGCCAAGTTTTGAACTTCTGTTAATGGTTCATAAATTAAATTTTCAAACAACAAAAAACAAAAACATAAAACTAAAACATTTCCTCTTCAGTAAATTATTTTGATACATGCCACATGTCACAACTGTTAGTACAAAAGGTCATGTAAAAATTGAGTTTTATTTTACTGAAGAATATAAAAATAGAGTATTTCTTTTTGGTTTATTAGTATAATTTCATATTTTATTTCCCTCGGCTATTTTTCATAGCAGCAGACTAATTATTGCAGTTGCAGATAACAAAATGTCAACTTTAGTGCAAAGAGAATAAACATGGAAATTTGTTACATACTACCTTTTTGCACTAACAGTAGCAATATTTTATTTTTTATTTATAAAAAGTAATACTTATCATATGACTGTTTAATTAAAACATAGGCCTTCAAAGTTTTCATTTTTTCTTGAAACCCTTAATGAGGATATTAGTAAAACTACTTTAAGAAATTAATAAGGATTTTTTTTCTTGGGTACTTGGAACTAGAAGATATATGGATAATAGAAATGTTTATGATGGTGGTATAGTTATTTAAAACGAGGTTAGCAGGTTAAATAAAGTGAAATAAATCAAAGAAGATTCATTTCAGACTAAAATTTTTAAATATTAAAAAATAAAATTGAAATTATTAAATTCTGGTATTTATTCAGATTACTTCTAACTACTTGATTTTGAAAATTCTTCGATTCTAAATATAAAAAGATATAACTATTTTTCAGCATTTTGTTGAATGAAAAGCAACTTGCAACAGTTTTTTGTTGTAGTGATTCAATGGCATGTTGATAGTCTTCAACAGCCTTTGTGATAAATAAATAAAATTCATCCTTTAAACTTCTAACGTGTAAGATATTATGTTGAATAAGAGGTATATTAGACGTATTCATTTTTAGGGTTGAAGCCCCACCCAAAATTAAATCCTGGATCCGCTAGTGTTCAGTCCGAAGGCGGCATAGCATAATTTCACCTCTCCTCGAACTAATGAGCCATTTACCATAATTAGGTTTAACTTCAGTCAGTTTATAACTTTAGTATGTTTGTTTTGTCATTCCTTCTCCCACTACCCTGGTATTTTTCTTCGTTTAGTGCACCCACTCTACTAAGGTAACCTCTTTCAATCTTGTCACCTCCGTTTATCTACCACTTTTACTTAAATTGCCTACTTGGTAACCTTTTTCTTTTCCGAATATACAACAGTGGGCTGGTACCAAAGGCAACTAACGTACCTTTATTTTTTAAATTGTCGTTAAAATAACAAAGAGGAAGATGGTGATCCTAAATTGGCTAAAATAGTGAAAAACTTATTATTAAAAATATAAAAATTATTAATTTTTATCTCACACCATACCTTTATTATTTCTCTAATTATAGCATTGTTTGGATATGGATTGTCGATGGCCGCTGGAACACTCCACGAGTCTGTTAAAACAATATTTCTTTTTAGGTACTCCTATATAATACAGATAAATAAATAAAATGGGTGATAAATATTCAGGACGCAGTCTTTTTTTAAAAAAATTTTAATTTTTTATTTGTGCCAACGTTTCAACCCAAACATGTGGGTCATCTTCAGGGCGTGGTTTGAGCACTGAGGGGGTTCAAGTACTATAAATAAATAAAATATTAATCAAATTGTGTCTAGTAAAATAATTAAAACTTGACAGTGATTAATTTACATTCCAAATCACATATAATTTTTTATCAAAAGAAATCTCAGCTAATATTTGAGATGTGTCCTCAGTAGGGAATAATTCCGTACCGCTCAGAAAACTTCCAAGCCTTTAGGATTCTTCTAGATCTAACATAACTCCCTCACCATAGAGACAGCAATTTAATATATTGTTTATTGGCTGACTAATTTAATAATTTAACACACACACATACACACATATATATATATATATATATATATATATATATATATATATATATATATATATATATATATGTGTGTGTGTGTGTGTGTGTGTGTGTATATGTTAAATTTTATATATATACATCCATCCAGCACTTGGAGAGGCCATTAGGAACGCTCGACGTTGCTTAACTTGGATTACCTATTGCAAGCGCCTTAGCCCATATATATATATATATATGGGGGGCTGCAGTAGCTTTTCGGGCTAAGACACTTGCAATATGTAATCCAAGTTAAGCAACGTCGAGCGTGGCTAATGGCCTCTCCAAGTGCTAGATGGATGCACAATGCATCCATAATGCACTGCACTTGGATGGATGACCTTTCCTTTCATCAAGGAAAGTCACGCCCCAAGTCAGCCTACTGGAGGCAACTGACACCGACCGGGCGTAGGACAGATGACCCTAGCTCGTATTTTAAATTGGGAATCGGGATGCAATCTAGGAGACCAAATTCGCGGTCAATGATCTTCATGGTGTGTAGCGCCAATGAAAAAAAATATATAATAAGTTTTTAAAAATATATATATACAAGTATATATATATTTATATATATATATATATATATATATATATATTTAAATAGATATCAATAAGGTATATTAGAAAAATCTATAACTGAAAACTAAAACTAATCTACAATAGTAATAATAACACGCCTCTTTAAAATGCAATAAAACAAAATTGAAACAAGTGGAATTTTCAAAATAAATGTATCTGTTTGGGAAAATAATGTGAAGGTGATAAGGGGAAAAATCATTTATCTTGATAAATAATCCTTTCATAAAAAAAAATCCCTTTATTTGATGAACCGGTATCCATAACTCATAAAAATCAGATTGGGTAATAAAAAAACAAAACAATACATATAAAGGATAATAGTGTTCGAAGAAAGTTATGAATCGCGAAAACGTTTCTACATCCACAATAGTTTGTCTTGTACTTCAGTAAAGATCGATTTTCACGACTCTGGAGAAAATATGAGCCTAACCCGTGCAATGTATGCCATGGAAATTATAGAGAATTTATGTTACAAATCTGCATCTCTAACATTATTTCAACCATTTGTCCCTACAGTCGACCATTCGTTTTTTTTTCTTCCTGCATTCTGCACTACATGTACTCCATTTATTTTTACTCTAATAGCTACAAAAAAAAAAAGAGGGGGGTAACTAGAGATAAAAAACTAACCACGCAAAATATTCTACAATTTGATAATTGTTTCAGCCCTTCGCCACCCCAAATAATCGTTATATAGTCCGCTGCAGGAACGATAAATTTGCTGGACCGCAGTTTTTCGCATAGCCAAGTTTTGAACTTCCGTTAAATGGTTCATAAATTAAATTTTCCAACAACATAAAACTAAAACATTTCCTCTTCAGTAAATTATTTTGGTATATGTCACATGTCGTAACTGTTAGTAAAAAAGGTCATGTAAAAAGTGAGTTTAATTTTACAGAAGAACATAAAAATAGAGTATTTCATTTTGGTTTATTAGTATAATTTCATATTTTATTTCCCTCGGCTATTTTTTATAGCAGCAGACTAATTATTGCAGTTGCAGATAACAAAATGTCAACTTTAGTACAAAGAGAATAAACATGGAAATCTGTTACATACGACCTTTTGCACTAACAGTAGCAATATTTTATTTTTTATTTATAAAAAGTAATACTTATCATATGACTGTTTAATTAAAACATAGGCCTTCAAAGTTTTCATTTTTTCTTGAAACCCTTAATGAGGATATTAGTAAAACTACTTTAAAAAATTAATAAGGATTTTTTTTCTTGGGTACTTGGAACTAGAAGATATATGGATAATAGAAATGTTTATGGTGGTGGTATAGTTATTAAAAACGAGGTTAGCAGGTTAAATAAGGTGAAATAAATCAAAGAAGATTCATTTCAGACTAAAATTTTTAAATATTAAAAAATAAAATTGAAATTATTAAATTCTGGTATTTATTCAGATTACTTCTAACTACTTGAATTTGAAAATTCTTCGATTTTAAATATAAAAAGATATAACTATTTTTCAGCATTTTGTTGAATGAAAAGCAACTTAATAACAGTTTTTTTGTTGTAGTGATTCAATGGCATGTTGATAGTCTTCAACAGCCTTTGTGATAAATAAATAAAATTCATCCTTTAAACTTCTAACGTGTAAGATATTATGTTGAATAAGAGGTATATTAGACGTATTCATTTTTATATTATTTAACAATCGCTCGATTCAAGAGACTAAAATAATCGAATCGCTTACTTTTAACAATATCGATTAATAGTATAAATGGCTCACATTCAGTATAAATAATAGTTTCAGGACTTTGTAACTATGGGTTCAATCCATTTGAAATCACCCAATTTTAATTAATTTTGTTGAGCATTTTTGAAAACTCGTATTATATACAATGCTTTCCTAACTTCGGTAGTGAGGAAGCAAAAAGGACAAGGTTTACAACATTGAAATTTCATCAGGAAGAAATAAAGTGATAGGACTACATATGAAGAAAAAATTAAAATTGAGATTTTCTTTTCTTTGTAACACTTTTGCAGTCTTAAAAGTCACTTTTTTGGTCTATTTTAATGATTTTTTAAACTACTTTCCTTCATTATTAGGTGATCTATTGATCAACAGAAATGTAGAAAAAATACTCTGAATTATTTCAGTTTTTATTTTGGTTTGATATCTACAAAATAACCAGAGTTACAGATATTTTCCCAAAACATGTTTTCAGTCGAAAAGAAAATTAAAAATGGCCGCCGAGAAAAACTGTGAGCCTTAATTTTTTTTTAATTGCGGTTTTGAACTCTCAAATAAATATGGAATGATTGATAAAAACATTATAAAAATAAAAAATGTCGACCAACATGGTCTGGGTGATTTCAAATGGGTTTACTCTATGTTGAAAACTTTTGATTTCCTGAATCCGATTTCTATTATAAATCAATACAATTTAATTAAATTAATATTAAAATGTTGTTAATAATTTAAACCAATATTGGTGTTGAATTAATGATATCTGAAAATTTTTAAATAAACCTAAGTGCATTTTTAATCATTTATATTTGTCTTATCCTAGAGAGAGAGGGGTTAATTTTCATTAAATCAATAGGAAAATAAACATTTAGTTAGTGTTAAAATAAGTGAATTTACGAGAAAAATACATGCCAGGCCTAGCGTGAGCAGATGTGATTACAATGCGCTCTAGCGTTATCGGAGAGAACTACACTACAGACCCAAACTAATAAACAACTGATTGTACGCTTGAATTTCAATTAAAATTTAATTAAACATTTTATTTGTTAGCTAGGAGATTATTTTTAAAAAATTCAAGTTAAATATAACTTGTAATTTAATTCCGTGAGTCTTGTTTACATCAAATAAACCGCTTCTTTAATTGGCATTAATGGATGAGTGGACATTCATATACCTTAAATATCCCCACGCCAAACTACATCCATATTTCAAGAAAATTAAATAAATAGTCATTTTTTCATTAAATCAAATAGCTCTGAAACATCCCAAATACAGTGAATACCTACAGAATATTCCTTTAATCTCAATTTTGATTCAATTCAATTCTCGTCGTAGATATTTAAGTATTCAAAATTATTAATAGTTTTCATTATGTAAAACATTTGAAGTCCTTAGATCATCAGTAAGACTCAATTTTCAAGTTTTTTGTCATAATTCTAATTGTAACTTGTTATTTATGCAGTCAGTCTCCTGTTAATTATCCTTTGTAATGTTATATACTTCTCTTGTTTCCATTGTATAAGGCTTTCCCATCCATGATATATCCATCACCAACGGATCATTATCAATATATACTCTCATGTATTGAAATCATCTATTTATTCATTTATTTTTCTTATGCTAGCCAGACTAACATGAAAAATCAAGCATACCGATCCGTCATCAAATTGTTTAATATGAAAAAGCTTGAAAAAATGTATTCGTATTTTGGCCAGTAATGTTAATCAGATGGTGGCCATTCTCTGAAAATTCCTAAACATAAGATGGGATATTAAATTACTTCTCTCTTTTTTCAAGAATTAGTTAAATTGAATCTGTAATGTAGTGGAAAAAATATCTTGAGTTAGTGGGAAAAATATATTGAATATAAAAATTATGTCTGCCTCTCGTTTACTTAGAAATAATATTGTATTCTGTAAATATTATTTTTAGTCATTTTTTTTTAATTTGTTTTCTTCAGATAAGATAAAGTATGATTAGACTATAACAATACTTCGGTGATTTTAAAATCCGTTGGGGCTCAATGTAGGATGATCCTAGCGCTACCTGTTGCACCTACTAGAAACTAGAGAAAATCGATTTTGCGCAATGCCGGAGTGTTGACTATTAATAACGCAGGAGGGTGCTAGACTAAATTTACCCCGGCTGTTGGGTCAGTCGGTTGCTGTGTGTCATGGCAGACGAGGGGGTGGAGGGGGTTCAGGAAGTGCGGAAGCCAGCGCGGCGTAGTCCTTCGACGGGACACAGGAAGCGTCGCCATCCGGAAATAAAAAGGAGCCTGTCTTCCCCGAGGGAGAAGGACAGGCTGACTAGTTCCGAAGAGGATCTCATTGACAAGTGCAATGAGATCTTGGAACAGGCCAAGCTGATAAAGCGAAAGGGAAAGAACAAGTTCGATGAGCTCAAACAAGAAGAAGAAGCTAAGCAAGTGAAAAAAGAAGATACGCAGTCCTGGTTCAGATCTCTCTTTACTAAGAAGGAATCTCTTGAACAACCAGTAAAGATTAAAAACAAAAAAGAAATAATTCCGCTGCCTATTGTTCCAAGTGAGCCTTTCGAATGGCGCGAATTTAAGCGTGACGTGAAACTGGAATTCGTCAGATTCAAAATAGAATTCAGACACGAAGTCGATAGGCTGAAGAAGTTGAGGAACCGATGTATTAGCGATCTCGTCATTGCTTTTATCTATTGCGGACTGGGTGCTTTCGTCTTCAAATTCACCGAAGGAACATTCGAGTCGTATTACAAGTGCGGGGTGAAGCGAGTGAAGAGGGACTTCATCGACGAGCTCTGGCGGGGCAGCCACTTCCTGCGGGAGGACGAATGGAAGTCGAAGGCGAGGAGGAAGCTGATGGAGTTCGAGAACCAGCTGCAGGACGCCTTCGAGGCTGGCATGAACAGCTACAGCGGCCAGAGGTCATGGAGTTTCATCAACGCTCTCCTCTACAGCCTCACCGTGCTCACCACCATAGGTCTGAATTGTGTTCTTGTAACCGCTTTCTTGTTTGTCTTCCAGCTTAATTCGAAAGAAAAAATCATCCATACAAAATACAAATAAATACAAAGTTTACACGAAATTTTAAATTGTGCATGATTGCACATGAATAACATTTTTGCTAAAGCATACACTCCATTGGTACACTCCAGTTGAAGGTTACAATCACAGTTAGAAACACAAAAAAAAAATTATTGTGTTCCAACGTTTCGGCCTGCATTTCAGACCTTCATCAAAGCTAGGATGTATTACGAGTCTTATATTTTATTATAAGGTGATAAAAAAAAAAAAGAAACAAATACATATATTTAAGAATTGAGTATACTTACGAAAAACAGACCTTGACGAAGAAAAGAAATCAATACTTCCACTTATAATTTTATTTAATATTAACCATCGTCTGTTTTATTGATAACATAAACCTCACTCAACAGGAACTTTTCCCAAATCATAATGAAATACTAAAAATATTTTCCTCTTTTAATTTTACATTATTCTCATTTGATTGGAATATTCTTTAAAATAATTGTTCCCTTTTACCTATTGTTATGATATTATACTTACAATCAATGTATGATTTCTTTACATTACTTAACATTAGACATTCAGTAAACTAACAACCAGTTATTTTCACTAAACATAATAACTACTTAGAGAGTTTATTAAACGGTTTATAATATCCTAATATTCTTGATATTTGTAAAATAACTTATTTCCGAAATTCCTTTTTTTTTTTTTTTCTTTTTTTTTAAAGTAGTACTTTATACTATCAGAATTTCTTACTTAATGTCTGAATTTCTTTCCTTTACCATCTGTAATTGGGCTAGTAAAGCTTCTGGATACTTTTAAAGGCAAATTAACAGAAAAATATAACAATGGATAATATCTGTTGTTATACAAATTAGGGAAATCGAGAAAAAAAAAACTGCAGGTTGTCCATCATTTCTAAAAGGCATTGTCCACTTATCTATTGTCCAGTTGTAAAAATTAGTTATTAAAAAAAATAATAAAAGCACTAAATATAATGATAATTAGGTCGTCATTGTAAAATAGCTCACAATTTATAAAATCAATTGTGATTAATACCTAAACTTTCTGAATTTTATTTTATTCAGATATGAACATGTTCATATATACAAGCAAACAGAAATGGAAAAGGTTGTATGATCAATATATTTAATTTGAAAACAATAACCGGCTACTTTAAGAAAATAACTGATAGCTGATGACTAATATGGTCCAACCGATCTCCTATTTTGCAAAAATAATTATTATAAAACATTCATTTTTTTATGGCATTCATATCCCCCTTATCTCTTTAATATTTTAATTTCTGATAATTTAATTAGAGTATTTGGTCAGTTTATTGTAATAAGTCACTAAGTTGATTTATGTATGTATAAACTTTCAATAATTTTTTTGTGAATTTCGACATTATTTATTGCTAAAAATTACAATATGAGCAAAAATATCACTTAAGCTCTTTGATATAAAGTGCACAATATTCAAATTACAGAGAAAATTTATCAAAGTTTTTACTGATTTAAGATTATGATATGTGACATAACGTAAGATGGAAATCATAAATGTTTGTATAAATTAACCTATGTGAAAATATCTAATTATTATAAATTATTTTCATCTGATTATTTTTATCATATGATTCTGCTTCATTTCCATTTATTTCTCTTTCTCCATCAGCTTTAAATATATATATACGAGTATGAGCTGTGGATGCGTGTCGATAGAGTCTGACCCAGTTGGCATGTCCAGACTGTTCGACAAAATTTAATAACGTGTTTAGTATTTCTCCTGTCATTTGTGGAATTCCTCAGTGTTATTTGAATCAAATTTAATCATTGTAACTATTTCCAATAATAGTCCGTGGTACAGACCCCTTTTTATCAAATTATTAACATCCGGCTGAAACTTCGTAAATAACTTCATCTCATCGTAACCTACAAATACTTTATTTACGAAAATTCTTCGAATTGGTGTGTTTTCCATCTGGAGGTCGGCAAAAACTTTGTCTATTTAATTAGGTACTAAAAACTCGTAAATACACATTTTCTTTCCACTTCAATCGTAAGATAATTTCATCACATATCGATAAAAATAGGTGCCTACAAACGGCTCAATATTTTTTAAGGTTACCTTTTTTCCGAACTTTGTGTTCAAGTTATTTTGCAATTCAATTGGAATGCAAATGGGTATTTACGGATCTTTAGTACCTAATTAAATAGACAAAGTTTGCCGATCTCCAGATTGAAAACACAACAATTTCGAGAACTTTCGTAACTAAAATATTTGTAGGTTACGGTGAGATGAAGCTATTTACGAAGTTTCAGCCGGATTTTAATAATTTGATAAAAATGGGTCTATAACACGGACTATAATATAATACTGAATGAATAGTTTATACTAAACTACAAAATTTCACCTTGACAATACGTCAAACTATATATCGCACATACGTCATGCTCTACTATATAAGTCTGTTCAACGATCGTTATCTTTCAGTATTCTGTTATCTTATATCTTGCTGATAATTAATATTATATTTATATCCTATAGACTAATTCCTAGATACGACAAAAGATTCACTTAATCTAATCTGTACTTGCCCTCTCACGAGATATACAACGCCGATATGCAAAATAATTTTCTTTATTACTTAAGATTCTTTCAAGTTTAGAAACAATAACGAACACGCTAAATTGAAGACATTGTAAGGTTAATCAAAGGTTAACACGACCAAACAGCCATCCTGCCCTAGGCAATACCTATCAACGAACTTTATCAACATGATATTTTAAGATGATATAACATACGATTATTAACATGACTATGAACATAGTAATATTTTTGTATATGAAGTATGACATAAAAAGCGTAAATCATGCTTTATTTTATTTTAGATTTGTGAAAGTTTATAAATAAAATGTGTGAAATAAATAATTCAAATTTTATATTCTTACGGAGGACTAGATTTTGGATTTGATATCCTATTATTAATAATAACCAAAATCCAGCAACATTGTAATTAGCAAAATGTTAATTGCGTTCTGCTTGTTAACATTCTGGTGAATTAGAAAATCGGTCAATAGCAAAATATTACTAATATTGCTATTAACCATGCTCGTATCAAAAATGTCACCAGTGTTTTTGTTATTTACATTTTGATGTTAAGCGTGTTCTCGGTTAAATCACCTCCTTCCACAACCATAGACTAAGAAATAGTACTTACAAAAGTACTGAACTCAATACCCTTCATGGGGAATAGCACTAGCGGATCCAGGATTTAATTTGGTCCCCCCCCCTTCAACCCGAAAGCTTTTTTTTTTTATAAAAATGACGATAATTACTTTGGAAAAAAAGAAAGAAACTAACTACCTATATGAAATGGTGTTTAAGTGATTTGGTGAGTCCTTTTATATGTAACTACAGGAATAATAATACTTTAAGAGATTATTTTTTAATATATTTTTCCATAAAACATGGTTATATTTTACCATTATGGGGGAGGGGCTTCAGCTCGAAAGCCCTCCCCCCCGTAGATCCGCCCGTGGGGAGTAGTGGTACATTATTTTTTTTTCAAACATTGACAATATATATATTCAGCACAAATATAGTCACTTACTTATTTTTATTCAATGATCTCTTCTACCTTTCAGTCTATAAATTGAGATTAAGAATACTTATGATATAATAACTTTTTTTTTTCGTCCATATTTTGAGCTCAAACTATTTCAAAACTCACAGAATATTTGGAATCATAGAACCTAATAATTGGTCCAGCTATATTTTTGAAAACATTGTTGCGTAGCTTTTTCTGGATTGGTTAATCACATTTTATATAATTGCTTTGTCAGTATTTTGGGGCTCAAATTATTTCAAAACATTCAATGATTAATTTGGGCCATCGAACTTGAAAATCGATCGAGCCGTTTGCTCAAAAAATTGTTACATACAGTTACAGCCGTCACTCAAACATCTAAAACGCATCGTCGAGTAAAAATTTCAGTAGCATGTTAGTAGTGTTAACAGTATTATCTCCTATGAGAACCTACATTCAGCAGTTGAAATAGTATATATTTCTTGTAATATTGGTACTATGTTATTATTCAAGTTGTTAGCATTTTTTTTTCAACTTTTTCTGTTATTTAAAAAATGAATAAAAGAATAGTATTAATTAATGAAGGATAGTCCTTTTGGTCTGTAGATAATTGTAGGCGAGTTGCTGAACCAAATGTTTTGTCTGGTGATCTCACGCTCAACCTACAGGTTTTCATTAAATCTAATGAAGCGATAGATTCCCTCCCTCGCTTGGCTGAATTGGTAGACTGATAACAGAAGTCCCTAGGTTTAGAGCTAAATATGATCAGACACATTTTCCGCAAGTCTAAACATAAAAATGATTGATTAGGGTTTGTTTTGAGAGAAAAATTGGTGTTTGATTCGGAGGGAATGAAGTTATAAATTATTGCCCATAAAACAACCTTGTATGAATAACTTCGCCTGCAAACGTTCAGTGATTTATAGTCAATTTATACACTATTACAGCGTAGTGAATAAAATAGGTTTGAATTTTAATTTACAATGTTTTATAAACTCATAGGAATGATTAAGGTTTAACAAATACATTCATGCCACATTTACACGAGTTATCCCGACATTCTCTGCCATGGCGGCAACAATTACAGCTACTCTTATCGTGTTTCTGTGCTATTGTATAATGGTTATCTTGATAGTACTGTCGCACTATCAGGTTTTGCTTGATAGTTTACAGTAACTATCATGACTGCTACAACTATTCCCATGTTAACTATTACCTATAAACTGTCGAATAATAAACTATCGTTCCTGATCTAACCTCATCAACTGTGATTGTCCCAGAAAACATCGTTTTAAAATATCATTTCCATTATTTCTGAACTTAAAATCAATAACATCCAAAGATTTTTCTTAATTAAACTCTTTGAGGAGAAATAGAAACTATATCAGTTTATCTTTTATAGCAATTATAATAAACTTCTTTAATTCGTTATGCAGATTTATTTTTGATAAGTCTCACCCGTTGTTTTACTGTCTTGACAATACTTCCATCAGGGGTGCCAATCTCCTCCAAGGATGACGGCGTAACATCCTATCCCTTCCATGATATTATATTGCTCTTTTCTTCTTGAAAACGGGGCAAGCGAAAATATAATTATAATAATAATATTTATCACATTAATTTATGTTTATAATGTAAATCAAAAACAATTACTCTTGTTTCTATCATGTTCACCCTTGTTCCCTGGTTGGAACGTTTCGTCGAATCGAAATTCCACAAAAATATAATTTCTATCAAAACTTCATAACCCCGGCAAAATGTGCCCTCCTCAAAAATATTTTTAGTGCGACTTACGCCATTCAATCCCTTCTGAACACCTCTGATATCCACAATACAAATTTTCATCTTGTGATCATGAGATTTATACACGATGAAGATGTTATGATGACATGATAGAAATTTTATTCATCCGCCTACAGATGTTTCCCAAGGTGATTTTTAGAGGGTAAATCTTATTTAATTTGCGATTACTAATTATTCCACCTCTGAATTGGATCATTTTCGTATTTATAACCTCTCAAGGACGAATCCTCTGTAAAACAAGAGAAGTCATAAAAGTAATAAGTATCTCGCCATTCTTTATTTTTGATTTTTTTTTTTTTTTTTAACGAAACTGAGGCTATAAAATTTCGTGTAAAAATGTCATATCTTTCAATGTAATTTTTGAGAAAAAAAAATCTTACAGTTGATTATTCAGATTAATTAATTTTAATTTTTTTAAATCAGTCGTAGTTGTAGCTCTCGTTATCTATTGGTTAACATAACCTTCAATATTTTATTGCGAATGCTGAAATAGTTGTAAAGATAATTTGTAATAGATGAATAATTTTAAACAAATAACGCAAAAAACAATTATATTAGTTAACAATCATCTTATTACTAAAAAAAAATTAAATGGATTTCAAAAGCCAAAGTAATTTAGCTAGAAGGATAAACTATACCGGCATGCAGACTTATTTTCTGTTTAAAATAAAACTACATTAATCATAAAAAACGTGCCGATGAATTCGACAGGATCCACCTTGCTAATTGGTACGCCATTGATTAGTATTTTATATCGGTTGGGATTAGATAAAATTGAAATTCAATTGTTCCTCCATTTAACTGTTGTTGTTTTTTTTATCGCAATAGTGCCTTACCTTTCCCATTTAATTTTAACTACAATTACAGAACATAACATTTTGGTTTCTTATTTTCAATAAATAATCAAACCATTGTGATCGAACAACAAATTCTAAAACTTAACTCCCTCTCAAAATTCGAGGCTTTACGTTTCAGGATACATAGAATTCGAAAAACGAATACAAATTTTTTTTCCGAAACTACTGGATCGATTTTTTTTCAAATTTGGATTTAAAATTAGAGGTCACCCGAGGATGATCCTCCTTCATTGACATTTCTATCCGCGACCTTCAGGATTTCCTTTTAAGATGGCGACCGAAAAATCTGAGTTGCTATAGACTGTATCGCCTAATATAGCTGTTTAAAAGTTTACGGAATTTCCTAAAAAAAAAAAAAAAAAATGTTTGATCTAGATGTTTGGAATCGCCTTTTATTTCTTTTTATTTGCCATTAGGAAGGTAATTTTACTTTACCTGTAAAATTGTTTGGAATTATTCTGTTATTATTTTACTTCTGTTAATTTTCTGTTTTCTGTATATATGGTATGTTCATATCTCATATAATTATTGCCCACGTGACAGATTATTATATTTCTAAATAAATAAAAAAAATTTTTTTGAAAATAATAAACCATTGTGAAATAATTTGTAGCGTTTTTTTTAATTGGACTTGTAATCCATAGTAAAACTAAAACACTAAATCTAAAATAATATAGGTCAAATCCTGATATATCCTGATTTTGAACAATAAAATATTTCTCATTTAAATGCTTGAGGATCATTACATTTTCAAAATCAGATATTTCAATTACTTTCAAGCTTGCACTTTTTTTTTAACTTCAAAAGGTATTACCCTCCTATCAACAACGAGCTAATTAATATTAATTAATAACTACTGAAAGGGAAAAGATGTAATTCTCTCATTTGTTCGTAAAGACAAAAATTATGCGGATGAATACATATGCATTGGGATTGTATTATCGTGCTATGTTTAACATGGCGCTACGCCAAGTGAAGGCCCACCATATTTATAATCCCCTAAAAAGCTCTTCAGATATAAAATATTTAGTGCATCGACCTTAGAAAATGTTTGTCCTTTTTGATATTCCCTTTCATTATATAAAGAAATATGTATGTACCATTTTGAATTATGATTATGTACAATATTACAGTCTGATAACATCAGTTAATTTATTCCAAAATAAAGATTGAATAGTGTCAAGGTAAATGTAACGTGAGAAGGTTATCTTAAAATTGTAATGATGAGAAGAATTCACACTAACTAATGATTAAAAATGGACCTCATCACGAAGCCATGTTCGTCAATCTTCAAATACTTAATTTTTTTTTTTTTTTTTTTTTGTTTACTGAGTATTACAACAATCTGTCACATGGACACTAGTTATAGTGAGGTACGATAACATTCACACTATATGTACAAAAAATATAAAATAAATAAAAGCAAAATAACAATAAATAATGATTAAAAAGTATGTACTATAAATAAAATAAAATAGCCTAAAAATATTTATTTTTTTTAATTTATTTATATGATATTTACAACTGTATACAAAAAATACATCTGGTAAATTCGCACATGATTATAATGACATGAAACGCATGTTGAGAAACTACCCATTAGTAGCACTCTAATAATATGTCTATATTAGAAGATCACGTGGCCATCTTCTTTTCAGACGCCTCGGAGGGTTATCAGGAATCGAATAGGAAGCAAGGTTAGAGACAAGAGGGTTGGTATGGTTATGAAGTTTATTATGGAAGGACAGATATCTGGATTGGGCCAAATGCGATACATAAGGAACATTAAGGTCATTATGGATAATTTTATTTGTAACAAAGTAAGGAGCATTGAGGATTTTACGAAGGGTTTTGGACTGTAAGGATTGTATGCGAGAGGAATTTGAAGGTTTGGTGGAGCCCCATAGCTCAACTCCGTAAGTCCAAATAGGCCTTATTATAATCATGTAAATGAGTCTTTTATAATTGATTGGAAGGTTAGAGCGTTTGTCTAGTAAGTGTTGAAGTAGTCGGAAACGTCGAGCTGTTTCTTGTCGTTTCAGTCTGGTATGAGGATTCCAAGTTAGACGTTTGTCCAGATGGAGTCCTAGGTAACCTAAAAATAAGAAAATTAAAACCAAGCAAAAAACACATGCACACCTATATACACTATTAAATTTTTTAACAGGAGAAATACGTTACTTACGTTCAATTTCATAATTAAATGGTCTCTATTGTCAAAAAAACCTAAATTGTTTATCCAGAAAAAAACAATATCTCTAATTAAGGATGATAATAAATACAGCAAAATTTTGCTGTATTTATTATCATCCTTAATTAGAGAAATTGTTTTTTGGGGTATATATATATATATATATATATATATATATATCCCAGTAAAGATTGAAAATACCTAGGAATTAAAAATTACGTACGATATATACTTTAATTATATTATTCTTGGACACTTAAACTTAAAACTTAAAAACAAAAATAAAAGGAAACATAAGACAATTCTATTAACTTTCTCAACTTCTAGATCACAGAACAGGCCTAAATCACCCTAGGGGGATGGCTCATGTATTTCCCTCCATTCTCACTCTTGCCAAGAATGTTTTTGTTTTTTTTTATCTTCCATTAAAATGTTGCTAGTGAAAGCTGATTTATAACTATAGCAGTTTATACACAATTACACTAGCTGTGGTCTGTTCCATGCTTTTCCTCTTGGTCCATGGTTTGAAAACTCCCCCAAATTAAAACTATAATAAATATAGTATCCTCTAAAAAAATCATGGCCACGCAAATTTCTTTTGAAAATTTCGATCACCCACCATGCAACCCTCTTCTGGTCATCCCTGATACAGATTTTCATTTAACTAACGAAACAATTAACTTATCTTGAATAATTACCAACAAACCTTACTTATTGAGCTTTAGAGTTTAGCAAAGTCTAATATTTTCAAACAAACATCAGACAATTTCAACGCACTTTGTTTACTTCAAATTACCCATAATCTTTCGATTCTTACAATCTTACATAAAGCACTAATAGGATCTTCCACACCACCTCATGTGATTTTAATTTTATTCTTAAGGAATTTTGTCCCAGAATACTAAAGACATTTTTCATTTCACCCCGAACTACAATTAAAAGAAAAACGATCTATTGACTAAATAATCTCTGTTGTCTAGAATAATGCAATCCTCCAATAATTTCCTTAATAATTGATAATGAAGTTTGTACAATCGTACTAAGATGAGTCAAACGGAAACATACCCTACTTTGTTCAATAAAATTGTTTCTCTTTGTCTGGAAGCTATGAACTGAGAAAAGCTAACATGCGAGTGATAGAGATAAATCAGAGTACAAAATTATTTATGGAGTTTTTTAATATTATGCTTAAATATGATCTTAAAGAAGAGGATCGAAGTTTGATAAACGATGAAATTAAAACGTTAATCAAATCTAATAATACTTATCTCTTATATGAATCTTTCAGTTGACAGAATGGCTTACTCCAATTTCAACATTTTTGATTAAAGTCATTTTAGTAATATTTCTAATTAGACCATTTATAATTTCTGTAAAGACAGTTGATTCCGGAGTAGGTGATTGCAGTGTTTAAATATAGAACTGTGCATAAAATTATAATTTTCCCACTAGAAATACAATTAAAATTAATAACAAAAAATGTTGGAATCGCAGTTAATCATTCGGTCTACTGAGAGGCTCATATATATATATATATATATATATATATATATATATATATATATATATATATATTATATTTTATATATATATATATATAAAATTAAAATATTCGGAACTATTTCAATATTTGTATTCTTAGTTAGACTTAAAAACTTAAAAAGATCGAATGAAATTCTCTCTCTTTTTTTTATTTTCTAGGACCAATCCGTAAATATTACTGTTCCTTATGTACTCGATACTTTATTAAATTGATATCCACTGTTTAATTTATTTTTTTAAATCGCTACTCTATTTTTGCCACGGGTTTGTAACATTGAGTCACCTAAATCCTTGTAAAATTAGAACTTGATCTGAATATTGTGGCAGGTGGGATGATTTTTTTTTTTCGATTTTGGACTAACCCGTTCGGTTAATCATAAAAATGTATAAAACAACATTTGTTAGGCTCGGAAAGTTGAATCAAATGACACCTTGAACGGGAAGACCGGATAAAGTTGAAAAAAGAGTTTGTTTACCCGCGTTTTAAGCGACAACGCGTTACAGATTTCGGATTTTTCACGTTGAGTTGTGATAATTTTTTCCACCAGTTGAATAGTACAACTTTCAAATGTGACTCGCGGTAGACTAGGGATGAGAAGTAAGTAACTACCTAATCTGGATCTCTAGACAAATTACTCAAGAATTCATAACTTTGGTTCTACTCAATATTTTGTTTTCATTTAAAGCCTATGTTTTAAGTCAAGAAAACCTAAATATAATGTCAAAATCTCAAAAATGTACCATTAGCTATTGATGAGCTTACCTATAACAAAATGTCGTTGGACAATGCGGACAAACAGACAGACAAAAAATTTTTTAAAAAAATTGATTTGGTTTCTGTAATGTATGAATCGGAAAGATGTCATGAAATGGGTTGATTTTATTCAATGTACAGACAAAACCTTCATTTTATTTATATAGATGACCACATTGGAAAAAAATAAGTTAAAATTATTAAACTAAGTTGGTACCATTTTCCTGTTTCTTTATCAGGATAAAGATCTTGGCCTTAAATTAAAGGTTCTCCCCACTCCTCCTCTCTTCCACTCTTCTTCTACTACTCCACTCTTTCGTAGTTTGTGCCATCAGCACCTGGTCAAGGTATATGTCTATTGACCACAGGCGGATCTACGGGGGAGGGGAGGGAGGAGATTTTGAGATTTTAGTATTTTACCCCAAAATGATAAAATATATCCATGTCTTATGAAATAAATATCAAAACATTATCTCAAAAAGTATTATTGTTCGTGTAATTATATTTAATAGGACTTCTAGAATCACTTAAATACGATTTCATATAGGTAGTTAGATAGTTTCTTTATTTTTCCCAAAGTAATAATTAATATATTAAGCTTTCGGGCTGAAGTCCACCCCTAAAAAAAATTAAATCCTGGATCCGCAAGTGCTATTGACTTTAGTATATTTATTCGTTATGATTAAGTAACTATTTATTTTAAAATAGTCATTTAAAGTTCATATACACCTGAACTCAGACTAATATTTGTTGATTTTTTTTTTAACCTCTAAGCTGATGTCATGGTGACGTCTGTAATATTCATGATGACATTGGACACTTTCAATGCCAACCAGATACTTAAATATTAATGATGTGTTGAATAATAGCATTGTATAATTGGACGAGCTGACTTGAGGATATTATCACGCTGATACAACTCCGAACATCGCATTAACTTCTTTATCAAATCAAAATTCAAACTTACAAAGGAAGAGATAGGTAGTGTCTGAATCAGAAAATTAACTTCAAGTATTCATTCTACACAAGTGTTACACATTTTACTATTTTATTTTATCAGTCCCCTTAATAGGCTATCTTTCGAAGACATCTTAACGAAACACCTGATCAGAAGAGACGTACTTCCATCATACTTTATAATTTATTAAGAGTCTTATAAAATTCTAATCAGTTGATTGCTACTTATAACTCATATCTTGCTTTAATATCACTACTTTAGGATGCCTTTATTGCACTTTTTACAAGATTTTGTTATTTTATCATATCTGCTTATTTATTATTAAATATTAAAAAGAAAAAAAATGGTGTGGTGCCCGCATCATACAATTTTTACCTACAACGCTACTACCTAATACGCTCCTTTGAGTAAAAATAAATTGGTAAGTGAAAGAAAAAAACCTAGATAATGCAAATAAACCAAGAATTGAATTTTTTTTTATTAAAGAAATTTACAACTGTATTAAATAATGAATACAACAAGTAAACATGAACAAGTAACATGACATGTACAACATGAAGAGAAACTACCCATTGGTAGTACTCCAATTGAAGTTATTATGGAAGTCTTTAAAAAAAAAATTGTTTTTTGTTCCACTTTAAAAGTTTCTCTAAACAGTTAAAGAAAAAATTCTAAAGAACTTTTCTGTAATAAAGTTCTTGGTTAAAGGTAAAAGTTTAACTTTTATTTATTAAAGTAAAAAAAAAGTTACGTTAAATGTGAAATAAACTTGGACTAAGATTAGAGTTATAATTAACTTAAATTAATTACTTGATTCAAATGTGGGATAAATTGAGTGAAAAAAAAAAATTTTAAGTCATTTTTAGATTTGCTATATGAAGAAATCAACATAGTTTCTAAATACAAGTTATTATTTTTTAAATAAAAGTTATGGAAAAACTTTACTTGAAAAGTTACAAGAGAAAAAGTTCTAGTTCTGAAATAACAGAAAAACTTGAAAATGAAGATTCCAATTATACCGAAACTGATTAAAAATAAAAGTAAAAACATCATTTCAATCCCTTATTTAAAGAATTAATTATTATATTAGTGGCCTCATATCAAAGACGGATATCTGTCATTTTTTAAAAAATGAGAAAAATCCATTTATTGAGAAAAATTTAAATTTTTGGCGCATAGCCTTAATTTAAACTAATTTTAAAGTATTTGTTTCATGATTCAACATGAACGTTCTTAAATAAAACCATCGGAAACAGTTCGAATCGTACCTATAAAACAAAAATTGACTATCTCTCTCTCTCTCTCTCTCTCTCTCTCTCTGCTTTTTTAGAATGACGGATGTCCATCTTTGATTTAAAGCCACTCAATATGTTTTTCCCTTACCGTTTAATCTATTAAATGTATGGATTTTCCACAAGGTTCATTTCCGCCTATGACTATATACTTTAGTCTAAAAATATTTTAGATATTATTATGTTTTTTAATTCTTAGTTTTCCAACAGTGTTCTATATACTATTTTCATCTCTAGACATATGTTTTCAATCTACGAAAATATTTTTCCTGTTTTCTTGTTCAGTTAATCAAAGAATTATTCCGTTGTTTATATTTATCCATTTCTATTAATTCTATGTAATCGTTTATTTAGAGCGCTAGCGGATCCAGGATTTTGGGGGGAGGAGGCTTCAGCCCAAAAGATCTTTTTTTCGAATATCTAACGATAATTAATTTGAAAAATAAAGAAAGAAATTAACTACTTATATGAAATGGTGTTGAAGTGATTTTTGAACTCATATTAAATGTAATTACACGAACAATAATACTTTACTTTTTTTCTATAAAATATGGTTTATATGTTACTGTTTTGGGAGGGTTTCAGTCCGAAAGCCCCCCCTTCCGTAAACCCCCCTGTGATTTAGAGCTAACAGCATTAAATATATAATATAATGTTTCAATAATTTTGTTTATCTTTCAGTTAAAGTTAGTTTTTATAGTGTTTATAGTTCTAGCGGATATAGGGAAGCAGCGCTGGGGGGAGGGGAGCGTGGCCCCTCGTTTTCTCCGGATGTTGAGAAAAAATTTGATCGTGAAAAAAGTTACTAAACAACCGGCACATATATTATTTTTATTTCTATTGAAAAATGAATTGTGTTAGACAAATAATCATTATTTATACTTGTTGCTCAAAAACAACGAATAATTTAAAAAATTATAATATTTTCATTAAAAATTCTTCATTCATTGGCGAAATAGCTGAATATTGTAGCTGAAAGTAGTTGCTAGAATGCTCTGATCCCTTGAATGTGTGTAAAAATTAAGCAAAAATCAGGTTTCAGGTTCATAAACACCAATTATTTTAATTTTATTTATTGTATAAATGGTTTTTATTATTCTTTAGTTGTTATTGTGATCCTACAATTAAATTTTCTACAAACGATGAGGATCAGGATCTCAAAGTACAAAGAGAAAAATAGGAAATCTATAAAAAATGCTTACCTTACCTGCTAGAGAAATATAGAGAAAATTTTGGTGAGAGAGAATATTCGGTTCGGGGAACCGAACAGTTTGGAAGAACTGGGTGTTTAAAGGAACCATCTGCAGAGTATGGCGGAATACATTATTTTAGATCCATTGGGAATCCTACACCACCATTTGTATTAATTCTGGCTGCTTTAGTGTGGACTTAGAGGACAAAAGTGAGAGTGAAGAAAACGAAAAAAAAGATGTAACAGTGAATGAATGAATTATAACATTCGATACGTTGGATGATGGTCCCGTAATGTTTTATCATATGAGTTATATTTTGTTAAATGGTATCGATTTTGACTGATATGCTGAGTGATTAAGCAACTAAACTTAGTTAAGCAGCAGTACAATTTGCTTTTCTTCGAATATTGTTTTCTTTGTTAAGTACCTACCTACATGATTTTTTGCGGATTCAAAATTTCAATTTTAAGAACTTATAAAAATATATTTTAAAATACTTATAAAAATACATCTGTAATTTTATTTTTTGCCTTCTTTGTAGGATACGGACATATCGCGCCTGTAACTACGACCGGAAGGGCGCTGACCATAGCCTACTCCATCATCGGGATACCGCTGTTCCTTATCGTCCTGGCTGACTTCGGCAAGATGTTCACCAGGGGAATCAAGTTCGTATGGGCCTTCGTCAGGAGGGTTTACTACACCGGAAGCTGCAGGAAAGTTCGCAAGGCGGCTCCTATGCAGGTATCATTTCCTCTTTTATCAATTAAGGAACCATTGCTAGCTTTAAACAGATAATATTACCATGGCATACGCTAATCGTATCCTTAATGCCTCCTTAACAATGTGCCTTGCTCTATAGCATTATGTTAAGCAAAAGGTTAAACAGATTCATGTTATAGCGACTTACATTCAAGTGAAATATGCCTGTGGCAAAAATGTCAAATAGTCTGGTATATGAAATGAAACTCGTAAAAAAAAGACGTATGTTATTATTTTGTTTCTCTCCTTCTCTGCCTATTAGACAATACGTGCGATTGCAGCAGTGGGATGTCACTCATTAAGTAAAAACCCACTGCTGCAAGTAAATCTTCAAAATTAGATCATGCTGTGCACACAGCGTATACAATTCTATCTGAGAGTTCGGCTATCGTCCTCTTCTGTCCCTCCTGTGTGCGGCGGCCTCTCTGATACATTTCCTTTTGTCCGACCCAAGAAGAAGTGGTCTAGATATAATATATAAATTATATATATATATATATATATATATATATATATATATATATATATATATAAGATATATATATATTCTTTGAAGTGAGGATAATTTTCTTTGTTAACGAGCCGAGAGAACTCATTTTCCCTTAAAACAAGCCAAAGGAGGAAAGCCAACAATTATATTTGGATCATTTTATGTTCACTCTAAACAATAAGACGAATGATGACTAGCAAATCTGATGGTACCTTTCGATTCCTTCTCCCCATAAATCTCTATACCCGCTGCTGAATACATACTAAATGTAAAGTACATGCTACTGAGTACATGCTAAATCTAAAAACCTGATATTCATAGATTGCCATAATCTCAATTATTAATATTCCAGGTGATAATCAAGCCATGTTTGGCTCTATTGCTTTTTTTTTTTTTTTGTCATTATCCTTTCCTTAACGTATCCATTAAACTGACTTTGTTATTTTGATTTTAATGATTATTTTTATGACATATTGTTATGTTTATTTCTAATAAAATGTATAAGTGTGGTCCAAATGGATTTTTATCCTTTATGCGTTTTCTCATATATTATAATATATTTAGATCCATTTGTATGACAGATATAATTTCAATCCCTTGACCATTTGCAAGTAACCCCGTTACACACTGATCTCAGTACACTTTTGTACCAGAGGTTAATTAATTGTGATTGAATACTTGGAAATCGGAGATACTCTTAGAATCGAAGATATTTTTTCCAATACTCAACGTTTTTAGGAACCATTAAAGTTCACCCCTATCTGAGATACTTTGGGATTATTGTAAATCAGACCATGCCATAAAACGAGGTAATATCTTGTTTAACCATTCTCTGCCTTTTAGATAATTCAGATTTGATAGTTCTGGGCTGTTAAGCATTACTGTATAAAATCCCACTCCTGCAATAAAACCTTAGATTATACAAGCAACTGAGCAAACGCCATAAATGTTTATGTGTCCGTCATATATTCCAGTGTTCTTCCAGGTGCGGGTGCTCTTCTTGCGAGATTGAAGTGACCTGGGCCTACAGTTGCCTTCCACCGGTACACAAGTTCTGGTAGTACTGGTAGTATCCTTCTGTTGCTAGCTGAAGAAAATCGTTCTCTGCACAGAAACCTGTTTTCCCAGCAATTTGGTCCTTAGATACTCAAAGGTGGGCAGCTCATGATAATGTGCTAAGCAGTCTGCGGAAAGCCACATCTAGGGTATAGAAGATGGATTTCTTTTCCAAGGCCATGAAGCTTAGCTTGACTGTGAGGAATTGGAGTAATGTGGAAGGATCCACTTGGCTTTCAAACATATCTGGGCGATGAACAAGTACTTTCTTAAGGTGTCCCCCTTTGGACTTTTCCCTCGCCATTAATCCTTCAATTGCATCTTCCTGGATGATAGTTTTTCATTTAATGTGGTTTTCGTCAATCCTCACTTTGAGTTATCCCGACAGACCTGCTGAGCCTTCTTTCTTGTATTTTTACATTAACATATCTTCTCCCAGGCGGAGAACAATTGCACCGCCTCATGGGATACTGTCCGATACGTTCTTCTAAGTACTCTCTCCTAGCCGTTTGCTTAGCTATAACGAGGTGATACCCAAAGCAAAAACTATATCTTTCGACTCTATATCGATCATGATACATCTCTTGTCAGAAAATAATTTTAATCCTTCATATTCTTCCGAGTTAACAAATAACTATGTATACGGTGTGAAATACCTCCATTAAATGCTCTAAGAGAATCATGACTCGCTGCGGGCAATGTATTCGAGAGATTCCTGGCCAATCACTATCAGGAGCTCAAATACTTTTTCTACAACTCCTTTCAGCGACAATACTTCCTTAGTTACAAACCATGCTCCACTGTGCTCTTTCCTCCAGTTTTCTTATAATGTTCTCTCAGGAATACCCTTCACTATCTTAAGTATTGTATCGTCGGCACCATGTTAAAGTACCGAATGTGACCCTGTTTTATGTTACACATATCGTTGCTTTAACATGGTTCCAACGATATGTTATATGCTATATATGCTATATATTGTGTTATATATTATTACAGGAGGTGATGAAGGGGGTGCAGATCATGTACGACCTGGCCCACCTGCGGAGGCCCTCCCAGGCGGGGGCGGCGCCTCCCCTGCCACCGCGGGCCCCCACGTCCCCGTCCTCGGCCCCGCCGACACCAGCGCTCTCTACCTTCGCCATAGACGACGAGTTCAACCTTCCGATATCCGTGGCCATCTTCATCCTCTTGATTTACATCTTCTTCGGAGCCGCCGTGTTCTGGGTATGGGAGACCGACTGGACCTTCTTCGAAGCCTTCTACTTCGTCTTCATATCCATGTCTACCATTGGCTTCGGTGATCTGGTTCCACAGGTGAATTATTTATTACTTGAATATTTTTTTTTTAAAGTATGATAATTTCAAATGTATGGGCTATTCTCAGAGAAAGTATCAATCCGAAGCTTTAAAAAACATGATAAGCGTACATAATATAAACATATAAATATAAACATTTTCTGGGGTACCTAGACAGTTCTCCTGGGTATATTTCGTACTCAGGCGGTTTGAGAAAGGAGTATGTGTTTAAAGAGGAGATGTTTTCTAGAAGGAGGCCTCTTAAATTGCAAATGATTTTTCAAAATTTGAAAGCAGTTCGGTGAGGAGGGGGATAGAGGTCGGAAGTGCGAGATCTAGTAAGACGGGAATGGATGGAGTGTTTAAATTGTAAGCTATGGAAAATATAGGAGGGTCGATGAGTTCTAATGATCTGTCTACAGAAAGTTAGCTAGGAAGTACTGACGGCGATAGGATAAATGCGTAATGTCTTGAGATTCCGAAAACAAAACGTAATGCGCAATTCATTAGGCGTTTAAGTTTGGTCTCGAGATCTCCCAAAAGTCCACCGTACACCATACAGCAATATTCGAAGTGGGAGAAAACAAGAGAGGAAACTAGGAGTTGGCGGGACTTATATGGAAGGAGATAACGTAGGCGATTGGACTGTTTTAGGGTGGAGATAGTGCGTCGGGAAATTTGGGAGATGTGTGGTTTCCAGGAGACGATTTGATCAAAAGTAACACCTGGGTTTTCAACGATAGTATGGAATAGATAGGTGAGTTATTCAAGAGAAGATTGAGGGATGTCGGGAAGGATTTGAGGAGTGCGGGGGATCCAATCAAGATGGCTTTGGTTTTCTCAGCGTTCAGAGTGAGCCTGTTGAGGTTTGCCCATTCACTTATTCTATTAAAATCTTCTTGGAGTTATATAATGCCATCTGAAGAATCGGTCGGATTGAAGGAGAGATAAATCTGAACGTCGTCGGCATACAGGTGGTATTGACAGTGCAGGATTGAGGATGGGAGGTCATTTATATAGATGGAAAAAATATGTTTGGAAAGTAAGTTGAGAATGCAGTCGACAAAAAACAAAACCAAAATTTTTAAAATTTATTTCATTCTATACCTAAGTTTCAGACCTTCATCAGGATTCCTACGTAAAAGAGGGTATAAACATACTCTGTATACACACACTCGGGCTCCTAAAAAGGCTCCCGAACTTTTTTCCCTTTTCTTTCTTTTTTCTTTGTCCTCGCGTTTTATGCGATACTGGGTTTTTCCAGGACCAGAGGAGTGAGGGGAAGAACTTCAGGCTTAGAAGCTCCTCCGATACCGGGACGAGAATTCATAATTATCTTATCTTGTTAACTTCATTTAATTAAGGTTGCTGAGTAGCTCGTGTTTTGTAAACTGTGACATCGATTGGAAGTTACTTTCGCGATAGTTAACAGATAGTTGAATAGTAATGTGTTTTAATATTTTTATGGGACTGTTAGATTTAAGAAAGAAGATCTGATTCGGGCTAGGTTATCGAATTACAATTCGACGTTTAAGTTTTGTTATTTTAATTTACAATATCGAGTCATTTAATCAAATCGATGTCGAATGCAGATAAATGTTTGGTACTTTATTAGAAAAGTTTTCATTTAATTGCGAAATTGTTGATGTTATGCAGGAAATACCCACAGACTGCGTTAGATACATTCTGGAAAAATGGTCAATACATATAAAAGAGTGAGATTCAAGTCACATTTTTAAACAATACAAATTATATAAAGAAATTCATTCAAAGAAGGCTTAATAATCCGTGGTCAGGTCCTTTTTTATTAAATTATTAACATCCGCCAAGAACTTCGTGAACAGCTCAAGTTTCTTAGAATTGCGGCATTTTCAATCTGGAGATCGACAAACTTTGGCAAACTAAAACGCATGAATACCCATTTGCTTTCCACTTCAATCTACGATATCCACAAAATTAAGGAAAAAAATACTCGACAACTATTTTTTGGTACAATATTGAGCCGTTTAGCGTCACCTCCATACTAAACACGTAAAAATAACAAGGTTATATAATCCAAAAGGCCCAATATTTTTGTAGGCCACTTTTATTTTCGATTTTGAGATAAAATTATCTTAGGATTCAAGTGGAAAATGGTGGGTGTTCATGCGTTTTAGTACCTAATAAAATTAATTAATTTAACGATGAAACGCCCATTTTCGAGAATTTTGGTAGATAAAAATTTGTAGGTCTCGATAAAATAAAATGAAGCCATTGACGAAGTTTTAGGCGGATGTTAATAATTTGATAAAAAGAGTACCATGGACTAGAACTTTCCAAAGGTAAAATGATGTCACAGCTTTAATCATTCCTCGGTTGATTTAAGAAATAAATGTTTATGTAAATATAATAGGACGTTTATACATATTGATATTAAGTAATTATCAGTTCCTGAAATTAAATTAACACCAAATGTTACAACAATATTCAAACCTATTTCCTTTGCATTATGAGGCCTTATATACATATAATTATTAAAACTAAATAAATTTAAATTATCATTGGTAAATATTTTTTTTAATTTTATAGAACCAGATGTACATGATGGCTTCGATCATCTACTTGGTGTTTGGTTTGGCTTTAACATCTATGTGCATCAACGTAGTCCAGGTAAATCTAACTAATTAGAAATGTACCTTTATTCATACTCATCTGTAAACTGTAAGTATAAAAAAGAACATCTTGGAGAACAAATATAGTGGAACCTCAGTATATCGAACTTTAATATTACATATCGAGATTTTTTTTTTCTATGTGAATATTCTTATAAAAAAATAAAATAAAATGATTTACTAAAAATATTCACATAGAATGTTAAACAAAATAAAATATGCATCTTGCAAATACATTGTAAGAAACAAATACAGATTTTCTTTGTTTTTCTCTTTCTCTCTTCATTCTTTTTTTTTTATTTTTTTTTTATGATCTGTACAGTATGGACCCTCCGTCCATCGTATCGTCACCTAATCGGGTCATCATTTTTTTTTAATTTATAAATAGGCATATATTATTGTATTATAATACAATAATACTGAAATATACGAGAAGTGTAGCTACAATTACGTTGCATTTATGTCATATTTTTATTACAGTTATATTATAGATAATAGCTGATTAGTAATAAGTAATCATGCTTAATATTTCATTAAAATTTAATGTTTCAACTAGATATTTTCTGTACCTTAAGGCTTGGAATATATATTTATTTACCCTTTTTTTTAAAACAATTTTTACCGTTATGGAGCTTTGCTTAACGTAAAGAAGTAAATATCTAATCTTTTATAGAATGCTCCTCATATAAATGCTTTTATCTTAAATATATTTTTTCAATTTAGATAAACCTCTTTTACATATTCTTGTGATGATATCCGTCATTAGAATTGTCAATTAGTGATTAAGACAAATACTACTCAAGTGCAGTCACTTATTGAAAGTAGAAAATTGGATAGACAATTTATTTTCTCAAAGCATGTAAGGAAAATGACTCGAGCTGACACAGCAGAAATCACACTCGGATTTATTTTTAAGGCCCAATAATACACACACACACATATATATTTATAATATACATAATATTTATATATATATATATATATAATATTAAATATATATAACATTTTTTTTCGGTTGCATACGACCATGAGATCTTTGGTCGCGATATATGGTCTGCTTACAGATGTATATTTCTTGCGGGAGCTCTGATATTCTGGAGGGGGTCACCCAACCTCACGTTGTTACTAACCATGGTCTCCATGGTGAAGCGGCAGGCCACTCGTAGCTTCATAGCCGATCCCTTTGGGACCAATCTGGCAGTGTCCTTCCCACCGACTCACACGGGTTCAAGGACAGTGACAAGAATTATGTTATGACAAGGGTTCAAGATGTAAGGATTATGGCTGCTCGGAGTCAGCAGGCGCACGAGGACCTGTATTTCTTCTCTCGGAACAGACCGTCCAAGGATCGAACCTCAGGGGGGCTACTAACACATCCTGGTAAACCATACCCCGATTCCCGATTTAAGTACACGGGGTAGGGTCATCAGTCCTACGCCCAGTCGGCGTGAGTTACCTCCAGTAGGCTGACGGGGGGAGGGAGGAGACTCGGGAAGCATGGCTTTCCTTGGCAGACGGTAACCCATCCAAGTACTAACCATGCTCGATGTTGCTATACTTTGATTACCTATTGCTAGTGCCTTTGTCCGTACGGCTACTCCAGCCCATATATATATATGTGGGTGTGTGTGAGTGTGTATATGTGTGTGTGTTTGTGTCTTTGTGCTGTGCCATCCATCGTTCTTTCTGTTTTTTTAGTATTAAGAAAAGTGAGAAAATATGTATATTAGTTATATCCTGTTAAATTGATCTAATACCAAGAAAACTCTTTGAATTAACTAAAATTAGTATATGCGGAATATTTAAAACAATAAGTTTGAATTTTTTTTTTGATGATCTTGAAACATAAATATAGACTTTTTTTTAAATTTTAATCTTGGACTTTTAAACAAAACAAAAATTCAACTGTAATTTTTCAGGAAAACATTTCAAGCACATTTAAACAAGCAGTCCATAAAATAAGCACTGTGGTGAAAAAATCAGGAACTGAAGTAAATATTGGAATTCAAACAAATGAAAATGTAAAAAAGAAAGATAAAAGTTTTAAATTATTTCAAAGTTAAAGTTTTAAATTCATTTTCTTACATTTCATGAACAATACTTCTAGACTTGGAACTCTCAACAATTTATTCAGAAATAATATGTATTATATATCCAGAAATATATCATACGTTATAAAAATGAAAATTATGAATTACTTACAATAGCTAATAGATTTATAGAAATTAGATAAATTAAGACTGGGGGACCCCTCCGAAAAACGGTTTAAATCGTCAAGAAAATATACAATCATAGTATTTCTTTATTTATTTGCTTATTTTTTTTTTTTTATTGAAAAATATTACAATCTGTCTCAAGGACATTTATAATAGTGTTCACAGATCACATTCACACTCTATGTACAGTAAATAAAATTATTTGCTTATTAAAAAAAAATTTCGACTTTAATATTTTAGGAATAAATCTCATGGACATTTTGTTTGAATTCTAGTAAATGAAAATTAAAAAAAAAAGAAATAATAAGTTTCAAATTTACATGACTGGTTCATTTTTTTACAATTCATAAACTAAATTCCGAGTTTAGAATTTTTCTGAAATAAAGTGTATTCTACATCCATAAATATATCACATGCTACCAAAATGAAATTTATGAATTACTTACTATAGCTACTAGATTTATAGAAATTACATAAATTGTGGATAAGGGTCACTGAGAAGTAATACAAAAATAATATTTCATTATTTATAAAAGTAAGGAAGTTTTATAATCATAAGAGATGATAAATAAGTTTTTTGTCCTCAGAATAGAAAATTTACATTTGTGTTTTACGTTTTATACATCAAATAACAAATTTGGTTCCGTGTATACCTGTTGGTCTGTCTGATATTAAATCCATCTGATGGAAACATTAAATATATACTACAGTTATTCCGAATTTACTCAAACTTCTAAGGATTATAGGAGTTGGTAAATAAATGGTTCCATGTCAATTTCATTAAATTCCATCGACTACTTTCGTTCACGCACGTATAAATGTATTTTCTTAGATACACATATACGATTTTAAGAACTGCTTATTCGTTTTGGATCAAAAATGGAGTAGTTTTTTAATGGAAACCCAGATTTTTCCATTCGATGGATGAAATAAAATAAAATAAAAAAGAATGGGGCAGAACACGAATTCTCAGGGTATTACGTCGCAGGTTCGATTTCGCATAGGTATGGTGACGTCCTGGCATTGATAGAGCACATGGAGGTCAGCGAAACCTAAGATCACGTCTCCGGATCCTTCAGGTTAGGCTAATTATAATCCTATCCTACCAAAAACATCTTATTACGAAACCGTAAACTAATCTCGGATTAGGAAATCTCGGATCGGAGACCCAGATAGAGAAGGCTGGTTCAAGTAAAAAGGCCATCTACAAGCACTTTATAACCAAAAAACGAAAATAATGTAGCACACCCACTTCTTATTATTATGGGTGATAAATATTCAGGACGCAGTCATTATAAATTTTTAATTAGTACCGACGTTTCAACCCAAACATGTAGGTCCTCATCAGGGCAGACAATTTTTAAATACAATCATCAATATAATATAAATACAATCATAATATTTTACGACCAATAATGGTTGAGATATATAATGATTGATGATACATGAAATATACAAATGAAATATGTAAAAAGTTATACAAACTAAAAATAATGTATATAATAATTTATAAAAAAATGTAATATTTTCTCTTACTCACCGTGTTTCGAGCACTGAAGATATTCAAGTACTGACACTTTGGTAGGTGAGTAAAATGGTCGTGGGAGGATTTCCCAATTGTGCTTTTTCAGATAGCAAAAGGTAGGTAAACATAGTCAGAGGGTAAGGGAGGTTTCTGTTTGTAGAATAATTTGCTGTCTAAATATTCAAGATGTGTACAAGATTGGCTAGTAATGAAATGGACATAAGCAAGAGGCACCAATCAATATAAACATAACATAGTTTGATTGAAGGTATACAATAGTTAGCCAAATAATGTTTATAGTACAGACAATTGTAATGGATTGAAATGATAAATAAGACAATATATTATACAATATTTAAGGATAACAATATTAACCATAAAATAATATATTATATTAGGAATCACATAGATTTAATTGTATAAGCATAAATATATTTGTGCCTGTTTATACTATATATTTATATAGCTGGATATATATATATATAAACCACTTTTTATTATATTTTTGCTAGAGTAACTACAGAATCGGAAGAAGAGGTGGAACTACTTCTTTCTTTTTTTTCGTTTTTACATACCTTGTAGGCCTTTTTCACATTTATCTAGGACTATTCTTTTCCAGTTTGCTTGATGCAGCTCAGACTTCGTTTATTCCATCTTTGATTTTCTTTTTTTCCTTCCACATGGTCTTTTGTCAACGATTCAGACATTTATTCTTGTTTTGTGTGTGAGAGAGGCTTTCTGATGGATTTTATCGAGCTATGTAGCCCATCTTAACTCCCTTGCCTTCATATCGAGATATAGATTGGTCAGTTTCTATAAGCAATTGGTTCTTCAACGCCGTGTATCAGTGCTCTGATCCCATCGCTTCGGTTATAATGCTGAATTATTTTCTGTAAAATCTTTCAATATATTAGTGTGTTAAATAGAAAGATGGTAGTATAAAGTAG
The DNA here is from genome assembly GCA_928085145.1 of Nezara viridula. NCBI lineage: Eukaryota > Metazoa > Arthropoda > Insecta > Hemiptera > Pentatomidae > Nezara > Nezara viridula. Next base: position 105,743,879 of record OV725082.1, read on the forward strand.
AGATTGGTGTATCAGAACTAGCTTTACTACAACATTATGCACAAAAATAGTTGTCAATTCGAGCCAAGTCAGGTGAATAAGATGTATGTGGTGGTAGAACTTCAATTTTCAGATCAATGTAATGTAATATATTTGAGAGTTAAATTTTAAAAATGTTACTCCCAATTCAGTGAAACTTCAAGCCTAACAACTTCACATAGCTTATAATTAAATTATGTTATGTTATCTCATGGTAATTGTAATGTTAAGAAAAACACACGCATTCCTCCAATTGGATCTCTTCCTTGAAATCAAATTCACAAATATATCTAAAATTATACATATCCTAAATACTGAATCTATAGGTATTAATATGGTTGTCGTAGTGAACGCTAGTGTTTCCCAAATTCGAGACCGAGAAGAATCTTGTCTTGCAAACTCAGTCTTGATCATGGTCTTGGTCTTGCACAAGACTCTCGCAACAGTCTTGCATGACCTACTAGCTTATTTTTTTTATTATTAAACACTTTATTCAGAAATATTACAATTTGTCACAGTTTAAGGACACTTATAATAGAGTTCAGAGATTGCATTCATACCGTATATACAAAAATATAAATAAATAAAGTAATAACAAAAGAATAAGAAAAAGAAAAAAGAACAAAAGAGTAAAGAAAAAAAAATATATATACACATAAGTAAATAAAAATAGAAATGAAAGTAAAACAAACACCTTATATAAAACATACCTATATACATTATTTACAATTTGCCAGGTGATCTCCGAACCAATCCTGTCCCCTCCACATGTGGAGGGAAAAGGGAGGCTTAGGAGATCCCTACGCTTCTCCCTCAGCCACTTCACTGGTATTTTAAACCACTAGCTTATTAATATACAGATATTACTTTAATTTTTTAGATAGGAGAAACCTAACTAAGCCCCAATAAAAAATTAGAGGAGTTAAATGCAAAAGTATATTGGTTATACCAATTACTAACATATAGTAACTAAAATTGTCAAGTATTAGCAACTACTTTATCTTAACTTTTATTAAAAAAATAGATTTTTTACCAGTCCTGGTCTTGGTCTTGCAACAGTTAGCCAGCCTTGGTATTGGTCTTGTAAGGTGCAAGACCAAGCTCGATTTTGGCCAACACTAGTGTACGTTAAGTGTTGTGAGCTTTTAGCCACTATGAATGAGTCTTGGGGCCTTCAATAGTTATAGCATCATTATAGGACAAAATGTGGAAAGGTGTGGAAATAAAAAACTAAATCCTTCTTTAAATTACATAATGCAGATACAAGATTAGTTTTACCTCAGAAAAGAAGAATTTCAAGAATATTTTCATGAATGATGTCGTCGTTGGGTGTCATAACTTAGGGTGTAATTCCCCGAATATTTAACGTACACACACTGTCCAATCCCCATTTAATCATTTATATATATATATATATATATATATATATATATATATATATATATATATATATAAATGATTAAATGGGGATTGGACAGTGTGTGTACGTTAAATATTCGGGGAATTACACCCTAAGTTATGACACCCAACGACGACATCATTCATGAAAATATTCTTGAAATTCTTCTTTTCTGAGGTAAAACTAATCTTGTATCTGCATTATGTAATTTAATAAAGAACTTAGTTTTTTATTTCCACATCTTTCCACATTTTGTCCAATAATGATGCTATAACTATTGAAGGCCCCAAGACTCATTCATAGTGGCTAAAAGCTCACAATACTTAGCGTTCACTAGTGTTGGCCAAAATCGGTCTTGGTCTTGTACATTACAAGACTAAGACCATGGTGGACTAACTGTTGCAAAACCAAGACTGGTAAAAAATCTATTTTTTAAATAAAAGTTAAGATAAAGTAGTTGCTAATACTTGACAATTTTAGTTACTATATGTTAGTAATTGGTATAACCAATATACTTTTGCATTTAACTCCTCTAATTTTTTATTGGGGCTTAGTTAGGTTTCTCCTATCTAAAAAATTAAAGTAATATCTGTATATTAATAAGCTAGTGGTTTAAAATACCAGTGAAGTGGCTGAGGGAGAAGCGTAGGGATCTCCTAAGCCTCCCTTTTCCCTCCACATGTGGAGGGGACAGGATTGGTTCGGAGATCACCTGGCAAATTGTAAATAATGTATATAGGTATGTTTTATATAAGGTGTTTGTTTTACTTTCATTTCTATTTTTATTTACTTATGTGTATATATATTTTTTTTTCTTTACTCTTTTGTTCTTTTTTCTTTTTCTTATTCTTTTGTTATTACTTTATTTATTTATATTTTTGTATATACGGTATGAATGCAATCTCTGAACTCTATTATAAGTGTCCTTAAACTGTGACAAATTGTAATATTTCTGAATAAAGTGTTTAATAATAAAAAAAATAAGCTAGTAGGTCATGCAAGACTGTTGCGAGAGTCTTGTGCAAGACCAAGACCATGACCAAGAGTTTGCAAGACAACACTCGTCTCGGTCTCGAATTTGGGAAACACTAGCGTTCACTACGACAACCATATTAATACCTATAGATTCAGTATTTAGGATATGTATAATTTTAGATATATTTGTGAATTTGATTTCAAGGAAGAGATCCAATTGGAGGAATGCGTGTGTTTTTCTTAACATTACAATTACCATGAGATAACATAACATAATTTAATTATAAGCTATGTGAAGTTGTTAGGCTTGAAGTTTCACTGAATTGGGAGTAACATTTTTAAAATTTAACTCTCAAATATATTACATTACATTGATCTGAAAATTGAAGTTCTACCACCACATACATCTTATTCACCTGACTTGGCTCGAATTGACAACTATTTTTGTGCATAATGTTGTAGTAAAGCTAGTTCTGATACACCAATCTCTACTTTATACTACCATCTTTCTATTTAACACACTAATATATTGAAAGATTTTACAGAAAATAATTCAGCATTATAACCGAAGCGATGGGATCAGAGCACTGATACACGGCGTTGAAGAACCAATTGCTTATAGAAACTGACCAATCTATATCTCGATATGAAGGCAAGGGAGTTAAGATGGGCTACATAGCTCGATAAAATCCATCAGAAAGCCTCTCTCACACACAAAACAAGAATAAATGTCTGAATCGTTGACAAAAGACCATGTGGAAGGAAAAAAAGAAAATCAAAGATGGAATAAACGAAGTCTGAGCTGCATCAAGCAAACTGGAAAAGAATAGTCCTAGATAAAGGTGAAAAAGGCCTACAAGGTATGTAAAAACGAAAAAAAAGAAAGAAGTAGTTCCACCTCTTCTTCCGATTCTGTAGTTACTCCAGCAAAAATATAATAAAAAGTGGTTTATATAGTTATATATATATATATATATATATATATATATATCCAGCTATATAAATATATAGTATAAACAGGCATAAATATATTTATGCTTATACAATTAAATCTATGTGATTCCTAATATAATATATTATTTTATGGTTAATATTGTTATTCTTAAATATTGTATAATATATTGTCTTATTTATCATTTCAGTCCATTACAATTGTCTGTACTATAAACATTATTTGGCTAACTATTGTATACCTTCAATCAAACTATGTTGTGTTTATATTGATTGGTTCCTCTTGCTTATGTTCATTTCAGTACTAGCCAATCTTGTACACATCTTGAATATTTAGACAGCAAATTATTCTACAAACAGAAACCTACCTTACCCTCTGACTATGTTTACCTACCTTTTGCTATCTGAAAAAGCACAATTGGAAAATCCTCCCACGACCATTTTACTCACCTACCAAAGTGTCAGTACTTGAATATCTTCAGTCCTCGAAACATGGTGAGTAAGAGAAAATATTACATTTTTTTATAAATTATTATATACATTATTTTTATTTTGTATCACTTTTTACATATTTCATTTGTATATTCCATGTATCATCAATCATTATATATCTCAACCATTATTGGTCGTAAAATATTATGATTGTATTTATATTATATTGATGATTGTATTTAAAAATTGTCTGCCCTGATGAGGACCTACATGTTTGGGTTGAAACGTCGGTACTAATTAAAAATTTATAATGACTGCGTCCTGAATATTTATCACCCATAATAATAAGAAGTGGGTGTGCTACATTATTTTCGTTTTTTGGTTATAAAGTGCTTGTAGATGGCCTTTTTACTTGAACCAGCCTTCTCTATCTGGGTCTCCGATCCGAGATTTCCTAATCCGAGATTAGTTTACGGTTTCGTAATAAGATGTTTTTGGTAGGATAGGATTATAATTAGCCTAACCTGAAGGATCCGGAGACGTGATCTTAGGTTTCGCTGACCTCCATGTGCTCTATCAATGCCAGGACGTCACCATACCTATGCGAAATCGAACCTGCGACGTAATACCCTGAGAATTCGTGTTCTGCCCCATTCTTTTTTATTTTATTTTATTTCATCCATCGAATGGAAAAATCTGGGTTTCCATTAAAAAACTACTCCATTTTTGATCCAAAACGAATAAGCAGTTCTTAAAATCGTATATGTGTATCTAAGAAAATACATTTATACGTGCGTGAACGAAAGTAGTCGATGGAATTTAATGAAATTGACATGGAACCATTTATTTACCAACTCCTATAATCCTTAGAAGTTTGAGTAAATTCGGAATAACTGTAGTATATATTTAATGTTTCCATCAGATGGATTTAATATCAGACAGACCAACAGGTATACACGGAACCAAATTTGTTATTTGATGTATAAAACGTAAAACACAAATGTAAATTTTCTATTCTGAGGACAAAAAACTTATTTATCATCTCTTATGATTATAAAACTTCCTTACTTTTATAAATAATGAAATATTATTTTTGTATTACTTCTCAGTGACCCTTATCCACAATTTATGTAATTTCTATAAATCTAGTAGCTATAGTAAGTAATTCATAAATTTCATTTTGGTAGCATGTGATATATTTATGGATGTAGAATACACTTTATTTCAGAAAAATTCTAAACTCGGAATTTAGTTTATGAATTGTAACAAAATGAACCAGTCATGTAAATTTGAAACTTATTATTTCTTTTTTTTAAATTTTCATTTATTAGAATTCAAACTAAATGTCCATGAGATTTATTCCTAAAATATTAAAGTCGAAATTTTTTTTTAATAAGCAAATAATTTTATTTACTGTACATAGAGTGTGAATGTGATCTGTGAACACTATTATAAATGTCCTTGAGACAGATTGTAATATTTTTCAATAAAAAAAAAAAAATAAGCAAATAAATAAAGAAATACTATGATTGTATATTTTCTTGACGATTTAAACCGTTTTTCGGAGGGGTCCCCCAGTCTTAATTTATCTAATTTCTATAAATCTATTAGCTATTGTAAGTAATTCATAATTTTCATTTTTATAACGTATGATATATTTCTGGATATATAATACATATTATTTCTGAATAAATTGTTGAGAGTTCCAAGTCTAGAAGTATTGTTCATGAAATGTAAGAAAATGAATTTAAAACTTTAACTTTGAAATAATTTAAAACTTTTATCTTTCTTTTTTACATTTTCATTTGTTTGAATTCCAATATTTACTTCAGTTCCTGATTTTTTCACCACAGTGCTTATTTTATGGACTGCTTGTTTAAATGTGCTTGAAATGTTTTCCTGAAAAATTACAGTTGAATTTTTGTTTTGTTTAAAAGTCCAAGATTAAAATTTAAAAAAAAGTCTATATTTATGTTTCAAGATCATCAAAAAAAAAATTCAAACTTATTGTTTTAAATATTCCGCATATACTAATTTTAGTTAATTCAAAGAGTTTTCTTGGTATTAGATCAATTTAACAGGATATAACTAATATACATATTTTCTCACTTTTCTTAATACTAAAAAAACAGAAAGGACGATGGATGGCACAGCACAAAGACACAAACACACACACATATACACACTCACACACACCCACATATATATCTATGGGCTGGAGTAGCCGTACGGGATAAGGCACTAGCAATAGGTAATCAACATCGAGCGTGGTTAGTACTTGGATGGGTAACCGTCTGCCAAGGAAAGCCATGCTTCCCGAGTCTCCTCCCTGCCCCCGTCAGCCTACTGGAGGTAACTCACGCCGACTGGGCGTAGGACTGATGACCCTACCCCGTGTACTTAAATCGGGAATCGGGGTATGGTTTAACAGGATGTGTTAGTGGTCCCCCTGAGGTTCGGTCCTTGGACGGTCTGTTCCGAGAGAAGAAATACAGGTCCTCGTGCGCCTGCTGACTCCGAGCAGCCATAATCCTTACATCTTGAACCCTTGTCATAACATAATTCTTGTCACTGTCCTTGAACCCGAGTGAGTCGGTGGGAAGGACACTGCCAGATTTGCCCCAAAGGGATCGGCTATGAAGCTACGAGTGGCCTGCAGTTGCACCATGGAGACCATGGTTCGTAACAACGTGAGGTTAGGTGACCCCCTCCAGGATATCAGAGCTCCTGCAAGAAACATATATCTGTAAGCAGACCATATATCGCGACCAAAGATCTTCATGGTCTGTAGTGCAAACCGAAAAAAAAAATGTATATATATATATATATATATATATATATATATATATATATATATATATATATATATATATATATATATATATATATATATATATATATGTGTGTGTGTATTATTGGGCCTTAAAAATAAATCCGAGTGTGATTTCTGCTGTGTCAGCTCGAGTCATTTTCCTTACATGCTTTGAGAAAATAAATTATCTATTCAATTTTCTACTTTCAATAAGTGACTGCACCTGAGTAGTATTTGTCTTAACCACTAATTGACAAATCTAATGACGGATATCATAAGAATATGTGAAAGAGGTTTATCTAAATTGAAAAAAAAAAAATTTAAGCTAAAAGCATTTATATGAGGAGCATTCTATAAAAGATTAGATATTTACTTCTTTGCGTTATGCAAATCTCCATAACGGTGAAAATTGTCTAAAAGAAAAAAACGGTAAATAAATATATATTCCAAGCCTGAAAGTACAGAAAATATCAAGTTGAAACATTAAATTTTAATGAAATATTAAGCATGATTACTTATTACTAATCAGTTATTACCTATAATATAACTGTCATAAAAATATGACATAAATGCAACGTAATTGTAGCTACACCTCTTGTATATTTCAGTATAATTGTATTATAATACAATAATATATACCTATTTATAAATTAAAAAAAAAAATGATGACTCAATTAGGTGACGATACGATGGACGGAGGGTCCATACTGTACAGATCATAAAAAAAAAAGAATGAAGAGAGAAAGAGAAAAACAAAGAAAATCTGTATTTGTTTCTTACAATGTATTTGCAAGATGTATATTTTATTTTATTTAACATTCTATGTGAATATTATTAGTAAATCATTTTAAAAATTTTTTTTAATAAGAATATTCGCATAGAATATTAAATTCACATAGATTTTTTTGGATAAATAAAAAGCTAGTGTTTTTTCATACTAAAAACAATCACAGTTATTTTTAGAGTTGAAAAAACCAGGGATACCTACTCCCCCTCCCCTTTTAACTTTAATCCACTAGTTCTTACAATTTCTTCCATTTCTGCCATTCCTCGCAGTTATCTGCTCGTCGCAGATTAAAAGGAAATGGCCAAGAGACCTTCAATAATAACAAAATTAACGCAAATAAAGTAAATCAAGCTATTTCTAATACTGTAAAAGCTGTACCACTACAACCCATGAAGGGTCTTGGGTTCAGTTCTATTTAGGGAAATCACTGTTTCTGGGTCAACGGTTGTGCAAGGAGGTGATTTGACCGAGATCATGCTCAACCGACAGGGTTTCCTTCTTAATTAATTATTTAATTAAGGGTACCCACTTTATAGAGGCTGGGTGTGTCCCAGGAGGGTCACCCGACCCAGGGTAGCCCCACGGCCAGTGAAACAGATAAATAAATTTTCTACCAGGAGCCGGGGTTCGAACCTGCGACCTTTAGCATTGGAAGCTCAGTACCCTACCACTGAGCTACCTCACTCCCCTTTTCTAATATTGTAAACAAATTTAATTCATGCAAGTTACAGCTTCTTCTAGCCTCATAGGGTTGTTATATCCCAGCTTCTGCCCCTCCTTGTACCAACCTAGGCAGAAGCCGGTCAATATCCCGGGGTGCCTGGACTTAAGGCCGGCACTGTACTGGACGAAATCATGACTCCAACTTCCAGTGGGAGTTCCCTCCAGTCGACTGATAATTCTTGCTTACTCGTGTAGGGGAAGTGGTGAGCGTCAAAGTTAAAATATCAGTTCTGACATCAGGATCAGGAGAAGGTCATTTTTTCCCTGACTGGCCACTTTCTATCCTTCTTCGCTAAATATAACTAACCCAACCCTCTCAAGTAATTGGCCCTTTCTAAATTTACAAGTATCTTAGAAAGTCGAGAAAGAAAGGCTTGTAATTTTCTAAAAAGGTTAAAATCTCTTCGAATTAGTGTCATTTATGTGTGTTGTTTTACTTGATGTACTTTACACGGATTTATAACCGTTTGTATTTTATACAGCAAATATTATATTTTATTGTAACGTATTTATTCATTGCTTGTTTTTATAAAATTTATTTCTATTGGTGACTTAAATGTATTCTATATAGTTGTTGGTTCTGTTGATAAAGTGACTCTATGAATCTATAAGTATTAATTTCTAATTCTATTTATTATTTTATAGGAAAAGCTTTCAGACACATTCAGACAAGCGAGTGTCAAAATTGGAGCGACGATTGGTCTGAAGGTATCTCAGGACGACGGAACGGGTTCCCCGGTGTCCCCAACTCACGTGGAAATCGCCGAAGTCCACAAACCTCAGCATCCTGAAGCCCCTGAACTTTAATTTTATTTAAATGCAGCGCCCTTGATTTTATATTGTGCTCAATTATTACTTATTAGAAAGAAGGTTTGTATCTACTACTGGACTGGCGCAACCTTTAATCTAGAAAGCTCATGTCATATTACTGCAAGTCTAAGGCTTTCAACGGTACTTTTAAAAGTGGACAAAACTGTTAGCATTATCGAAGGATTTCACAGGCTCTAGAGCTATGGGTTAGCTATGTATATTGAACTCGTGCTATTAACCGCTACTGAGCGGTAAAATTTTAAATTCATAGAGTAATATTGGATTTTTATAGTTTATTAAAGTAGCTGAAAGTATATTCGTCCAGATCAGGGGTCTCCAAACGTTTTGACCTGAGGGCCACATTGAGGCCTCGACTAAGTTCCGCAGGCTGAAATGAAACCTCCACCCAAGTCCCGCGGGTCATGGCTTGTGATGAAAAACAAAATCTTGTTCTATAAATCAGCTGTGAAATGAGCTTTCTATGAGAAAAAAACACGCAATAAATGTTGTAGGAACCTCGTTTGAGAGAAAATTGGTATATTTCATATTTTATTTAATTTTATCGTAGAATCAAAGAAGCTTTCGCATACCGGCTTGAAAATCTTTGTGGACCGTAGTTTGGAGATCCTTGGTCCAAATAATACGATGATCTATGTATACCATTATTATCCTATTTAAATTCATTCAATTTGGTGCTTTCTAATATAATCATAGGTTATATAAGTAAGATATCTATTTATTAAAAAATCAATAACTAAGGTAGTTTTAATTTATTTTTCAGATAAATATTATTGTAAAAAGCAGCATTACCAAGTAATTTTCGACTTTAACCAGACTGTCATTGAACTAGTTGTAATTTCGAAAATTATCAGCGTAATCCAAAAATTCTAGCTTTCAATGATAGGAATCCGTTTTAGGTTATAATAGATGACTTGTATGATAACTTGAGCATCATTTCTTATTGTGAAACGTCTAGGGTCTTTTTTACTTAAGTTTACCAGTTACTTTTTTAACACTTATGTAGGACTGTTGCAGATATTTCGTATACACCAGATTTGATAAATTGTTGTGATTGTACAAATGGGATTATAACCTGCATTATTATCGGATCCAGGATTTAATTTTTGGGGGAATCTTCAGCCTGAAGGATTTTTTTCATATATATAACGATAATTAATTTGAAAAAAAAAGAATGAAACTAACTACCGATATGACATGATGTCTTAGTGATTCTTCAAGTCCTATTAAATGTAATCACACGAACAATAATAGTTTAAGAGATAGTTTTTAATATTTTTTTCTATAAAACATGGCTATATTTTCCCATTTTGGGAGGCCTTCAGCCCGAAAGCCCCCCAACTCTCTTCCGTAGTTCCGCCTGTGACCTGAATTATAAACGTATTGTTTTATTGAGTGTGGGATTTAAAAAAAAAAATGAACTTGTTAAAATTAAATAACATTCTTCCATCACAAATGAAGGAGTTATATTACACAGAAAATGGAAAATTGTTCCCGAGGATATTACAAGAAATATTGCAGGAAATGAGAAACTGAAGATTAATATCATTAAATTTTTAGAGTTTTTGTTATTCTCTAAGTTGACCTATTTTGTGTTTATCTATTGTTGGATATTAATTTTCAATAAAACATTTATTCTTTTATGGCATATGATTTCTGAATAATAACTTTTATTTCGCTAAAAGTAACTGGCGATAATTAAGTAAAAAAGGTTTTTATTAAGATTTTTAATTATGCTCATTTATATTGATATATGTACCGATATCCTGAAAAACGAATAATATATATCAGAGCACGGAATATTTTTAATGAGAATTCTTATTGTGAAAGAAACGTTAGGAAAGCAAGATAGAAGTGAGATTTATATGCATTGTAAATATTGTTATATAATGTTAAGCATTTATATTAAATGTTTGAGTGAATGTTTTTTTTAGCTATATTTATTTTATTAATACTCTAAATAATAGATTGTTATTTTTGTTTTTGTATGGGATTTCTTTAAAATATTTTTTTTTTTGTTTAGTTTTAAGTCAAAAATAATGTTTAAAACTGAACATGGTACTAGAGAGAACCTTTATAATTTTTAAAATAAACAAAAATTTATATTGTTATTTATTTATTTTTTAAACATTTGTAATCTCGAATGATGCAGCCATATAAATGTTTTCCTAACCTCCTGATATTAATATAAGATGATAATTTTCTCTGCAAAGATCAAACCATCCGAGTTCAGGTCTTTCTATTATACTCAAACCTCTATTCTCTGAAACAATTGATAAACAGAATTTTGGCAGTAATTGCTGCTAAACATGAACACATGTAGACAGTTTGATGTCCAGGGCATCGTTATATAAATATGGAAATTTTTAAAGGATTCCAGGCTCCTTGAAATGGTAAGGCATAAAATCAAAAACAAAGAAAAAAGTATTGAAACTTTACAACCTAAATGACCTAGAACTCAGTATTCTATTACAAATTGGAGGGGAACAGTTGCACAAGTCAATAAATTCTATTTCACGGTGAACTATACTACGATAAAAGTTTGAGAACTCTGACCACGCTTAACTATCAACAGGACATTAAAATAAATTATTCTATTTTTGTTATTTAAAATTTTTATAAATAACTAGCATTACAATTATAATAATACATCGTCAAAACAAATTAGCGCTACATAATTTATGGACGATTAAAATAATTATCTACCAAAAAATGCTGATGTATGTTAAAAAATAACATCGATACATCTAAACCATTGGATGCTAAAATGGTCCAAGTAATTTTCATAATACATAATTAATTATTTAGTGTGCCAGCTTCATGTTAGACCTACTATTTTTCGCAATGAAAGTAAGCTTTTATTCTTTACCAAGAAATACTCATTATTTCTCGATGGTATACATATCTTTACAGAACTTTTACTAAAGTGTTGAATATCTCTAAGCAACAATTTTAGACGGTTTGACCACTTTTGCACGGTACATATCAACAAGTATTTTATTCATTTTATTGTACCTGTTACTCACTTCTATTTCTGAATCCATTCCTAGGTATATTTTTCTTTCTTTTGTTTTTTTTTTTGTTTATTTAATGAAATTTACAACTGTATACAAATACAACTAGTAAATATGCACAAATTATAAATAATGACATGAACAGGCTTGAAGAGATACTACTCAGTGGTAGCACTCCCTAAATAATTCTAGGTAAGAAGATCACGAGGCCATCTCCTTTTCAGACGCCTAGGAGGATTATCAGGAATCGAGTAAGAAGCAAGGGTGGAAACAAGGGGATTTGGATGGGACTGGAGTTTATCATGAAAGGATAGATATCTGGCTCGGGCTAAATCAGCGACATATGGTACATTAAGGTCTTTATGAATGGTTTTATTTGTGACAAAGTATGGAGCATTAAGGATTTTACGGATGATTTTGGATTGTAAGGATTGGATACGATAGGAATTCGATAGTTTGGTGGAGCCCCAAAGCTCAACTCCGTATGTTCATATAGGTCATATTATAGTTATGTAGATAAGTCTTTTGTAATTAATTGAAAGTTTAGAGCGTTTGTCTAGTAAGTATTGGAGCAGTCGGAAACATCGAGCAGTTTCTTGTCGTGTCAGTCTATTATGAGGATTCCAAGTAAGACGTTTATCCAAATTCCTAGATATAAAAATCAAAATGTCACATTCATATATAGATATTCCAAAAAGGTAACTTTTATAGAATTATAATGTCGGTAAAATTTAAAATTGGATTTCAGAGGGCTCACTACCATATATTTCGGTACTTTTTTTTTTATTTCAGAATTTCGTTTGGTAATCTGGTATAACGTACTTATTTAGAGCAGAAAGAATAGACTTCCTACAGGTTACCAGCTTACTGTATCCAGATTGTATTGGTTCCGATTTATTAGATGTTCAGCCACGAAATAAAAGTCAATCCTTAAACGCTACAATTTGATCAAAACCGCTGAATTGATAAAAATTCTGTGAGGTGCACATCAAGCACTCCGACTTGTTATAATATAATAATTGTTTTTTTTCAAATTATAAAATTTAAAATATCTATTCTTGTGATAGAAAATATTATTTATAAAACTGAGTTGGAACGAATGTTGATTTAAATACATGATAATATAAAACTTGAAATTGTGTGTTTTTCTCTTTAAAATATTCTATTGTATTTTATGAGTTAAAGTAAACCCATTCCATTTCTTGTTTATTGCTCGTCAGCGAAGAGAATGGTAAATGTAAATAGAGGAGGTCCCAGAAGTCACATTTAACTTTCAGCACACTGGAGTCAAGCTCTCTTGAGTTGGCGAAGTTTCAACTAAACTGGCTGTGGACAAAGTAAAGCGAAATTTGAATTTCATCAGGAACATATAAAGGAGCTAGATGACTAAATTATTTTCACATTATAATCAAAATAAATACTAATATTTAATTAATAATATATATATAATTTTTCCTAATGATAATTCTAACATTGGAAAGCTATCTTCGAATTGTAGTGCATTCGACGTGTAAGCGACATCAATAAAACATGTTTATTCCTATATACAATATAATATTATCGATATAGTCTATTCAACATACACAATTGTTGAAGTCCCTCACTACGACTGTAAAACTAACGATTTACTAAATAAGTGATTAGAATGTCCCAAATATATAAATATTTTTAGGAAAATATTTTTTTTAATTTAATAGCTAAGCAGCAGCTAACCCTAAACTTGATTCATTATTATACTAGCTCAAGACCTATTTGTTTGGAGCAAAAGTTCCTTGGTTTGCAGATATCTCACTTACCAAGAATATTGAAGTCTATTATTGAGAGTATACATGGCATACCTCGGTATTTTTTTATTTATTGAAAATATTGAAATGAAAATGTTTTTATATTATCCGACGTTTCCAAAAGATCATAAAACTGTTCTCCTCCATCCACGTTTTCAATATTTTTTTTAGTTCGTCGAAGTCTATCATAAATAGCAATATTTTAAAATATATATAAAGCCTAAATATTTGATAAATATCCTGCAACAACCATAGCACCAAAGACACTTTGAATAATAATTTCGTTTATCTCTCAAACGTTGAATTTTTCGCCTTTGAAACGCAGGAACTGGTGTGCCATAGTTGCCTTTGTTAGGTCTCGATTTCCGGGTCGAAATTTTTAAAACAAAATTTATGCTCTCTTGATCCGTCGACTTTTGAATCTATCTTAGTTTTGACTTCTCGATGAAATTCCATTTCGTTTTATTACTCATTGATCCAAATCCGTAGCCCTTAATAGCAGAAAAAGGAACCTGTAAGTTTTTGGTTATTTTAGTTCTTTTCGAAAACTAGTTATTTTAGAATTAATAAATCTCATTCAAGGCTTACAACCTTACTAGTGAAAATATACAAAGGTTCAAGGATACATATACATAGGATACATTACTTCAGTTATTTTTATTTTTTATACATTTTAATTGTGATTTTACATTATAGGTGTATTAGTATTCAATCAAATAAATAATAGATTTGGCTATAAAATATTTTTTAAATAAAAATATTTGTTATAAATCAGTTTACTGTGCGACAATTTAATATCTTTAGCTATATTGGCCAATGGTATTTTTTCGATTGGATTAAATAAACTTAACCAAAACCTAAAATATGATATTTCCGCTTGTGCGATGAGCGAAATCGAACTGAATTTTATATACCAATAATAAATATCCCATTTATGATATAGCACTTACATATTCTATAAATTCCATTAATATTGAAGGCATATTTAATGTTTCTATAAGTAAATTTGAGTTCATAACTTCCATAGTATTATAGCAATAAGGTTGACTAGTTAATCCTACATTAGATATGCATGAAGTTGAAGATCTGGTAAAAATTGCTGAGGGTAAAGTGGGGTTTGATCTGGCAGTTGTAAGTTTTCTACTGTCAATCGACTCAAGGTGCAGTTTCGAACTCTCTAGGGTAAGTTACATTTTCTAGACGATAACTGTAGTACATTTAATATTTATAATATATTTAAATATTTATTAGTAATATTTAAAAAACATAATCAATTATTCCACCATAATTTTTATTGAAACTGCGTAGTCAAACTGTTGTATGTGTTTATAGTATGAGATTCTGACAGTTTGAAGCATAATTCCAATAAAGTAATATTCCATTTCCAAGTATTATACCATCCCCTTTGTGTATCATCCAGCCGAGAGCATTTTAAATTAATGAGAAAGCGCCTTTTGGAAAACTGTGAGCGCCTAAATACATAGAAGAGATTTAACAAATCTAATCCAACTGTATTAAAAATTAAATCAAATTGTTGGAAAGTAAAAAAATATTAATGTTATTAAACCAAATAATTCTGGAAACAAATTATAAATTAACATTGGCATTAAATGTAGCAACTCTAAAACCATCTTTTATGTTTCAGTAAAGCGATTGATTATAATTTCCCCAATAGAAATCGTAATTTGTAATAAACAAAGCAAATTCAGCCTGAAAGTCCGAAAATCATGTAGGGCACGCTCCTATTTCTCACAGAAAATCATGAGAATAAAATGTTATGTTTTTGAAGAACCTTTAATTTTCTTGAACAGGAAGTGATAACTAAAAATCTCTTTGTCAATTCTTTGTTTAAATAAGTGGATTTGTCTCAGTTAGATTCGTTTCAAGAGAGCGTTTTAGTGGCTAAATAAAATGTTTTCCTGTTTCCCATAAAATCCTGGAATAATCAAATAAATAAGAATCACATTTCCGATAAATATGATGTTTGCTTAATAATTGAATGTTGTCCTACCTAACTATAACTAATCTCCAAGTGACAGATTTTTGCAATACTCAATCAATAAATAAAAAATTATAAAAATAATTGAATAACCTTCTGAGACACAGATCAGTTTTTTATTTTCTTTTTTTTCCTTTTAAATGGAATCTCTGAAACGATACATTAATATAATGACGGGAAAAAAATACAATGCAACTCCCTCCACTTTCGTCCTCACAGAGTGAATTCTTTGTCCAGCTACATTACATCATGTCTATGACGGATTATTAGAAGTTCCTTGCTTGGGCGAGAGAAAGTGCAAAAAATCAGATTATAAGAAGAAACTAATCGGCTATACTTTTGAACTGTAATCTTATAACTATACTCAAGATAATACGTTTCTTAACAAAATTGAACTTTCAAATGTTTCGAAAACCTTAATTTAAAAGATCTGTGGTGTTTTGGAGAACATAAAGCTATTTATAAGTTTAAATTTGAATAAATTGCTGAAATTAACTCCCCCCCCCCTCCAACGATACTAATAATCAGAACAGTTCAAAATGAAGGGATCTGACTCATCAGCTGATGCCGCCCAAGTGACAGCTGAAGTGAATGTAGGTTGTGTTGTGGGAGGTGTTATTGTTTTTGTGACAGTTTAGTGTGATAGGGAGCTTTGGAATGGTACTGTTTGGCTTGCAACTAAGTGAAATTATTTACGCTGTAGTTATCCTGCTTTGCTTTATATTATTTCTGCATCAAAAATCATCATGACTGGAAGACATTTGAACTCAACTTCGTTTTTTCTTAACGTTAGACCAATTTTCATTAGGTAAATATTCTTCAAGTGCAATAGTGTTTATATTAAAGTATATATTCGGGATTCCCTCGTTATAGATCACTAAAGTAGCTAAACTATTCATTATGAAAATGATCTATTTCAAATTTTGGAGGGTTTGAATGATTTTAGGTCAATAATAGTGTCATATATCACATGTCTTATCTCACACAAGATAAGGAATTAACAATATTCTCATTCTACTTATTACTCACTGTTCTAAGATAATTTGGATTACAGGTGAGACATGATAACTTGAGAAACAGCCCTTCACAATGTCAGCTACAAAAGTTATTGAGACAACCGTGCCCGAGGCTTCACCATGGAATATTTCATCTACATTAAACTTGGACGACTTAAAGATGGACAGCAATTTCGCCTGGCTTCTTGTATCATTAATAACAGCAATAGTATGGGTTGTTTACATTACATACTACAACTCCCGAGTAATTGGATATGTATTCACCCGGGCTCTGAACAAGTTATATGTAACTGATGGATATTTTAGAGCTGGTAATTAGTTTGAATCTGATATTCTTTATTGGTTACTATTAAATTCTAACAGTGCTAAATGCTTTTATTTAGGATCTTTTACCGTATGTATGCTCTCTGGAAAGATCATGTTTAGAGATGTTGTCTACATTACTCATGACTTTAGTCTTCGTATACAAGATGGTTGGATGATATTTCGTTGGTGGAGATCCTATGTTCCTAAAGATGTTTCCGAAGGTTTGTATAAAATTTCTTTTACATTGTACTGATTAATTTTCCAAAGTGATGAACAAGTACGCTGTGTATCTAGCAAACCAATATAATTGGGCAGCCCGCTTTTATAAGAAAATAAGTGTTTCTTCTGTTTCTCTCTTCGAAAAGTTTTAAAAGTAGTTAGTGCTAAGCTTATATTATAATATTTCTAGCAGTTAGAAATAAATCTCAATAACGATATTTTAAATGTTATAACTTTCATTAAACTTCTATTACTCATTTTAATTGTGCTAAAATTGGCAGTACTAGTCAGTATATCAGTACAATTATAATATATTATAATATTTTATACAATTATAATATTTGAGATTATATTAATATTGTAAGTTGTGAATGTAAATTTAATTTCATTGTTAAATTTGTTAGTTTAATCAAAAAAAGTTAATGTAAACTAAGACCTGAATTTTTAAAAATTTTGGGAGTTTCAAGTTTTTTTTATTAACTTTTATGTGTTAAGAAATTTTTTTTGTTCTACAAAGACAGATATTAGTATTTTTATTATAAACAGTTAAGTTTTATTTGTTATATTCTAAACCATGAACCATTATACCATTTACCAATAAATTATTTGAATATCTCAGAATAAAAAGTATATATTATTTATTTTGAAGGTGTTGTGTTCTTAAATGTCTTTTTTCTTCTTATAACTCCAAAACTATTTAAATTTAACAAAATCTAATGATACTTACAGGGAAAAATATATCTTGTCATAGCCTGTGTTGTCATTTTAGAAATGTTATCGTGGAACTGGTTTATTTTATTTTTAACACCTCTTCTAACTAATCCTTTGAATGATATTTTGATAGGATATGATATGTGTATCAATTAAATCACCCCCTGAAAATTTTAAGAAATATAGAATTATTTACTAGTTCATACACGTATTTTTGGCCCCTTAAGTGACATTAACTAGGAATAAATGTCAACATATGTTTAAAGATATTTTTATTTTAATAAAAGGGAAAACTGTTTTAAATCAGGTACATAATATTCCTAGAAATAAAAAAGAGAAAACAATGTTGAACAATAACATTATTTTTGTTAAATATTTAGCATATACCATGTATTTATACAGTTACTGCTTACTTCATTCTGTAAAGTTTATTGTTATGGCAAACCATAACAATAAACTTTACTTAACAATACCATATTGTTGCCATTCTTCGATAACAAATCTTCATATTTTAATTTTTGTACTCCTTAAAAATTCATAAAACTATTGTATACCTAATCTTCTTGGCTTTTAGTAAAGTTAGATCAGAGCTTTGAGCTTAGCTCAAGTCATTTATTCTGAAACCTGGTTTCATTGTTTGTTTTTTTTAAATACACTGGTCAAGTAGGAAAATGTGATTTATTTAAAGTATTAACCAAATTTATCAAAACATACTTAAAAGTACATACATTTATACATTATATTAGACAACTTACTATAAACATTAAATAAGGGAAAATAAACTTTAAATGTTTCAATGCACCCGTCACTATTGAAACTCAAAGGAAAAAAATTATTATGTTTAGGTCAAAGTTTGAAACTAAGTAACAGTTCACTAAAATAAATCTAAATATATAAATAATTATTAATAAATTGTTAAAAAATTTATTTTCCTTATAACTATACCAACAAATGAAAAATTAAGAATCACCGTTTTATGAAGGAACATATTATATCATTGTTTAATAAACCTAAATATCATTGCAGTTTAATTTTATTTAAAGGGACATAAGTTAAATAAAAATAATTTTTAAATAGACCTAGACTTTATTTATTGAATATGTTAGCAAAAGTTTTGTAAGAGATATGTTGTTGATCGCACCTTGTACATTCTTAAAATCTTGTACAAATAAGAGAATTCTCATTAGCAAAACTGGACACTAAAATATAATCATAAAAATAGTGAATCTGGAGTCCTTATTGAGATAGAAGCATTAGATTATACTGTAATTATAAGGTTTTATATGAGAAGGAGTTAATCGGGGAGGTGCGGTCAAATAAATACTAAATTAAAATATAGTATTCATTTAATTTTTGCCGACGTTTCGACCCACTTTGCAGGGCGTAGAATGTAGCACTGCGGGAGGCCACCCCCCTACATCCTATGCCCTGAAGACGACCTGCAAAGTGGGTCGAAACGTCGGCAAAAATTAAATGAATACTATATTTTAATTTAGTATTTATTTGACCGCACCTCCCCGATTAACTCCTTCTCATATTATATCAACGGTCAACCATCTCTACATCATTATAAGGTTTTATATTTTACTTATTGCTTATTATTATTTTTTATAAAAAATAATTGGTAATTTTATGTGAAATAGCTCTAAATAAAGATGCTGACATCTTTATTTTTTGTTGGAATTGAGATATTTAGAATCCTCAGTAGGAACTGTTTCTGTCTCTGAGACATTTATGAATTGTTATTCAACCTAATTTTGTTTTTTTTATTTTTGGCCAAAATTATGTTTCAGATTTATCTCATTCAGATACCAGGCTGTCTGTCATGCTAAATGGATTTGAATTACATGTCTTTAATCGATCAGAAGTATATAATCATTTAGAAAGTGTATTTGGGTTAGACTCGTGTATTTTTTCTCACAATGAAAAAATAGATGGTAAATATATTCAGCATTATATGCATAAAGTATTATATCTTGTTTTAATTTATTGAAAATCCATGAATTTAATTTAATTTTTTTAGTTAATAGAATCATAGGGGAAAAAATAGATCTTGCAAAAAAGCAGAGACCGCAACCTGGAGCTGGTTCCCTAGGGCAGAGTTGGAGGGACCTAATTCCTGTTATTAAATTTGATTTATCTTCTGTAAGTATATTAGTTCTAAATTTAATTTAATAATAACAAGGAAAATATTAACTCTTACAATATTTTTTAGAAGTTTTATTTTCTACATATAATTCACTTTTATAAGCGTTTTACTTAACCTGATTATTTAGTATTTCACATTGGTCACCCTTTCATGACAATAAGTTACATTTAGTACGCATGCTAAAAATTATTAATACAACTTAATAATCATGGTGATGAATCATTGATTAGGTATCAATAAAGCAATTATAACTGTTCAATATTAAATGACACTAAGAAGTTATAAAATTTATTAAATTACTATAATATAATGAATAATGAATACAAGAAGGCACTGAAGTTAAGATAAGTAGGGCATGTAGCTCGTAGCAATCCATCTGGAAGCCTCTACGTAACAATGTCTCAACAGAGTCAAAAGACCACATGGAGGGCCAAAAAGCAGATGGATAGATAGAATCAACAAAGATACCATAGAGCTACGTGCAGATAAATGGAAAGAAATAGCCCAAGACAGGCAGAGATGGAGCAGGCTTTTTTAGGCGGCAAAAGATCTACATTGTCTATGATGCTAACAGAAGAAAAAAAATTATTACTATTATATAAATATTTAATGATGTAATAATTGGCAGAAATCATATTTAACCATGGAATTTATTTTTTATAGAGAGGATAAAGTTTCCTGTAGTATATCTAGAAAAACTAAACCTGCTTGGATTTTTACATTTGTAATTGTAAGAAATTGTCTATTGTAATTTCTTTATTGTACACAAAAAAAAAGGTCATATGTAAACATTTTACAATTTTAATCTTTTTGTGTTAATGGTGACATAATTAAAAAGTTTTATCAGTACTTAATAGATATATACGAATATATAATTGCTCTAAAAAAATATATTGTATTTATAAATACAGATACAGAAACCAGAATAATTATTTTAAAGTATTCCTACTAAAGATTAGTTTTAGGTAATAAATGTATGAGTGATGTTAGGAAAACTACTATTGAGTCCTTCAAATATTGTGTATTAGTCTATGTTCTATTGAATAAGTAACATAATTACAATGAAACATAATTATGGTAAATTGTATCTTGTCTAGGCCCGTGTTGTTTTTGGAAACCGACTAGTTCCTACAACTCTTTCTATTCAAGTAGAAGAAGCTCACGTAACTTATTCAACGAAACCTGCTGCTTCGAGATTAGATCATTTTATGCATTTTGCTAAGTGTAAAGCTGAAAATTTTAAGGTAAACCATATACAACATTCACAAGGTCAAAGTTAAATTATTTTGATAATTTTATTATTTTCATTTCATTTTGTGTTATTAGGTTATTTTAGCCCCCAGTCCGAAGTATACTGGAATGGCAGATGACCCACCAAGATACATGGGTGAAGGATTTGTAGTGCTTTCTTCAAACAATGTTGATCTCTATTATTATATGGATGAACCAGGTGATCATTGTTCCTTCACTTATCATTAGATAGAAGAAAAAAAACCATTCATATTACAGAAATTACATTATTAATTATTTGTTTATCTGATACCCACTCTCGGAAGATTGATTCTGATCTTCAGAGCAGTATATAATGCCTCATCATCTTTTTTTTTTTTTTTTTTTGGGTCCTTCCCTTCCTCGCCGTTAAGGCTATATGAGGTTTTCCCAGCCCAGAGGGTGTGGGCGGGAATTTAAAAAACGCCTTGGCACCGGGACACGAACTCGTGACTATTTTTATACCATTTCATATATCAGGTTGCTGGGCAACGGTGGTGCTGTGCACAAGGCGTTAGCCCATTCGGCCACCCCTTCTACAATGCCGCATCATCATCATCCCGAACTATTCAACTCATTACTGGATCTTGGATGCCTCGAGAGTCTCCTTTCTCTTTTTTCTGTTCCAGGGCGGCTTCCCACCAATTTTTTTTTTTTTTTTTTTTTTTTTTGGATCCTCCCCTTCCTCGCCGTTAAGGCTATACGGGGTTTCCCGGGCCAGGGGGTGTGAGCGGGGATTTAAAAGACTCCCCCAGCACCGGGAGGCGAACTCGTGACTACTTTTATATCATTAGATTCATATGTCAGGTTGCCGGGCAACGGCGGTGCTGTTCACACGCTTTAGCCCATTCGGCCACCCCGTCCACCTTCCCACCAGTTCCTGATTCCAACAGTTCTAGCATTGAGACCCACTCCATCTACTTTTTTTTTTTTTCTCAGTTTCGGTCTTCTCACTTTTCTGTCCCCACCAGGTTCCATGATGAGCTAGATTAAACAGAGTGCATGCTAGAGTGTCTCCTGGTCTCAGGCTTTGTTCACTACATAATTTATTTGATTTTAGTGGCATTCCAAGTTAAATAAATGCCTTGTTAAATTAATAAATTTTTGATCTTTTCTAACTAATCACTTATATCTCATTAAATTCATTTCATTGTTGAGACTATTGGTTTTTTCTTATTGCTATTACTCTACTGTCACTATTTATGTGTGTGACAAAATTTATACAGCTGTGTTGAATAGTCCATTAGCTTCCTCACTGAGCAAGATAAAGACTTGTTATGTATTTACATTTATTCTGATTATTGTTCTCAATAAGACACATCATAACCCTACAGGATATATGATTAAAGGACAAAACTTTTTACATCTAAGATACCTAGTTCTATATCAATTAATGATAGTCGCTATTTTCCAAACTGTAGATAGGTCCATCTTATCTTCATCTGATTATTAACTGCATCTCAAATATTTGATATTTATGCTTTGTTTATTACATAACAGTTCCACCTTCACAATTAAATATTTACCTGAATGCCGGTGGTCTGTGAAATCTGTGGATGAACATTACTTTATAAGGATCATTAGCTTGTACTGTAAATGGTTTATTCATTGTTTGAATTCTTTTTACAGGAATAGTTCCAGCAGAGCCGTTGATGCTGGAGCTTGCCAATGGAGATATAGTTGAATCTGCTCCACCTATCTGGGGAATGGATGTCAAGGTATGCTATAATAACAATTTTGAATGTCAATAATTATTTATAATGTGTTACATTTTTCATTGAATAATTTACTACCTTCAATTTCAGTGCGGTAAAGGAACTGATTTTAGTTATGGTCCTTGGGCAGATAGACAAAGAGAGCATCTTTTCAAATTCTTTTTTCCTCAAGATTATCAACCATTGGAGGTAAATGAAGAGCTTTCCTTTATTTATTTTTTAATCAGTTTATAATGTGAGAGTATTTAATGAATTTTATTTTATTTTTTCAGATGACAAAGGCTCCAATGCCTGGAGAAAAGCGGCAGGTCCAGTCATTTGACATTAGATTAAGCACATTATACGACGCAACAATCGATATTTTATTTTCTAAAAATAAGGTGATTGTTTATAATAATCTACAAATTAAAATTAGATTCAGTAATTATTACTGAGAAATTGAAACCAGCTTAGTTGTGTTTTAATATCTATCATGTTATCAAACATTCACAATCTATTCATGAGTTTCTTGCAATTATTTTACTTGCTTATTTATTACTGTTTGATCTAGTTAAAAAAATTTTTTTTTTCATTTTTACCCTCCTATTACCAATAAAACTGTTATCATATTGAATATAATGATCATTATAGCTTTATTAATTTGTCTTTAACGGGATATTTTGTCTATCTTCCCATGGAGGTCATTGGTACCAGATAGTAAAGGGCAAGATTTGATATTATTACTTCGGCCAGTGGCATCTCGGAACTAATTAGCTAGGAAACTGGTGACTGGACAAGTCATGTAAGAAACCATATTAAAGAGAACAAAGAGAGTGGCCATATTACCACTTGGTTACACTGGCGTTGTAACTAGTCCCTAGCTTCTCACTCCCTGGGGGTTTCTAGTCTTTCAAACTCTATTCACTCAACTGCACTGCCTATGTTTAACTAGCACAATGAGATTGAGATTTGGTAAAAAAGAAAAAAAAAATTTTTTTTAATATCCCTTTTTAATTTAACATTTAGTTATTATTTTTTTTATAATCATTAATGTCATTAACTTACAGGAAACCAATGCTGTTCATGTGAATATAGGTCCTGGATCTTATTTAGAAGTCACCATGCCGTGGGTGGTTGGACCTGACGGATATACCTCTAAAGTTACCGGACAGCTTTTACATTTAGAAGCCTCCACTAGTTTACAAGTATTGTAACCTTTAATTATATAATTATTGTAATTATAAACTTTTCTCAGTGGCTATTTGTTTATCGCCCCAGTTTATTCTTTAAGTGCTAATATTAGAATTGTTGCTGGAAGTAGGACTTTTAGCCCTGCCACTGGTTGCCCCTACTTTTTTGGTGATTATTACTTCAGCATATTTCTACTTAATCATACAGGCAACTATATTTTTGCACCAATATATTTTAGCTGCTGAACAAAATATGAAAAATGTATCATGCTTTATTTATTGTTTCTTTCATTTTCTTATCAATATATTAATTTTATTCGTCTGGGTTATATTAATATAATTTATTCATTCATATAACTTTTCTAACTTTTTTTTTTTTTTCATTTATCCTTAGGGAGATACTTATTTTCTAGGTATATAAGTAAGAATATTTTTTTCTCAGTGATTTATTTTCCCATTTATTCCACTCAATTACATCATTACATCATAACGTTTCGGGATCCACTTATATCCCATCTTCAGACACTATCCCGCATCATCTTATTCTCCATAAGACTTGTCATATTAATTAAATTGTTTTATTATTGTCCTATTGCTGGAAATCCTATTTTAGTCTCCTATAGGTAGAGCCTAGTCAGATACTGATCAGTATCTTCCTAGAGGAGACTAAAATAGGATTTCCAGCAATAGGACAATAATAAAACAATTTAATTAATATGACAAGTCTTATGGAGAATAAGATGATGCGGGATAGTGTCTGAAGATGGGATATAAGTGGATCCCGAAACGTTATGATGTAATGATGTAATTGAGTGGAATAAATGGGAAAATAAATCACTGGGAAAGAAATATTCTTACTTATATAACTTACTAAGTTTTCAGAACCTCTGTGAATGTGTAATTTATTCTGTTTAACCTGGTAATTGTATCTAGTTTCTTTTTATTGATATTTTATTTGATAAGGCACTGTATTTTTTTATCAATATGTTTGTTTTGATTTTTCTTTCAGTATCGTAGTTTAGTAGAAAGTGAAACTTTGGAATATACGATTAAATCAAAATTTCCCTCAAAATGGAATGGACACCAGGATTGGGTTTTGAATCTGACTGGATGCAAAGCTACAGTTTGGTTTATTTATGCTCACAAGGAATTTTTTCAAGCAATGATGAACGACTGGGCTTCAAAAGCTCGCCCAGATCTCCTTCACTTCGTTCCTTATACGTGGAGGATTAATCTGCTCATGAAAGAATTTGAATTCATTATGCCTGCTAATGAATATAACTGGATTGATTGTTCATCGCAAAGCCATGAAAATAGTGAGTCATCATTATATTCGACATGTGTTTCTATAATAATAAAAATGTTTAATTAATATAATTAAATTACTTTGTTTGTTTCATTTTAGTGTACATAGCAATCTGTGGAGAGGTATTTGATTTTTCTTTTGATCTCCCTTTCACGGATTTTCTTCCTCCAAATATTCCTTTGAAATTTTGGATTCAGGTATTAGCAGTTAATTTTATTCACACTTATAGTAAAATATGTTTTATTATTGTATAATTGTATTATAGAAATAATAATTCCTTACAAAGCACAAATTTATGTTTTCTAAATTAAAATACCAAAAAGTGCTGGTCAGCATTGTAAAAAAAGCTTAAAAATTATTATTTATATAAAATAATATACTCGTTAAAATATACTCAAGTTCAGGGTTCTCCAAACATTTTGGTCACATTAGTGTAGGCCACATTGAGACCTACACTAAGTAACGCAAGCCGCATTGAGACCTCTTCCTAAGTCCCACAAGCCATAGCTTGTGATAAAAAAAATGTTTGCTCTATGAATGACACTTCAGTTAAGAATGAGCTTTATAATCGGAAAAAGTAATCTATCCAATAAATCTTATAATAACCTCTTGTGTGAGTTATTTGCTAATTTTCATATTTTTTAATTATAAACACTGTAAGGGCTAAAATGACCCATAAAAGGTTGAGGAGCCCCCATTGTTATAAATAAATAATTATTAAAATTTTACATGTAACCAAAGAAATTCTCCATTGAAGGTGCCCTGCAGGCCGTAGTTTGGCGATCCCTGCTCATGTTTCTTGCATCATATTTATCAAATCCTGCATCAATTTTTGTTAAATATTTCTTCTTGATTGAGCAAAAAAAAAATATATTATTTCTTTTTATGTTCAATGATTTTAATACATAACTGTTGAAAATATCATATCTATTCTATTTGTTTAGGGTGAGAGTATGGATTTGTCAGTTTACCTCCCTGAAGTGAATACATCA
This sequence comes from Nezara viridula, assembly GCA_928085145.1. NCBI lineage: Eukaryota > Metazoa > Arthropoda > Insecta > Hemiptera > Pentatomidae > Nezara > Nezara viridula. The sequence goes on from OV725082.1 coordinate 105,770,453, forward strand.
CGACTGATACTTCTTTCACTTGATAAAAATGCTAAATTACTTGGTAGAGATGGCAATACTATGCCACCCAGGTCTACTGATACCAACAAAAAATGGAGAAACATTTGTAAGAGAAAGTAAGTATAGCATTAATTTATTGAAAATAATAAGATTACCGAGGTTTTGTACATGTCTTATAACAAATTTGAAACATTTTATAAGTTAATTTTCTATTTCTCTGATTGTATTTATTAAATATATACTAGGTTTACATTGCCTTGTTTATGAAACTTTGTTCTATATTTGTGAAATATATTAACGTTACACATAAATCAAATCACATCAGTGAATTGCTAAATTTTTTATAAAAACTATTTAAAAATATATTGAATATAATGATAGTGCCTCATTGCTTTCCCCAAACTCATTTCTTGTGTTTATTGTAAAACCTATGGCACCACAAATGTTTTTTTTAGTAAATTAATGAAAAAAAGGTAAAATACATGAGCTGAAAAGGTTTTAGTTTATATAACTTATAAAGCATGCCATGAACTTTGAAATTAGTGTCATATTATGGAGCATCCTTGATCATTGGCTTGAGAAAAGATATCTAATTGTTGGCCCAGGATGATAGAAAATGATATTCCCAGTTACATTGTGTTATATAGTTTGCCAAAGTAACTTTTTTTTTTGTTATCTCAGACAAACGAAATTCTTCCTATTTTTTTATGTGTATATTAATATTTTGATTAAAGGAATTATGATTCTATTAATATATAAAATTATTTTCAGAGAAGGATGGTTGGACTGCTGGTCAGTCCCAATTGTTGCGCTATCAATTAATTATATTTACCATCCCATGCCACTATTCGGACCTTCTCCTCAGGCTGATATTACAACACCTGAAAAAGAAGAAATTCTACTTTCTCCTATGAGAATTCCACATACTAGAAAAAGGCCATTAATAAGGAACTGGAAACAGGTACAAATACATGCTAGATAGATAAAGTATTAAACACATATTTATGCTTGTCGCATGCTATAGATTATAAATATTTGATGATTCTGCATCTCTGGGATATTCTTTACTATAACATTTTAATCAAATTTTCACTAGACCAGTTTGAGTACTGTTGAAATTGTTTTAGTTATAATAATAGTAAGTATATAATTTTAAAAAAAGACTGTTGCTGAAACTCATTAATTTTCTTCTAAAATACCTTAATTTTATTTATTTAAAAATAATTAACAGTTTCACATTAAATAACTAGCTATGAAAAATGGTAAATGTGAACTATGAAAGTATTTTATGTATGACTAAAGGAGAAATAATGGTTTGTCAGATAGGACCGAGAACCAAGGAAGGAAAGCTTGGGTCGACAGATTAAGACTGTTTTGAACCTAACACATTGTTAATATACTATATCATAAGCAAAGAACACATGTGCTCTGATTATATATGTACATGTTTTATAAATGATATAAGATTTAATATTAATAATAGTGTTCTGGTATTAATTAATATTAAAATAGATAGATTACGGGATTATAAAAAATAAAACTTGTATATGTACCTATGCTTATTGGTTGAAAACATTAGATTTAAAAAAAGTTACTTTGTTAAATTAGGATGGACCTAAATTTGATCCAACTACTCTTCCACCTGACAAAGTTAGTCTTGAGCTGGAAATAGGACCATCTGTAATGATGATATATGGTACATGGATTAAAGGATTTGTCAATTTAAAGGTAAGATTTTATCAAGTATGAAATAATGATAAATATTTGAATATATTCTTTAAACTTTAAATACTTTTTAAAAATCATTTACACTAATTTTAAAAAATTTGATTCACATTTTCAAAAACCTGAACTCATTCCATCCTTACATTTACAAATTTATTTTGTTTTATAGTTATTATGAACTCTCTCACAATTTGATTTTCTTATATTGGAACAGTATTTTCTTAAAATTAATTATAACATTAATAAAATTCCCAAAACTCACTTACCACTTTTTAATTTTACTTACATACTTCTTTTAAACCAATCTTTTAAATTTATTTGAAATATTTATTATAATGATTTTGTTTATTTATACTTATCTTTGTATTTTAACAAAAGGTTTTGTTTTTCTTTAGGAAAATATTTTTGGTGATGATCAGAATTTCACCGACATGAATGAAGCTCCTCAGTTTCAAATTACTCCTAAAAGTTCTAATCCCGTCCCAGAAACACCAAATTCTGTCACAGATGATTCCATTAAAGAAGAATTTGATCCCAGGATTTATCGTCCTCTTGAAGTTTCAGTTTCCATTACAATGCACGATATCCAAGCTCATTTGATGAAGGTTTGTACTTACTTAAAACTCCACCTCCTTTGTCAGTCCATAATTATAAGAGCATTATTAATCATTTAGAACTAAGTATTTGTTTCTATTAGTTATTTCAGAAAACAAAATAAATAGCTTCTTAATTTTAGGAATGTACAGAAAAGGATCCAGCCTGCCCAATTATTCTGCTCGAAAGGTTTGGATTTGAAATGAAGAAAGGATATAAAGAAACAATGCTGCAGCTTCTTCTTTCACCCGCTATTCTGTTAAGCAGTGATAAGTTAGCTAACCGACCTTCAAAAGATAAACATCTGAATCAAGGTCATCTCATGCTTTCAGGATTTCAGGTACTTTTTTCTTTAATGTTTTAAATTTTCTTTTGTTTTGCGTGCTTATTTATTTATTCTAATGTATTTTTATGGCTTAAGTAGCCGGTAAGTCGTTGAAAGATCTTATAAAAGTGAAATAAACAAATTATTTTTATTTAACTTTTATGTGATAAGCAATATTATGAACCAAGCTTCTTATTGTTCAGTTTAGCATATTTGATTTTAAATGAGAATCATATATGAAAACCAAAATGTTAATAGTTTTTTTTTAAAGTGAGGGAGTAGGTGGTATAGCTGTCAAACTGACCACAGAATTTTGAGGAATTTTTTTTTTCTTTTGAAAAAATTAATTATTTCATATCTGTAACTATTTAAAGTCAATTGTTGCAGGCTGAGATAAGGTAATCAATTAATTTCAGTGAAGCATATGTAACGATCGATTTCCCCCTAAGCTGTTGATTATCTATGGTACAGGGGACACCTCCACTTTCTATGCTGTAAAAACAAAAGTACTGATATTTGTCGCTTTATTTTAAACAGCTGTATTGCTTTTTTTTTTTTTTAAGGGTGATTTTGGGAGTTGAAATTTCCCCTCTCTTAAATCTGTCACTGATTATGTATACGTGTCATTCATCATACTATTTTTTCTAAAACATTAATCATATCTCAGAGTTAATGTTTAGAAATTATTCTTGCTATTGTACTTGTTTATAATGCTCTCAAAGGCAGATTTCAATTTTTACATTAATTTAAAAAATCTCTCAGTCCCTTTATGAGATAAATGTAGCTATTGTTTTACCTCTCATTAATTTAAGGAATTCAGATTGAATTAGAGTTTGATCATCATAACCTGATAATGAATAAATAATGCTTTTAATTTTTTGTTCAGTTGCGCGGTCAAGCCATGTTTAGTGATGAAGGAAGAAGTTACGATCAGGAAACAATTGAATATGCTTGGTTACTTGAACTACAGCTTGGAAAACTAAGTGGCAAAATGACAACCGCTCAGGTTAGAACAATTTATACTTTGAATCTTTGTTTTCTCTTTTCTACAAATTTAAGCTATTAAATAAAGTAAGCTATATTCAAAATTGGATATATGTATATATTTATATTTATATATTTTTTTTTCTGTAGCTATATAATGTGATGAGCAGCCTCGAGTGCTTGTTGCTGCTTACACTAGACAGCGAAAACAGATTGTTACCTCCTCGTGCCCCACCGCCGTGCCATCATGGGCTTGTACCAGTTGATTGTCCCGAGAGTGACCCTTCTGGAGTATACAGGTGCCCTCCTCCTGATCAAATCAAATACCGCCTTGTCAGGGTGGCTATTGACTCTGTGGATTTGTTCCTTGTTGAATCAGGAACTGCCATTAACTTAGTCGTAAGTTTGATAATAATACATTATTTACAGAAATTTATTTTATTTTGTACTTTTTCTTGATTTGAATTGAACATTAAGATATTCTCGTTGCAGACAGCTACAATAGTTAAAATAACAAGCAAATTATTGTTTTAGTAATGATACAAAAATATTTTAAACCTAAATTTGAAGGGATATTTATTAATAAATTAGATCATGAAAATTTGTCTTCTTTTATTTTTTCCTTTTTACTTCTTTCACAAATATATGTATGTTTTCATAGGCTGCTCCTATACGGTTTTCGACTTGTAACCTTCATGGTAATCAAGTTAAATCCGGTATGACTGGTGTGATTCCTTCTGTTAAAGTTAGGCAGGTAATAGTTACTAACCATTTGTCGGCCACAAACACAACAGGCAGTGGGCGCTCACAACACAAGTAAATATATTTTAATGACATTTATGGAATAATATATCCAATTGTCAAGTTTTAAAGGCTTTTTTCATTTTTAGATCAAGTAATGAACCTGACATATGGCTTGAAGTTGGTTCTATTTCTTTAGGACCTTTAATTATTGAAGCAGCTGTCTCACTCTCAAATACAGATCATAATCTTCATCTCGTCCAACATAGGTCATTACCCAATCAATTAATGTTGTTATTGTGTTATAAATTACTTTATAAACATATATATGTTATTTTCTTCCAAATATATTCTAGATTCTTAAAAACTCATGACGAACGCTCAAGGAGATTATGGTTGCTTTGGCCTGGTGAAAAATCAGGAAAGTGCGGTTGTATTGGTGGTTGCAGTTTCTTTGGTAGTAATGCAAATGGTCCCAGATTTTTTAGGCCTAGCCGACAAGACGCTGTTGATGGTATTAATATTGCTGCATTCAGGTATGTTTCATTTACAAAAACTTGTTTTATTATATCAGAAAAAAATATATTATAATCATATTATTGTTTCTTTGGTTGGAAATTAGGCCAACCTTTCGCAGTTAGATGATAAGTTTTATACAAGACAACTTTCTCTCTACTTTTTTTCCCCCTTCAGGTAGGGTTTGTTGAAAATGGTTAGGGTGTATAGTGTCTGCCTAACTTAATTTTTAAAGTTATTTATTGACTAGGAGATATTCTGGGTGTCTGTCAGAAAAAAGACGTGTTTTGCTCTTTTTTTGTGGAGAGTGAATTAGATTGAGTCGTCAGATCTCCAATGTGTAAAGCTTAGGTAAAGTCGGCTGAAGTCAACTAATTGAAGTATTTTTTCATAAAAATTAAAATATCTCAAAAACTGGAAATCGGATCTGCATAATAATTGTATCTGATCCCGACGCCGTGTTTGAGAGGCTAAGAGGAAAAAAATAGTGTCCAAAATCAAATGATGATGAGTTCTATTGAAGATATGGATTAAAATAAAAGACCTGGATACTGTAAGTGAGGGAATTGTTCAGCATTTCATCCTCTGTGTAATGGGCTATTATTCAAAATTTTATCTGAACATGACACCGTATTAGAGAGGAAAAAATAGTATTGAAAACCAAATAATAACAAGTTTTATTGAAAATATGGATTAAAATATCTCAGAAACTAAAAATCAGACCTGGATACTGTAAGCGAGGGAATTGTTCAGCATTTCATCCTCTTTGTAATGGGCTATTATTCAAAATTTTATCTTATTGTGATGTCGTGTAAGGGAGGAGAAAAGCAAAAAATAGTGTCGAAAACCAAATGATAACCATTTTTATTGAAGGTACCGATTAAAATATCTCAGAAACTAATAATTGGACCTGCATACTGTAAGTGAGGGATATGTTCAGCATTTCATCCTCTTTATAATGAGCTATTATTTATAATTTATATTTCATATTATATATCTCACCTTGTTTATGTTTTCACTTCTATTGTGTGGTAAAGTATGTTCAGCATTCACACTTTGGTTTTTTTTAAATTTAACTTATGCTTGGTATATGGTTTTACTAAAACGTTGTCATAAAACATTTTTCTCTCCAATTAAATACAGAAATTTTATTTTTAATATCAAAGATAAGTTGCATCTAGACATTTTGAATTGATATTGCGCCTGACTGAAGATTAGTATAGTTTGTAATTTTTTTGTTATCAGAGTTGATTAAAAATTTAAATTTTTATTTTAAGAACAAAAATAAATATCTTCTTTTTTTTTAGAACTTAAATTTATTTAATCCTACTATTTTTGGTTTGTTTCAGGGTTAATGAACCTGGTAAAGATCCAGGATTTGGGCAAAGCATTCTACACGAATCCCACCTAATTTTTCATACCCCACCATACAATTCACATGATGTTAATATACATGAATCTGTTGTTACGACTGCAGATCCGGTTCTTCGCCCTACTGGACTTAAGGTTTTTTTTTTTTTTTTTATAATTAACTTGGTAATGTTTTAATAATTAGTAAATGGTAATTTAATATTATTGACTATTCTCATAGTTTCCTTATGATATTTTAGATGAATCATATAACTCAGGAAGTTGTCGAGGGCCCTCATAACGAAACGAGAGTGGAAAGATCCAGGTCAGTTACTGATCATCATAGGGAAAGGAGGAAAGTAGAAACTCCAAGCCCTGTAGCAAGTATCAAATCTAGTCAGCCTAGGAGGTTCTCTTATACCTCAACAACTCCTAATAGGTAAATTTATAGTATAGGCTTTCAGGCAGAGTATTATTAGTTATAGTTAATTGGTTTCGATTATTAGCTAATGCTCCATAATATTTGCATCTGGCCTACAACTCATTAAATGCTTCATCAGCAATATGTTTGGGTTACTTGCCTAATTTTTGATATATTTCAATGTGTTGCTATGTTCTTTGTTGTATTTCATTTCGTGTCACTGGAATTTGTTTACTGTTCAGTTTTGTATTAATTTTAGATGATGAGAATTCCTCAATAGTGGTTTACGATAGATATTTATTTATAATACTTTATTTAAAAATTAAATATATAATCATGTTATGAATTGGTACTAAAACAAATATGCTGAAATAAATGTCATCTATTGCCTTCCAGAATAATTTTTAATTGTCAAAAATCCACTAGTGGATTCATAGGGACTGTCAGGCTGAAGACCTTTAAAATGTTTTCATTGATCCATATTTGTTTTTATGAGTGACAGAGCTACAGCAAAAATTGTATTTTTTTTTTCCTTTATGGCTATTGACTTTCACTTTTATGTCTTGAGTCTTCTTCAGCAACTTGGGGCGACAGTAGTGATCCTTTGGTTCTCTCTTCTTTGAGATATCTAGGGAGCACGTGGTTTACTAACTGGACGCGATCAAATTTCACTCCCTCTTCATCAGGAACTTTCCTGAAGGATGGTTGGCAATCTTCCTACTAGTTTTTTTATGGCATAGGGGATTATCAGCCCTATATGTTTTCCTTTTCCAAGTCCTCAAAGCCAAAAACCCTCCCTTCGTGGAACTCCTTACTCTATCCACTCTTTTAATCCCAGGTCTCGACCTATAAATTTATATATCCTGTCCCATAAAACTACTTCCTTCAGCAAATCCTTTGTCATTCGTGCTACCTGCTTTTGGAACTCTCTTCCTACCTCCATAAGTCAATCCTCTTCCATAAATTCCTTCAAACAACTGTTCCACTACCTACTGCACATTCAAACTTCCGCAAACATGTAAAATTACTTGCGCCTGTATACTGTTTAATTCAATCAACTGCACAATTGCAATAAAAATCATCAGTTAATTAGTTTGTATTTTGTATCATTCTAAGCCAGACTAAGACCCATAAATTTGTAACTCTGTTATTGTTCTCTGGGGACTGTAGTCCCAGAATAAAATTATTTTTTCATTCATTCATTTCATACCCAACCCTAAACTTGGATGAGCTATGGTATAAGACACAGGGATCACTTATCTCCCTATGAATCTCAGGATGGGGATGTTACCGTCCCCATATAGGAATCGAACCATAGTAATCTCAGTAGTCGAATAGGGCCTGCCTTATTAATTTTAATTTATTATGAATTTTTTTTTTTTGTTATTAATCCCGCGAACAGGATTTGAACACTTGATATCAAATTTTTGCAGGCGCTTCAACTCGCTCAACCACCGCGGCCCCTATTGTAAAAAATATAAAAATTGTATCCCTAAAAGCATTATTCTTCCTCTAAAATTAAATCCTGAATCTTTTACATCTTTAAATATACTATCTACAAAAATATGCTCCTATGTCTATAAAATTTTTATGTCAAGATTTTTTGAGAGAATTTTTTTATATCTTGAGCAAGTAAAAGACATTTATTAACTGCCTGAAGTTCTAGAAGAAAATCCGTAGCAATGGTTAAAAAAAGTATTTGCTATTCATTTTAGCTCTATGTGATAAAAAGATTTTAATAGACTCTGTGTACTTGTCAATAATGATCATGTAGATAACAGTAGTATATATTTTTAGTAAAAAAACTAAATGACCCTTATCCATCTTCACTGAAAATATTATTGAAATTACTATTGACACATTGAAATATATCAAATATCAGTCAAGCAATCCTTAATAATTGTGATTATGACATTGTACTTGTGTTCCAAGTCAGTCCTTCAAGAAGTTTTAATAATGTACATTATTATCTTTAAGTATTAATTTTTTTAAATCCAGTCTGGTCAGCAGGCAATTCATTCCTCGAAAAATTTTAATCGAAATAGGAATATATAAATGAATATTAGAGTATGAGCTTGAATTCTATGCATGATAGGAATATTAAACTAAAAATAACTTTTTTTTTAACTTACTTTAATGCATGATTTTATTTTGAATCCCATAATATATGTACTCCATTTGTAAGGGAGGAGTTTATGTTATCTGATAAAATAAGGGAAATCATTATTGAATGTATGAAGATAGACAGTAAATGGCTTACAAGTAACTTTTTCATTTATTTTTTTCTATTTTTTGTACTTTGTTTTATGAAAATGTTATTGTTCCTATTAACTGTTTTTGTAATTTTTTTTTCTATATAATTTTAAATGATTCCATGCTGGTAAAATAGATCATAAGTCATACCAAATGTCTTTTATATGTAATAGTGTAAAGCAATTTTTAAAATTTTAACTTGTTGAAGTATAAAATGGTATATTATTATCACTTTTTGATCTTTTAAAGGTAACTTCATATCCATACTTTATTAATTTTTTCACACAAATATTTTTTTAATTTTTAACTGGCTTTAATATAAAAAAAATCATACTAATAAATTTACTCTTTAGATTTATGAAAATCATTAGTTCTTATTCTCAGTTGATTTTTTATAATTCTGTCATTAATATGGTTTTAATTATATTTAAATTTTGAAAATAATTTTTAAAAATCTTAAACTTGGTGTGATTTGATTTGTTGAAGTTTGTTTTGATGAATGTTTAAACTTTCTGGAATTGTGTTTTAATTAGTAGAAGTTCTAATGGACCTGCCCGTGATGTGCCTTATTCTCGCCTGCTCGATGCAAGCCCTACCAGCCTTTTCCCACCGAAACTAGAAACTGATAACGTATCCATGAGGCTAAGCGCTGGCTCTGCTGAAAAGACTAGAAGTATCCTAAGTGTTCCTCAAGAGTCCACGGAAAGCCAGCCTAAATCGAGCATTTCTGATTCAAAACTGGCCGTTGATTATTTCAACTCAACTGTGCAACAATATAACGCACTTGTCAACAGTGCCATTGCCCATCAGGTAAATATATAATAACAATTTATTGTAATAAGATTTTTTCTAATGAATTTTTTTTTCTTAAATTTCCAATTGAAATTATACTTTTTCTTCAGTTTGGAAAAAATCAAATTCTTTTTATGGGAATGCTTTATTTCTGACTTCCAACCTATCCATCTTCTCCAATGGTTGGTTATTATAATAAACAAAAGAAAATTATATATTTATTTTGTTCTTTTACTATAACCTATCATGTCTAATGATACCTTATTCGGTGTTTCTTAACAATATGACCTGTTCTAAAACCCACTATGGCAGAAAGGCTAATATGCCATTGAACATTACAAAAGAAAAATATATTAAATAAAAAGTCGAAAAATCAATTATTAATTAAGTTATTTATTAATTAATAAATTAAAATTTTACTAAATTTTTTACTTTGACGTTATTTTAGTAATTACTTCTTATCTTTTTATAAATTTCAATATTCATTAATTTTATTTTTAATAGTGTGAAGTGGACCCTTCAGAATCCGACCATTCTCTTCAGGAGCAGCTGGTCCAAAGGACTATTTCCATGTGTAGTGAAAATCAGTCAGAAGGTTTCTTTTCAGCGGAAGAAGAATTGAGCCAAGGAGGCATGGCTGCTATCAATAGTCGCCCCGGTTCCCTCAGGCATTCAATTACTAGAGCAGATGGAAAGTAAGTTAAGAAAAAAACTTTTTATTCAATGATTCAAAACGAAAATAAGACAAAATTCCATATTATTTATTTTCTGGAAAAATAAAATATATATATATGAACAATTAATTTTTTTTTAGGAAGAGATATGGAAGTGACATGAGTATTATTGGAGGTATTGCAGCTCCTGGGACTTCACAAGTTTCTAGGCTATGTTCTCACCGTAGTGATCATGAAATTCATACTCCACAACACCGTGCCGATCAGGTTAGATAAAATTTATTTTTGATTATTTTTAATTTTATTTACCTATTATGGTTGATTTTTTATTTTATTTTTATTTCTCAGTTACAGACAAATGTCGAACAAGATAATAATAATCTTGTTACACCCCAGTTCAGACATGGGGCTGTTAGTCCTAAGTCCACTAATTCTGAACAGCAGGTGAATTTTAAGATTTTTTTATATTTCAATAATTTTTTTTTACTAAATTTTGTTTTCTTTTTACTTAATAGATGATTTTAAATAAATTCTAAGTATATATTATTTTTTATGCAGGATCCCTTGAGTGGTGCTCTGTTAGATTCTTCTGACTCGCATTCCATATCTAGTACATCATTTATTTCTGCTGTTTCATCGCAAGAAGATTTAACGATGGTCAATCTCCATATGCAAGTAAATCGGCCGATTGTGGAATCTCCTCTTCTAATGTCAAGTTATGTCAGTCATCTATCCCAGGTACGAAAAGATAATCATTATTAATATTTAAATATTCTTTTAATTTATTAAATTTAATTTTAACTCTTCTACTCAATATTTTTCACAATATACCAGTATTCACAATTTGTCTTATGTTACTCAGTAATCTCAAATATTAATAAAGTATTAAGCTAAACATTTTTTGTTTACATATATGGTCTCTATTATCATACATTTTATTATTATTCAAAAGCATTTTATATGTTTAATTATTAAATAAATTTTCTTCAAATATAAATGAGTTGTTTTTAGTATTATTTAATGATATACGTTAATTCTTCTTTATTTGTATTTAATAGGTGAGTTGTTTCAACTGGGCTCTATGTTCATTTCCAACTGGTGCTGATACGTTTACAGCTCCTTTGTTCCATAAAACAGAAGACGGTCGACTAGTTTATGTTGGTAAGTACATGTACTAATAGATATTGTATACATGAACATTTGCAACTTTTTACACAGTCATTTTTCATAAACGTATGCTGTGTTTCTAAATTAAAAAAGTGATCACATTACAATTTTGATTTTAGAATCCATTACTGAAATCCTATTAATTTTTTGTCCAAGTTCATAAAAAATTTCACTCATTTAAGATATAATAAATAAATAGTTCCTCTTTATTGTTAGTTGCTAAAGTAATTTTTATTGATTTTCTACATTTTTAACAAATTTTACACATATAATTTGATTTTATACATTTGACCGCAGCAACTCAAATCTCAAATGTTTGAAAGCAATTCTCTTATGTTTGTTAAGAAATAATATGGTGCCAATAATACGGTTTAATGGTAACTCCATTAACAACTAAAGCCTTCTACAGATAAATTTGGGTTTCATATTTGCACAGATGGTGTAGGTGAAAGGAACTTTTGAATTCATTAAGTATGGTTAGTATAGTTGTGGGCTATACAAAAATTACATTGTAAAAATTACATTCGAGAAGGTAGCTTAAAACACCAGTTGGCCCATTAGATAAAACTGACTTGGCAGGCTGCTTAGAGGCAAGTTTATGAGTTTATTTACCTGAAAGTTAAATTAGTAACTTTTTTTTCAGAACTGAAAAATATACTCAAATCTATTAGCACATGACTAAACCTGCTCTTTTGACAACTGTTGGAATTTGAAATAATGCGAAAATTATTTTTGATCAAGAAAATAAATTAATATTAACATGTTCATGCTGATGTGTACCACCAGTAGTTCACATTTGTGCTATCAGGTGGAGTATAACACCCTAAAATTTAGATAGTTAATGAACCATAAATATTTTCACATAGTTAAAAATTAAAATAATGAAAATTTGACTTATATTAATTGAAATAACATAAATTATTTTTAATAATAATAATAACGTTTTATTTATTCTGGGACAAGTCCCTTTATAATAATGTACAAAGTTCAAAATGTGGGTTTTCGAGCCTCAGAGAATAATTACAAAATAAACTGATTTATATAATGAATAAATAAAAGAAAAGAATATTATATACCTTCAATCTTCATTTAAAAAAAATATATTTAAAACAAACTAATTATTTATATACATATTTACAACATATATTTACAATTTTATGAGAGGTAATTGAACAGGCGGGATTTAAAGGTGGGGAGGGTATTGGAGCAACAAATGTAGGATGGGATAGAATTTCATAGGGATGTGGATCAAATAATAAAAGATCTGTCGAAAGCAACGGTTCAGTGGGATCTTGTATACAAATCTGAAGACCAGGAACGGGTATTGTGGTAGTGGACGGAGGATTGGAATTGAAGGAGCTCAGAGATGTATAAAGGACGCCAGGATTGGATGACTTGGAAGAGGAAGGATGCTAGGAAATACTTACATTGCTAGGAAGGATAAAGCCATTTCTTCAGCTCATCATGATAACAGGAAATAGACGTGTCCCATGTAATTGTTTTAATAACAATTATAAACATAACTTCTATCAATTACATAAACCTAATAACTCAATATTATAAATATAATTTAAATATAAATTTTCGTTTTATAATTTAGTTCAGAGACGTCCAATAGAGCAAAACATAAATTGTAGAGCTGGCTTAAACATCTTATTGAACACTTTAGTAATAATTTCATTTTTTAATTTTTATTTAATTAATTTGTTGTTTCCAAAATTTTCTTTCTTTATTTATATATATGTTTAAATTACAGGTAGTAGGTTTACACCAAAATTTGAAATGCTGACTGAAGGTTTCACGTCTCTAAAAATGATTACCCGTAACAGGGATGCTTTCTCACCTCCTCCATCGTTAGGGAAAACACCTACCCATCCATACACCTGGGATATTTTGCCTCCTGAAACCAGCATGGCTGAATCAGAAAATGAATTAGGTATTGTTTTATTATAGTTAATAATTTATATATTCATTTCTCTCTTTTTATTCCATATATATATATATATATATATATATATATATATATATATATATATATAATAGATAGCCTCAGTTCAATCCAGATTTTATTTTATATACATATTAAAATTAAATAGGCATTGAAAAACATGCTAAGACTTTGATAAGAAAGGCAGAGTAGATTGGCCTATAAGTAAATGAAGACAAAACAAAATATATGATAATAACCAGAAAATTCTACCCCAATAACAAGATCTGTGTTGAAGGAAAATCATTCCCGAGAGTAGAAAAATTCAAATACCTCGGCTCCACAATAACCTCAATGAATGACCAATGGGCAGAAATAGACCAGCATATAACTAGCGCAAACAGAGCTTTCTTCTCCCTTTCAAAGGTATTGAAATCCTGAAAAATCTCAAATTAAGGGTGTACAATGCTATGATAAAGCCAGATCTAATATATCGCTGTGAAACCTGTACACTAACCAGCACTCTGGAAAAAAGTGTTGAAAGATTTGAGAGAAAAATCCTCCACACGATAACCAAAGCGATCTGACATCAGTACCAACTCATGGAGAAAAATTACCATTAAAGAACTGTCTACAGAAAGTGGTCAATCAATATCCCAAGATATGAAGGCATAGAGGTTAAGATTTGTGTGGCATGTAGCTCGTACCAATCCACCTGGAAGCCGCTACATAATAATTAATGTCTCAATAGAAGGCAAAAGACCACATGGAAGGCCAAAAAGCAGATGGATAGATAGAATCAACCCTGATGCAATAGATCTGCATGCAGATAAATGGAAAGAAATAATCCAAGGCAGGCAGAGATGGAGCAGGCTTGTTAAAGCTGCAAAAAATTCTGCATGGTCTGTAATGCCAACAGAAAAAAAAATTAAAATTAAATTCTTTATTGAAAATCCTGAATAGGCATGTTAATGAACCAAACTATGACTACCTAATCACTCAGTTACTTGCTGACTTGACCAATGAACATTATCTAAAAGAGGTCTAAATTTTATTTGAGTTGGAAGATCTGTGCACCACTCCAAAATTACTTACTGAAATAGGCTTAGCTAGAACACAAGTTTTGAAAACTTAATTCAAATTGTAGACTTTATTCGTATTATTATTTCTTGAAGAAAATTACTAAACATCTTGAGAGAGAAGAGCCAAAATGTTTTATCCATTGTGTATTTGGAAAGTAAAAATATATTATTAATGATTACTTAAAAATATATTGCCAAAGATAATCATTTATATTAAACAAAACAAATATAGATTTACTCCAATAATATAGTCATGTTCACTTATTTTTATATTCAGATATTAGACATTTTATGCTTCTCAAATTATTTAAAAGCGTTTTTTGGCCCTTTAAATAGTTTTACCAATCTTTTGTCGCTTATTTATTTGTTAGTACTTAATAAACTTATGAGTATTTAATATATTTTATGATTGCAATTTTATGTATGTAAAAACATAATAATGTGAGTTTCCAAACAACTGTTTTGTTATTTGCAGGTACTCGTGATGAATTATTGTCATTTAGAAATGAAACAGGAACCAGAACTACTGTTGTTATCAAAATGAAAGGTGATGTTGATGTAATGGTCAGTCCATTGACTCTTGAATCATTACAAAGGTATGATTAATATATTATTTCTATAAAAAATATGTTTAATTATCGGAAAATATTTATTTATTAACTACTTGATAATCCTCTATATTTTTCAATTAGTTACTTCTTTCTGTGATTTTCATTTATTCCCATACTAGATTTTACAAAAGTTAGCTGACTTATTTCAGAATTGACAATCTGATTTATTAATATGCAGTTAATTTTTAATTGTATACATTCCCTTCATATATATATATATATATATATATATATATATATATATATATATATATATATATATATATATATATATATATAAAACAAATGTAGGGGATTGATGGGTTTCTTTGATAGATGTTAGTTCGATTAAAAAAACCAAAAAAAAAAACCTGTACCTCAACAAACCAAGAAGGGTCTTGGGTTCAGTAGTTTGTAAATACTGTTTCATGGCCAATATGGTTATCAATTCAATAATTTTGACTAAAGTTGTTGTAAAAACTCTGCCTCCAGCCAATACATTTCCATTTTTCTAAAGAAGAAAATATAGTTTTCTGTCTAATTATGATAGTAACAGAACTTGTATAATCTTTGATTTTTAGGTTTGTAGATGCATTGACACCTACATTATCAACTCTACATCCGTTAACTGCCATAAACAAATTAGACTTGAGCTGTATGAGCCGAGTTGAAGCCAGTAACGTACTTAAAAGGGATCAGTACCTAAGTCAGTTTCAGGGAGGCGGCAGCAAAAGGAGTACCGCAGAGAGAGGTGGTAAGCTGAAGGGTCAGCCGCATTGCGTGATAGAACAATGTATTGCAACGCAAGTGCAAGCCACCGTTATATTGCCTAAAGTAAGTTCTCAGTCTGTATTGGTCACCTTTATACTATTAAATTGATCATGAAATTTTATGCTAATCTGAAAGTTAAAAGAAAAAGGGCCAATGTACGCAATGTTGAAATTCGGATGAGCTGCATGAAATAGAAGGAATCAGAGTAGGGTTTACATTGATTGTTAGGAGGTCAACTATCCTCCAACAATCAGCTAGTCTTAATAGCTAATAACTGGATAACATCAGTCCTTTAAAAAAATGTATATCCTACCCTGATTTTTTTGTGTAGTTTATTTTAATTTAAAAGTTTTAGATATCAGCCCTATTTGTTCCAAAATACAGATATAATGGACCTGGTGGGAAAATTGAAGTTGATGTGCCATTCTGATGAAGTATTGAACTGTTCAGATCTATAATTAACGTTTTATATGGCAACTATAATTTTTTTTTAAATGTATTTATATGATATTTTTTATGCTCACTTATACTGCCTATTTTAGGTCAATATTGCACTTTTGCAAGCTTCTGTGGTAGAAGAGGTTATATCATTTTCAGCTCTCGACAACGTTCGAGATTTGACTTGTGTTTCATTATTAGCCGTGTCTTTTGAAAATTTAACAGCTAGTTTCCATTGTGGAAAGCAAGTAAGATATTTTTTTTTTAATTTGTTCATTGTTTTATTAGTTTCGACATTATTTTCTAATTATCTTTTTCTATAGACAAGAGAAATAGTTGAAACTTTCGAGCGACCGGCAGTGTTGCCTAGTGGTGCTAAGAAAAGTGGGTTTGGTAAAACAGGAAAAGCGTTATTCTTGGGCCTTAGAACTAGTACTGCCAAACATGATTTAACTGGGGAACCTGTTTTTATTGAAACATCACAAAAACAGCAAGAGGAAACAGTCATTACACTTAACATTAGTAAGAAAAATTTTATCTGATTTTATTATGAGTACATATATTTTTTAATTCTCAGCAATATTTTAATTATTTATATCTCATCAAAGGTAAAATTCATGCCCAGCTTAGAAGGTTGCACAATGAATGTTCATTATTGAAGGATGCAGAAATCACTGCTATACCCAGCCATTGTTCTAAAGTTATATTCACGACAAAGTTAATTACTAAAGCTACTGATGAATCTTCTGTAAGTATTCAATAAATTGGAAATAATAGTTATTAGTTTTAAACGTTAAAATATATAAGTTTCGGTGTTTACAAATCTCAGCAAAGCTGAATGGTTACTATTATTTATATAATTTTTATTTGAACTGGTCAATCTTTATCAACAATCCAATATTTATTTGAGTGTGTTTTCCAGGTCAGATTCCCTAATGAAGAATTAAACCTTACTTCTTTGTCTGAGGAAAAATTAGGCTTCATTATGTTTGAATCTGGTCTAGAAGGAGTATCATTTAAGGTATTATATACTTATATTTTACCGTTAATATAAATCTACTAACTTAACTTGATTATAAAAAATGTTGCCTTTGCCTTTTATTATCTACGGGTGCTATCAATTTGACTTCTGTAATGCAAATGATTTGATGCTTTTGAATAAAGATTTTTTGCACCATGTTCCTCTTTACTGTCCCTGTATTTGAGTGAATAAAATTCTTTAAAAGTATTACTATATTTTCCTCTCTGTTTTGGTAAGGTTCTTATATTGATCTCACCAAAAATTTTCTATTGAATTTATTATCCATATAATAATGTATCATTTATTTTTGAAGAATAGAAACAAATTATTGTTATTCTCATTTGGTGTTTATAGAGTGTTGTAAATACAGTCATTTTACAACTATTTATATTTGTATTTGTATTTTATTTTAATCATATTTGTTCTAAAGGTTGTTAATAGATCGAAATTTGATGTGGAAGAAACTGACGATGGTAAAGGGTCTTCTGCCCAGCCTTGTGAAAATGAGACGAATTATACAGATTCAGTTCGTTCAAAGGATGAATTGGAATCTGTTATTGTAGAACATCCTCAACATCCAAGTGAGTTCTTTATCATTTTCTAAATTAGTTCGAACTTCGAAATGATATTAAATATATTTAATTGATTGAGATAGTGCTGAATGTGAATATGATGGATATGAGACCAAGATAAGGTGTGCAATCCTTCTTTTTGTAATATCAATTTGTTTATTATGTTCATATTAATACTCATACTATAGATCAATCATTACTTTCAACAATGTCATATTTTAAAAAATATTTTTCATCAGGGTGATTTTTCAGTTTAAAATTATAATAAAATTTTCTATAAATAAATATTAAGTCATCGATCAAACTTATTTTTTACTTACACTTAAACTTTTACTTTTAACTTACACGCTATATTTGCCTATGTTTTCTATTTTTATTCACACTTGTTTTCAATTTTTGTTTGTATCTTCTATATATATAAAATTTTAACTTGATATTATAACTACACTATACCACTGATGTCATCTTATTATTTCTTTATCAGACAACTGTTTCTTATTTAATATCTACCAATAATTCATTTATTTTATTCTTTGTTATTTGGCAATGATTACTTCCAATTAACAACAATTGAATATATTTGTTGTATTATCAAAATTGCATGTTTACAAGTTTACGTTTCGGGATATTTACTCCCATCTTCAGAACCACAATCCCAATGATCTTGTGGATACATGGCTTAAAAGTAATATGCTCCATCGTCAGTTTCTAATTCATGTTATAATAAATCTAGGTATATAACATCTAGAGCAACATCTTGCTTTTAGACTAATTATTGGGTGTCTGCCCATAATTAGTCATTGAAGTGGTTCTGAAGAAGGGAGTAAATATCCCGAAATGTAAACTTTCAAACATGCAATTTTGATAATACAACAAATATATTCAATTGTTGTTAATTGGAAGTAATCATTGCCAAATAACAAAGAATATCATACAACTTCCCAGAAAAAAAGAAAAAAAAAAACATTTATTTTATTTTCACTTTGTACCTTTATATTTTATATCTTTTGTAGACCCTGATGAAGACCTACAAAGTGGGTCGAAATGTCGGCTTAATTAATAAAATACTATTCTAGTTTATAGTATTTATTTGACCGCACCCCGGACCAACTCCTTCTCAGATTAAACTTTTTATTTACATATTTTATAAGCTGCAGATCTTTTTAGATAATACCTGACTTTTTTTTATTTTAAGATATTTTAACATAATATTTTTAAATAATGACACTTCCGGTAGTATAGTGACTAATTATTGTGTTAGATCTTATGTTCAAAGGTCATATAATTTGTGTCATGGTAAAGGAAGTACAATATCATTTTTAAATTGATCAAATTTAATTTTATTCAGTAAGTATGACAAATACGACAATGATTTAGATTGAGCAGAATTACTCAAGATTGACTACAATTTTGACTATTTAGGAACATTATTTATACCTATTTTTTTATCTGGATTATGTAACTTTATTTATTGAAAACATAAAGGTCTATATTAAAATACATGTTCATATCATTGAACTAATGAAATTCTACATGATTATAAGGAAAGAAAAAATTATATGTAACAGTTTGTATTTTAATCAATTCCATAAATCTAATCTTGTAACAATATCTTTATCCTCATTTCTTTCATATGGATGTTAAGGTGCAAAACTTTAAATTAATTTTAAAGTTCGTAATTTAAATCAAGATATTTTTAGTTTTGCATTTCATTTTTAATTAATTGCTTGTTAATTGTTTTTTTAAACTAGGTTCTGCTCAAGTAGACAACTCAAACATGACACCTACAAGTGTAAAAGCCGTTAATACTAGCCAAAGCCAGCAAACAGATTCAAACAGTCATCAGGAGTGCCATTCTGAGCCCACGTAATATTTTGAATTTTTTTTTAACTTCAGTTTTAATTTTAAGTTAACCTTTTCTCTTTAAAAAATATATTACTTATATTTCTCATTTCAGGGCAAATAATACGTTGTCTATCCAAGGTAAAGATGGAAATGCATCATCTTGTGTGATCGATGTGAAACAAGTATGGTTTAATTTTGCTGCACCTCCCAGGATTCCTATTACTAGAAAAATAGATTACACAAGGTTAGTAATTCTAACATTTATTGACAGCTGTATTTTTTCTTAGGGATTTTTTTTATCAAGCTGTAATTTGTATATTTATTTTACTCCTTAATGTGGAAAAAGTCAACAATTCATTCAACACTGGATCTAGTTGACTGTGGGTATTTATTAGTAGTTTAGTTCTCAAAATGCTGAATTTTATTTGTTTTTCTCCTTAATTTTATATTTTCAATCATAGCATTATTGGATTTATCTCTTGAACTTAATATAAGTATGCATAGTACCACTGTTGAAACCCGTATTACCAGCTAGGAAATTTGAATAAAAAAATATATTAATAGAGAAACAATAAAAGATAAGAAAAGAGTATTTCTTATTAGTAGAGGCCTGTTTTAAATATATATTTTCTAATCATTTCGTATTCTTGCTTAATTTTCTTCTCTTTCAAAGCTCATGAACTCATGAGATCAATAGTGAACCGTAGTAATGATCTTAAAGAAACCATTTAAACAGAAAAATATCGTAAGTGATCCATTACTTACTAAACCTAAAGCAAACATATTATTTTCAATTGTTGGATCTATACTTTGGAAATTTTGTTCTCCTTAATACCAGAACTTCAACATTATATTTTTTAAAATAGTAAAATTTACTTGGCCAGTTTTGGTTGCTTTCTGATAATATGTTCTATACATAAAATTGACTGATAAAAAGTTCCAGATATTGCATTGTGTGAACCCACCTCAATATATATATATACAGCATTTCATGATTAAAAAAAGTTATACATCTTTAAATGTTGTTGTTTTTCCCAGTTCATGATATTGTATTTCAATAACAGTGGTAGCGATTAAGAATAAAAAAACTAATTTTCATAAAATAATATGTGAATGAGGAAAGTCATGCAAGTTTGTAGTAAAGTACACATTAATAATAGGAAGATAAAAAATCAGGGCAATTGAAAAAAAAATGTTTAAAAATAATTTTTGTAGACTTGTTTATCACTTGAAAAACAACATGTAATGATATAATATTTCAGATTGGATTGGAATTTACTCAGTACAGCTTCTCCGGCAATAAATGCATGGATGAACCCTAATAATAGATTTGCAATAAGAGTCGTTCATATGCTGAGGTGTAAGTACAGGAGGAGTACCGCTATAGTTACTTGTCTGATGGCTGAAGCTCTCGATGTTCAAGGAATTCATATGCCGATAAAGGTATTTCCTTACCGAATTAATTTATTTATTGTTAATCATAATAATCTATTAATTAATTATAATCTTTCATACATACAAAAATCTCAAGAAAAAAACAGAAAAAAAAACTATGATGTAGAAATGGTTGACCGTTGATATAATATGAGAAGGAGTTAGTCGAGGGTTTGGTCAAATAAATAATAAATTAAAATAATTAATATATTTTAATTTATTATTTATTTGACCGCAGCCTTGACTAACTCCTCACAAAAAAAATTAATTATTAAATAATAAATTAAAATATATTAATTATTTTAATTTATTATTTATTTGACCGCACCCTCGACTAACTCCTTCTCACAAAAAAAAATTATGTTGAAAAACTATTAGATTTTGGTCATAACTCAAAAGCATAACATTTAATGGCAAATTTTATGTTATCACTTGAAAGGTAATTAAAATCATTTTAAGTATTATGCACACGTTCTCATTAAAACAACATTTTATTTTTTGAAATAACTTCAAGACTATACATCTCCGGGAACATTCCAAACACTCATTTTAAAGATAACTACATTTTCTACTAATTAAATTAATTTAAAAAAAAGAACATACTCATGAGATCTATATTAGTGAAGACAGTACAAATAATTTTTGTTTTGTACTGAGTACCCAAAAGTGTTATGTGTGTAGGTACATCATACAAATGTAATCTTCCATTCCCATACATTTTTTTAAAAACTTGAGATTCATAATTATACCAGTGGCTACTATAAAATAAATAAAGTCTAAGGCTTGTGAGGCCAGACCTCATTTTTCATAATTTGTAAACTTATACCACTATCCAATTATTGATTTGTTATGAATTTGTAAATTAATTGCAGACTATTTTTTATGATTTCAATATTATAGAGTCGCTATGGACGATTGACTCCTTTAAGTAAAACATTACAAGAAGACCCTTCTTGCCAATTATGTTGTGTTTTAAGACGCTATCTATTGGAAAGTGATTCTAACATTGAAGATTATCTTAAAGAGCCGGAACTTCCTCATTTATCTACACTGCGACAAGTAATACTTCATTGATATTTATAATATATAATAAGATTTATAGTTGTTGACACGAAATTAGGTGGCTCTGAGAAGTAGTAGCGTTGCTAACACATTCTCCGCAACCTAACTCACTATTCACTTACTGTTTGGAATACTTTACCTGTAGTTTCATAGATCTTCCTAATCAATAAAGATTGTTCTAACCAATTATTTTAATGCCTACAATATTCTTTAGTAAAATGTAAATAACTCTAAAGTATAAATCAAAGTAATATTATTAGTCTATCCAACAACAGACAAGTTGAAAATTAAAATTCATTAGAATTAATGTATATTGATATAAATTTGGTAAATTTTTCAAATGGGAACCTCTTTTTAATTAAAATCTTCCAAAAATTATAGTTTTTCTTATGATATAATTCAAACATTATAATATGTATTGATTTTTTCAAAATATAATCTATTGATAAAGATTAGGGTACCAGGGAACTAGTTAAAGTTGACATTTCCAATTAGTGGCAGTTTGATGTCTGAACTAATTTACTGTGTTTGGGCTTAGTTTGATAATGGCAAAATGCTCATCAGCCTCATTTTGTGTCGGCTACTAAATAAATTATTGAACTGTTTAATTGAATTTAAATATTTTCAGGGAGTAATTGTTCTTACAAGGCAATGGAAAAACATTCTCTACACTCCTCTGCTTCTTGAACACAACTTTAAAACAAGACACAATGTAGTTAAGCCCTTAAATGTCACATTTGCTATTCCTGATGCAGACGATGTAAGAATTTTTCTGATTTTTCATTGTTGTTTTTTATTTACTTCTACTAACTTTATTTTTTTGTTGGGATTACAAATGGCTTTCATTGATAAGAAAAAAATATTTATAGTTACAAAGGAGAAGACAGTTTATGTAAATTATTTATTTTTCAACTTCACTCTGCCTGAGGTCCATTTGCAATGCATTTTATATAATAAAACATTTTTTAAGATTTTGTTAAGATAAACAAATATTGCAATTTTAAATAATCATTTGTATTGAAAAAAAAAAAGAGATATGTTAGCTACTTGATTTTTTTTTTTAGAATTACATAGTATAATACTGTGTAAGAAAATATTTTAGAATAACTCTAATAATAAAAATAAGAACTAAACTATGAAATAAAAATAATTGTCAGTAATTTCAGTTGATATTTTTATTTGGTTAGGCAACGTTTTTACCCAAAGATGAGGGTCAAAACATCGGCTAACCCAATAAAAATAAAAACTGAAATTCCTGACAATTTTTGAAGTGAAAATTTCTTTAGGCACTTATATATGGTGTCTTCAATGAATATATAGGCCCTTATACTTTCAAATTTTTTATTCTACTTCCAACAATGTTTCGAGCTCATTAGCTCATTATCAAGTTATCAAAAAAAAAAATTTTTTATCTACTAAAATGTATTTCAATATTATAATTTCATTGAACAACTATTTGTAGTACACCAAATACCAAAGATAACCATATTCCTTAAATGTTTGTGCATTTATTGATATTTGTCCTTCCCGTACGGTACTACCTCCTCTGTCTACTTTTTAATATTGATAAGTCAATATTTAATATGGACATCAATACAAGCTTCTATCGTATGGTCTAAAGCACACACCTTTGTTATTTTTTTTTTTTTTCATCCTTATAATTGATCAGTTGACTAATTACCCATCTCTAAATAAAAATAATCAATTTTAAATACACTTTGTATATATAATTTTTAGAAATAAGTAAGAAAGAAACAAAATTTCTTAGCTAAATAATTTTTTTTTAATTAATGATGTAAACTTGAAAATTTATTAAAGTGATTAGTGCCTCATGAGATTTGTGGATTAGACCTCTGATGAAACAATTATATAAAGCTTTTGTTTGTTTTTTATTGCAATGTATATTACATATAGAAAAATATTTTTTTTTTATGGTCATGTAATGTATAAAATAATTAGTGTGAATTTGAATTATGAGTTATGGATCTCAATGAATATAAGACATCCTGAATAAAACTTCTTAGTCTAAGAATGTTCTGTTCAAAAGCTCTGATAATATATATTTATGGACATCTGCTGTTTGGAAATTTTATCATAAGTAGACTAATATTTTCATTTCAATGAAGGCATTTTTAATCTTAAGTGAAGACCACTAGATGTTATTTATAAATAATTCCTTTTTCGATCATCTGGTTTTATTACGTAAAATGCACTGCATAACTATATAGAACGCTCTGTGATTATGTTGAAAATATGTTTAATCATTTGATATTGTCCTAGTTTTTACAAGTACTTTGTTTGCAGTCTTGGCTAACTAACTTTTATTTATTTTAATATCCCTGTTTTTCCATCCCTCTTTACTATTTAAAAAAAAAAAAATATTCTTATAGTTTTTTTTATTTATTTAAGTTTTCATTGGTTCAATTTATGTTCATACACTACAGGTATCTTTGTGTTACATCTCAGAGGGGAGTGATGAGGCTTTGCCCGATGACTGTGAAGAGTTTTGTAAGGATTTCTCTATTGAGCATATTAATAGTTAAAAAAAAAAATACTCAAATGATAAAACATCAGAAAAAATACAATGAACATTCCGTACTAGTTGCTTTAGTCTTATTTTTTCTTTATGTTATGATGTTTATTATGTGTTGCTAACCTATTTTGCAATTATAGTTCCGAGCCGCAGGCTGAAAGATGAAATATAGCTTTCAACCCAAAGCATGTATTTGTCTACCTTTTTTAATTTTTTCGATTCTCTCTCCTCCTGTAAAAAATAATAACTTTCATACGTTGCTTACTAATCCTATATGTTTCATTTTTATTATAAAAAAAGTGTTAGCCTTGCACTGCTGTACGTAAAAATACATCAGTATGCACTTTACATATGTTTTCATTAGCATAGCATCATTAAAAGTTTTTATGTTTATTTGGAAGGTGTATATATTTGAATTTTTTCATGTTGTAAATCCCTATTTAAATATTTTATTAACCAATTTTTATATTATGTGGCAAACATGTGTAACAAAACACGTGCTTTCTTTTTTTTTTTTTAATTTTTTGAAATATTGAAACGATGAGTCCAATTTTGGTGTTGGGCACAGGAAAATGTTCTCACGGATGGAGAATTTTCTTATGAGGACTGCGAAATCACTGATGAATGTGCAATGCTACTTAATACTGAAGCAGGAACCAATTTAAGGAAAGTCCTCAAGGCAACTCAAAAAAATGGTAACCAAAATTTAAAAAAAAAAAAAAGGAAATATTAACAATAATTTTTTTTTCATTTTATTATTATGTTAATATATCTGGTTTAATGTAATATTTTTTTCTTTACTTTATTATAATATATGAACAATTTGTATTTTATAGCTCAAAATTTAACACACTATATGCGAGCACTGTCATAATATGTATTATATAATTATACTGTAATGATTGGAAATAATTATATGTTTCTGATATTACCAAATTGCAAATTGTGCCATCTACAGTGGTTTTTTAATTTAAGTAAAATTATAAAAGACAACTTTTGTGGGTTTAAGAATTTTAATTCTATATAAAAAAATATAAATTTTGTTGTGCAAATTGGCAATATACTACTAATCAAATATGTGATAAAAATGAAAAATAATAATGATTAAAATGTTTTGTTAAATAATATTCATATCGTATAACATATCTAAATCCAGATTTATAGATTAGTTTTCATCTTCTTGATATAATTTTATAACTTTGATTCAATTTTAATATTCATAATTAATAAATATTAGTGTGACAAAAAATATTTTATTTAACAAAGTAGATAAAACAAAAAAAAATAGAAATACTTTATTCCTATTGTCATAATAAATTGAACAGGACTTAGGAATTCATACTTATATTTATTGTCTGGCATATAGTGTGTTAAGAGAATGGGATAGAAATTCAGAATTCAAAAATTTTAGAATCCAAAAACTAAAGAAAAAAAACATGTATACTGGAATGAAATAATCAAAATATGTTTCCATCATAATTCTTTTATTATATTTAAATTCTCATGCAATAATGTTTGCTTCATAGCCTGTTACTTCCTTTATTATTTTAGTATTAATAGCATTATTATTAGTATTACGGTAGTGCATTAGCAATTGCATGGTGCATGCTTGCCTTGCATGCCTGCTTTTTATACACTGCAAATTAATGTACTTAGTAGTAGATATGTTTGTCTTAAGTAGTCATGAATTAGTTCATGTTGTGCTCACATTTAAACCTATATTTAAATTCTAAATGAGAACAGTAAAATCTTTTTATTTCTTCTTACTGTATGTTTTATTATTGATTTCTCTCTTTAGTATTTATTTTTTAATAATGTTTCAATTTTATTATTTTTTTGTAGATGATAGTTTTTTTTTTATATGATGAAACTAGTAATAATCGTGATGGATTTTTCCAAACACAGCATAATATGTGCTAAGTGCAAGCAAGTTTTAAGAATTTTTTTAAGAAACTGGAATGCATGCTACTGCTCAAAAAGGAAATTGACCATAAGTAAAATTGCATTAGAAACAATATTTTATTTTTATGATAATCAGACACATTAGAGTCATAATATATATATTTTATTTAAAAATTCATACCATTACCTACTTTCTTTTCTTTATCAACTATATACTTATACATTTTCCTTTCTGAAAATCTCTGCTAATGCTTAATATACAATTATACAGATAATGTGGACATTCTAATTTATTCATATTATCGATTAAAGGTGAATTGTAGTCAAGTTCAAATTGTGTTTTCTTTATTATTACTTATGCATAGGTAAATATTTATCTATATAATCTCCTTCTGATATTATATTTTAAAGTTATTTTTTTCTATGATCATTTGAATTATTACATGATAATAATAACAAAGAAGTATTGCTTATCCTTATGAATTAGTTTGCAATTTATAATTTCATTTACACACTTACTGATAAAGGATAGCATTAGCACTTAAATCCTAGTAATTATAGGATGCAGTCAAACCTCTTTTCCAGGCTCCTCAGAACCAATGCTGGATCATGGAAGGCATTGTTATAAATATGTCAACACTGATAAAACCTAATTATAATAATATATTCAATAGCTAAACTTTTCAGTTTCCATTGAGTATAGATACTCCAACAAAACATTGTACTATTACATTAAGACATTTTCAGAAAGAACCTTTGACTAATTGGTTCAATCATTAGCAAATTCTCTTCAGTATTATCAGTAGCAAGTTCAGAACTAACCATAATTTCTAATAATTTATCTAATGTCCCTTCCTCTTATAGTTGAAATTTGATTTACGAAATAAATTTAATTATTGAAGGAAGTTAGTTGACTGCACTACATATCATAGGAAATAAATAATCATGAAACACTCATTTATGAGATTTTTTGTTGTTGCCAAAGTTTCAACCCAAACATGCCCTGACGATGACCCACATGTTTGTGTTGAAACGTTCCCACAAATAAAATATCCCAAATATTACTGCTTCCTGATTATTTATTTCCTGTGAAATTAATTTAAATTTATTGCTTTGTATCAGTAATAATTTGTTAAAAAAAAACTGATATATCGTCATACCACATAATTCATTTTTCCCAAATTAACAGATGATACAAAAAAACTTCATGACTAAATTATTACTGACCTTCTTTTTATAGTTTCTAACCAATTTCAACCTCAAATGTCTTGGAAACATATTTTTGACAAAATTATATAAGTAAGCAAAACATTTTCCAAAATGACTGTTTAGACTGAGTTGGTGTGACAGATTTTGAATTACACTTTGACATCTCTAGCAAATATACCCCTTTGAATCAAATGAACAGAAAGTCGGTATGCAAGGTTATTTTCGTGTTAGAAGAATATCATAAAAGTTTCATCAGAACTTTGGTGTGTTGGGCCTTTTTTTTTTTTCAAAGTTATTATAAATGTAGAAGATTTAAATTTTCTTGAAGATTCACAGGAAGATTTAGTCTCCTCGGAAACACTACTCTTGCTCGTTCAATACGTGTTCTATGGAATTAAGGTCAGTGTTGCAGGCTAGTAATTGTGTGTATACTGACCTCATTAAGTTAGTCACTAACCAGGTTTCATCATTTTAGAAAATAATACGTGATGTCCAGTTCTCCTTGACCGTCGTAAAAGATGTCAGAGAACTATGTTCACCTTTTGGCCAACATCTCCGACTTCTGCGTCATTTGTAGCATTTGTTCCCTCGCAGTTGATTTTCTCGTCAGGACTCAACTGACTTCAACCGTCTTCAGCTCAGTAGTACTGCTGTCTGCTACCAGAGATATTTATCAACCTTCCGGTACAGATCCGTCGTTTTGAGTCGAAAGCAGAGTCATCTCGGGCAGGATGTGGTTCTTCACTGCGCTCCTGGCAGTAGCGTCCTATAGGTCTCCACTTACTCAGCTACTTCCCAGGTTTTGAGTGAGGACCAGTCTCTAGGTATTCCCTAGCTAATGGTACTACATCTACTCAGCACCTTGACCCCGTTTGCAACATATAACCAAACCTTATTGTGCTTAAAAATAAAATTGTCACCAATAATACAAGCAAATGGTACAATAATTAATTTTCTAGAATATCAGAATTGTACTTTTGCGCAGTAAGGCTCCCTCCTAAGAACACATGGAGATCAGTATTCACCTCTAAAGTGATCTCATCCAAACCCTTACTGAACCACCTCCTTAAGGCAATTATTGGGAGATACTGCTCTGTGCAGAACGCTGGCCTTGCCTTATCCACACCAACCCAATGGCATGAAAATCTAGATGCACCTGAAGGCATTACTTGAGCCGTCTTTTTTGGTCCAAGCTGGTTCACGAGCAATTCTAAAATGAACTGCTTCCATATGCTGGGTTGAGTTGAACTCCGATAACTGGGAATTTTGGTTGTGTTTGAAAATTCACTTGTTCCTTCTTCATCTCTTTTTCTGCAGTGTATTAATATTTTCTTCTATTAATATAATTTTTGTTACTAACATGTATTCTTACTAAAAGTAAATATCAAAAACCTTATTATACAGGTAATCTGTCTTGTGGAATGAAATCTGTTAAATTTAGAAATACCCAACCTTTCCATAGGGTTGTATCGAAAGGGGGGGGGGGTCATTCACCTAACTAAGATGCAGCACACTAATGAGTTTTACATTCTATCTTTATTTGGCACTACTTAATTTATAAAAGTCATATTTACTCCAATCGTTCATCCTCTGTTGATTTGCTAACATTCTGTTATACCATAGGTAATGATTAAATCATTCAAAATCATTTTGCTTTAAAAAAAATAAAATAAAAAATACATACTACACTGATTGGTCTTTATTGTCTATTATTGTCTCCTGTTAACTTATAAGTTAGTAATTACTGCTTTCACCCATTTTTTTACAATGGATAACATAGACCTTATAAAATATGTTTGATATAGGTAGAATTCAAAATCATGATGCAATTAAATTAATAATATTTTTATTTTTATCAAACAGTTATGTTTTAGGTTGCCATGCCAAAGAGGTTTGACAATTCTAGTCTAAGCTGGCTTTTTCTTATTTTATTAATCATAATCAAAGTGTTTTATGGCCTTGTTGCATAAGTGTTCAAAATTATGTTGTTTTTTTTTGTTTATAATCATTATGATTAATTCAGCTTTTATGTTTTCCTTTTGAACTTATCTATGCCGCTTAATATCATTCCTTTTTTTGTTTGCTTATTTTTAGGCATACACATCTAGGTTTATGATTTGTCGGTATAAGCCTATTTTATAGGTTGATCAAATTATATTTCTATATCTGATATTATAAGCTTACCTCAATTCATCTTTAATATGGAACTTGAAATAATACAAAATTGCACAAGATATCTATTTTTAACAATTTATTACAAGTTGCTCTTACTTATACCCTAATATGGTTACTTTATTGTATTAAATCTATTAATTTTATAGATAATTTTCACCAACTTATTCAATTAATATTTTTTTAAGATTAAAATTAAAAGTGGAATATTTCGTTTGCATGTATTTAATTTTTGTATTTGGGGCAATAAGCATTAAAAGTGAATTTTCCTAGTATTTGGGTAAAAACAAATACAGTTAAACGTCTAAATATATTGAACTTTTTTTTTTAACTTGAATCTTTATATAAAAAAATATTTATCGGATATAATATATCCGATATTCTGTATTGAAATATAATTTATATTGTACAAAATTTCTAATAAAAGTAAAAAAAATATAAAACATAATAACCATTAAATAGGGACATTATATATTTATTTATTACATAGATATTATGGATATTACATGTAATAGCAATTGAAATTGTATAAAAACCTTGCAATAAATGTCTAGATATATTTTATGAATATAAATTATCAAATTTAAAACAGTAATTTTATATTTTAGATACATGTTTATCTCAGTCATTAACATGTATATATTATGTTTAATTATTAATGTGTTGAATACATTTATTCAGTAATATTTTTATTATCTCTAGATATACCCACTACGAGTGTTGAAGATCCTACGCCCAACATGCAGTCTCCTCAAACTGGTCATCTTACTTTGGGAAGTCTCGCTTTCAGCACTCCTGCTTCACCTAGCTCTGTTCACCAGGTGAAGTTTTATATTAATTATAAAACCTGATCTCTCTATTATATAAAAATGTTTTTAGTATATGTCATATTTTATTTTAGTATTAGGAGGTTACAGGAGCTCTCCTATTAATTGCGCAGCTGTTCATTTAATTACATTATGTGTTGAACTCCTGTTACCTAATACTTTCCCAATACAAATTAAAGATTTTATACTAAAAATTTGTACAGAAAATTGTATTTATTCTTCTGGGAGTTGTTAGATTTTACCTAGGTGACAGCAGTTATTTTTCAATCTAGACATTTCACTTTGGCGGTGAAACAATATATTAATTATTATATTATATATAATATTAACCATTGAGGACAACTAGCAGGCTGGAGATATACGCGAATTCTACGCAGACATTAGGAAAGAAAGGGTAGGATATAAAGTGAGAAATACGCAACTGTGAGGAAAAGATGACATTCTGACACCATCTAAAGAAAAGATATTGAACATCTGAAAAGAACATTTCCAGGAGCTTCTCAATCAAATGACTCCATGAACGAAGAAGAAATGGACCACACTGAGAACCTTGATGCAGAAGAGGTTAAAAAACCTGATATACTGGATGTAGAAATAGCTATCGAAAAACTCAAAACAAGAAAGGCCCCAGGGATAGAAAACCTACCATCAGAACTGTTTAAAGAGGGAGGAGACGACTTAAGAGCCAAGCTACTACAAATAATCCAGAAAGTATGGAAAGAGAAAAGGATACCTAAGGCTCGGAATACGGGTATAATCTGTTCTATCCTAAAGTAAAGCTCCATGTATCAGTGTACGAATTAAAAAGGCATAGCACTCCTTCCGGTTGCCTACAAGATAATGAACAATATCCTACTAAACCGGATATATCCGTATTACGAAAATATGATAGGCGACGACCAAGCTGTATTCAGAAAAGAAAGGAGCACGCTAGACCTGATCTTCATCCTAAAATAAGTGCTCGAAAAACGATGGAAAGTAGCTCAGGACGTCCACGTCCTATTTGTCTATTTCAAAGTAACCTATGATTCTATGGACAGTAACTGTCTTTGGAAAATCATGACTAAACTGAGAGCTCCTGGTAAGTTGGTGATATTGACAAAGGTGTGTACAAATGATCTTAAATATACAGTCATAATACAAAGGTAAGTATCTGAAGCCTTCAAAGTTCGAACGGGCTTATGGTATGGAGATGTACTATCACCAATGTTGTTCAACCTAGCCCTGAAGAAAGTGATAAAAACAACTTGGCAAGAATGTCATGAATCATAAAATCCTTGGATACACAGATGATATAGCTGTCCTTGGAGGTAATCAAGAGGACATCGAGAAACTCGTTAAGACTCTGATAAGAGAGACAGAGCAGATTGTCCTACAAGTAAATGAAGACAAAACAAAATATATGATAATAAGCCGAAAATTCCACCACAATAACAGGATCTGCGTAGAAGGAAAATCATTCCCGAGAATAGAAAAATTCAAATATCTCGGCTCCTCAATAACTTCAATGTATGACCAACAGCCAGAAATAGACCAGTGTATAACTAGTGCAAACAGAGCTTTATTCTCCCTTTCAAATCTATTGAAATCCTGAAAAATCTCAAATTAATGATATACAATTTTATGATAAAACCAGTTCTAAAATATGGCTGTGAGACCTGAACACTAACCAGCACCCTAGAAAAAATTATTGAAAGATTTGAGAGAAAAATCCTCTGCACGATAATCGGAGCTATCTCAGATCAGATTACTAACAATTGTAGAAGAAAGACCAACAAAGAACTGCTTACAGAAACTGGTCAATCCTATGGTGAGGTGTTTTGGAGGCAGCCAAGCTAGATAATATTCTTTGCACGGACGGAGGTGACTAAATGGCAGTCATACCCATTGTTCATTCCAATTTTTATTAACTTAACTTATAATTCACATTCCATTCATTGAGAAATATTGATCCCAAAATGGGTAAATCAGGACTTCTGACTGCTTCCTTTGCTCCTTCGTCAGCTTTTTCATTTCAAGTAATGCCAATATGTGAAGGGACCCATAACAATGTAATTTCATTCCAATTTGATGGAGTTTCAAGTTCATTAGTTGTTATAATGTGTTATTGGTCCATATACCTTTGCATTCCTTTAATAATGGATAGGAAGTCAGTCACAATAAATGATTCTGTAGTATTGTTATTGATTACATATTCGAATGGTTTTATAACTGCCCACATTTCGCTAGTATAAATGGAATTATTGATATTCAGTTTCAATCTACTGTGACTGTTTTGGGTCACTATGCAACATCCCACACCTTTTTCTGATTTTCTGAAATTTTTTCATGATAATAAAATAATTTATCGACTACTTCATTATAATAATAATAATAAAAGGCTTAACAAACCCGAAGTTTTGATGCCGACACTACCAATCGCTCATTACACACCTCCCTCCACCGTCCAAACCTAGTCCCTTCAGATTGGCTTTAATGCAATCTTCCCACCTTAGCTTCGGTCTACCCCTCGGACGTTTACCATTCGGTACAGCAAATTATTAACCTTTTAGGAGTTCTCTCGTTACTAAGCCCAACAATTTTACAGGCCCATTTGACATGCCGGGATGAAATCACCTCAATTATCTTACTCAGATATAGTTCACGCAATTCGGCGTTGTGTAACCATCTGAATTCTCCGGTTAATTCATCCTTCTTCGGTCCGAATATTCTACGTAATACTTTATTTTCAAATTTCATTATAGCTATATCTAATTTCTTCTAGGGGAGTGCTATTTGAAAAAATATTTAATCCTATTTCATCTCTAATTGATGGAATTATCTAAGGTGGAGAATCTCCTATTGACTCAGAAATAATATCTGTAGGCCTTGTAATTTCATATTCAGTTTTTATTTAACAGGGATTCATATGTATATCCATTTTATACAAAATTAAACAATTTAATTTAAATGTCAGTGAAAGAAATTAAAAATTTTTTTATAACTTTCTGATTTGTAATTTATGACTTTGCCATGTTTTGTTTCATAAATTGTAATTATTACATTTGTTTCTAATCTTTTTAGTTACCTAAGAAAAAATCACTGTTACCAACGCAGATTCCATCATCTTCTAGAGCTAGTATCGTGTTTCCTCTTACATTTTTAGGCCATCATAGATCAGAAAGTGACACTAAGGGAATCGGTAAGAAACTATCCCATTTCTTGTTTTAACTTCATTGAATTATTTATCTTTTTATGTTAGAAGATTTATTACTTCTTCATCAAGTATATTACAATAGTATTATAATGATTTTGTTATTTGAAATAATGCAATCAATTTTCATAACTGAGTTTAATAATTATTAAGTTAATAATTCTGGGAAAGAAATATTACAGTTATTAATTTAAAACTTTTACTAAAAACTTTAGAATCATATTCATCTTATCACTTTTTGAATCTGGAGTTTTGAGAAATGAAAATATTGTATTAAAAAATAAATTAGGTTCTTAAAAATATTTCTTTAAATTTAAATTGGCTATCATTAGAAGATATATTTAAAAGTTCATAAGCATCATTGTTGTTTGCTATTTAAATTAACATTTTATAATTCATTTATGAGCCAGGTAGTAGACCATGATAAATAAGTCATATCATTTGTGACAGATTTTTAAGGTGTCTAATAATTAACCATAACTAATAAACTAAACTGTTACTAATGTTTAGAGTTGTTACTAACTGCAATGTAGTCTAGTCAAACATTTTTACCAATATCAAACTAATTTTCTAACGTTAGATTATATTATAAATTTTCTCGATAAAGTATTTATTTTTTGCTCTACTGGATGAAAAATAAAAAAAATATACAAAACAGTAATAAAGTTTAATAATGTTTGCTTAGGAATAGGTATGATATGGTGGATACTGACAATCAGTCAACTCCTACCACTCCACATCAAATGGAATGTGGAATGACAGTGATTGTTAAATCCTGTGTGGGTTTTTTGGTGTTCTCAGCAGCTGGGCTCGTTTACGTCAGACCAAACCAATCACTCCAACCGACTATGAGTTTCGAAAACTGATGGAGTGGAATGCTGAACTGCGTAATCTGAAAGTCTACCAAAATAAAATAAAATAAAAAAATAGTAAATGCAATATAGTTTAAGTTATTAACTATTAATTAAAAAGAAAAAAATATTTTCAACGCATTCATAATTTCCAATATACTTGAAATTTCCACCATTTTTAAATATTTTTGGGGAGTGAGGATTGAATTTGAGACATTGTTCATATCCCATTAATTCTCAAGATTTAAGATTTATGTTAATATTGTATTGAAATATTTGTAGCTGTAAAGGTTATAAAATAAGTATTTACCAACATTTTCTATTTCATTGATAAAAGATATGATTAAAATTTCTAATCAGATATTGTAGGTATCAAAGTTGCTAATTCCAATCTTCGGACGGTTAATATAATTTTCACAATAACCAGAGACAATGTTTCTTATTTAATAATTGTAGTGTTTATGAGTTTGGATTAGTTTTTAGAGCATGCAAGAAAATCAATCTATGCTTGTCAGTAAAAATGGAAAGGAGTGGAATGATTGTCAGTGAAACCCTGGAAATTGTCTTCGCTCTAAGCACTTCTGTTGGTACACTACATCATTGTATTGTTCCATTTGGAATGATTATCAGTGGCCACTTGATAATTTCATGTATACCCAATTTTAATCCCTTCGAATGATTGTATATTTTAAAAATATATATTGATAATTAATTTTATTCAAAACTTAAGATAGCCTATTATAATTTTTTTTATTGACCATTTCGCAACAGTTCTCACTATTCTTGTGATGTTTGATCCTAAATCTATATTCAGACCTATACATATATTTTTGATGGTAGGCTATAGCACATTGAAAGAGGATCCAGTGCTTGGTAGGAAGGATAACATCACAAACGGTTCGTTGGGTTCACTCTGCTCTAAGGGAGGACGTGGGGAACCAGATGGGCAAGAGTCAATGGCTTCATTGGATAGGACCGTGTCACCCCCGAGGGAAGCAGCAGCGGAAGACTTGTATACATGGATGGCAAAGCAGCAAGAGTTCACTGAATCAAAAAGAGAGAAGGTTAAACAACCACAGAGTCCAATCACAAAGGCCAAGCCTCCGGTTTGTAACTGCAAAATAATGATCAAACTGAATGTTTCCCCCCCTAGGTTCCACACAGTTTGTTGATTTGTTTTGTTTTTTATGTTGTTTTTTTTTATTAATTTAGTTTGCAGTTATTAACTTGGCTTAGAGCTTTTTTGTATTTTATGTATTTGTTTATTAAGTTTTTTTTTTTTTAATTATTACTATCTGAAAATATCCTTGTTAACCTGAACCTCTCCTTGCAGAAAAAAGGCAAAGCTGTTGTGTGGATAGGATAATAATCAAATTAATCATTATATTAAATAAGATCATATGTAATTAAAAATATGTACTCCTTTTATATTTTGAGTAACATATAAGTGATAAAATTTGGAATTGTATATTTCAGTTGAGAAGGTTTTTTTTTTTCATTAACTGCGGATTATAATATCAAGAAAATATGAAGAAAAAAATTCTAGTTACATTTTATAGAGATATTAACCTCCATTGGTAACTCTTAATTAAGTTCTGTTTTAAATTTTCTTTTGATAAATTGTTTAAATCATATTTTACTTTGATTTCAAATTTTTGCTGCATTTATGTGTACGATAATGATGACTTGTTTTTTGTTAATCCAAAAAAAAATTTGGGGAAATCCAATGTAGTAAATATGCACTAGAACATCAGGCTAATTCCCCAATAATTAATAAACTTCTAACTTGATTAATCAAATCATTCTTTAGTAAACAGAACAGAAATATATCCTTCCTCTAATTTTCATCGTTTTCCTTTCGGTGAACTGAATTTTTGCTAATCGAAACCCTCTTAGTTTTAAGTTACTCAAACTAGTGAAGGTATGCCATATTAAGTTTATGGATTGCATGTAGTTACTATTCCTCTAAAAATTTAACATCCATTATGTTGTATCCTCATATCCTATCTCTCACAATTCTTATTTTTATTTATTTGTTATAATGCATCCATATTTTTGCTTTATGTGTATGATTGTAGTATAAAATCAAACTAGAATTTATTTTAAGTTTTTAGATTTATTTTATTGAATCCACTTTCTTACCTCAATCATCATAAATATTAGTACAAATTATTATTTGTGAATAATTCTTTAATATCTTTTTTCATTATATTAACTGAATATAATTATTCATTTATCATTCACAACATACTTTCTTTTTAATCTGATCTATAACATTCTTTTAAGATTTGATGCCTAAATGAAGTGCTTTATCTAAGTTATATCTGTTTAAATTTAATTCAATTTTCTTAAAACTCTTCTTTAGATATGACATGAACAAAAAAAATAAATAAATAAAAATACAAATAGAATCAATTTTTTAAATTTATAATTACAACATTCATCCATAACAATTATTTTATGTATTCTATTTATTAAACGCTACAGGATCTATTTTATGATTTTTATCTTTAAGTTATCCTCTTAAATAATCCTGTATTTTAATTTTAAAACATCAAAACCACATTAGTCATACAAATACATTACAACACTGTCTATAGTTATCTTGTAAGTATTTGATAAAATAAATTGTCATTCTGCACTCATTTAATCCTGATTGAATTAAATGGGCGCACAAGTTGAGAGTTGATAACTCATCTTTATATCAAAAATGTTACCAATACATCTCAACTAGGCATTTTCAGAGACCAGATTTTCAAATCACAAAAATATTTAATAAAAAAATCTCAAAATATGCAACTAACCACCCAAAGCTAAAAGAAAAATCAAGTTGTCTTATTGCATTAAACTAAATTATTGGAATAATTAGACCAATATAATTTTTTGTTTAATATGTAAAGTATTGTGTGCATACATACAAGAGTAAATCAAATATATATAGTAACTATGTTTTAAACATTTATTGATTAATTTTTGACAATTGAAAGTTTTAAATTCTCGTTATATCCAATATTGAGGAGGAGATACCATAATTTATTGCTCAATACATAACCATAAATTGCTACTACAATGAAGTAGTTAAGCCTTCGGAAATTTGTATTCATTTGAATGTACAGTGAACACTACATTTTCTCAGAATAGAGTGTTTATATGTGCCAAGGGATTCAAGGGGGATTAAGAAAAAGTCTAAAATATAATTCATGACCAACATCTGAGGATAATCGTACATATGACTAAATTTGTGTTGTTTGAGAGTTTATTGAATGGAATTGCCGGATTGAAAAATATCGAGGATGAACAGGTCTTCAGAAAGTGGGCCTATTAGTCTTTTTTTGGCTTAATGACAACACCAGGCCTCAAATTGCTATCTCCTCTAAGGATCAATTAGAAGAAGTGCGATGGGAAATTTTCTAACACTTTCCTTAAAGTCTAAACTTGTATCCCTGTGACTATTTTCTATTCATAGACATGAAAAAATCATCTGAAAAAGAACAATTTTATAAAAGTGAAGAAGTCAAAGAACACATGAGCAATTGGCTGACGAATTTCCCTAATTTTTTTATATACAAGGGTTATTTAAGCTTCCAAATCAGTGGTAAAAGTGTTATAATTATGCAAGAAACAATAAAAATAAATAAATAAGAACCATTTATGTTTGATTCACCTTCTGATCATAACTACTAATATAAAACTCATAAAGCAGAGGTGATATGTAGGCTGATTGATTGAATACCAAATAATGGAATTTAATACTGTACTGACAATTTTATTTTTTTATACAATTAATTGTTTGTTTTATTGATTCTACTCAGTATTAATTTATTTCAAACTGCAGGTTGAAACAAAATCAAATGAAAAAGATGTTCCCGAGGCTCCAATAATTAATCCAGATTATCTTTTACTTGCTTCTGGCTACAGTTTGTATCCGATGCATGATTCTTTAAGACTTCTAGATGCACATTTGATTTTTGAACCTCTGCTATCCAGCCTTGGAGTAATGCCCCAGCAGATGATAAGCAGCACAGGTCAGTTTACATAAAATTTTATTTGTAAAAATGAAGGCATTTTAACATGGCTTAAAAATTCTGTCATGGTTTAATATTTAAATATTTCTATAATTCTTAGGAAGAATCCAATATCTCTCTTTAAATATTAGCTTTTACCTAGATGACAATGAAGTTTGCTAATTGTACAAATCAGTGCAAATAATGATATATAAAAGTGATGTGATGATTATTCTTTAAATTAGCAGACAGGAGAGTTGTATGATCAGTTTAGAACGTAAGGTAGGAGATCTCATTGAGATAAATGTTGAAAGGCCAAAATTATACTCACACAAAGAATGAATTAACTCCCACTTCCAAGATCCGAAAAAGTGAATGAGGCCAATGAATCCGTACATATATTATTACAGTAAGGCTCGAAATCGGTTTTGTACCAAATATAAGCTCCTGTCGTGCTCAAATACCACGAATGGGGTACCGTTGGATTCAGAATTTCACGGGGGTTAGCGAATCATATTCTCCACTTTTGTTTTTCTTTCTAAAATAAATAAAGTCGATACAAACATTTTGCTAGGCTTCGATACTAGAACGGTGGTAGGTCTGTAGATCGATACGGGACAAATTGGATCTTAAAGATTTTGATGCGTACAGCAAGACCCGGATAGTTCCTTCTGAACTATCGGATCCTGTGTTTTTAAGCCGAAAAACGTACTATTTTCGAGATAACGCAAGGCATAGGGTTCGCATCCACACAACCTTACATTAATTGTAGTACTGTCATTGAATACATGTCTCATTTCGTCGACTTGAGGTCTCTATGATCGAGAGAGGGGGAGTTTATATTATTCATCGATGGTGTTTTTGATCGGCAAGCCATATCATCGTTAATTTTTCACCAAATCTCAAGATTGAGCCACCAATTTCGAAGGCTTCCTTCTCCTTCAGGCTGGCAAAATAGTCCAATCACCCA
Source organism: Nezara viridula (assembly GCA_928085145.1). Classification (NCBI taxonomy): domain Eukaryota; kingdom Metazoa; phylum Arthropoda; class Insecta; order Hemiptera; family Pentatomidae; genus Nezara; species Nezara viridula. The sequence continues at coordinate 105,810,398 of OV725082.1, forward strand.
GAAAATTCAGGCAAACAAGTTATGAAAGAAAATAAACTTTATTTGCGAATAACTGAAAAATTACACACTTTTCCCTAGGTTATGCCCATAATTATATAAAAGATTACTAAATTCCCTACAAAAGGAAAAAAAAAATCATCGCAATCGGACAATTTTTAGCAAATATACAGCTTACTGAAATTTGTATACATGTTGGTTCCAAACAAAAATGAAGATTTAAATTAGTTTTTGTTTGCTTTGTGGATTATATTTATTGATAAAGTAACATTTGATGTCTTAATCTTTTGAGAAGTTGCATTTTCTTATTAATTTGGCATTTGATAACTATATGCTGTGCGAATTTTTCACACGGGCCTACTAGTTGGGAATGAAAAGAAGGAATTATAAAACAGAAAACAAAGGTAATGTGCTAGGAAGAATGGTTGGAATTGTATATAAAATTGAAAATCAGTAACTAAGGAAAAATAGGGAGATATAGAATTTATGTAAAGACCTATGACCATCAAAGAAAATTATGGACTTGTCTATTGCTATAGTGTGACAGTGAAGAAGAAAAATATCTTCATAATTAGAATAATTCGCCATGTATCTTCAGTCTTAATCCTGCTGAACTGTTCTTCTTAGACTCTTCCACTGTCTTTTACACTGGTCTAATCAGCCTCTTCGACTTCTGCCTTCTAACAGTGGAGGGAGAATACTAAGTTACCTTACAGCTCATACATTTCTTTACTATTTTATGTCATGCTCCATTTTTTTTTTAAGTTTGCCTAAAATGTATTTGTAAATTATTTCTTTCAAAGTCAGAATAAGCTGACAAGGCTTTGTCATATAGTATTGTGAAGATACTTTCTTTGTGATTACCTCTAAATTATGATCTCTTGTGCTGCCTATTTCTTGGTGTTTAAAGTGAAAAGTGATGACAATAGGATTATCTTTAATTGTCTTGATATAAAATATTTTATTGATTATTTATTTTTCAACTTTTCAGGAACAAGAACAAACACGTTAGAATCATGGGGTTCCAACCTTTCATTGATCGGTGGTGTTGACTCAATGAGAATTGATATCGTTGTCAGTGAACATGGGAAACATCATGATAAGAAAGGAAAAGGTAAATTTGCAGTTTTTCACCGTCTCTTATATCTTCTGTCTGTACTAAAAAATTCAGGTATCTTTGATTTGTAATTTTTAAGTAAGTTTTCGTTAATTTATGAGTAGATATTTACATTAAGTTGCACAATGTTGTAATTTCACTCAGAGAAAATTCACCAAAGTACTTGATGACTTTGCAATAAACTGATGATATATCCATAACTTAATCATACTTTAATACTTTAAAAATTAGTTTTAAAAACAGTAAACGGAAACTTGGCATTGGAGTTTTTGGATTACCTATTTCTGGAATTTTTTTCTAGTCCTATGGAAAAATCTTGAATTAGTAAAAAATTTCCCCTTTCCACTCTCCATTTTTTTAAATCACGTTTGTAAATTTTTTCGGTCATTGGATTGGATATCTTTCATTTTTATTCAGTTCACCATAAAATCACCATAAAAGCCTAAGGCGAAAAAAAAGTTGATGTGGCCAAATGATTTAATATTCCTACGCCTACCCTTATATCAATTTTCCAAAAAAAAAATAAAGAAAAAAGGAGGTCATCGCTGGAATACCTTCAAGCATCAAAATTATATGGTGTTTGATGGTTTTCATAAGGATAACTCTGCTGAATTTTTTGTAGTTCTTCACAGATGCTGCCAACATTTTTCATCCCAAGGGAGCGATGGCAAAAGAAGTTTGATAACTGCTGCATAATAGTGGAATCAATTTTCTTTTTTTGTTAACTGTCCAACAAAAATCATTTAACAGAAATGAAACCTTAAGGGCTTAAAGGATCAAACTCATGAAATTAAGTGTTAAGTCAACTTCTTGAACTGCTTATTTCTGAGTAACCTCCTATATAATTTCAATGGACTGATTTCTATCTAATACTTTTGGGCCAGATATTTCTTCAGAAATGGCCATTAATTATTATAAATGTTAAAATATTTTTTGTAGTTGTGAAGTTAAATTGTTAGTTGGTTCAAGTAATCAGTCACATTCCTCCTATTTAACGTTTACTTGACTGGCAATATCAAACAGAAACTATGTCAATCAAACAGAAACACAGGCTATTATTTTGTGATAGTATGTGGAAGGAAGTAAGTGCAATGACGAGTTAACTTGTCCTCAGTCAACAATGTATTAATTGTTTTATATTTTAAAAAAAAAATCTCTATTATCTCTTTTCATTAAGCAAAAACATTCAATTAATTGAAATGATTTGTTTCAGAGAGTAAGTTTTGGTTGGAAATGCCTCCGGAGACACCTGCCTTCATATGTGAAAGAGTTGGAGTTGAATTAGAACTTTGTCGCCTGGCTGATATGACCATTGTTGAGGACCTGAGCAGGCAAAGAAGGAACATGCTTTATGTTTCTAGAGGGCAACTTAAAAAGCATTCGAGCACTGTTTTGAACATAAGTGTCAGCATCAGATACATATCACAGCAGGTATTTAACATTATTTATTATTTTATTAGCTATGGCCAGCAGTTACACTTGTTCAATTTGAATTGTACATGCCTGTTTCATACAGTAAGTATTTAATATTTACGTAATAAGTATTTAATTTATTGTGTCTGATCAACTGAATAATATATACAAATTATGAAATGAAATTTTTTTTATTATCCTGGGACTTTTGTCCCTTTAGAACAAATTATAGATATAGAAAAAATGCCACATACATTAAATTAAATATTAAAAAAATAATATCTCATTAAAATATAGGAAGAAAAAAACAATAATAACAATACAAAAACACAGCTATATATAAAATAAACATGGGAAAATGAAATAACATAAGTAAGCAAAATAATTTTTGGGGGAACTTAAAAAGTTTTCGTATGTACATGTCGTGATCAATCGGGTTGGGAAAGGTGCTTAAAAAGGAGAGATTTAAATGAGGAAACTGATTGTGCGTGTTGGATATCTGGAGGAATGGTATTCGAGAAGGAGACAGCTTGAATTATAAAAGGGTTTGTTGCTGTTTCTCCATAAAAAAATTTCTGAGATATTTGCAAATAAAAATTATTCTCTTTCTTTGATAACTTTTTTCACTGATCTTTCCAGAGGAAGAGACTGTGGTTCTTCACCTCTCCATCAAATACCCTTTCATTTGATACCTCATTCGTAAAAATCCGTTGTGATAAAAATTTTTGACAAAAATCCAAGGTTATATAATATATTTTGAAGTATATATTATATAAAAGAATATATTGGTTGAATTTTGAAGCAAAAATGTTTTATTTTTCAATTGCTATGAAAATTCATATTTGAGGGTTCTTTGAGATGTTAAATACAAATCTGAACTCTGTTTCTCCATAAAAAAAATATCTTGAGGTATTTGCATATAAAAATTCTTCTATTTCTTTCATAACTTTTTTCACTGAACTTTCAGGATGGTATGACTATGGTTCTTCACGTCTCCATCAAATACACTTTCATTTGATATCTCATTCGTGAAAACCCGTGGTTATCAAAATGTTTGTGATTTCCAGCAAAAATCCAAGGCCTTGGTTAGCAAACATTTTGATAACCACGGATTTATACGAATGAGTTATCAAATGAAAGGGTATTTGATGGAGACGTGAAGAACCATAGTCATACCATTCTGAAAGTTCAGTGGAAAAAGTTATAAAAGATATAGAAGAATTTTGCTTTGCCTTGGTTAAATTTTGAATTAGATAAGTTTTATTTTTCGATTGCTATGAAAATTTGTATTTCAGAGTTCTTCAAGGTGCTAAATACAAATTTCATTCTGTTTCTCCATAAAAAAATGTCTGATATATTTGTTAATAAAAATTCTTCTGGTGTGGAGGAAGATAGAGGTCGGAAGTTCGGGATCTAGTGGGACGGGATTGAATGTAGTATTTAAATTGTAGGCTGTGAAAAATATAGGAAGGTCGCTGAGTTCTGATGGCTTGGTACAGAGAGGTAGCAAGGAAGTACAGACGGCGGTTGGATGGATAGAGCCACTCCAACTCGGTGTAATACTGGGTTATATGCCTATCTCTTGAGATTCTGAAAACAAAACGTAATGGGCAATTCATTAGGCATTTAAGTTTGGTTTCGAGAGTCCACCGTACACCAGCCAGCCATAGTCAAAGGGGGAGAACACAATGAAGATTATGTTAATATAAAATAATGTTAAAAGAAATAGAAAATGATGTAGTAAAACAAAGGAACAATCACTTAAAACTAACTGAGTTATATGACTTGATACTAACAATTTAATTTATGACCACGAAATGGTTTAAACCATTTATGAAAACTTACTTCTAGATAAGGCAACATTTAGTTTATCCATCGGTAGAACAGTCTTCTCTTAAGTGTACTCTAATATACTAAAAAGTTTGTCCCTACATTTTATCTATAGTAATTACAATGATATTTATTGAAAGCTATGCTAGAGTAATGGTGTTATAGCTATGCTACATTTTTCCACGTTTGTGGGTGTTTATAGTTACTGCTCTATCCCTGTAGGTCATAGCATAATTTATAAACCCTAAAAAAACAAAAACAAAAAGCTGTACCACTGTAACCCATTAAGGGCCTTGGATTCAGTACTTTGTATGTAGGTGCTTTATTTAGGTTTAATTTAAAATTCAGATTTAATCTGCTTGATAGGGATTGGGTCAGGCCCAGGAAGGTTTCCCAGCCTAAGGGCCTAAGGAAGGAATCCACAGCTGATATAATAGAATAAATAATTATCTGTTGCAGCCGTTCTTGAACCGGTGCCCAGCAAATAGGAGTACTTTATTCATTGAGCTACTCTACTCCGTGTAAAGCCTAAAGCCCTCCTTACTAAATGTTCTATCTAACACTATCACACAAAGATTTTTTTTTTAATTGGACTGATTTAGCTCATTCAAAAAAACTTCAGCTTTAGTATTGATTTTTTTAGGTTTTTATTTCTTTAGTTTATTAATGTACACATTATTCCAGGTTAACATGCCATTACTAAGACTTCTCCTTCAAATAAGTAATATGTATCAGAATGTTAAAGAAACACAGTCTGAGCTCAAAGAACAGCAACCTACCGAGAATAAAACTATAGCTAAAACACCTCCTGCAACTGTATCTGGTATGCACTATGATTTATCTGTTAACAAAGAATAATCCAAGTATATGATGCCATATTGGAAAGCTATTTGTTACTTTCAAAATTCTTATCATTTAGAACTTTTTTCTGAAATGTACAACAAAAAACTTTATTAAAATACTTTTTGAATTCCAGGATCAGATATTCAGGACATGCTCAATCCATTGTTATCTGAAGCTGAAAAACCTAAGGTGTTTCAGAAATCTCGGTTTACAGATAAACCATTTGTTTCACCATCGCCATCAGTTCGTGCTCAATCTCTCGCTCATCGGCTAAGGTCAACAAGCAAAAGTGTTAGAGGTACATTTTTTTATGTTATCTATGTGATACCATTAATATATTGAAGCAAGCATATTTATTCGTGTCCTAAATTTAAGGCTACATGAATCTCTCAGACGTCAGCCAAATCACATCTCCTACATCTGTACTTGATCGCAGAGTTTCAATGAAAAGCAAGGAAGAGTCTATATCCATTACACCGAGATGTTGGAAAACTATGTACCACCTTCTTGATTTGTATGCAACAATGCCACATACGAGGACTATTGCTCATAGGTACTCTTTTAAATTAGATTTTTACAGTTATATTTTGCAATTTTTTAAAGATGAATATTTATTATTCCCTTTTTACTGCATTTGTTTTATTATTTATAGCCCTCAGGTTTATTTCTCAGAACATTCTGATCTGTATTTTTTTTTTTTTTTTTTCAGCCGCTTTTCTGTTGTTGGAGATTTGTCTGACAGTTTCAGAAAAAAAATGGAATTAAGTGATTCCAAGAATGATGATACCGAAAAAGAAGCTCAGAACCACACTCCAAGCCAAAGTCAAAGCAATGCTAAAGACCCAAGTATATCAGTTATTTTATTTTTTTTTAATATTTAATTTTATGTTTTGAGTAATATGAGCTCACATTTGAATCTTAATAATTCCCTTCATTTTTAAAAAGTTTGTTACAATTTATATCATCGGTTAATGGTTCAAGTTCCCTTTTTAGTGTCAACAGTTTCTTGTTTGCTAGATTCCTGTATAGGTGAAAGAACGAGACTCATAGTCTTCGCTGTCGCAAAAATACATCGCACTCGTCTTCTGGCCACACTCAGTGGTTTAAAATTAGAAGCCGAAATGACCAGCCTTCATTCCTCTCTTACTGTGAGAAAGAAAACTAGACCCACTAGTTTAGAATCATCGGTTACCGGCCATGTTGGACGAACTATGATAGTTTTGTTGGAAGGCGTCCCTCCTAATCAACAGTGAGAATTTATATAATGCTTAGAAATTAATTAATTATTACAACAGTTATATTATTTTGAAACTATAAATTGTATCTGTTATTTTAATTGTATTATATCTTCTTTATCTTTTCACTACCATATTATTCTACTTGGAATTATGACTCATCTGATTAAATCAAACTCTTGCCATTAGAAATTATTTATTAATATTTGCATCTCTTTAAATAGATTATTGCTCTTTTTATTATTTTTTTTCTTATATTTCAAATTCCAACTAAAATCACACTTTTTTGTAGATGATGGTTGTAAAATAGAATATGAGCATTTATCTAGAAAAAATATTCATGATGTAAAACAGTTTTATTCAATTTAAAATTAGTTTTCAGTTATAAAAATTCTAAGTCTTAGTTATTAATTTAAGAAATGAGAATTTTCTGTTATTTTCTCATTTTTTAGAATTTATAGAAAAACTGTTTTGTTTCTTTCAGAACTGTTGTCAAAGTAATGATTGGAAAATCACAAGCACTCTTCTCAAGCACGAGTGCCCCTGGTAAAGACAAGAATTCCGCTCTATTGACCGTTGGTTCTGTTGCTATTACTATTCCACAGCATCCAGTAGCTCTTCATGGAATGATGGCACGAGGAAGCAAACATCTATCATCAACTCTCCAGGTCATTTTTCTTGTATTGCACATTATTTACAATCCATTAACTGATACAACTATATATAGGATTTGTTGTTGGAATATAATAAAAATCATTATAACGATACTTTTGAACTTGAGGGGTTTAAGAATAAGTTTTTGTTCATAATTTTTTTTTTTATTGCAGGAATTGCGTGTCACACGAACCTCCAGTCGTATAGGACGTGCTACAACCGTAGATGAAAGTGATACTCATAATGGTCAGAATTCTCCATTTGAAGCTCGTGAAGTTCTTAACTATACAAGTTCTCAGCAAAACACAGAACCATTGCTACATCCTTTAGTTGTACAGTTCACAATAGTTCTTCAGGTAAAATTATAATCAGCTAATTGTTTGGTTTCGACCTATATTGTTACTTTTATTGAGCTATTTTATGTTTTAGAGCTTGAGTATAACAGCTGCCTTACTTCCATCACTGCAAGCCCAATATAAAATGGAACAAGTCACCAGTTCTGGAGTAACTGCCAGTAAAGTAAAGTTTGTTATAGATTTACCTCGGCATTGTCTTTCATTTTCTACAAAGGTATGTTTTAAATGTTATATATTGGATTATAAATTTATTTTACTTAAAATTGCTTAATAATTCTTTGTTTACTATAATATTCTTAGGTAATGGAGGCAAATCTTCCTTCTGAAGCGAGTATAGAATTGCCTCAAGTACATGTTTCAGCTGAATATGTCCAAGACACTAACACATCTCTCGAAGGCCAATTTGGAGGTTTTTAATTTTCAAATGTTTATTGTAAAATATCATACTTATACCAGGGTCCCACTGGATGTGAATCATGAAAATGAACCATGCCAGCTTGCTTTCACTTTAAAATATTCTAATCAAATGATCAGTCGTGAACAATATGTTAGTGCTATTGTTAGTTCTGTTTTTGCCCCATTTCAGCATTAAAAAAAAGTTAACTAATGGGGAACTACGCCAAGAAAAACATATATTTGGTTTTAAGAATAGATTCTACTATTTTGGAGCAACAAACTTAGTTTGTATAGTATTAACAATTCATTGCCTAAATAAATTTAAAAATCTTCTTAAAATGGTAGAACCTCAGTTTAAATACCTCTTAGTGTATTACAAATCTCTTTTCAAAATAATAATTTCGAAAACCACTCGTTCCATTGTCCACACTGCTTTTGTGATGACATCTTAGCTTCATGGACTACTTTCCAAGATTCAAAATTAAACATGTTTGATTCTATCAAGCTTGGTGAGGTCATGTTTGGTTACTTATGAAGGCAATGACTGCAACTCAAATAGAAATGAGTTCCATAAAAGCATGGCTGACTTTCATCATTCATGTTCCGTGGGAACTTGGTAGTCGATTTTTTAGCTATGTAAAACAAATTTATTTCTAGATGGAGTTGTTCTAAGACATGGAAACTATTTAAGTGCCTCTGCTGAAATAGGAGTTTTTGACCATTCATTAACTACAGACCTTTTGAATCATTTAGTGTTTGTACAGAATGTTTTCATGAAAGTAAGTGTAATCTTTAAAATTTTTAATTCTTAAGTTCTATACTTTATTAAAACTGGGCGTTTGGCGACATAGATGTAAATTATGTGAACAAGCGGAAATGGATGCAGACCACCTAAACGAATGTCCTGCTTTGACAGATATAAAGAATCAAACATATGTAAATGATTACATACAAAAATCAAACTTATATTGGACAGCAAGATGTCGGATGGTCGAATGACCAATGTCTATGGCATAGGAAAAAAAAAAAAAAAAAAAAAAACTTTATTAAAAGATTTTATTTAAAGAAATAAGAAAATTTGTGGAAAAGTGTTTATTTTACATTTCGTTTGGTTGATCCACTTTATTAGGGTTTTTTGAATCTATAACATGTCCAAAATAGTTTTTTTTAATTAATGTATTTGCTATCGTCACCATTCTTTGTTTTTCTGGTCACTCAAACTATTGATGCTATTTGACGAAGTTTCAAGTTCAAAGACTCAAATGAAGCAAAGTTTTGAGGAGAAATGCCCATGACAGAGATAAAGATGAATGTTTTCATTATTAAAACATAAATTTGGATGAAATGTTATTCCCATTGGAGAATGAAGACAAAATAACATTTAATTTTAAGTAATGATAGATATACTGGCATATTGTCGGTTTATTGGAAGAAGTCACTAAGTGCATTTTTAATATAGGTTAACTTTCAAATACGTTTTTGTGAATTTTGACCTTCTTTATCTGTACAAAAACACTGTAATTGCATGAAAATGGCAGAGATACTTTTATTAATCGTATAGAGTTACAATAAGTGCACACTTTTCTGATTTTACAAAGGAGGAATTCATCAAAGTTCTTCATTATTTGAGGTTATCAAATGTCACTTAATGACTTTTTGCAATAAACTGACGATATTATTTTCAAAACAAGGAAGTTTTTTTTATAGTTTTCTTAATATTATATCTTGTCGAATCATTTTATATCAGAATTTTTTTTATTATTTTATTTTTTTAACTTTCTAGGAAGTCAATGAAGTTGTACAAAAAGTATATGGTGGTGAAAAGCCTGTTCCTCTTTGGGAAGATGACCCTGAGCACCCAAATCAGAATTTCAAACAGATACTATTTTATCTTACCATTAAATTGAAGGTATTTTATTTTGTTTGTTTAAGTACCTACATCTTTGTCAATGTAATAATATTTAGATTTTTATTTTAATCCCGTTTCAAAAAAATAAATAAATAAGTCTTTTGCTCATTAGGCTATTTAAGAAAAATGTTTTTAAAAACCATCATGTTAATTATGGAACTTTAACATGACTTCTTTATTTCGCACTACCTCAACATTTTTGGCATACAGGAAGTTATTCTAAAGCCACAACCAAACCTATTCTAACCAGAGTGGGAAGGTTGAGATTCATTCCGTGGATCCACCACGAAACAAATTTCAATCCGCCCAGGCCGGATTTAGACTGGTATCATTCTTATCAAATTAAACAAAGTTATCCGTTAAACAAAGACAACTATAGTTGAATCATAAATTTATTTGTTAATAATAATATTCCGTTAAATCATACTATATATTTAACCTCCCTAGCAACCACAGATAAGATATAGGTGGTAGATAAGGTAAAGGTTATGTATAGGTTGTCATGGCTCCTGTGTTGGATCAGTACCATTTTATTTTTATAATATCATTCTATCTGAAAAATAATATCATATTTCTTTTACTTTGTCAGCTTCGTTGCCATTTCTTCATTAATCTTTTCAGAGAATACAAATCACTGCCATAACTCCCACCAACTGTGCAGTTCGTTTGGAGACTGGTCTTGTCGATTTGGAATTATCTAATCGGGTACAAAATGTCTCCGGGCCAGCTCAACCAAGCACGAACATGAAATTATTCATTAAGGCAACAGTTGAGGTTAACCTATCTCTGGGACAGGTAATTAAGCATGCCTTATTCGAGGAAGCTGAGCCTGAATTTCAACAATTTGCTTTCTTCAAAACAAGAATAGGTAACATTATTTTTACATTATTAAATTTTTTTTTTTTTCGGGAACAATGACAGAAATGGTAAATTATTTCTTAACATTCAGGTTTGAGAAATGCCTTTCAAGGAGAAATGATTGGAACTGGTAGTGAAGGTAAAGAGGTAATACTCATCACCCTTCAGCGGCCTTTGATTTATATCCAGCCTATGGCCGTAGATAAAGCAATACTCGTCTGGCTCAACTATAAAAATGCCTATGAATATTGGAACGAACAAAGATCATCGCTTAATAAAGAAGTGCTCACGGCTACTCAACAAGTAGGAATCAGATTTTAAATTATTTAGATCAATTATCTGAATATAATCTATTGTGCCTTTGGTTTCCTGTATTAATCTTAAAAAATCTTAATGAATTTTGAATGTATATGTAAAGTCTGTAGTTCCTTGATGTTATAATTTTTATTCCATTTATTCCCATCAACTCCCTTATGTTCTGCTAATGCTTCACTTCTCCTCAACTACACGTGCTCCCACTTTTCTGACCTACATATACCTGTCCTACTGCATTTGATAAATCCTTCATTAGTTGTGCAATAAGCTCTGTAACAAAAACAAAAACAGTTTACTTCGCCAAATACTTTGTCACAATTATGAGAAATTCTTGTATTTTTTATAGGTATTTGAAAAAATGCCATTTGAAAAACTTACTGGTCCTCCAATTCTTGGAACTTTGTTCTTGCAACTGACAGTTGAAGATATGGGAATATGCATACCTTTGAATCCTCCTCCTCCTGTAAGTTGACAATTTTTATATATAAATATATTTCTATTACAAAAGGTTTATGAATTATTGTATTACTTTCATAATTTTAATTTAATTTTGTTTGTTTCCTTAGTTTTTTTTTTTAAATTCTGTGCCAACATATTATTATTCTAATAAATTTTTATTTTACTATCCTAATAATTTTTATTTCTAGGTTTGAAATATGTAAATAATGAATATGAGCCCTAGTTAATGGTTTTCAAAAATTCAAATTTTTCAAAGGAGCAATTTCAAAAATTATATATTTTTCATGAAATGGTTGTTTAAGGAATAAGTTTTAATTTATCTTTGCAATAACTTGAGCCAGTACCATTACACACATTGTAAAATACAAAATATAAACTACTTAATTCTATTTTATTGATTATTGACTAATTATTTCCTTATACTTTACAGCCTGCCTGGGGTAGACATCTATTTGCTGAAGATTCTTGTTCAGCTGTGCTTGTTACTCTAGAGTCTACAAGTATCTCAGCTTGTAGTTGGGGATCTTTAGTAAGTAAGGGGAGATTCGTTGGTCTCTGTCTTCGGTTTGCTGATGATTTCGAAACATCTCTCGATGATTGGAAGCCAGATCCCTCAGAGGCATCTATGAACCTGTGTGTGGTTTCTGAAGGAACCTATGAAGTCTGTAGTCGCACTGTGGCCGCTCAGAAAATTGATTCAGGTTTTTAAATTGTTTCATTATTTTTCAATATATATTAATTTTTTATAATATAAATTTATATCTGATGCTAATAGTAATAATTTGCTTCATTGTCTTATGATTAAAATTGTTTACATTTTTTTTTTTTTTTTGTAATTATTGTATTACTTTCATAATTTTAATTTAATTTGACTTGATTTGAAAGGTTAATGTACCATTTAATTCAAGGTTGTCTAAAACATGAATTTACAGATAACGCAAAATGGTTTCTCAATGTTCAATGGGCAATGCAAGGTGTGGACATTCACTTGGATGTGAATATTGGTAAGCAGCTGTCTGCTCTCGGTCATACGTTAACAACTCTAACTAGTTACCAAGAGGATGACATCCCTAATCCTTCCTACGACAGTGACGAAGCAGATAATCCAGACCATCCAGAAAACTCTCAGGTAAATACATTAGGTTTTCATGATAACAACTAAATTATTATTAAAAATGAGCAATTTTCTTTCAATGAATAATCGATTTGAGCTTCATGAAAATAACTTTTTTTTTTATTTAAAGGAAACACCATTAATCAAAAGGAATCGTCAAACAGTTGATGGGTTTCCAGCTTTTGCTTTAGATCCATCCATTGATGCCAAGAAACGTTCTAAACTTATTGAAAAAGAAATGAATGAGCAGGCCAAAATAATCAATGATCTTCGTAGCCTTGGTGCATCCCATGGAACAATTGAACAAGAAATGAAAAGATTACGAGAGTTGGAAGCAATGGTTTTCAAGGATTTCAGAAGGTATTGATTGAATCCTAATTATATTTTTAATGATCTCTTCTAACTATTTAAATGTTATTTATGGATTCAGTCCAACCTTCTTCTTCTTCAAACTTCCCTCATATCCCCCAGACCACCGTAGAGCTTCATCCCCAAGTCAATGGGGTTCGGCCAAATTTGCTTCTTATATCCAGCTGAGGGCATGTTCTGTATTTGGGTCCCGTGCTCTACAGGTACAGAGAGCTTTCTCCAATTTTAGATTCCTCCTAAAAGTGTTCCCTCATCCTGTTTTGAGTCTTAAGAGCAAAACTTGCCCTTTTCTGCTCATTTTATAATATTCACCTTCAGGATGATAATGTGGGTAGGCATCATTCCACCTTTGTTATTTTAGAAATAGCCTTCTGAGGAGTTTGAGTACAGTTTGCTTGAGGGTATGCAGCTCCTTCTTTTGCTAGTTGGTCGGCTATTTTACTCCCATGTAGTCCGCAGTACCTCCTGGAGTACTACTCTTTTATACTGTAATTGAAATATTTCAATTTCTCCTGACAGAATTACAATTTTTGAGTTTGGGTTCCTTTTTAGTCATTATTCTGCTGCCCTCTAAGATATCCCCCTGTTCAGCCTTGAAATTCTTACTTATGGAACCGGTTCGGATGGCTTTGTCTAAGGTGTTACGAGCCGGAAATTCTATGTGTATTCTTTCTCCTCCGTTAGTAGTGGCGCCAGTCCATTCTACTTAAGGTTCCTTGAAAAAAAATGAATGCATCCGATAGATATTTATGATGGACCCTACAGGAAGGAAGGGAAAGCTCAGCTCAGATGGTTGGACCAAGTGGAAGGTAACCTGAAGGAGATAGGCGTAAAGCGGTGGAGGCGCTTCGCTGCTGACTGAGATATGTGGAAGAAGACTTCAGAAAAGGTTTGGTTCTTCAAGGACTATAGTAGAGCCCAGTAATGAATGAATTAATGATAGAAATATATACAATGAAGCTTCACCTAGTAGACATTTCCTTATAGCTGACTGATCTTTATAACAAACAAATTTATAATCCCTCATCTGATTTCAACCATTTTTCTGTGTAAATGACTTCTGTCTAACGGATGTTCTCTACGACAGATGCCTACAGGGTTGATATAAGGATTTTGATTGAAAAGTTTCTCCACGCTGGACAGCAGATAGCTACTGAGGCTCATATTCCAAGAACCTTCATCCAATTTAGTAGCTCAGCTCAGTTATGTATGTTGGGTATTGGGTTTCAAAACAGGGATTAATGTTTTAATCTTTTGATGCTAGTTCTCTTACAGAATTTATTGTCAACTTATATAAAGATATCTTTCATTTATTTGTCTCATAAAATACAATTTTAATTCTCTATTTTTTTTTTAATCAATTTTTTCTTCCAGTTTCTTTAAAATGGACATTTCCCTATAGCGGACAGAATTTAATTCTCCTTTGGTGTCCACTAATGAAAAATTTTACTATATCTTTAATTAAGACATGTTTTTGTTAAAGGTATAGAAATCTTCTTTATCATAACTTTTTTTTTTAGGGATATGATACAGAAATTGAGAAGACAAAGTGTGAAATCTTCTTCAATGAAAAAGAAACTGATGAGCTCTAAATCAGCTACTTTCAGATCCAGATCTTTTATTGTTCCATCTCCTACTCCAGAACATCAACTGGAAATCGAGAGGTATTTTAAATTACTTTTCAGTCACTTGAGCTGGTTTCTGAAGACCAAGAGCTTTTTATAAAGTCGGTTTTTTTCTTTTCTTTTTATTTTTGTAGTCCTTGTATCAATTTTAGTCAATGAGATATTTATAATTATCTTGTACTTATATGTGTGTGTGTGTTTTTTTTTTTTTTTTTGTTTATTTGTTTTTTTTTTAAAGCTTGCTTTTAGAAAATTAAGCAAATTTAGGTAGTTTGTTTCTATTATTCGTAATATAGAAAAATTAGTAAATATCTGAAGTTATGTTTAGATATTGTTTTGTTAATTTAACTTTACTTGAAGTTAAAATTTAGACTTTATTTTCTATCAGCCCTGATATTGATAAGAGCAGTTTTGGAAGCTCACCGTCAAGCAGTATCTTTCCCAGGGGTCATCTGTCCCCAAACACAAGAGTCACATTTAGTGCAGATTCTCATAACTTTGCAAGGTAATATCTCTATTCTCAAATATTGCATACATTTTAATTTATTTATTATCAGAATGTAAAGAAAGGAAATTAAAATTACTGTTAATGGCTCAATTGATTTTTAAATAGCCTCTGTTGTTTTTAATAAATGTATTATATTTTATGTTTAATATCCTTGTAAACCTATAACTTCATGGCCTTCTATTTCCTTCAATAATATTTTGCATATCCGAGTAGCAGTTATCCACTCCACTATCTAGGATTCCTTGAAGCGACTCATATGGAATATTCTTGTAATACAAAAACAAAAAACATGAAACTACATTTCCATTCTGACTATTTCAACATTATCAACATAATGAAACACAAAAAGTGTTTGTTACCTATAAAACTAATTTTCATAACTACATAAGGTTGAATATGTATTTGTGATTTTTTTTTTAAAATAATTATTTATACCAAAACATTAGAAAAAATTAATCATTTTTAAGATGTCAAAGTCGAGACCTTGGGCTTACAATTTTCTCTAAAAACTGTTATTTAAAAACATAAAATTACTTTTTAGTACATATTTTCTCAAAGTGAAGGGTAAACTGCGAGGCTGGTTGTTCATTAAATACTCGATTAAGCAAGCTCTGGGTCCTTTACACAATGAAAACTGTACATTTTTAATTGATTCATAGAGAAATGTTTTGATTTTTATATTGCATTCTCATGCTATTTTTCAAATTTATACAAATATAAATTGGACACCAGTTTATCTCTATTATTTATATATTTTTTATCCTGTCTAATTCTCTTCTTCACAACTTATTTACTAATAACATTAGCATTTCTTATTACTTTAGAATGATAACTAGTTAATATTTAAAATTTAATTGAAAATTATCTATTAGTTTCAAATGACGAGGGCGAGCAATTTGTAAAATAAGAATAATTATGGAATAACCAATGATTAAGCAGTAACATCTTTTAGTATTTTTTTCTCTTCTTGAGGATTCTAAGTTAATTCAGCAAGAACTTATTACTATTCACCAATATATAATAATAACACTTCATTAACTTTTTTGAAGATATGATATATAGCTTTAACGAATAACTTTTAAGTATGATTAACTTAATAACTTTTATGAAGTCCAATAAATCATTAACTTCAGTTGTTAAATCATGATATTTTGATTGAATATATTCATTTAAATTGATTCATATTAAAGTTGGATATTCTAATAAGTCAGTTTATTATCAACTACAGTATCATCAACTTCTTTCTATTAGTTTAAAAATTATTAAAATATGTACATTATTCAATTATTCTTTGTTTAATTGAAGCAATTTCAAAATGAGGCAATGATTAATGAGGATGACATATCCTATCATATAGCGACACACAAGTATTTGTTAATAGTGCTTTATTTATTGTTTTGTTGCAAGTTTTTATTTTTTGCATTCTGCATGTCGTGTTGTTAAGCTTAGCATATATGTGTGTTAAATTTCACTTTAAAGTCTTGTTAACATATGTTGAAGCACCATATTTTTTCTTCAGACGTGCTATATCTATTCTTATCCATTTTTACTGAAATGGACTTATTCTTTAAACTATATTATAATAAGCTGTGCTACTCGCTTAATTGCTTTTAAAACTTTAGTTAGCTCCTGGCTGTTTCTTCTTCTACTATATCAACTTTCTGTATTTCTAGTTAATTGTTAATTTCAAATTAGTTTATTTTTTTAACTGGTTACTAATTCCTTATTATGAAATTTCTCAGTGAGTTACTTTTATTATCTCCTAAATTGTACTCAGTGACCATTTGATCTGAGATTCATTAAAGAAATTTTTATAAGATCTTAGTTTACTAAAATAAAATAAAAAATCTGGTGCAGCGCGCACATCACACAACTTTTACTTGCCACTCTCTTCTTGGCGGAAATAGGTATTTTCAGACAAAGGGGAAGTAAAAAATTATAGATGCTATATTCATATATATTCCATTGTGGATATTTTTATTTGTATAAGTACCCTTATATATACAAATTTTAATATTTATATCACTGTAACCTATACAATTAAATATTAAATAATATCAACAAGAGTATTTATGAAAATCACGTATGTATATTTATATAATATATTGTTGGAGTTCTTATTATATTAAGCTCATGTCACTATTCTCCGTTATGATCTCTTATTTCTCTTTTAGTTAATTATCAAATTCTTTCGTATATTATATTTAACTATATTTTATATTAGAGATAATTTTGAAATCGTCAATTTTTTCAAATTAAAGGAACTTCAGAGGAAGGTAATATTAAAAATTAGCTATCAATCGGAATAAAAACTACATTTTATTTGAAACTACTTCATTTTCGTTTATCACATACCCTGCCCATTACATATTATTTATTCTATACAGTGTAGACGTTTTATCTTAAAACATTTTTTCTCCTTTTGTAAATTTTGAAAAAGGATACCTATATAATAAAAACATTCAATAGTTACTATTTATTTATTCAAAATGAACGTCTGGAGTAACCATATCAGAAATGCCGAGTCTAAATTAAATTTTTATCCCAGAAAAGGAACTTAATTTTTTTTTTAAAACAAAATTAAGAATAAAAATTTAAAAACCTCCTGGCCGGGCGCTGGGTGTGCGTTTGGTTGGGTACACATGTTTTAATTATTTATCATTCAGTTCATTTCCATCTCACAACTTTTATTTAACCTATTTTTTCTCCATCAAATTGGAACAGCAGAAAACATTCAGTTTCAAGAATTCTGACGAATTTATTCAATAAAATCAAGGCTTATTTTATGAATTTTGGAAATATAATTATCATTGTATAATAGCATCTGATGAATTTGTAAAAATATTTTCAAGATTAATGAAATGTTTGTAACTGAATGCTATATATGTATATATAATGTATATGTGTGTATATATGTAATGGTGGTATATATATTGAATATTTGTTTTATAGATTATGTTTTTTAATATTAAATACTACCTACATTATTATCCACAGTTACTATGGGATGTGGCATCAGTCAGTTAAGACTTCTTCTCAAACATTGAAAACCATTTAAAATTTTAGACCATTGCATTGACGCATCATGTACCCAGAGGATTTTGTTATAGGAGTATTATTCATAAGTAGGAACAGATTTTTATGTAAAATAAAAAGCTAAATAGATACATATATATGTAATCATATTTTGATAAATAGGTAACAAAATATGAAAAATTTAAAGAGACAAATCCAAACCTTTAAGTAAATGAAAATTTAAAAAATAACTAATATTTAAGAAAAAATCACAAACTTACACATAAATTTACATTTAAAATTAAATAATTTAAGCAAGCAGATTATATAAGGACGCTGTTGCATTATAACCCAATTAGCAGAAAAATTTGCATGAACAATTATAAAAATATAACAAAGTTAATTATTATGTTGTTATTACAGCTTAATTGTTTTTTGATTTATTATAGACAATCTTCATTGCCAAGTGCCAGTTCGGAATTGAGCCTCCCCATTGAAGAAAATTTACTTGAATGGCAAGGAGTTCGACATTCCACTGACAACATACCCCCAAGTGATACTGATCACAGGTTAATGTTTATTAATTAATTTTAGTCATATTATTGATAATATTCTGATACTTCAATGGGTTGGACAGAAACTATAATAATTGGCCCGATTTTTTCTCATCACATAACTTCCAGTTTAGAAACATCATTTACTGAATGATACCCTTCACAGTTTATATTACTTGCTTTTACTGATTTTTTAAAAAGTATTGTTATTTCTTCCATAATTGAAGAATAAACAATTATTATTGTTAAATAAAATCTGATGATTCTGTAAAAATATTTTTACAATTGATTTAAACTAAAAATGCTCATATTTTTTTTTTTTTTTAGGAGAAATTAACAGTACCCAGTTTTTAACAGAATTTTATATTTCAAAGCCCCTTGAGTCTGAAAGAAGTATTTTCGGCCATTGGTATTGATTTTTTTTTTATGCTGTAATCAAAAAGTGTATTTTTTATAGATTGAATTAAAAAAATATTTTAAAGTAGAAAAAATCGGGCCAATAGAAAAGGTACAGATAGCAAAGTATGGACTTTGTTTCCATGTTTCAAAGTGTTATGCATTTCTTTTGGAAACACATTTATTTTTATTTAATATTTTCTAAAAATTTCAGATACTGAGTTAAATGATAATAACATTAATTTCCATTCACTGAATCATTCAATCAAATTAGAAAATAATTTATTGTCTATTACATTTCCAGTGTATTTGAAAAGTATTTGTTCAATTCAGTTGTTTCTCTCTTAATTTTCTACAAAGTATGGAAAGTGTTATATGGTTTATCTGAATTATTCACTTTAATATGAGTTTAACTATATTATGAATCATAAAAATATTTTTATTATTTAATGTTTGTCATAGCACCCTTTTACTCGGAGAAGGTGAAAGTAGTACAACCGGCTCGAGTCCAAGTACGGCACCTGCGCAACAAAAACCTACAGAGCCTAACATAGATTTCGAATTAGATATTAAAGTTCTCATTAACAGGGGAAATGTGTCCTGCATACCAAAGATTTGAATAAAGAAGATGAATTGAAAATGTATGTATTACTGTTTTAATAATTTTATAAATTTATAATACATTTTGATTAAATTTTAAAATATTTTGTACTTATTTTTTATTTGATATTAATTTCAATAACATTTTTATGTTATTGATAATAAATGTTTGACCTCACTAGTGATTTTTATTGAAATAAAAACAAACCTTATAGATAACTGTTATGAAAATATATAGTGATAAAAATATTTGTTTAAAGCAAATATCATTTAATAAATAAGTTTGATAAAATTTAAGATTAAGTCCATGTATAACATTTTCTGAAGTGTATTAAAGTCTAAAGATCATAGATTTCGAAAAAAATAAAAAAATACCAACAACTTTGTTGATTATTAGATAAAAAAGTTAAATATTAGTCAGTTTTATAACATTAATTTATATTATCAAGTTATATTATTATTTTATTGTTAATTTTTATTACTTTTCCTGATTCCTACTCATAGTTTGCCTTCAAAGAAGGCAAATTTATAATTTATGTTAACAGTAAATGTAAATTGCTGTTTAGATAATTGTATTATACTCATTCTTCCAAGTATTCAGTTTATATAAAAGATCATTTGAATGTTCTGAATATACAAATTATGTTTTTGATAGGCTGACAAGAATGAAAAAAGAGCGCAGCTGTTCTGGAGGCATGTTTGACTTCCCACCGACCTCACCAGGGCTCAGCCGAAGGAGTCATAGTAGAAGTCATAGTAACACGACTGCTCACAGGCTGAGGCAGTTGCAGTCTCAGGTACCGCTTGGGGATGTCACGATCTTCCACATTCCTGGGCTCGATGTTAAGGTATTGTGAGATATTAATTTATTCCTCGTATAATTTCTGTATATACAAATCCATTCAACAGAAACTTGATTGAATAATTAGGAATATGTTTTGCTATTCTGTTTCTAATGGATAACTCTATGCATACATTAATTATATTTAGGTTGACTTTTGATATATTTTTCAATAATTATTTCTTTATTTTTCTTATAGGTTCATTATGAATCTAAAACTGTTCCTGATTTAAGTAAATTTGAATCTCCAAGAAGAAGTGTTGTTAAGAAGGCTGCCCTCTTTGCTTGGGCTACACTCCAGTCAATTCCAGAAGAAACAGTATGTAACAATATTTATTATATAAAATTTTTATAATTCTTAAAAACAATGAAGTTATAAAAGTGAAATTGTTTAATATTATTTATCTCATTTTTTCTTGATACATAATCATTATTTATTGATTATGTTTCACCTTTCGTTGCTGTGGGGCGACCCTGGGTGGGTAGACCCTCCTGGGGCACACCCAGCCTCTTTAAAGTGGGTACCCTTAATTAAAATAATTGATTAAGGGGAAAAACCTGGTGTTGAGTGTGATCTCAGTCAAATCACCTCCTTGCACAACTGTGGATCAAGAAACAGTGCTTTCCCTAAATCGTACTGAATCCAAAAACATTCATGGGTTGTAGTGGTACAGGTTTTTATGTTTTGCCTTACCCAGATTCATAGATTGATTCAACTATTATAGTAATAATTATAGATAAATACAAATTATATTGGTATCAATTGCCAATCTTAAATTTAATATCATTTAGAAATTCCTCTAGCTTAATACATTATTATAAATTACAATATTATTATTTTATTTTTTTTATTTTATTTTTTCTTACCCTCCAAAATGTTTATTGAGACAATTTACATATATAGTATACAATAATACAATATATACATGTAACAAATTCCTTCCACTGCCCGAGGGCATTTTAAGGATTGGGGATAGCTAAGGGTTACATATGTGGCAGAAGGCCTTGTGAATTTCATTGAACGGGGAAGGACCGTTCTGCTAATTTTTTATTATTTGCAATATATACAAATTAATGAGTTTGGACCGCAGAGACCAGACCACATCCTTCGGCGAGTATGTCCACCAAAGGGAGTTTACCTTGCCAACTCCCAGGTCTGGGTGGTGGTGAGATCTCATTGGGTTTGCACAGGCCTTCAGCCCATCAAAAATAAATTACGATATTATTATATCGTATTTATTTATAATTTCTATATCTTTGGTTAATTCAATGGGAGTGGAGTAGCTCAGTGGTAGGGCACTGAGCTTCCAATGCAAAGGTCCCAGGTTGGAACCCCGGCTGATGGCAGAAAATTTATTTATCCGTTTCATTGGCCGTGGGGCGACCCTGGATCGGGAGACTCTCCTGGAGCACACCCAGCCTCATAAAGTTGGGTACCCTTAATTAAGGGGAAAAACCTGGCGGTTGAGTGTGATCTCGGTCAAATCACCTCCTTGCACAACCGTATACCTAGAAACAGTGTTTTCCCTAAATAGTACTGAACCCCAGACCCTTCATGGGTTGTAGTAGTACAGGTTTTTTTTTTTTTTTTTTTTTTTTTTTTTTATTCAATAAAATAGTATATTAATAATACTCTATTATTATATTTTCCTAAAGGAAATTCATTAATTTTGGTAAATAATTTGTTATTTCTTTTTTTCAGGTGATTTCACCCCACATCCTGGACTTCTTGGAACAGACATTGGAACCCATTCCTCCTCACGAAAAGAGTCCTCTTCAATCTCATGGTGGAATGTTTGAAAATAACACCCAATATTACGCTTCTTTCCCCGTAGATGTGATTGTTTACTTTCATATGCAGCCATCGACGTTTAGGTAAAAAAACCTTTGTTCCTGACTGCCTATCAGTTATAAATTTATATTCTCAAATACTTGAAAATATCTTAAGCATTATGCACTCATTTTATTTAATTTTTTTGTAGGTTTTCATGTTTGCCAGTGTCCCGAGTCGAATGTATGCTGCAATTACCATCTGTTGATATTGTTTTCTCATCAAAGAGAGCTGATTCTCAAACCCCAACGTTTGTATTTCTTAATTTTAGTAAAATTAGTTTAGTTATATTAAATAAATTTAAATTATTTGATGAAATGTGTTTGGTAGGCCTGGTGCCCACGGAACAATGGGTGGGATCAGTGTTACCAGCTGTCTCTCGGACTTTTCTCTTTATATATTCCATCCTTATGGAGGCAAAAAATCAGGTACAATGTTCAATTTTACTTTAGCTTACTGATATGGTACTGTAGTATTATGACAGTATGACCAAGAAATGCTGATTATATTGTGTTACAGGTGTAAAAGAAGCTCAGTGGAGTCCTCTACAAGATAGTGAAAGGAAGGATTCACTCAGTGTCAATGTGGAATTTGTTAAGTTACATTTGTCTCGATCACGTAAAGTTAATGTAGAATCCAAAAGTGCCTCAGAACATGGTCAAGCTGTAATTAGATTTTCAAGTAGGTATCTCATTCTTAGAATAATCATTATATATACAAAATTTTAAGTGTATTGAATTTCTATGGATTCGACCTGCAAAAAGATTACTGGAGAATTCAGGGATCAATATAATTCGGGTTCTCTCCTTGAAAATATGAGAAGTGAAGTAATAGAAATGGGACATTTAAAATGGGCTTTATAATAAATAAATCTTAAAATTCATTAGTTCTGAACCAATGGGTAAATGTCAGAAAATAAGACATACACAACAAAGAAACAATTGTGTTAAAGGTTGCCTTGAAGATTTGAGTGTTGGTGGTATATAAGCGGTGATTGTTGGTGGTATCTGTATAAAATATTCTAAAGGCTTGTATGCGTTGGGAATAGACTTTTTCAATGCCCATCAGTGACAATTTTCTTCAGCATCTTTTTAACTTTAATGGAGCCTGTTGCATTTTCAAATCAGCCATCTAAAAGTTGTTTTGTGAATGGTTAAAAAAATCAACATAAAATTTTAAAAGAAATATGCAACTTATGATAGTCTGTGGTACACACCTCTTTTTATCAAATTATTATCATCCGCCTAAAACTTCGTGAATGGCTTTATCTTATCGTAAACTAAAATATTTTTATGTACGAAATTCTCGGAATTGGAACATTTTCAATCTGTAGAATGGCAAATTTTGTCTAGTTAATAAAGTACTAAAAACGCATGAACACCCCACCAATTTCTTTCCACTTCAATCGTTAGATAATTTGATCACAAAATCGAGAAAAGAGGTGGCCTTCAAAAACATTGGGCTGTTTGACGTAACGTCCTTCTCTAAAATGTCAAAATAACAAGGTTATGTAGGCCAAAAGGCCCAATATTTTTATAGACCAACTTTATTTTCTATTTTTTATCAAATTATGTTACGATTCGAGTGGAAAGCAAATGGGTATTTATGAGTTTTTAGAAACTCATTAAATTTGTTAATTTAATGATTAAACACCCTATATCTGATAGTTTTCGTAGATAAAAAATTTGTAGGATACGATAAGATGAAGTTTTAGGTGGGTGCTAGTAATTTGATAAAAAAAAGGGTCTGTAACATGGGCTATGATATATTTTTATAAAATGAAACCTCCACCAAAAGTATTTATACATTTTTTTTGCTATATGTTTCTAATGAAGGAAAGCTTTGTATATGTGGAGGAGGTTGAAAAGAGAAAATTGTACTCAGAATAAAAAAAATTCATTACATTTTGTCTCTTTGACATAAAAAAACAAAGTTGGTTTCGTGTCAATCTGTAGTCAATCAAATCCATGTGACGAGCATAACACCTGCTGATGTTAATCCAATTATAGCTTCATGAACCAAATTGTTTTTATGTGATTATCAATCATCCTAAAGTTTTATTTTTTTGTTTAATTTAAATATAATATATATTTCACAATTCCTTCCTTCCGGTATTATAGGAGCCAGGGCATCCTGTATGTAAAATATATTTTTTATTATAATAGATACTTCTCTTTGATTATTATTTTTTAAATTCTTTTTAGGAAGTGTAGGCATGGGGGTAGGTTGCATATTCATACCTTTTACCTGTCTTCTCTGTTTAAAACCTAAAATAACTGATTTGCAATATCTCCTTTTGTATAATAAAAATAAATAGTTAATTAATATATTGTTGTTTATTTAGCAATTGTAGACATTGGATCAGCTTCTTTCAAGTATGACATGAGAAGATTGACAGAGATCCTTGCATTTCCAAAAGCATGGTATCGACGAAGCATCATGAGGAGATTATTTCTTGGTGACCTTAGCACAACTGCAACTTATAGTGATGGAGATGATTCGGATACTGGGTATTAATTTTTTTCTTCCTTTTCAGTAATTTCATAACATTTATTTTATTCATTTGGTACCAAAAACCTGGCTGTTGAGCGTAGTCTCAGTTATATCACTTCCCTGCATAATCATTGCCCAAGAAATAGTACTTTCTTTCAAAATACTGAACCCAAGACCCTTCACTGGTTTTATTGGTTGTACCGGTCAGGTTTCAGGTACCACATTAATTATTTATAGATTTTATTAAGTTAGTTTCATATTATTCTTTACTATATTTTTAGGGAACCCCGCTATTATAGTGACAGAAATCCAATACTGTCAAGAGACAATCTTAGACTAAATTTTGACAGTGAAAGGAGCAAAATGCGTTTTAGGCCAGGTAATTTACAATTGAATAATTTTTAATAAATAATAATAAACATTTCAATGAGTTTGTATTCTAGAGAAAATTTAAAGGGCAATAATTAGAATTATTTTTCAATCTATTTATTCGTTAACATTCATTTATTCGTTAACATTCATGTATTTATTTTCTTTTATCTATTTTCTTATCATGTATTTATTTTCTTTATCTTTTATTTCTGTATCTGACAACTTCTTCGTAATTTATATATACTTATATTTATTTTTTATTTTATTTTTATATTTTCAACATGTTTGTATCTTTTGTAGCCCTGAAGACGACCTGCAAAGTGGGTCGAAACGTCGGCAAAAATTAAAATTATTTATATATTTTAATTTTTTTTTTTTTTTTTTGACCGCACCCTCGACTATTCCTTCTCATATCATATCAACGGTCAACCATCTCTACATCATTAGAATTATTTCCCTTTAAATTTTCTATTTCTTTTTTATTATTATTATTATTATGAAGAATGAATTGTTTTGGAATACATTAGAAAAACACTAATAATAATAATCCAATTTTATCAATTGAATTTATCAAAATTAATTTTCTTATGTTCTGGATTTAAAAAAAAAGTTAAAGCTTTAGAAACAACAGAATTACTAATGGAACATATTTGAATATTATACATTGGTTTGTTTGTTAAATAAATTTTAATTTTGCACACAACTGCATAGAATTTTGGATATTTACTATGATATTTTTACTTTCTTGTTTTTTCCAACTATTAGTTAAGCTTTTAATGATGTCATATTTCCATTTATTTAGTTAGTCCGTTAGTTAAACTATCAAAATTAATGGTTATTCATTCTTCAAACTACCAAATTTGTGATTTAAGTTCTTCTAAGAGAGCATAAAGGTTTTCATTTGAAGCTTATATAATGAGAAGAAGTTACTGAGAAGTTATTGAGAGATGAAAGATAGTGATGGATTTCCTTAATTCGTTTGCTTTTTTTTTATGCCCACAGAAAGAACTTCTAGCTCAGAATCGAGCCCCGGAACAGGAGAAAAAATCTCTAACTCAGGATGGGAAACTCTTGTCCTTTTTGCTGTTAATTTCAAACGCTTGAATGTCCATATGAATATGGGAAATGTAATGGGCAATGTGATGTAAGTTATAACGAACCTCTCATTTTTAAAATTCACTTAATTTTTAATTATTTCTTCTTCATAATTTTGCCGATAGGTAAAATTTTAAGAATAAAACTTGTTACAGCTTTTTTATTTTTTTGTACATTTCAGGGGTTCTTTGTTCTAAAGGGTACAAATTAAATTTTTTATATTTTGCATAAACTCCTAAATATACCAAAACACCATACCTTAATCACCTTTACACAATAATAGTAAATAATTTTATATTGTTTTAAAATATCATAGTTTAATTAGTTTTTTTTTTTTTTGTTAGGTGGTTCACTAAGGATTTTAGAGCTGAAGGGAGACTAGCTATTGGCAGCACTGGCCATAAAAATATGTACATAGGTTTAGGGCTTGCAGGAGCTAGTTTAGACGCAAAGGGCGGTATTGTTGGTGGCACGATTGATCTCAGTAACATAGATACTTTTAGTAAGTATAAATATTAATATATTTTTATAATACCATTTTCCGATTAATTGAACCTACTTTATCATTGTGTTAAAGATTTAATATAAGATTAAGGTTCATCAAAGTACTAATTATCAAGTTTAAATCTATGTATCCATTTTGCAGTTACCATTCGTGAAGATCCCGGAACAGAACCAGAACACAATGTGGGTCTTAAGCTGTCCGCTCTGGAGTGCAGGCTCGACTACATGGGAACTGCCGTACTTATGTGCCGTGTTAGCAGTTTGGAAGTACTTCTTAAGGATGAGTGGAACACACATAATAAAGATGCTTTCTCCCCTACGCGGCGGTAATAATATTTTATTTAATTACTTCTGTATTATAAAAAAATCTGCTTCTGTGCGTGTATCATACAATTTTCACTTATCATCCTCTTCTTAGCAGAAATAAGTAGTTTCAGACAAAGAGAAGTGAAAGTAAAAATTATAGTACAAACAATTATTTAAAACAATTAATTACCTTATGTTCTTCATGGTCGTCTAATGTTTTATATTTATTTTGTTTAACATTAGCCATTTCCTTTTATGACTATATTTCAATTATTTATTTGATTATAATTAATAATTAATTGTCATAAAATATTTGTAGTCTGATAAGATTGCCACTGATAAAGAAAGCCGTTATATTTATTTATATTTCAATGTGGATATTTTTAGTTGTTTAAATGCTGGTATATATACAAATTTTAATTTTTGTATGGCTGTAATCTATACAATTAAATATTAAATAATACACGATAGCAGTTATGAAAAACGCTTATGTATATAATATGGTTAGAGTCTGTATTATATTAAGTTCAAGTTACGTATGGAAGCCTGTTCTAATCTTTTGGATTAGCTCGGATGCGCTCATATTTCTTTGGTCCCTTTATTACAACTATTCTCCGTTTCGATCTCTTTTATCTCCTTTATTTCATTATCAAATTCTTTCATATTTTATACTTAACTATTTTTTTGTATTGGTTTAATGTGAAATGGTTAATTATTTCAAATAAAAAAAAATTAAAGGTACTTTAGAAGAAGAAATTTTGAAAATTAGCCGTTAAAGCTCTGTTAGAGAACATCAATACTTTCCCTCACTATATATTTCATATGTAGGTAATTGAAAGTAAAATGAAATATTGTGTTGTAATATATATATATATATATATAATCATATAGGAGGACAAAAACAATGCTTGCCATTTTTATTTGACAATAATTTTCATTTGTATATTTTATGTTTTACAGACCTGCAATGATTTTTATGCATGGAGATTTGAGTTGGGACCAGCTGCAGATAATGATATCACGATCTACCACTGTGGACCTTCTCAAAATGTATTATAAACTAGAAGAATTCTTTACACAACAATTTAAATCTAGTAAAAGAGTTTTTATGGGCAGAGCAGGACCCGAAAATTCATTCAGGAAAAGACAGCCCAGAAAAAAAGTTTCTAATGCAGAAAGTAATGATATTTAATAATAATAACAATACTCTATTTATTATTTATTGTTATATATTTTCTTTATTATTATTATTATAAATAGTTGACTGACCATTTGATGAGTCAAAAAGAAGATAGTTCAGATGCCGGTCAAGAAAAAACACAAAATTTGTTAAACCTATTTTTTATTAGATACCAACATTTTGGCCTGCATCCATAAGTCTTCTTTAGAGCTTTGAGATTAATATATATTTATCTAGTTTATTTATGATACAATGTATCGTAGATGTATCTTGATAAAATGTATCACCAGGGAGTGAGGCAGGATAATGGATGTAATACTGACTTCCTCTACTCAACGAACCTTGTTCAAATCCTTTTTAACGATTTTTGCTATAAAATTAGTAGAGCTCAATTAGGTATTTGCTTTCTAATTCCATTAAATCTTAAATTATGTACCTGACATTACATTGGACATTATATCCAATGTATTATAAACATACTGTAAAGTTGATAATCATAAATCTCTATTAGTGTCCTCCTGTTAGGTCACAAACTTACAACTCGTTTTTTCAATTTTATTAGGTGATTATTTTTTCAGATATATTAATAAATAAAACTGATGAGTTTGAGAATTTCTGAAACTACCTGTTGGATTCAAAAAATTCTTTTTGTCTTAGATAGATCGTTTATTGAGGAAGGCTCTAGGAAAGCTCTAGCCTCATGTTACGATCCATAGGAACAGAGCTGTAACCATAAATCTGAATCATTCTGAAAAACTGTTTGCAATTGCCCTAACACAGCATCATGATAATTACCTGTCATTTGCAGCCTCTATAAGCATTGGAATTAATATTTAAGCACATTGGAATCAATTTAAGAGAATACTTTCTCTCGGAACAATTTTATGTTGCCTTATCTAGATCAGGTTATGAAGGAAACCGCTATATATTTATATCACAAGTAGATATAAAACGCTACATTATATGTATGTAGACGTTTTTATTTTATTTTTTTTTTTATTCCTTCCTTGCCTTTTAGGCTACACAGCGTTTTTCTCAGTCCAGGGGCAGAGTTAAAATTCCCACTGGATACCAGGATTTGAACTCATAATATTTTTCCGTCTAACTTCGATTATCAGTTTGCTAAGCAACGCGCGGTACTGTGTACACGCGTTAGCCCACTCAGCCACCCACCCCCCTTGTTATAGTATCTAATATATATTCCTTTTCTTGCTCTCAGGAGTGAAGGATATTGATAGTTGAGGTATCAAAAGAAAGACAATTTCATATTAATAATCCCATTTTCAATCTTTAAATTCCTACTATGACTTAAGTAATGTTACAAATCTTTTTTTTTTTCCTCCCCTACCTCGCCTTTTTATGCTGTTCGGGGGTTTCCCTGGTTATTGGGTTGCCAGGCAACGCTAGCCCATTCGGCCAACCCTCCCTGAGAGGCTTCAAATCGCTGTCATTGATAAGTCGATGGATCAAGATAGGACTAATTGGATTTTAATGATTTGATACTAGCATCAAGATTCGGTTAGGCTACTTAGGATCTACCTATCTGCTTTAATAAAGTCAAACATGTACAATTTTCGAGATTCATACCTCAAGCCTTCTAGGTACCCTGGGATACTTATCATGTTTTATTCAGGCTTTTAAAAATTCTTATCTACAACAAACTAAAATTCTATTGAAAAGATAAACTAAGTAGAATAGCTCTGAGATTACTAAGATACCTTCGATAATATAATTGTTTATTTTTTTTTTTTAATCATAATTTTGGTTCATATTTTTTAGAAGAACTCTGTTTGACAGTTTAAGTATCCTTATAATTAACAACTGCAATATTTTCAGTAAAGATATAGCCAATTGTTATTTTTAAACCTGTGTTCTATTATTTTGAATAAAACTTAATTTCTTTCTATCATAATATATTGCTTTTACTCATTTCCTGTATTATTTTCACTGAGAAATATTATATGTGAATATTTCACACCGGTCAATAAATAAAACTACAAAAGTGAAGATGTTTTCTGTCAAGTCATTTTTTTATTGATCGGTCCTCGTAACGTTCCACATAAATTTTGGTTCTTATTAGGTTAATCAGATGTACTTGATCATGTAATCAACATGTAATAGGGATGAATAATCCAAATTTAAAACCGTTGAAACCACTGCTCAAAACTAGTTATTATTATTATTTATATATTCTCCTTAGCAAGAACTGAACCCAAGACCCTTGAAGGGTTATAGTGTTAAGAATTTATTTATTTATTTATATATATATTGTTTTAGATTGGACACAGGAGGCTAGACATCACAGGCACTGGCAGAGGGCCCTCGGGGTGGCGATGGGACTGAACCTCTCTCGCACGGTCGACAACAGCGCGGTGCTCGGCGGCACCCTGGACCTCCACGGCGTTAACATTTCTCTGGCCTGCTTCCATGGCATCAACTTCAAGTCTAAATCCTGGGCTCTCTTCTCCCTCAAAGAGCCAAGTATCTCCTTTGCCACTGAGGCTCAGAGAGTGCCTAATTCTGATAGTTAGTGTTCCTTTACTCTTTTTTATTAAATAATAAAAATGTTTTGTTATATGTTTGCTGGTGTATTTCATACAGATAGCTTAAAATTTGTATATATGAAAATAATTTAGCAGAGGTTTAAAAAAAAAAGTTTTTTTATTCAGTATAAAAAAGAACCATGAAATTAGACGATATTTTATATCAATTTTAAAAAAAGTTCTTGCAAAATATGATTTTGTCTAAAATTTTAAAGCAAAAACAATAAAACAAAAGGAAGCTCTTTTTCATTCTTTATTTGAACATGATCAATATTTTGAGCTGTATGATTATTACAAATATATATTAAATCTCAGAAATGTGTCTCCTGTGTAAGTTGATTGAGATGCTATCATCATAAAATTGAAATTATAAGAGTAATATGTCTTTTACAGAATAATAATGTTTTTTCTTATTGGTATGCCCAATACTTCCATTTAAGTCCTTTACTGAAGAATAGTAACTTGATATATTTTTAAAATATTTTGTTGGACTTTGAGAGAAAACTTGATTTATCAAATTTTCTAGAGAGCAATTTAAAATTTTGTTACTAACTATAACATTATTACTGTTCTTTATGTGATAATTATTTTGAATATATTTTCTTTAAAACAATGTTTTCATTGAGCTTCAATCATTAATAGAACTTAGACTGCGATGAAAATTAAATTGTTCCGAAAAATTTCAGTCGTTGAATTTTTCCTGAACACTTAACTATTTGAGTTAGTGTATATTATATATATATATATATATATATATATATATATTGTTTGTTAAACTTCATTTGGAAGTTCATTTTAGTATTGTAATAAATGTTTGTTTTCTTTTTTAATTTAAAAATCAGGTGGACAGATTGACTCCCACATAGTACAGACACTTACATTTAGTATGGGTATGAGCGGGCAGGCACCAGCAGCTCAGCACGACAGCATGGCCACGGTCTGCAAAGTATCCCGCAACGTTCTGTTTCCACCACAGTTCAGAACTCTTCACGAATGGTTCCACTATGCATTCTCCTGTTCTGCCATCGATGGTAAGTTTTCGAATGCCATAATTACTCTTATTGAAGATTATTCTATAATAATTTATATAGGTATTTCAATATAATATAATCAGGAATCTTCATAAAGTCTATTTATAAGTAAATCTTATTTTTAACTTAAAGAGCAGGGTACATTTTTTGTGGTTAAATAGCCCAAACAGTTGTAAAAAACTAACTATAACTAATCTTATTCCAGCTGTGGATCGCTTCCCTTGTGTCGAAAGAGATTCAGTGAATGAGAATACTTCAGGTCGAGCAAGACCACCCAAGTCTCCAGACAACAAACACACAAGCGAAGTAATATTTGGCTTGCCATCGCTACAAACTCATCTTAAGACTGAACACCTTCAATCACCTTCCACTCCTAGTATTTCAGGTAACATTAATATTGAATATTAAACAGGCCCAGTTTTGGGAGTGAACAGATTATTTTTTTTTTTTTTTTAAATGAAGATGATTAATTTAATATTTTGTACATTTATTTAATTTTCTTTGCAGAAGAGAAACCTGTTGTCGAATGTAGTTTTGTTACCGAATTCGAAGATCACATATTTGTTACTGTCGATGCTGAAGCTTTCTTCTTTTTACATGACCTTATAACTTCATATCTCAGAGAGAAAGATAGAATGGTGAGAATTAATTGAATTATGTTTTATACAATATTAATTGTTGATATGAAAATAAATTCAAAGAAAATGCTAGTAATTGTCTGAAAAACTCGTAATATATTATGAGAAAAACACGTCATGCTTATACTTTGTCTTTCTATACCATTACAACTAATAGAAAGTCTTAGGTTCTCATTACTTTGCAAAGAACTGCTGTTTTTAATATTCAAATTAGAAATAAAATCACATTATAGAGGCTGGATGTATTGCCGAAGTGTCTCCCAGCCCTGGGGTCATCCACAGTCGATGTACCAGAATAAATAATTATCTGCCGTAGCCATTTTCTGATCTGAGGCACTGGAGTGACTTATTCTCTTTGATACCCCACACTCTCATGCTTATTTTCTCTCTTTTAACCAATTTAATAAGTTAGGATCTTAAATGAAAGAAATTAAATGAATTTTGGCTACTTTTTTGTCGCAAATAACAGTATTAGCTCAGTAATTAATATGACTTATAGTAATATTAGGTCTTCTAATCAAAAGATTAATTAAAAACTATTACCTGCTTAGTTGTGCATTATATTCTATGATAATTGGAATTTTTTTATCAATACTGGTCTTTTTTTTTTATTAAATGTTTTCTTAGACCATGTATGTAGTGTTTAAAATGAAAAGTATTTGAAACAAAATAGTTAGAGAATCCAAATAACCAAGTCTCACTAAATGATCTGTGTGTATGTGAATAGTCTTGCTCAAAAATGAAAAGTCGTACAAAACTTAAATTGGAAATTTAAGATAGGTGTATGCCTGGGATGTTACATATTATAAAAAAATCGCCTTACCAGTTGTGCCATTTTATACGAATTTTACACATTTTTTTGGAAAACAGCTCTAAAAGATTTTGAATAAACTCTTTAAGTTAACGTATAATTCTGCATTTTTTTAAATTTAAAAATAGGTTTATCCTCTTCACTGTAGCCTCACAGGGCTTAACTGCTGAAATGTCTTCCCATGAAGTTTAAATTTGGTTACTTCAATTAACCGTTTCACATTTTAAATAATGATAAAAGATGGTTAAATATAAACAGTGAAAAAAATTGGTTATTAACTAGGAGAGAAATATGGGATAGTAATAATGGGCGATTGCTGAAAAGATTCAAGCGCGTGCTCAGGTAATAGGTTGGTAATGTGGGACTGAAAATATCTCTTTTATTCCTGACTGTTGACTTGAAAAATACTACTTCCTTTAGTAGTGATGATGTTTTAATTTAGTCAGATCTTTCCTGCTGCTTGATAGACTGCTTTGTGTAGAAAACTTACTGTAAGTCGAATGGGTTGTTTGTTTCCTTGACTAAATTGTTTATAGAAAATATAAATACTTGCTTATGAAGAATATTGAATGTTTAGAAGGATTACAAATCCTATTAAAAATGGTTTTATTTTTCTAGCAACTATATGAGGGACATGACTATGTTTACAACATACAATCATCAGTATTTATTACATCTTAACATTTCTCTTTATAATTATTCTATTCTGTACCTATCTAGATGGGAACAACATTTGGATTAGGGCGAGCTCAGAGCCCTGAAACAATGCGTGGTAGTGAGGGTAGCCAAGAAACTTCTACTGACGATCCAAACAAGGCCTTTGATCCTACGGATGTGTTCAACATGGATTGGAGGAGTTTTATTTGCAAAACTTGGCATTTAGAACCCACTGTCAGGTATTTATGTATTGTCTTTGTAATGGTTCCATACTATATTAATAAATGTTATATTTAATATTTGACCTTATTAATTGAGATGGTAAATGTGACGGTCAAGATTAAAACAAAAATAGTAAAAAACAAAATCAGTTAATGAATGCCTAAATTTCAGCCATATTCTTGACCTCCTCAGGGCTACAGAGAACAAAATACAATAAAGATGTCAATCATAGAATATATAAACAAAGCAGGGGTGCCCAGAAGTACATTGCCTAGCTCAAGTTGCACAATCAAACATTGTGAAGGCGGATACGTTTTTGAGGGGTTGTGATTTTTTGGAGTGAATCATATTTTTGTGTTTTCAATTTCGAGAAACTTTCAAACCAGGGGAAAACGTGTAACACACCACAGTGGGTGTAGCTGTATACAAACTGCAATTTTTTTAATTTTTCTTTCTTTCATTTGCATCTTTTTTAAGAAGAGAAGAGCAATGAATTTTTGGAGAGAAGATAGGGAGACATACGGCATCGTGCATGGAATTGTGGAACATGAGTTGTGCATTCATAATATTAAAATATTATAATTGGTAAATGGTTGACTGTCGTGGATAATTAAGAGAAGAATAGTTGGGGTGATCAGTCAAATAACAAGGCAAAAATAAATGATAATATTTATTTTTATTTTTACATATGCCATAAAATTTCATATGTAAAAAATTATCATTTATTTTTGCCTTCTTATTTGACTGATCACCCCAACTATTCTTCTCTTTATTAAAATATTAACATGGATTAGGCTGGTTTTGGAATTCCATACTTTGTATAATGAGTTTGGTTAATTCATAATTACAGTTATTTTTATCTTATTATCCTACACAAACCAATTGCATATTTTTATTATTGATAATATTTTGCAAAAAAATTGTATTTTATATTTATATCAAATTAGTTTGTAAAATTTTGCAACTGATAACACTATTCTGAGGTTCAGAGCCTCATTAATCAATGATTTATTGTATTATTCATAACCTATGGTGATGTTTGATTTTTAATTTTACAGAAATATGCAACTTTTAAAATATTTTAAATTAAATTTGTATTGTTTTCCTATTGCATGGCAGATTGCTGTCATGGCGAGGTAAAAGTATCGAGCCATATGGAGTGGATTACATCCTACAGAAATTGGGCTTCACTCACGCTAGGACAACGATACCCAAGTGGCTCCAGAGGGGCTTTATGGACCCTCTTGATAAAGTCCTCTCCTTGCTTGTACTGAGAATGCTTCAAGTCGCCAAAGAAGAATCTGCCAAAGCAAGATACTAACTGTTATGAGATTTATTTGTAAATTTTGTTAATACTTTTGTGTGAACAAAGACTGAGCAGATTAATTAAGACTGATTAGTTTCAATTGAACTACTTTTAACCTTTTGAAGGTTGACGTCTATGTATAGTAGTTGTGTAAATTGGTTAAGTGGCCTCGACACTCTTTAATGACACTTTTATTTACTTATTATGAATATTTTATTTCTATGTAATATTATTGTAATTAGTCATTTTTGTTAGACTTGGTAGTTTCTTTATTTTATGAACCTGTTAAAATCTTCCTTTATTTTTTATTAATTTATTTATTAATATTTATATCTTGTTATAACGCTATTGCTTGTTATTTAAATACTTTGTTTATTACTGTAATATATGTATATGTCTGGAACTTTTAATAAAAGGGAAATTATTTAGATTTAGTATTCTTATTTCACATGCTTTTTTACTTTACATATATGTAAAATATAGTAAGTGTAAGTATTGCGATCGAGAAAATTTTTTAATCTGAGTTTTCGACGGATTTATACGTTTTGAAGTACCCTGAGTCGAAATGACCAAGTCCCGACAAATGGTCTGTGTGTTTGTATGTTAGCAGTCTAGCTCAAAAACGAAAAGTCCTATGAAACTGATATCACGTATTTAAGATAGGTATATGCCTTAGTTGTGACGGCAACTTTTTCCTTAAAATCGGCTAACCGGAAGTGCCATTTTATATCAACGCTGAAACACATTTTCACAGTTTTCTCAAAAACGGCTCTAACGATTTTGATTAAACTCGGTGTATCATTGTATAATTAAGTGGTCTTTAACATAAATTAGGTCTTATCCCCATTGATGTCACTTAACACGGCTTAAATGCCTAATGTTCATATACGTCTTCCTCTAAAGTACCTTTAATATGGTTTATTTTAAAAAGATAATTATTTCGCATTATTCAGAGTTACGAAAAAATGCTAAATATAACTTTTGAAAGAATTTGATAAGTTAATAAAGGAGAAAAAAAATAAAAATGCAGAAAAACGTAGCTATAGACTGTAGCGCCTAAACGAATGTACCGATTTCATTGAAACTTCGCAAAAGTCATTTTCTCAACACCCTTCAAATTTATCTATATAACATTCATCAGCGAAAAGAAGCTGAAAAAAAGTTACGAGGGATGGTAAAATTAAATTTAATTTATTATATGTAATAAACATTAAGGATAGGCATTAAAAATTTTCGAATCTGAATTTTCAACGGAAATACACGAGGTCCCATGAGTCCAAATAACCTAGTCCCACAAAATGGTCTGTGTGTGTATATATGTGAAGAGTCTAGCTCAAAAACGAAGTCGTGCTACGAAACTGAAATTGCGTATTTAAGATTTTTATAAGCTTGTGATGTTACAGCAACATTTTCATTAAAATCAAAAACCGGAAGTGGTACTTTATATCATCGATTTAATACATTTTTACAATTTTCTCAAAAACGGATAACGATTTTGACTAAACTCAGTATATCAGTGTATTATTATTAAGCAGTTTTTAATGTGATGTAGGTTTTATTCTCTAACAGAGCATAAATGACTAATTTTCAATATTAACTTCCTCTAAAGTACCTTTAAATTTCTTTATTTGAAATAATTAACCATTTCACATTAATCATTGATATAAAAATAGTTTAAGAGATTGTCATGGATAATAGTTGTAATGAAGGAATCAAAGGAATACGAGCTCGTCCGAATGATTAACAGGCTTCCATACATAACATGAGCATAATATAATACGGACTTCAACAATATACACATATACATATGCAGTTTTGATAAATGATACCCCTTGTCTGAAAATACTTATTTTTGCTATGAAGAGGGTGGTAAGTGAAAGTCATGTGATGCGCGCACCAGATTATTTTTTTTTACAGGTTTAATATTTCTGACAAGACCTATGCATTTATAAAGCAGCAATAGCAACTCATTTAAATGTTTGCTATATATTTATTTCTTGAAAATCATCAGAGATCCTACGAACTTCAAAAAATACTAACTTTTTACAGAGAATTTTTAAGCAGTACATAAATAATTTTTTGGATGGAGCTAAACTATATATATGTGAATTTCCATCATATTTATTGAAGAAAAAGTTCATTAAATGGGTCAAAGTAAGACTGGCTCTATTTTATGTCAAAAATAGTTTGACTAAGTATAGAATATTTTGCTTTATTGGCTTGCAAATGTTCCTTAATGTACAGTTAAAAAAGTTGCTTGTTTTCCTGGAATCTTGCATAACTTATATTCTGTAACTGATAATCAGTACCTATTAGTACATGATTTATGATTAAAAGAATGTTCCTGAAAAGATTTTATAACTATAAATGACTCAAGGTAAAAAGGTAAATTTTTTTTATCACAATACACATAAATTAAGTATATTTTTTATGGTTTTTACTAATTTTGGTAAATGAAATCATGACTTATATTGAAAATTTTCATGTGTCAAAAATTGACTAAATTTGGTAATTAAAATAACTGTATTAAAAGTTGTAGTTTTAGATCATGAGTATTAAAGAAACCAGGTCACAGATATTACATAATATAATAATGAATAATTGGTAAATGGTTGACTGTCGTGGATAATGAAGAGAAGAATAGTTGGGATGGTCAGTCAAAAAAGAAGGCAAAATTAAATAATATTTATTTTTACATATGCCGACGTTTCGACCTGAAGTTCAGGCCATCATCAGGGCTAAGAAAAGAACCAGATAACATAAGAAAAGAAACAGATAACATCTCAATTTTCTATCTAAATATTCTATTCACTATATCTTAATTTTACTATTTATTTCCATTTCTTATATAACTTCATATTTTTCTGTTTTACATTTTATTCTAAGATTCCCTTTACAACACTTATGTCACCTTTTTTGACTATGTTTACTTCATCATTCCACACTTTGTACGTGTTATTATTATTTGTCTCTTGTTCTTATTATTGTCATTATTCTGACAACTTCATTTTACTGTAATTTTTATATTTCTCATACCTTGTTATCTGGTTCTTTTCGTAGCCTTGATGACGGCCTGAACTTCAGGTCGAAACGTCGGCATATGCAAAAATAAATATCATTTAGTTTTTCCTTCTTTTTTGACTGACCACCCCAACTATTCTTCTCTTCATAATAATGAATAATTATATTTACCCTTTGGATCATTCTAGAAAAAATAAAGAAATTCTGACTGTCTACACACCGCATATTTGTTGATTTAAAACAAGCCTATCATTCCGTCAATCGATCAAAAATATACAAAGCGATGATTGAAAGGAATTTTCCTCCAAAGCTAGTGTGCCTCATAAGGATAAAATGGAAGATAATAATTTGTTTATAATGATATTTGGAAGGATCTCTGCTGAATTCCGCAGACTTGGAAGTACAATAGGGAGATGGACTGGCCTGTCTGATTTTTAATCTAAGAATGAGAAGTCCATAACAGATGATGCTGCTAGTCATGCTAATAGTCATTAGAGGCTATTAAAGATGCATTTATAGAACTAAAAAAACGCTGCCTCTAAAATGGGGCTTGTAGTAAACTTCAGTAAAACTAAATACCTTACTGCGAATCCCGCAGGATCTAATCAGGTAACAAATATAATTATAAAAGGGCAGGTAATTGAAAAGATTGAAGAGTTCATGTGCCTTGGATCACAGGCGGACGAAATGAATGATACTGGTGAAGTGGTACTATTTTTCATTACAGAAACATCTCCAAAGCAACCTTACATTGTAGCCATCGAAAATTTGGATTTATTAAGCTCTTATCCAACCTGAACTGATGTATTATTACTGCATCGGCAATATGGACCATCATTAAAGTTCAAGAAGCTTCATTACTAAGTTTTGAAAAAAAAAGTTCTGAGAAGAATATACAGGCCATTTTATCTGGACGGTATATGGAGAAGAAGAAATGTAGAAATAAAAGCAATGTACAAAGACATTGATATAATCCAACATTAAGCTAGCAAGGCTAGACTGGGCTGTACATATTCTGAGAATGGTGGGGGGGGGGAGGTAAGCAGGCTAATGCGTGTGTCCACACCAAATTATAAATGATAAAATAATTGCAAGTTCGCGTTCTGGTATCAAGGGGGTCTTTTAACTTGGCATAAATCCCCCCCTCACTCTCTGTTCCGGGAAAGCCCCCATGTAGCCTAAAAGGCGAGGAAGGGGAGAACAAAAAAAAAAATATCCTGAGGATGAAAGACGAGGAGATTCCAACCAGTGTGCGGGGAAGAATGTGTTGCTTGTATATATATATATATATATATATATATATATATATATATATATACAGGATACAAAATATATATACAGGAGGATATCTCTTTTTATTGAATTCTGATTTTATTCCTGTGACATCGAACCTCAATTCAAGAAATAACCATTATTTATAGGACATCTCATGCATGGGTTTACATTAGTGGTAGTGCCAATTCATTCTTCAATAATTTAACACGAACAACAAGCAGCACTATGAAGTAACATTGCAAAATAAATTTACTTTCCTGGATTTTTTTTTCTAAGAGATATGATAGATTTATTTGAATAATAACAATATAATCTTAACTTACTTTGACGTCTGTAATTGGAAGGCAGCCGCAATCGACAGAGAAAACTGGGAATGCCAAGGCTCAATTTAGTGGCTCATAGAGCCGATAGAAGATAATAATAAATAAGAGCACGATACACTAATAAATAAGACAAGTAATGCTTGTTTGCTTGAAAAAAAATGTTTTAGATGAAGTTGTTCTCTAAAAAAAAAAAGGATAATATATTTAGAAATTTACCAGGTTAATTATTTTGAAAAATGAAACAAGTCAAAAGACAGTTTATGAAAATTGAAGGAAGACTCATGTCTAAGTTTAGAAATAATGTCAACTTATTTCAAATTCACTGACCTTTTTATTACAGTGACTAAATTATGTCCCTACACACCGAAAACCCTCTCGATTTCTTACCTCCAGCATATGAAAATTGATGTAAATAAATAAACTTAAGCTTTAAAAAAAATTAAAATCTTAGTTTTTCAAGCAGAATAAAGATGTTCATTGTATGATTTATTATTCATAGAAAAATATACAGTAATTAGTTTGCTAAGGTAATTTATGCCTCGATACATGCAACATACTATTGTTTTTAAAAAATAAGCATATTCAGAGAAATTAATTTTTTTAAAAAGTTAATTACACATTACAAATCCAACACAAAACAAAAATATTGCTTTTAACACAGTTTAAATGTACAACTGACAGGTACACATAAGTGCTTCATTTAGACATGATATTTACATACATACAAATGCTTAATGATCGTATACAATTTCGAAATGTTACTAACCAAATCATTTTACAACTTCTAAAAAGAATATTAATTTTAACAATGATTAACTATGTTAATTAACATGAGTAATTTAAAATTGTCTTAGACTGTAAGCCATGTAACAGAAGAAATATTAGCAATTATAAAATAAAAATATTAAAATACTTAACATTCAAACAAAGTAACATATTACTGGAGATAAATTTAAAATTAGAGTTACTAACAGTAAACATTCAATACAACAAAAACAGGTAAATCAACACAACAATGGATCTACACATTCAATAAAAGTATCAGTCATTTTAGTGAATAAAATTTATTTAGAAACAAAAAGTATTTATTTTTAATAGCAAAATTAAAGAACGATAAAAAATTTGAACATTTGAGTCACACTGATAACTATACAAAATAGTAATTCCAAGTTGGATTTATCAAGAAATGATACGAGTAAATAATTTTTATTTTATAGATTTAGAACAAAATTATAATTCACATTGGATTGTTTAATAATGGATAACATATCTAACTTATGATCTTAAAAAAAAGAAGGAAGAAAAAAATCAGATGAAAGAAAAAAACAAAATTAAAACAGTAACATACAATATATACTTTATCTTTCACTAACAGTCACTAAAATAAAATTAATTAAATTTTAGAAACACAAATAATTGAATTTAACAACTCATAATATATTTAACACTAACTACTACAAAGAATATCACAAAGTAAGTAACATGACCGATCAATTGAATTTAAAATTCAATATACAAAAAGAAGTGATGAAAGGTATTTTCATATTTAGAACCTAATAGCAAAGTTTGAGGTAGTTGTTACATCATTTTATGGTGGAAGATTTACAAAATAACTTCAGTTTAACTTAAAAAGTAAAAAGAGCTATAATGAGAATAGGTAAATATTTATTGAATTTTGATTCCTTATGTTAATAAAAAATAAAATAAAAAAGATACTTTTTTAACATTTTTTTAAGTTACAAGATTCAATGAGGTTTTATTTACTATCATTATTGTTTCAATGAAACATCATAATTTTGAGTTATTTATTAAGAGCTGAGCTCATTGATGGTAATAAATTGAACAAATTATTAAATATACTTAACATCACAGATTAATCATCAAAATATTCTGAAATGTTTAAAATCAGAGCATGGTTATCGAAAAAGAATATTAAAAATTTCTTTTGCTTTGTAATTGCAACATCAGAGGAGCGTTTAGACAACAAACTAAGGGGAAATAATTAAGCATTTAAGAAGAAATTATGATGGTCACAAAATGAGTTTGTCTAATTTTCTTGAATGATTCATTCATTCAATAATTTGAACCCTGAGAACAACTCGATGAATTATTTAATTTCTACAAATTAAAAAACAGAGGAAGAATAATCAGTCTACAACGAAACTATTAAGTATAACACTTGCAGGAAACATTTAAATACAATAAAATTATATAATAATATACATATATTTATAGGCTCCAACTTTGTAATGACTAATAAATATAATTTATTTACAAAATATACATGCTATGGATAAAACTGAAAATAAATTTTTGCAACAGTAACAAAGTAACTTGGGAATTTAAGTTTTTGTTAACTTATACATAAATTAGAATAATAAATGTTAAAAGAATAAAAATTCTAACTTAAATTTTTAGAAATTAGTTTTCTATAACTTCTACACCTCTTCAAAATTAGAATGAAAATGTATTTTTTCGTATTTTTTTTTTTAACAATAAAAACAAAAATGGTTAAAACTTTCAAAATAAATTGCAAACAGTAGTTCCTCAGATCTATTTCATGCTGGAACTCAACAATAAGTAAAATATAATCAAAGTCATACTATACTCGAACCCAACTTAATGGTTCAGATGAAACACTGAAACAGGCTGGTCATGGTAGGTCCATTCTAAATCTGTTCCAAACTTACTTATATGAGCTGCATTTTTCGCTGCATATAGTATCTACAACAATTTGTTTTCATTGAGTACACAGTAATTCTTATAAAAGAGATAAATATCTATTCAGTAAAACAACTAAATATAATTAGGCAACAAAAATAAACAGCAACAATTTATGAAAAGCAATTGCTAAGAACTGACATGGGTACTGGTTTTTTATGAGTTATCATCTTAATTAAGTAATTTAAAAAAATGATTAAACATAAAAAATCTAGTTGGTGAGCCTCATTTCAGTTAAAATCACCACAACCGTTTTAACCACAATTGAGGAAGCCTTCAAAAATAGAACCCATTCTTCTTTTGTTTCTTGGGACTGATGATCAGTGTTGCCGTTTGTACGAGGATCCTTGTATTTGTACGAGGTTATGACATATTGTATGAAGTACGAGGATTGACCTGCCTCATGCCTCGTACATAATTTTTTGCTTACGTAAGTAAAATGACATTTTTAAGAATGAATATTACATTTGTTTTATAATTATTTATACTGTATTATTATTTAGATTAATATGTAACACTTAACCTCTGTTGCTTTAAAGAGAAATAAATTGCAATTAGAACTACTTTAATTAGAGTATACTTTAATACTTTAATTATTATTTCCTTCATAAAACCGTGATTGTAAATATATGTTTTTATTAATTTTCTAGAAAACAAAATTTTAAAAAATATTGTTACCATCATTTTAAAAAAATATTTTCGATTTTTATCGAGTACAAAATAAAAGAAAGTATAACCATTATTTCCTCCGCAATTATTATTTTCTTCATAAAACTATGATTGCTACATAACTTGTTTAAATATTTCTAAGTAAGCAAAATAAAAATAAAAATTTAATAATAACAAATTAATATTTATTAATTTCAATTATATGTTACCTAGTTTCGAACATCGATGAAGCCATAAAAATGTGTTTTCCTTTTTCTTTTTAATAATAATAGGAATATTTTATCCTTAAAAAAGTTTTAATTTTTATAGGAAGTTTTCTAATAATTTCTAAAAATTTATGCACTTTTTTATATATTTAATTTTGTGCCTTAAATTAAACTTATTTTACTTCTCAACCTATTCACTTAAAAAAATATATATGTAGTAAAGCTTTAAAATATATGAATAGAGGTAATAAAGCTCTGATCTAA
The DNA here is from genome assembly GCA_928085145.1 of Nezara viridula. Classification (NCBI taxonomy): domain Eukaryota; kingdom Metazoa; phylum Arthropoda; class Insecta; order Hemiptera; family Pentatomidae; genus Nezara; species Nezara viridula. Next base: position 105,854,270 of record OV725082.1, read on the forward strand.
TTTTACTTAATAAAAAAAACAATAACATTGTGCCAACAACAGTAGGTATTTTCAATGAGCAAGCGTACGAGAATTTGTCACAGAGGATGGCAACACTATTGATGATTCAATTCCTAGATTTAGAATGTGCATGTGCTCAGGGTTATCGTTTTCTAGCTAGATTTAGATATGGCATGACGAATTATTGTACACAGTAATAGAATAAGTATCTTTTTGTTATTATTATTATATTAAGTATCTTTTTATTTATCTTTATATTGTTTATAATTATTATGTTTGAATTTTCTCTTTTCCCCTTGGATTTGTTTCTTTTGCTTTTATACATATTATTAATTCTGTAAATAGACCACTAGCTTGAAATACTTTTCTTTTGCTCCTTTATAAAATCCAACCTAATCCCTTCACCTGAGCTAGCATGGTGGCATAAATGTTTTATTGGGGCCAGTTAAAATAATGGGTTAGTACCTCATACTTTCTATATTTATCCTTTTTTTTTTTTGGTCATACCGTTAACAGAGAATCAATCAAACCTAACAAGGTACTGAAAGCAAGGCCATCCCAGGTTTGTAGTGGTACAGGCTAATTTAATTAATTATTAAGAATTGCTTCTTAATATACAAAATTAAGAAATTACTAATAAGCTAAGATAAATAATTATTATTTATTAAGAACCTGATTATCGATGTAGTTCTGACAGGGGTAGCACCATACTGAGAGGTCAGAAAAGCTAAGCGTGAGAGGATGGTTGGTAGATCCATTGTGCTCCATCATGTGCCCATTCACATACCTACCACATTCCACCTAAAAATGAAAAACAAATGAGCAAAAGGAATTTATATTGCTTACAGTCTCTGGATAATTTGTGCAAGCTAAACAAAGCAGTGGTCATTATTTGTAAATATGGCCTCCTCTGGAGGCCATCCACCATCTCACTCTACAGGATGAGAGGACATGTAATTTTATTGGCCGTATTGGTAATATGGACAACAAACGTTGCTATAAGGAGTTTTTTAACTAGCATTAAATGCGTAGCACAGTTTGAGACCTAGGGTATGATTTAGATGAAACTCATAGGTTTTCGAACTACAGTTTGGTCAAATTTGGAAAAATCTTCACAAACTTGTAAATTTTACAGCTTATAGCTGTAATTTCTCATGTTATATCATACACAAATATATTTATATTTCCAATAACCTCTCTGATGTGAGTCAGTAAAATTAAATCTACCACAGTTTGAGACCAGGATAGATTTAGTAAACCTCATAGGTTTTGAACTACAGTTTTTCAAAATTTGGAAAAATTTTCCAAACTTGTAAATTTTAAGCTTATAGCTGTAATTTTCATGTTATATCATACACAAATATATTTATATTTCCAATAACCTCTCTGATGTGAGTCAGTAAAATAAAAATTTATTCAATTTAATATTTTGAAGGGAGGGAGGGAGAAAGTGTAAATTAAAGACATTTCCTCCGATTCAAAGAACCATGGTGAAGCAAATCCGCCAAGCCACCTCCTTCAGTGTCATATTCATCATTCTAGATTTACTTTGTCTCAATCAGAGAATGGAATGGGATCTAAGGTGCAATGAATTCCAAATTAGGTAAGGAATACAGAAAATCGACCAAGACGTGGAGTAATTCGACTTAAAACAAAAAATAAAATAATCCTTTAAAACACAGCATTTCAAACTAAAAATCTGGTGTGCGCGACATATAACTTCCACTTACTGCTCTACATTGAATAGAAATTATTTTTGACAGTTGGGCTATTATAAAATTTTTGAAGAGCATTTTTGACTGAGTCATAGCTTAAAGCTTACAACTAACAAATTATTAATACTATTGAAATAACAAAAATCCTATTTATTATATCAACGGTTAATTATGGATTGTACGATCCGATGATTATGGATTGTATGACAATTAGTTATTATACTGTTATTTTCCATTGCAAAGTTTACTATAATGGAATCAAGAGATTTGCATCGCTTGTCATAGATAGGTCAAAAGTTGTCACACTAATTGTAAATGGAAACTGCTATTTGAAATACTTTTTTTCAAACTTCAAAAAGTTTACATCTCGTGAGAAAATTTCATTTAATTTCCTTGGAAACATGTAATTTACGTTAAATAATTTTAGTTTCAGAAATTATTATTTATATTTTTTTCGTCACTTACCTTCTACAACTTCATTTACTAGATATTATTTTTTCTAAAATTCTCTGCTTTCCAATGATAAATTATACGTATACCTTCTGACTATAATTTCCAGAGATTCATTTACGACCTGGATAAGCATTTTTCTTTTCTTTTTTTTTATTCAATTATCAAATTCTTTCAAAAGTTATACTTAGCTTATTTTTTAGTTTAAAGTTATATTTAGCTTAGTTTTTCATAACTCCTAACAAAAGGAGATAACTAATTATTTAAAATAAACCAAATTAAAGGTACTATAGAGAAAGACATTTTGGAAATTAAGAGACAACCACAGGAATAAAACCTAAATGGTATTAAAGATTACTTAATTATACATTGAAACACTGAGTTTAATTAAAATTGTTAGCCGTTTTGGGAAAATCTTAAAAACGTGTAAAATCGATTATATAAAGTGGCACTTCCGGTTAGCTAATTTCAACGTTTCTGTCACATCCAAGCTATATACAAACATTAAATATGCAATTTCAGTTTTGTACAACTTTTCATTTTTGAGCTAGGCTGATCACACACATACCATTTTGCGGAACTTGGTTATTTTGACTCAAGGAACCTCAAAACATGTATTTCCATTGAAAACTCCGATACGAAAATTTTCAAGATCGTAATAATTTCTCTTACCATATATAGGTAAGCGAAAGTAAAAAGCAATGAAAATGAAAACCAAGCCTCCTAAACCTACTCTTTAATATGGTATGCATAGCATTATACAGTATATAGCAGTATACACTATGTGCTTAAATAATATATGCATATTATACATAAACCATTAAAGCAAATTTACAAAATATTAACCTAAGCCAAATTGACTCACTTTACTGTAAGTAGTTTCTCCTTATATATATACATATTTACCTTTTTATTTAACATGAAAATCCAATTTCTAGTTGTAAGTAAAATACCGTGGACAAATTAATCACTATTAGACTAGAAAACAAAACAAGTAACGAACAGCCACCAATTCTTTTCTCACAGAATATATAATAATAGAGGTAGAGCTCAAGTACAATTTAACAACTCACAGAGTAGCATGTAAGGCAGACCCAATTCTCAGTTGGGTCACCGCAGGTTGAGCAAGGAGTCGAGACGTCAAGAACACCATTAGGAACAGGAGCGACCTCAGGCAAGTGAGGGCAAGTTTTCAAAGGGACCACGGCAAACATTTCTTCATTCTGAAGAGCCTAAAAACCGACCATATAAAAATATTTTAAATAGATAAAAGCTTTTCTTTGAAATATTTAAATCTATCCTCTGGCATCCTATAAATTTGATTTTACCTGCAAATGTTCACTCAAAAACTCAGTAAGAGTCGGCCGTGAGGTGGCCCCAGAAGAGGTGGAGCTGGAGCCCGGTTTGTTGGGCCTTCCACCACTACTGCCACTTTCATTGTTATCACGTTTATTATTGCCTTCTTCGTTCCCATCAATTGCTTCCTCTAGCTCCTCTTCTCCTAGCGATAAGTCTCGCACTTCGCGAGCGAGCGTATCGGCGTTTTTTTGGTTCTGCACATTGGTAGCATTATTGCCTTTTTTCTGTTTTCTTTCAGTAAGAACATTTTCTACCTAAGACAAAATAACAATACAATAAATACAAATAATAGATACTAAGCTTAAGTCGTAACAAATTTGATCAGTAAGTTCCCAAAATAACATTTCAACAAACAGTTAATCAGACAATTCAAGCCTAAACAATGAATGGCTTTAACAAATTAATAATATTACTTTAAAATTATCAACAATTAATAATATAATAAAAACTAATTAAGAATTTAAACAGCAACATAGATAAAACCAAAAATCATGTTGATCAATTAATGAAACTATTAAAAATATCTTTGAAACTTTGTTAAAATATGAACAGAATTGATGGATTTGGAAGAGATTGCACTAAAAAATAACTTCAAAATTAATTAGTGATGCTACTTAATATTAAAATGATGAATAATATCTTATACTACTATTAAAATTTAATTAAACAGAAATCAAAATAATCGTTAAACTTAACATCAATAGAATGACTACACCAATAAGAAACCAGATATTTCATTATTAAAAATTATTCGTTTTAACAAATAAAAAATTATTATGATTACATAACAACAAATATAAAAGTTTGACTTGTGTAAGAAACAAGGATTAGTGTAATTGTTAGAAAATTAATTTTTTTTTAGCCATAACATCTTCATAAATGGGAAATAAAAATAAAATTTTTTCTTCATTACCACAAAAAAAATTTATATTAAAATTAAGAGATATTTTAATTTTAGAAGTCACAAATTAAACCTATAGATGATAAAAAACAAAACAGGAAATGAACCTAAAGAAACCTTTCCAAAGAATTCATAAACAGAGGTTACAATAAATGATATATAATAGGGCTATTATCTTTTACGTTTTGTTGCTTTCACTTCAGGAATCAGTTCCTTAATAAAAATGTACTTTAATAATTTTTTGTAGCAAAAATTTGTTTTATGGCAGAATTTTCAAATGAATGCATAGAATAAATCATGCAGTCACATTTAAATCTGGCCTCAGATCATCGTAGATGGAGATCAAGATTTTAATATAAATTTTTTTTTTTTTATCAATGCTATTATATAGTAATTATGAAAATTATTACTTGTTAAAAAATAATATTTATGATTGTAATATTAATGATTAATAATCAAAATCAACAAACACAGGTTATAAAAGGTGAGACACATGAATATATCTACAAAATGATGCACTACAATGAAACACTGTAAGGTGTGGAGTGATTTTCCATTTTCTCAGCGGAAATGTTATGATAGTAAAACAAATTCATGACGAACAGTACCATTCCAAACACTCAAAGAAATGTATATATAAAAACAGAGAATAACGAAACATAGCTATAGTAGAAAAAAAAATTGCATAAGTTTATTCCTATTAAGTGTTTTGCAAAACAATCACAATTTGGGAAAATTTAAGCTCACCTACAAATCACCGATGATGTAACAATCAATAATTAATTCTTCTTCTTCCGTACGGTTTTTACTGCGTCCTTCAACACTGCATGCAAAAAATGACATGATTGGGTTTAACTTTAATTTGTAATTTGTGCCTTTTTAACATCAAATGATAAATCTATAATTAAAAGATTAATTATTTTAAGATAATATTCCATATCAAAGGACTTTTGTTTTGTTTTTTTAGAATTTTTGTTTAAAAATAAACATCTGCTATATCGAGCTTGCAAGGAAGGTAAATTATAACTAATCCATGTTCTATGATAAAATTTTAAAAAAAATAATAATAATAAGTATTAATATACTGAATTTATAATGTTCTGTAATTAAAAAAAAAAGAAGAAAAAACACTGATGTTGACAATCAATTTAAAGAAGTAAATAAGTATTATCAATTTGGACCTAGATATATTTTTGCTAGATATATTTTTGAAGTTTTGTAGAAAACAAATTTCAGTTACAGTATATATTTATTAATAAATAAGCAAGTAGGTCAAGTAAAAATAAAACACCTCCAGCATTATAAGAAAATTCAACTCAAATGTTCATGTACTAAAAAATTATTTATTTATTTATATACTTTGATTATTTGATGTTTAAGTGAATAGAAACAACAACTATTAACATAAAACCGGATGGCTTTATGCTTCAAATTCAAACAATAATTTTAAAATTTAAGAACTTAAGTTCCATCTTTAGATGCTTTATAAAAGAGTATGCTATAAATAGGTTAACTACTTACTAACTTACTGGTCTGATTACACATGAAGAAATTAAATATGTTTTATCCTGTGCCATCCACTCAACTAATGTTGTATTTTATAATTTAAATCCTGTACATCATAGAATAATCAGAGAACTCGCACAGACCTAAATACATTACATCAGAATCTACAGCATTTGGTTCCATAATAATCCAGTAGCGAATTCATAATTCAATTTGAGGATGTTTTTTTTTTTCTTTAATAGCAGTAATTGCAGGAATAATATTGCTTTTGCGAACAAAACATTTATATATTTTTCTTGACATAAGCTTACATTTTGTAGCTGAAGAACATGTGTAATATGTTAAGCTGCTGGAAGACATCCGGAACGAGGAGGAGTGGAAGAACAATTGAACATTTACGCTGCACAGCTGATTATAATACGTAAATTGATTTCATTGCACGAGTAGAACGGTATGCAGTAATGCCTAACAACCCCCTTCTGTGTAACCGTTATTGTCTAAATGGCATGGGAGGGCTTAAATAAATGTGTTCTAATTTAAAAAGGGAACATATTGTGATTAGTTATGTATTTGGCTCAGATCACTCATAGATAAAAATATGGACCAATGAAAAAAAAATGTTATTTTCGAATTTTTGGGGAGGCTTCAGCCCGAATCCCCTCCTCACCCTTGAATACCCCAATGCTGTCATCTACTTTAGAATGTAGGATGTATTGAATCAATTCCAACATTTAATCAGATGTGTATATTTAATCTATTTGTATTAATTAAATACCTTCCACCGCACACCAAAGACAAGAGAGAATGCTGTTTTTTTTTTTTTTAATAATTAAATCAACTATTGCAATATTGCGTTGTACTCTTGAAGGAGGGCCTTTGCTCGTATCAGTACTAGATGACCAATGCTCATCAACTATCTATGATTGACAGCAGGGACTGGAATAATCAAGAACAGCTGTGTGAAAACTTGCATCACAGTTATTTTCATCAGTAATGACATACACTTTTACATTTAGGAATTTGTAAACAAGCGGAAATTACATCAGTGAGATAGTGCCACATCTCTGACATGCCACATTTCTGAATCAGACAATCCGACAAGCTCCTCAGTTTTAATTATGTTATATTTTTTTAAGTAAAGTTAGTAGATATGTACAACCAAAAGTGTAAATTGACCCCAAGACGTCCTTTGTTAGATGTTTGGTTGAAAATCTTATAAAATAAACTTAATATATATTTATTGTGAAGTTTACTTTCAGTTAAATATGACTCCTGCTAATCAATTCCACATATCCTAAACAAAATTAATCTTAAATTAAAGCTGTAACAATAAATAATAAAATTTTTTAATGAAAAGTAATTAGTTTAAGAGGGCAAAACAGGGATACAATCTGAAGGAAAAAAATACTAGTAAAATAAATTGGAAAACAGAAACAGAATATTGGTACACCATCAAATTAAATTAAGAATGAATTGTATAATTAGAACTGTTTCAAGTTTTTGAGTTATGTGAAAAATAATATTTTCTTACAGGAAGCAGATAAAAGGAAGAAAAACACAAACCCACAGCAGAGTCAGATTTTGCTGCTTAATATTATAATGGAAATAAATTGAAAAATCAATAAAGCATTATTTTTACAAAACACAATAAAACTGATCAACATGATTTTAACCTCACAAACACGTTTTATACAACAAAGAAATTCTACTTATACAGATATACTCAATAAGGTTGAAGTTGATTCTACAAAAGGATAATACATTATAAATAAGTTTTACTTACTGGAAGAGCTGCGTCGAAGCAAAGAGATGACCAGTATCTAGAATGGGCACTTATCACTTCCCGGATAGACTCAGAGGCGGATGTACAAGGAACACTGCCCTCTTTCAGGGACGGTAAGGGATCACCAAGTAATGCTTTGGTACACATGGTCATCGAATATGAAATTGAGTGGATATTGTACCCTCCTTCTAATGAAAGAATCACTTTTCCACCGGCAAGTGGTAACAGCCATGAGGTCATGTGGCCAAAGCACTCAGGGGTCACTTTACAACCTGTTAAAACATACATTTAACAATACAAAAATATTACAACTCATAGATACCTAAATAAATTTATTTCTAAAGAACAGCAAATTAAGTTTACAAAATGAAATTTCAACCAATTCAATGAAAATAAGTAAACATTAAACAATAGTCAATATCTACTTATTTTAATGAACTGAATAATCTTTGAAATCTCTCTTTCAGGAACACTCCTCAATTTTTTCTAATGGTTTTATTTACTGTATATTGTGCACAGGAGATAGACTCATGTGTCTCCTTTTCAACTTGACTGCTATTAATATTAGGGGCTCAGAAATCCAAGTTGGAAGTTCAATTTTCATTTGAGGCCTCCTACTCAAGGCCTCCTACTATCCTTGGATTTGTAGATGATATTGATTTAATCAAAAGAATCTTTGAGAGCCATGAAAGATGCATTCCTCAAGCTCTAAAGGAGTGCTAAATGAATTGGTTTTGTTATTGATAAGGCTAAAATAAAGTATATGAGAGCATATATAGTGTATGGCTTCGAGATGGAATTTATCAATATGGAATGTCAGATGAAATTGAGTGCAAGATTGTCTCTACTAAGGACAGGATTGTCTCTCCTTTGGACAGCTCTATAAAGAACTGTGTTTACTTGTCGTAAGAATGATTCAAGATAAGATCCTAAAGAGAATATTCAAAAACTAGATCCAAATGGCAAAGAATGGAGAGACATACCAAGGTAGCTGCGGGTGGATGGAGTAGCTGAGAATGCTCGATTCATTCTTGGGATCGGGAACAGAAAAATGTGAGCAGAGAACAGGGATTACTAATAGTCAAGATTGCAGTGCCACAGTGCCTCATAAGTAAGAAAAGGACCTGGGCACTTTCAGAGCACTTACATAGAAAGAGTAGAAGGCTCCCATCTTTCTGGTTTCATGGACCCAGCTTTCAAACTTTAAACCTCTTTTATATAATTTTAAAGTTCTTAGATTTCTTTAACCTATTTATTTAATTTTGGACAACAACTTTTTTATTTTAGCTGATTATTATCACAAAAATCATTCTTTATTTCAACTTATATCTCTCAATTGTACAGTTAATTGCAAAACTACAACATAACCCCCCTTTTTTTAGTTTCTAAACCACCCTTTGTCGTTCTGTACAGTAATCATAATTACTATAAAATCCTTCATCTGGGTCGGCAATATACAACTTGATCTGGTTAAAACTATAAGCAAATGACTTAACAAAAGGTTAACTCCACCCATCATCTATTAATAATGCAGCATAAATATTCTGGAGCTGAAAAACAATAAATGTGAATTCACCTCCTAAAGGATCACCAATGGCAGCATCGAACCCAGCCGAAACTAAAACAAGTTCAGGATCAAACTGGTAGGCTATAGGTAATACCACTTGAAAAAAGGCTGCAACATAGTCTCCATTTCCCATATTTCCCTGGAATTAAAAATAAAATAAATTAATCAAAATTGAACACAGATAAGTTTTCACAATGATGAATGCGAATTAACTGAAAAACAAAAAGAAAGTTATCATCCGCACAACCTAACACAAAATCCTTTTTCTCGGTTATAAGTGTTTTTCCCTAGTTGTTGAGTACTGTTTTAATTATTGCTTAGTGATGGATTAAATTGAATGACCATTCTAAATACATTGCAATATTTAATTGTGAGTAGAATGGAAAACAAAAAAAAAACTTCATTTAAATATAATACTTTTAGTTGTATAAAGTTAGCAAACCTTATTCCAAGGAATGTTGACCGTGAACCCTTCACCATCCCCTCTTCCAACTTGAGTAGCTGCGCCATCTCCAGTATTGGGGAAAAAAGACCCATTGTCAAATCTGTGTATAGAGATGTAAAGAACACTTGATTCTTCAAAGAATATCTCCTGAGTTCCGTTTCCATGATGGACATCCCAATCTAATATCAGAATCCTAGACAGAAAAGTCAGATATTTTAAAACTTTTTAAAAATTCTTATTCTTTAGAAAAGTAACAACCAAGAAGGGAAAATTTGTAGTACATATTTAATGCAGAGGTGAGTTGTTGATTACTAGAGATAATTTTTATATTTCATATGAAAAGGACAAAGATAAAAAAAAATTAAAATAATATAAAAGTTAATTGAATCCAATACTACATCAGTATCAAGCCTATTTTTGGAACAGCATTCTGCCTGCTTTAGTTAACAGAAGTATGGCTGACCGGCCACCGAATTTTTACTAGTGTCAATAAGTACTATTCCCTTATATAAGTAAAGTGTTTTGCTCTTTAAGATGTTACATGTCAAACAACTATAATAACAAACATTATGACAATCAAAACAAACAGAGAACAAGAGATGGAAGGTTAATAATGGTTCACTTCAATGCTGCCAACTAACCCTTGAACAGAGATAAACTGATCTTTAGTTGTTAATTGTTACTATAGTCATACAACTGATTGTTTGTATGAACTTAGTTCAAATTTGATCCATGGTCAGTTGAACCTCATTTTGAACTCCAATCGTACATACAACTGGCCTTCGATGTCATCCTTTCTTTCCACTTATTTTCACTGAACCTCTCAAATTATTTAATTTTAGTTCAGTGTAAAATATACAATGAATGTGGAAGAATTCTTAATCGATTTGTAAGGGAAAATATTCGATTTTATTCACAAATATTCAATTTTTCTTTTCAACTCCGACATGAATCAACTTTGCTATTTTTTTAAATGTTATTTATGCTATATATATATTTTAAATGTTATGCGGAATATGAGAAGGATACGAATGCAAGGCAAGTTAGTGACTGATCTGGGGTCAACTACGCTATCGTTTGCCGACCCCCTCTTGCTACGCTCACCCTCAGCTGCCTTTTCGGTGGCCAGGTCAGCCTAAGAGTTCATTCCTTTTGTCTAGGAGGCATGAAATTTATTTTACTGACTTGACAAGATGAATGTATCCTGTAAATAAAATAAAAGAAGGTATACTGCAGCAAGGTACATAAATATTAGAGAAAACCTTCAGTTAAAAAATGCTGCAACTAAATGAACACTATTCAAAAATATTTAACTTTCCACTTGAGGGGGAAAATAATTTACCTTTTTTTTCCTTATCAAAATCAAAAGGACTTACATCATTTCCATAAGAAAAAGAAGACACTAAATAGCAGTCTGATTCAAATGACAAAATAGAATTTCATCAATAACATAAAATTATTAATCATGTAATTCATCCAATAAAGAAAATACCTTTTAAGGCCATATTTTTTTAAGGCATAGTGAGCAGCTATAGCTACATTATTAAAAATGCAGAATCCACAAGGCTCGTCAGTGTCCGCATGATGGCCAGGAGGCCTTACAACAGCTACGCCGGTACCACTTTCACCCTGAAGAACTGAATCCACTACCTAAAGGTTAAATTAAAATATTTGAAATGAATCTTCCCATTCATATCTACTACTTTCATTGAAGCTATCACAAACAAATCTTGTGTAATGACGTATTAACATGTTAAAAAAAATATAAATTTACCTGCAAGAGAGATCCTGCAGCAAGACAGGCAGCTTTGTAAGTGTCCTGATGCAGGTATACAGAATGGTATACTTGTTGCTTCTCGTTTAACTGAAACGTGCTCATACTGGAAATGTTCATCATATCGTTAACATGTGATTTACTATGGACATATCTAATTTCTTCCTCTGTCACAGGTCGACTCTGTAAAATACAAATAAAATTGGTAAAGGCAAAACACCAAGGACAGAGCAGTACCCTAACAGAAACATCAGAGAAATTTATCAGATAATAAGAAAATTTGGGCAGAGAACTGAGGACTCGGCTTTTTCTTAGAACTTACTACTGATATTGTGATACTTTGATCATTTTCTGATTTAGTTTATTCTATAATAGTTTTTGGAACTCATTAAAATGGCTTATGTAGTTCTGTAATTACATTAATGTTTTTCGGAGAAACAATAGAATTTTGTTCCCCATTTTTACTTAACAAATATAACAACCAATCATGATTAAAAACTTCTTTTTTTTTTTTTTTTTTTTTGCCCAATGGAGGTAATTTTACCATGCAAGATAGTGTTGTGTTGTGTTATGTGCAGACCAAGATGTGACGATTTTTTAAGGCTTTTCTGAGATTATATTTAAAGACCTCTTAGCAATTATAAGTGTATATTTTAATTTATGAGATCAAAGACCTACATGTGACCAGCTTTTAGGTACAGTATTATTATCGAGACATCTATTAATCACCTAAATCAACACTATTTATTTACGAGTGCTTAATGTCAATATGTCAGAAACATTACTTACCTTTAACTTGTGCTAATCTGTGTAATAACTTGTGTTTCTATTCTGATTATAATAGAACCCATTAAAACATTTTGGACCACAAAGGATTAACAATTTAATGATAGAACCAAGTTATTGATAAAAGAAAAAAAAAATGAAATGGAAATTATGTCTAACAATGTATTGAAACGATATACCTTTAATACATGCAATCTGGAAAGAAGTCCATATTCATCATGGAATTTGTAAATGGCTGATATCCTTGCAGGTTTTTCTATATGATCCCTAAAAATAATATTAAATGTACAAATAAAAACCAAGAACAATAAAGGAAAGTCAAATAAACAGATGTATAGAAATAATTTCCAAACCTGTCCTCATAATTTTTATGATCCATCATTTTTGTATCATAGACAAAACAAACTTTATGCCTTGGAGAAAATAATTTTGTACCTAAAAGGAAAGCAATCAATAAGTCACTATTATTCTAGTTTTCTTTAAATACATATACATACATATATATATATATATATATATATATATATATATATATATATACACACACACACATATATATATATACACACACACACACACACATATATATATATATATATATATATATATATATATATATATATATATATTATTTAATATATTTTTATTAAGTTAAAACTCACTTCTTCATCCAACCTAATATCATTTCCATTTATAATCAATACAACTTGACAAAAAATATTAAATAGCTAATATAAAAATCACATTTTTGGAATTAAATAATTTTATTGATTTAACGCAATTATTTTTCCAAAATAAAATTATGAACGCAAAACTAGGACTCAAAACAAGAGGTTAAAAAACCCAGAGATAAAAAAATTATTCACAATGGGAAAGTCAAAAATAAAATATGATTCTTCAATCTCCTAAGAAGTAGCTAACTTTACATTTGTTACTTCAACAATGTTGTGATGATTCTCTTATTTTAAGATACTAGATAATATCTAATCTGATCATGAAAAATATTAGATGGTTTTTCCATATACGATCCAAAATTAAGTTTCTACAGCAAATCCATATAGGCGGCAACCTTTCTTTAATCCTCCTTTCAAATAAATTATACATCTGCTTGAAGGTTCATAAATGAATTAAATACATCATCAACCGTCATGAAACCTTAATTGGACAATAACTTGATATGGTACAATAATGTAGCCAAAATACTTCAGTGTCTAAATTCTCCAGTTGAGTCCTTCTTTGGGCTAAATATTCTACTATACTTTATTTTCAAAATGTTTTGTGGAGGATGTGGCGGACAAGCGTGTTGAGGCATCACTTTACAATTATAGGGTACAAACCAATATAGAATCTAATTCAGGCAGGAAAGATTGAAATTTATTTGTTGGGAGATCAACAGAATAAATCTCAACCTCAGTCTCACTATAAAAGGTTTGTAAGAATGACACAACCTGCTATAGATAGAGTAGATAAGGAAGTTGAACCTCGGGAACGGAGTGGCCAAATGGACTAATATATGTATAAAACACGACTTGCCCAGCAACCTGATAAACTTAAGATTACGAGTTCCAGTCCCAGTTTAACTTTGGCATTAATCCTCCGCCTTTTTCCATGAAAAAAATCCATAAAAGGCGAAGGTGGTAAAAAGAATTAAACCTCAAATAAACAAAAGAAACAAAAAGTGTTAATGCTGAATAGAAGTGGGCATTGTCAGGATCCATATAGAACAGTACAGAATATAATAATTATGTTTATATTTCTGGACAGTAAAAATAAATTAAATCAATGACAAAACTCATTTTTAATAATAAATAATGAGCTAGTGGTTGGGATTAATAAATATTGATTCAAATAAATATATAAAGACATAGATACTTACTATTTATTAATAAGTCCAGCCTTGAATTTAATCTAGAGACTAGCTCAGCGCTTTGGATTGGATAACAGTCTCTCGTTGGGTATTTATCAGTTTGCACTACATTATGTTTATATAAAATACGAGGAAGATGTCTTTTCTCATCTTCACTAGCAGCTTCATAAATACTGTAAGTCGGGTAATCACGGAAACACTTCCAAACATCTTTGTGACTATATATGACATTTGAAATGGTTTCAACCATACTGTAAAAATTATTATAAACAAAAAATTAAAAATTACAATTCATTGAAATATCATTAATCAATGATAAAATTGTAACTTCCAATACCTTTTAGAAGGAGGATTTAATGATCCTAAAGATGGTACAGGATCTCCTATAAGAGCTCTTAACGTCAAAGCAGCACATTCAGAAAGTGACTTAATGCAATAACCTCCCTAAAATAATAAGTTTTTTGATAATATTTTTAAAGAATAAAAAGTAAACATAGTTATTTTATTGCTAAAAGTCATTAAATAACATTTTTTTAAATTAAATCACAAGGTACTTTAATTAATTTTCTCTCTGTAAAATCAAAATATTATGCACTTATTGGCCTTTGCAGAATGATTCCTACACTTTTTCACTATAAAGGATTGGCGATCTCTAAGATTATCTGTGGCAAGTTGGCAACACTGGAATGTACAACACCATTGAACCGAACAAATATGAATATAAAATATACCATACCTCCAGTATAACAGCGACTCTTCCACTGGCCAAAGGCATTAGGTAAGAAATCAAATGAGCATAAACAGCTGGAGTAAGTTCCATTTCACCCTAAACACATGGTCATAATTCATCAGAAAATCAGAAATAACATAATATAAAAATTAATAATATATAAATCACCGCTTTATTGCAAAAAGTCGTTAAATAAAATTTTATAAAATTAGATAACTAAGTAATTTGATGAATTTTCCTTCAGTGAAATCAGAACATTGTGCACTTAATATATTTGTCATATAATAGAATTTATGTAATGTTTTGCCCTTAATTGGTATCAATAAATATGATCGACCGAAATCCAAAAATACATAGTTTAAAGTTCAGCTCTATCAAAAATTTACTTACCTACTTTTTGCAATAAATCTATAATATACTAATAGCATCTGGCTGAAAGCAGATAAATATAGATAAAGAGGAGAATCAGAGTTAGTTAATAAAACAGAAAGGAACATAAAAAAAATAGATTGAATTTTTAAAAAAATGTAACCATAAATGATTACAATGAAGATGAGAAATTCAGAATGGAGTTGTAAAATTATATATGGTATATGGGCAATTGACTAAAATTAAATAAATCAGTTTCATCTATTAATAATGAACGATGAGCTAGTTTGAAGAACACTGGCCATGTAATATCATATTTTCATCGGGACAAACAGGGAAAAGATATATGGCATTTAACAGCCTCACATTTCTAAAAATTTCATTATGTTTACTGTCAAAGACATCAAGT
This sequence comes from Nezara viridula, assembly GCA_928085145.1. Taxonomy (NCBI): domain Eukaryota; kingdom Metazoa; phylum Arthropoda; class Insecta; order Hemiptera; family Pentatomidae; genus Nezara; species Nezara viridula. The sequence goes on from OV725082.1 coordinate 105,869,931, forward strand.
TATATATTTTTTAAGTTATACAGTTAATCTGTAAGAAAGTGAGGGCGGGGTGGCCGAATGCGTGTGCACAGCACCGCGAGTTGCCCGGCAACCAGATAACCGAAGTTATGAGATTAAAAAAAAGTACGAGTTTGCATCCCGGTAACGGAGGGGATTTTAAATTCCCCGCTCTCGCCCTCCAGTCTGGAAAAATCCCGTATAGCCTAAAAGGTATAAGGTAGGGAAGAACAAAAAAGAAAAAAATCTGTAAGGAAGCTAGAACTGAGCCTCTGAAAGGTCACCCAAATAGATTATAATACAACCATTACTTAGACTTAGGGAAAATATTAGTAGGCTGACAGGTTTTATCTGGGGAGAGAATATTTTCCTGACAACCATTGTCAACCACAGCTGGACTCAAACCTGGGACTTGGAGGATAGGGAGTACCCTACACGCTCAAAGTTATACATTTTTATGATATAAATAATAATATGAAATCTAACTAAAAATTAAACATTTTCTCTTTCATATAAAAATACCAAAACAAGTTTTGTTAGCATGAACATATTTTCAAAAAATATAAATAGTTTTTTAGAATATAATAAGAATAAAAAAAATGCTGCAAATTATTTCACAATGGTTTATTATCTCCAAACCACTATACATCTAAAGTAACATTACCTTCCGAGTTACAAAGAAAAAAAAAACAAAAGGTGAGTCCAATTATTGGACTAAACTATTTTTCATTAATCATTAGTTATATACTAAAAAAAAATAGTTAGTTCAGTAACACATTTAAAATTTAAAAACCAAACCAAGGATATAACATTTGGAGTAGAACACATAAAAAGAACACAGACCATATCTTTGCTCCTAATTGTCCGATTTTAACAAATTTTTTTTTTTTTTTTAGGAAATTTCGTAAACTTTTAAAAAACTATATACAATATCAACAAAAAAGAAAAAAATTTTCGATTTATTCGGAATTTAATTTTACCATCCCTCGTAACTTTTTTCCAGCTTCTTTTCGTTGAAATATGTTATATAGATAAATTTAAAGGGCGTCGAGAAAATGGCTTTAGCGAAGTTTCATTGAATCTGTATATTCGTTTAGGAGCTACAGTCTATAGCAACGCAGGTTTTTCGGCTGCCATTTTGAAAGTTAAAGGCGGAGAGTAATGTCGATGAAGGAGGATCATCCTCGGGTGACTTCTGATTTTATATCAAAATTTGAAAAAAATCGGCCCAGTAGTTTCGGAGAAAATGCGCGGACGGCGGATGGACAAAAAATTTTTATTCGTTTTTCAAATTCTACGCGTCTTGAAAAGTGAAACCTCAAATTTTGAGAGGGGGTTATGTTTTTGAATTTTTTGGTCGATCACAATGTTTCATTATTGAAAATAATAAACCAAAATGACAAATAAAATAACTATTAATCACAAAATAATATATTTGACTTGTTAATGTGTAATAACACTTGTGTATTAATCATAATCAAGTAAACATTTTATGGCAAATAGTTATTTCAGACTTTCCAAGATTAAAAATTCCCAATACTTTATCAGTAATTCCAAGTCTGATAGACTACCTGCCGTAAATATAGAGACAAACATATGTATAAAATACAGTTATTACCTTTTCATCACCGATAGCTGAATCATAACCAGCTGATACAACAATTAGTTCAGGTTCAAACTGTTAAACATATCATTAATGATTACAAAACAAAGTAAATTATATAATGAAACATTCCTTTTCGCTGGCTTCTCTTATTCAATCATTTATTAACAATAAAAGGCAACCATTATTAAAAGACAAACATTAATAGCTGTTTCACTTTGGCCGATTGTAAAATAAATACTATTAATATAAACAATAATACAAAAAATAAATGTACAAAATGTTCCAGTTAAGCTAGCAACAAGGATTGTTTCATTGGAAAATAAATATTATGACTACCTCAGGACATCCTAGAGCAGCATCATACCCTGCGGATACAACAACCAGTTCAGGCTGGAACTGAAACCCAAGTGTTCACAAATTTTTGAAAATAATTTATGAACCAAATAAGTAATAGAAAATTGAAAACCTTTCCTGGTCATTGCATGCTTTACAACCATAATTGGCTAAACTATATAAATAAATTCATAAATATTAATAGTATTCAGGACTAAATATACTTTTGATAAATTCAAACTATCTTTGTTAAAAAAATATATTAAAATTGATATATTAAAAATCCTTGATCTAAGAATTTTTAATGTATCAACTTTATTTCTGTAGTTCAGAAGAATGTCTAAGGCACTGAATTGAAGTGTTAAGATTCACAACATTGATCACTTTTATATTATTCATAGAGTCCTGTGATATAGCATGAAACCACTAAACCATGATACAAGTATCTCAAGACCAACTGTGAAATTCAAACATCTTCTCATAACTTTATTGGATTAAATTTAAAATAAAATAGAAACCAGAGAATGAATCTTGATAATTATATTATATTCTTGTTTATTAACTTGGTGCATTAAAGAAGGCTCATAACATTTTCAAAAATTAAAAACTTCAGCAGAATCATTAGATTAAAAAATCAAAATTTCCTATGACTGACAGTATTTGAAGCATAATTTTTTGTCCATAAATGAAAAATTCAAGCAGGATTCCCAATCTTTCAGGAATTCAATGCTGTAGAAAATCATGCTGTTATTTATTTAATTTTTGTATTATTATATAATTGGACAAAATGTTATCAATATATTTAAAACAACCACGCACGTATGAATGGCTATTCTTTATATGTAATCAGCTTAGTTATATAAAGATTATATATTGCTGCATTCCATACAATAGTAAAAATAAATAAAAACATGTTTTGCTTTTGTTATTGTTTGATCATCGGAGCAATCTTTTTGGTTATAGCAACTGGTTGACAAAGCACATCACGTCCTAAAGATGATAGTTAAACATGGTCATGGGAAAATATAGGCAGTCAGTAAAAATAAAATAGTAAGTTGGACCCCATCAAAAAAGAAATCAATACTCAAACTATTATGAATTCAATCACTGCAGCATAAATCATTGAATTATCTTGATTTTTCAATATTGCACAGAAACTTGAGGTTTACAGCTCTGACTCTATGGCAATCAGTAAAATTTATCAATTCATATTTTTAATATTTCTTCATTTTAATTTGAATTGTTTTATTTATTTAGTCAATTAATAGTCCATAACACCTAATAGTCAATAGATGTTTTTTGCATTGTTATTATGGAAAATACTCTATTCTCATTTCATGAAAACAAATATTCCAAAAATAACACAATAAACAGATTGAGCATCTATAATTTGCATAACAAATAAAAAAGCCTAACTTTTAGTCGCATTTCACACAAAAGCTCACTAATGAAACACTGCAGTAATAACTCTCACTGTATTAATTATTGAACATTCAAAAACACTTGTTTTTCAGTGGCTAACAATTGCTCTTAGTTAAAAACATATGTTTATTTAATATCTGTATTTATTAGAAACAACAATATAATTAAAGTAACAAATTAAAATAAATCTAAGTAATAGAGATATTATAATATTTTGCAGTATAGGACTTCAATGGAAGTCTTGGGCCGACAAAAGGAAAAATAAAAAATAATATTTTGATTCTCTGGCATGATCTTAGTATGAATAGTAAAACATATTAAAAGCAGGAAGAAGTAATCATAATTATACCGATTTAGCTTTATTATTTAGAAAATCTGCTTTAGACCCACAGTGCACTAAATCTCTATAATAGTGATTAATGCCATCGATAATGAGGTGATATATCTTTCTAATATTATTAGAAGGAAGAAAAATAATTTTGATGCATAAACAATATAATAAAATTCTAATAAGTAAAATCTATCTAGATTAAATTATTCCAGTTTCCAAAGACTCATTTTCAAAATTGATGGAACATTGTCCATAAATTTTCAGGTAAAGGAATAGTAACCATAACAAACCAGTACTAGATAACCAATTTCTAATATTTATGCGAAGTTTATAAAAAATATAATGTTTCTTAAATCTTTTTTTTCTCTTGTCCTTAACAAAATAATTACAACTTTAATTACTGTATTAATAAATAAACTTACTTAAGAATTGATATTGTAATGTTATTAAGAAAGATATTGAAATAAGTTAATACATTCCATAAATATTAGGATTATAAGAAGCCAGTTTTATAAAGGTCTTATAAAATATATTTGGTTTTTACTGCACGATGTTGAGAAATTTACAGCACGTTTTTCAGATTTTTACTGCACGAAGATTTGGTCATTATTCACGACTCAAAAATGATTGAATTACAGATAGATTAGCAAAAGCCACAATAACAAGCATAAAAAATATTTATATGAGATTTCATATGCACTTCCAACATTTACTTTACAAATAATGTCATAGTTACATTTTCTATGTACATTATTATTCATCCTTTGGCAGATAAAAACAATTATCTCGAATAGATATCATTGGGAAAACACAATTACATTGATAGCAAGTCAGAAACAGATATTTTAAATAATAATAAAATTTAAAATAAACTAAAAAAAAAAATACAAAAGAAGATTTAAGTTACATATGCACTTTTTAATACCTCAATGTCAGAAATAAATGATTAATTTTACTTTTATTATTTTAAAATCTAATTTATATTCTAAAAGATAACTAAAATCTGAATTTTTAAAAAAAAATAATGAAATGAATTCGGAAAAAATATTAAATAAGTACCTATTGTTCCCAGTTTTAGCAAAACATTTAGTTTTTTATTAAGAACTATTGTGTGAAGTTTACTTATTAAGGACATAAAATAAAATATGTACACACCTCATAGGCAACCGGAAGAAGAACTTGATGGAAGACAGCTAAATAATCAGCATTACCCATTCCAATTGAATTAATGGGTACGTTAAAATTAAAACCTCTGCCTGTGCCCTCACCGACAAAGTCGAAATCAGATTCTCTTAAATTAGGCCAAAATGAACCATGTTCATAACGGTGTATGGAAAAATAAATTACTCTGAAGAAAAAAAAAACATTAAATGAATCTATAGCATCATCAAACTGCAACTAAAAAGTACTAGGAACAGATTATTAACCTAGGATCATTATAAAACATCTGCTGTGTCCCTTGTCCATGGTGTACATCCCAATCAACAATGAGAACTCTTTTATAACCAAGTTTCAGAGCATGCCTAGTAGCTAATGCAGCGTTGTTGAAAAAACAATAGCCATTAAATTCACTTCTCATAGCATGATGTCCAGGAGGCCTTAAATATAAGATAATATAGTCATTAATAGAAATACTTTTACATGAAAAATATGAAACAAGCACTAGAACCAACAGTGTGCATTTCCAATATTACATTCAAGCAATTAATATTAATTCCTAACAAAAATATCTCGAATATGATTAGGATTTTTTTTTCAATAATAATAGTGAACTTAGACTATAGCTAGACTATATTTATAAATACTTTTAACAAATTTATTTATTGTAAATCACAACTATGTGCATGTGAGCCTGCTCATTGACATGTGATAATGAATTTTAATGGAACTAACCACCCACTGGTAGAGCTCCAATGACAGCTCTGTAAAGTTCCGACGCCATCATTTCAGATGTCTCAGAGGATTGTCGGAAATTAATTGAAAAGTAAAGTTAGATGTGTGAGAGTGTTTAATGGTTATAGAGTCTCAAATAAAAAGAAAAATATGTGTATTATGCTAAATTTGCAACATACGTCATTATGGATCATATTTTTGACGGCATAATGAAGAGTATATACATTATAAAAGATTTTGGTCTGTAAGGATTGCTTGATCTATTAGAGGCCTTTAGGGTAGAGTAGGGATTTTTGGGCAATAAATTTACAGGCTTACAGCTCGACTCTGTATGTACAAATAGACAGGATAATAATCAATTAAATAACCTTCAATAATAAATTGGAAGCTTAGAGAAGTAGGGTAATAAATGTTGAAGCAGAAATAATGAACAGTTTGTTCCTCATCAACTGAATCTTATATTTTCAAGTTAGCCTCTCGTCTAGTCTGTAGTTGAAAAAAAATTCAACTGGGATAAGTGGAATATAATTAAAACAAACTAGATAATAGGATGTCTTAGGTTCAAGACAAATATTATTCTCAAAACATTTATACAGTACAGCTTTTTTTATTTATTATTTAAATAAATGTTTGGCCAATTGTCATCAACAATTCATTTTGTTTAACTTTCTTATATCACTCCTAACTAAAATTTTAAAATAAATTTATATTTAAAATTATCGCCTTTAACATATTTGATGACTTTCCAGAACATATCTCAGTATAAATATATGAGTGTTTAATATTGATTTAGATTATTTTTTATTAAAAATTATCTAATCATAACATTTGTTTCATTAAAAAACAAAAATTTCTATTCCCAGCAAGATCAGTTTTTTTTTTGTTTTTTTTTGGGGGGGGGCAATGTTTTATTTATGTCACTAACATATAATTAACCATATCTATGAAAAATTGTTACAGATATTTTGACAATAATTACAGATTCGTACAATCTTGATACCTGATTTAATTTGTTATTTATTTATGTGTGACTGACTTAATTTATACAGGAGTGGGGCGATAGGTGGAGGAGTTCAGACAAAGTTAGTACTTGAAATGTCTTTAAAAGGTGATCTTTGCCCAAAAAAATATTTAAATAATAATATGGCACCAAACGTAAATAATATGCTTATGAAATCATTTATAAATATATACTATTCAAAAACAAAGCGGATGAATATTCTTTTTAAATTAAAAATTAAACAAATAAGTAAGTCAATACAAAGTTTGTAATTACCATTAAAACAAAAATCATTAAAATATAATTCACCTTATTAGGGCCATTCCATTTTGGATTTTTTTATTACATATTTCATCAACAAGTTTTATAGCACTCCCAGCGGCCAATAAACTACACTCATAGGTAGCCTAGAAAATCAAAAAGATCTTACATTATAACCAACTCAAGATATGATAGGATGATTAACCCTAAATGAATTATTTCATGCCAAGACCATTTTAGCAACTTTCTTAAAACTATACCAATAATAATTTATAGAATATTGGTTTCAATAATCTGACATCAATCTAGAAATAGATTAATTAGAAATTAAAAATAAATGCTTCTATTTGCATTTAGTTATTAGTATTTAAGATAAGTTCTAAATGATTGTAACGTGCAACATGTTTGGTAATCTGTCTATAGGTAGCAGGGAGGAGGGAGTTAAAAACAATAGCATGCTACGATAGAAGACAATATAATGTTCTTTGTGAATCTAGTGTTAAACAAAACACATGAATAAAAATATGAATCTACAATTTACATTCTAAAAGCTTTAGCTTTTCAATGTCATTACCATATTTTATGTTATGGCTTCATGACCAATCATAAAGATAACTGTCTTTTTTTTCAACCTTACAAAAATTAAGTTCAACAAAAAACAGTTATGGTAAAGATAGGTAACTTATTTTTAATGAAAGATATGGCTGAAAACCTGTTGAAACCCCATTCAAGAGATAATCGTAGTACAAAGCAGCACACAATACAGACCAATAGCTAAAAATGTATTTTTTAGGCCCAGATGGCATAGATTCATTGAAAACTACACATCAAAATTTTTTTAAAATTACAATACTTTCGGTATCTACCACAGATAAAAAAGTAAAATGAAATATTTATCATTGGAATAAGGATTCTTAAAAAGTAGACCGTAAATGAATTCTTGTTGGCAAGAGGATGATAGGGTAAGTTAAGATTTTCAACATTTTTAGTGTTCAAAGGAACCGGCAGAAGGAAATTGATTTATCTCTAAGATCTAAAAATAAAAAAAATACCTTAGATATTCAAAAAAATAAATTTTAAATAATAGATAAAAAATGTTTTCTAAATGTTTATAAATTTAGCTTTATATTTTCTACTATAAAAATAATATTAACACAACAAAAATCTAAAATATTCAATAGTTCATCATAGGTACAGTATTGAAGAAAGAGGTGGTCTGGGGTATTGTCATAAAGAAAACTTAAAATAGTGAAAACATGGTTGAGTCAAAAAGTTTGCTTATATAAAATAGTTTTTCATTATTTTAAGTTTTTTTACGAAAGCCCCCAGACCGTTTCTTTTCTCATAAAAAATCTTGTTAGTTACAAAAAAAAAATTTTTGATTGCCCCTGAGATTTATCTCAACCTTAAGCTATAACTAATAAATTTTGATAAGCATAAAAGAAAGAAAAAATTATTTATATTTTAAAGTCATATTGAAATTAATTTAAAAGCATGAACGCTACAATAAACTTACTGGATGTATGTAAATAGCATCATAACGAGAAGAAATATTTTCAAGATGATTTTCATCAATGCAATTTCTGGTGGATTTTAATAATGATACAGAACCAGGAGCATGTAAGCTAAGGAGTTCTTCTTCTGTAGCTAGGCGAGATTCAATTAGTTGGCAGCGTTTTACAAGACCAAGGTCTTCACATCTGGAAAAAAAATATCAAATAACTGTATATTAAATAAATGTACTGAAACTTGATTGATAATAAACATTTGTCATTAGCAATAACCTTTGTATGATGCTTGTGAGCCTTTTAGGACATTCAGGATAATTATCATCCCATAAACATTTATGCTCAGCCATTTTATTATCATATACCAGACCAGTTGGGATGTGGGTAGCCTCTTTTGCATCTCTAGCCTTTAAACAAAAATTAATAGTATTGAAAAAATGATTATAATAAATTTTACCTGTCACTAATGAAAATTATAACTATAATGAGAATTATAATTATCAAAGATTCAGAAGTCAAGGGCTCCAATTAATAATTAGTTATTTTCATTTAAATATAGTGTCCACCAAAACCTTTTTATGGAATTTACAAACTTTTCCAGGTCATTTTTAGAAAAATTAAATATTCATAATAGGACTTTGTATAGATTATTTGATTATTCTCCTAGTTACTTAAATATTATGAAGCAAAAAACGACAAAGAAAATTACTTTATATGCTATTTTACAATTTATTATCACTGGATAAAATTTATTCTCTTCAAAAAATACGGTAAAATAAAAAATTGTTGGCTCCTGAGTAAATTTTTATATACTGATAATTATTAATAATAACACTATACAATTGTTACATTATTTTATATTTTAAATATTGTTATCCAGAATAGTGAGGGCCCCAGATAAATATTTATGATAACTAAAAACATTAAACAACCCTGCCGCTAAGCCGAACCAATTAAAATATCAAAATAGTATCATTACTAACACTAAAACAATACTACTGTAATACTGATAATAAATTTTGAAGGGTCCAGGCTTTGTAACTATTTTAATTTTTCGATTGCTATAAAAATTTGTGTTTAAAGGATTTTTGAGGTAGAAAAAAATATCAACTTAGTTTCTTCCTAAGAAACCTAGACTCCAATTACTGATTTAGAAAAAAATATAATACTTGGCAAGTAATGCATTACAAAAATACAATATTAAAACAAATTGGACCAACCGATACAGCAATATGGAAGTAATGTTTTTTTTTTTAGAAAAATTCAGCCAAGGAAAGAGGCAAAAATAAATAACATACTTCATTTTTTAATTATAAAAATTGTTTTTGGTTCCTAAGACCTATTAAAACGAATGTCTAATATTTTTCAATGTAGAATCACCAAAAAAAAAAAAAATGTTAAAACCAGAATCCACTGACTG